>CM024613.1:47590429-48190429 GCA_014182575.1 Eucalyptus decipiens | reverse complement strand
TTATTTAATGAGAGCTGTGTTTTATTTTTCTTTGAATAAAGTTTATATCTGTTTTGTTACAATTTAGTAACACTTTGATATATATATGTCAACTTTTGCATTCAATAAAATATTTTTTGAATTGATTGTTATTATGTTGAATATATATATTGTTAAAAGTCTCAAGGTATTACTTAAACCTTAAGTGAATGCTAGGGGCATCCGGTTATTAATCTTGTGCATATGTCTTGTGATACATAAAGAAATGTTAATCGTAATGACAAGACATATGTAGGTTCATTGGAACCATAAAGTATTCTCTAGTGGCACAAGTTTTTTGTGTCGTCTAAGGTAAGAGAATGGTGACTGACAAATGGGATATCTCTATGAGAGATGTTATCCATTTGCCACACTACCATATTAAATCCATATCAATAAAGTTAAGAACACTTGTGACCATGAAAGGCTCTGTGTGTATACATGCAGTTACCGCAATGATTCGTTGTTGAAGACTTTATGGGATATGATTGACTATTAAGAATTATCTCTGAACCAATGTGCGCACATAAGGTACGATTTCAATTAATATAGTCCAAGTGAAAGAATGTAAGAGTTTACCTAATGTGGACTACATTAATTGATATTGTAATTTACTGTTTTTACGGCTTCCATAAAATAGAGCTGGTCTAAGGTGAGATAGAAGGTTTCTTAATTAGTCTAATATGAGGCTGGCTAGTATGGGCCGAGTTGAGTCTGGTCTGTAATGAGGGGGCCTGGTCGGAAACTCTATAAATAGTGCTCAAGTCTCTCCTCTAACCCTAATTCTCATATGTATCCTCACCTAAGGGGCGTTTACCTAACGCTACACGTGAGGGGAGCCGCCTCATTGAGTTAGTGATACGGAGGGCAATAGAAAAGAAGAACTTGTACATAGAATATTGTGTTTCCGCTTCCGCTGCAAGAACAATATATCCCAAAACATGTGCGTTAATCTTTCTACTTAATTATGCATGTTCTTGTTCTAGTTATGGAGATCTTGGGGTTACGCAGTTTGCGTCATACATATATTTCATTTGGTTTCAAGATCTTTTATTTTATTTTTTTTAATTACGTGAAATTTAAATAAAGGCTAACCAAATATAACTTGTTCACCCTTGACCTTCTTCTTTAAGTTTCAAACAAAAAGAGATTTCCCACTTTTTTTTCATGAACGGTGCACTAAAATTCAGCAAGTCATACATCGTATTGTCTTTGACAGTATAAGTGAATAAAATAACCTTGAGAAAAAAAGATGACTTTCCATGCATGCTTGGTCTTGATACTTGGCCCTTTGGAGCGCCTGTTACCAAGTCACAAGGAAAACTCCTTCGATTGTCGTGAGGCAAACCATCGAGTTCAAATTCATAATCTCTTTTCATAAAATTTAATGTGATATCGGGATTTAATTTAACATTTTGAAGAAAGGGGAAATTTAGCATCAGAGGGCTTTTTTTTTTCTTTCTTTTCTGACCCGACGATCCAAGATCGATCTATCTCTTGCTCCCTCCCCCTGCTTCCTTTGATTTTCCTCCATTGTCTTACCATTTCTTCGTTGTTTCAGGCCATTCAAGTGCACGAGTAATGCCACGTCAATCCTATCCAAAACCATTCAATATCCGACCCACGCGCAGGCGCCGCTCACGCGTGTGTTGCATGCGCAAGGGCTGTTGTCACAATGACGTTAGCAACCTTGGGGCTGACCCGATCCATTGACTTGCCCGAACGGTCGAGCCAGGACCGGTCAACCGGTTGGATCAGATGGTTGGACGAGACGGTCGAGCTAGGAACCGGTCGGACTGGATTTGAGGGGTCTTTACGGTCGCGCGTGTGCTCCACGCGTCGTACACTCAGGCGGCGCATGCGAGCGCGTGGTTTGCGGTTACTGGTTCGTATGATTATTCTCTATGTTGTGGTGTATTTATTTACATGTTTGATAATTTTATAGATGTGAAAATACATACGAAACCCTAAATACGTGTATCTTTAGTATATTTTTGCATATTTTTCTTTTATTTTTACGTGATCTTGGAAATACATGTGTTGGTTTATATGTATGTTATTACATAAATATTATTAAAATGTGATTCATTGATAATATATATAAAGTTTAACTTTTATTAATGAATAAAATAGTATAATCAACATGATATGTGATTTTAGTAATATATTGCCCCCATCACTAAAGGTAAAGTTACATGTATATGATATATGTGAGAAGTAAAATTTATACTCGGTTCAAGGATTCAATTGAGTTGTGACCGCCAAAGTGGTATAGTCACATTCGGACCCACCCACCGGAAGCTTCTGCATCCTTTCTTCCTTTGATTTTTTTTTCTTTTTATTTTTTTTCTCTTCACCTTCTTCCTTTTGCTCCGCCGTGATGACAACAGACGTACATCAACTCAGACTTGCCGTCAACTTTAACCCCCTTGAATCGCCTTCCACCACTGCCTCACCGCCGTCTTGGTCCTTCGTCATTCGGGCTCATGCCTCAGGTGTTGAATCCAAGCGGTCGGGAGAGGCAGCGGGCGAGGCGGTGGCGCGGGTTTTCCATGCAGCGGGGGGCCTCAACCTCCACCGGCGTAGGGGGCGCGGGAGGAGTTGGATAGGGAGGAGGCGGGCAGAGGCAATGGAGGCCAGAGGAGAAGCGGGCGAAGACGGCGGTTAAGCCCAAGCCTCAAGCTAAGTTGGCTTCTTGTTTTTGTCTTAGAAGTCAATGAAGAAATAGTTGTCACACACCAATTAGTCGTCTTCATTTTGCTTGGACCAAACTCCAATTGTTCTACATGTTGTCATTACCTCCTCCTGATATCATGGAGTGATTGCATAATTTCTCTATATCTTTCTGCTTTTCTTATAGCATTAAGCCCAAGCCTCTCTTTTCTCTCGGGTGCAGTTTCATCAATAGGCCTAAAGATCCAGGCTATTGACTTGCATTTGAATTATTAGTGTTTTACTCTATGGCATGTGCAAGAATTGTTCGGGGCAACCTGAGAAGAACAGGAGGTGCTGTTGGGAGCCTTGCAGATGGAAAAGAATAAATTTTTAGAGGAGTACTTGCGAATTCATTTTCCTTTTCTTCTTTCAAAAGTGTCCCCACGAGAAGTGATTTTTTCGACCGCTTACCATCGAGTAAAGTTAGATTATGCTAGTAACTGGAGCAGAGGAATTAGGACAACCCCACTTGATCAATTTCCCGTCGCGAGAGGGCATTGGCAGAGTCCGATTCTGAATATGAGAGGGACAGATATCCAGGTCTTGAACCGACTAAGCCTGGAGAAAAGCCAAGGGTGGTCGTTCTTGGTACCGGTTGGGCGGCTTGCCGGTTTATGGAGGGGCTTCATATGAGCATATATGATATCGTGTGCGTTTCCCCCCGAAATCACATGGTTTTCACTCCCCTTCTTCCATCGACATGTGTTGGAACTTTGGAGTTCCGTTCGGTCGCAGAGCCCGTGAACCGGATACAGCCTGCTCTTGCGGCGACTCCCAATTCGTACTTCTATTTGGCTTCCTGCACTGGAATTGACGCTGCCAAGCATGAGCTTGTCCCTACAATTTCTAGAGAACCTTCTTTTGAATTCAAATATGATGAGGTTAACTTAATGACTTTAACTTATCCACACTGTAAGTACTATACATGTAGGTTGTTATAGGATACGATGGCGTGCACTCTATCTTGGCCCATTGGCTTGGACTTCGCCCGCCGATCTATTCAGGCCGGTCGGCAGTACGTGGTTGTCCGTATTCCCAAAGGGTCATTGTTTTGACCATGGCCATGTGTTTCAACATTTTGTGAATGTGGGCAAGAGGGCAGGTTTTTATTGCTCTCAATGATAAGGAAATGTACTGGTTCTTCATAGCGGCGTGTCCTCCTAAAGGTATCATATATGTTCCATTTTATCTTCCGCTGAGATTACGATGGCTCCTTCAATAGTAGCTTACTAATCCTCCTTGATCCCTAACGTTTCCATTCATAAAGGTATGGAAAAAGGAGCAGATCCAGAAAGGATACAAAGGGAGGTGATGGAAAATTTGGCAAAGGACTTCCCACCTTGTACCTCGATGTCATCAAGCACTCCGATCTTTTGAGTTTGACATGGACGCCACTGATGTTCCGATATCCTTGGGACATTTTGTTCGGAAACCTAGTCCGATCAAACGTTACGATGGCTGGAGACAATGCACCCGATGACTCCCGACTTGGGCTAGTGGGGACGTTTGGCTCTCGAGGATGCGGTGGCATTGGATAGGCACCTCGGGGACTCAATTGCCAAGCATGGCAAACTGGTGACCGGAGACATCGGATTTGCTATTGGGAGGTACGCAAAGGAGAGGAGATTGAGGGCGGCAACACTGATAACAGCATCGTACTTGTCGGGATGGGTGCAACAAGATGGGTCTAGTCGATTCATGAGGTTCCTAAGAGATGTCGTATTCTATGGGCTCCTCTTGGGTAGAGTAGAGTAGTCAATGGTTTTATAGGATATGATTGTGGGAAGCTTCTTGGTGTATCCTCTTTGCCTTCATGTGAATCCGAAAGCTCCATCTAATTATGGAGTTGCAAATGGGTTTTCGTCTTCAATTTTGTTTAAGAATTGATGATGAAATTTATTGCAATGCATAACACAAAAGTTCATGGTATTGTTTGTCTCAGGGTTGCACCTGTTTTTCATTATTGTAATTCTTATGGATCTTTTCATTTGATGATCGGTTGCATCGTGGGGATTACATTTGGGTCAGATCCTTCTAGTTTGGCTAAAATCAAGACACGAAACACAACAATAGGTACAACCTATCCCCACATTGTTACGTAAACTAATCAAAGAGCACTTTAGTTGCATTAACTATTAATGTGTAATTTATATATATTAATTATGTCTCTATTTATGTCCAAACTGTAATTAGTCACTGTTATAAATACATGTCATATAATCTTAATTGGAGATAAGCCACCACAAACACTTTACCGTTATTTTCTCTCTGATTCTAAATATCAACATGGTATTTATTTAGGAAAACATATCAAAATTTTCAACATCTTTACCCCAAATCAAACTTCCTTTACTTGATCAACCAAAAAGAAAAAACTTCCTTTGCTTCAATTACTATCTCAACATATCCAATACATCTCCAAATTGTTCTTTTTCTCTGATATCTCTTTACCTATCATCTTCTTTTCTTGTTCATTTATGTTATTTTTTCTCTGATTCTAAATATCAACATGGTATATGTTTGGGAAAACATATCAAAATATTCAACTTCTTTGCCCCTAATCAAACTTCCTTTGCTTCAATTACTATCTCAACATATCCAATACATCTCCAAATTGTTATTTTTCTCTAATATCTCTTTACCTATCATCTTCTTTTTTTGTTAATCCCAATTTCCCATTACCTCTTAATAACATTGTGTCCCTTTTCACCTCTTCTTCCTCTTCTCCATTGCTCCGATCTTTGCTGTTGCCGCTCAAATTACAACCATGCAATCATCCTCACCATCTCTCATTCTTCTCACCATCACAAGTCTTGACTCCATCAAACTCGATGCTGAAAATTACCTTTTGTGGAAATCTCAATTTATGGAAATATCAATTTGAAGCTATTCTAATTTGCAATTATTTGATGGTCTATGTGGATGCTCTTTCCATGTCAGTTGAAGCTTATCAATGACCATAATGGGGACTGTGGTGGTTAATACTCCTATTCCACTTGAGTCATAACAAATCAATGTGTTTGTAGTTTGATCAATTCGACTCTCATAGTCGATATTTTCTATGAAGTTCATGACCTTTGGACATTTTGTAGATTCGGGCTGCTCTAGGACAGCACTTTATTGAATGCTGGGCGGCTAGGGAAATTGGACAAAAGCTTGACTTTCAGAACAATGTCAAGAAACCCGATTAGTCCATGTCTGATTATTTTTGACATCTTAAGTCAATTGCAAAATCTCTCAATGTAATCAACTGCTCCGTCTCTAATAAGGACATGGTGATTCAAGCCTCAATAGGCTTCCGTGTGAGCATGATCCTTTTTTCACCATGGTCACAAATGGCTCTATAATTCTTCTTCGTTCTCATCTAAGAGGAATGATTTTCCTGGAAATTGAATGCATCATCTTTATCCAATATTTATCATGCTTTGATTAGTCATGCCACTTCATTTAACCCATTGTTTTGAGGATCTCAAGGTGGACATAATTCTAGTGGCCAAATATACGGACAAGAAAGGTGAATGGTTTTTGAGTGGTCAACCGAGTTGGTGATTTTCCAATGATCGGTTTAGTTCACAATCAGTATCGACCCCCTTTGCTGATCATTCCTCCATCTTCTCTAGTCGATCTCGTGGTGGTTCGAAGCCCTATCATCCCCCATTTACACAGGGAGGCAATCTTGGATCTAGGTCTCATCTTACTTGTTTGATCTATAATGGGGTAGGACACACCGATTTGTCGAACTCCATCTCAACTTTCTCGATTAGTGAAACCTATGATCCAACGTGGTATCTTATAATTCTAAATTCTAGACCCTTTTATGATTTGACAAAAGTCTTAGTTGGTAATGGTCATTTATTGCCTTTTATGATTTGACAAAAGTCTTGGTCCCCATCCCATGGTAATGGTCCCTTTTATTGCCTTTTAAGTTGATAAAACCTTTTTACGTATTGATTCTTGATCTTTGTTGTTATCTCCTAACTATCATGTCCCTAATTTTAGTTACAATCTCTTTTCAGTTACTCAACTTAGTAGTAAAAGTCATTGTGGCAACCCAATCATCCATTATTGCATAGAAACTAAGGAATTAATTTTTAACGCCTAAACAAAAATATTAGAATTAAATTGCATAGGACATAGTTTTAGGAGCATTTATTTTTTAGTTTATAATTTTTGAGTATTGCATTTGCGTTGGACCAGCGGATAAGTTTGAATTGATGATTCTGGGCTTTTAATTTTGCAAGTTGGATTAAGCCCATGATGAGAGAGAAATTGACCGAGCCCATTATTTCTTTGATGGCTGAAATTATGTGCACAAGGATTTCATCAAAATATCTTTTCGCATAGAATTGACATGCGAATGATATATAAGGGAGGCCGAATCCTTTAGTTGCGGGAAAGAAATAAAGGACAAAAAAGGAAGATTTGCAAGTTTGTCTCTCCATGCAAGGAAAATATATATATAGATTATAATTGCAAGGAGATGATTAGTCAACGAGAGCCATATTGAGTAATATATTTCTTATTTTAAAACAAGGAAGAGTGCGTTGTCAAGGAAAATCTCACATGTCCATGGTCATGAGTAGAAAGGAAGGTAAATAAAATAAAATTTAGGCTTAGTTCGTTTACATTTTCTAGATTTTCCGGCATTTGTTTCAAATTGTTTGGTGAAAACATATTTCAATAAGGAAAAAAAAAGTCTTCTAAAATAGGGAAAATGTTTTTTATTTTCGAAAAGTAGAAAACATTTTCCCCATTTGCTCTCTTTTATCTTGCACCCCTACAAACCTTCACTTCTTTCTTTTTTCTTTTTAAAAATTTTAAATTATTTATTATTTTTTTTTTCTTTTTCTCTCCTTTATTTTCCTTTTCTTCTTTCTTGGCCAATCACTAGCCACAAGCAAGCTTAGGCTCGTCACTTGCTAGATTGATGAGCACAAGCGTCAAACTCAAGGCTTGCCAATCTAGCAAGGCTCGAGGCTAGCGATCTTGGAGCTCCCAAATTTGGAAAGGCTTGTAATCGGTGAGCTCGAGCTTGTGGCGAGACTTTGCTCATCGATTTGGCGAGCCTTGAGCTCGCCTAGCTCAAGCCTTGCCAAACGATGAGCCAAAGGTTCTCACTTGCCGATCGAGCGAGCCTTGGCCTTAATGCATTTAGTGAGTGGCAAGCCTGAGCTCACTAAAGGTGGGTGAGCCTCATGCTAGCCAATGAGCTGGAGGCTCGCTTGTGGCTGGTTGCCAACCATCGATGGGGCCGAAGATCAACTAAAGAAGAAGAAGAAAACAAAAAAAGAAAAAGAAAAAGAAAGAAAACAATTAATAACCAATTTCTTTAAAGAAATAAAAATTGATTTTTAAAGATAAAAGATAACAAAAAATCGATTTTAAAGAATATAAATATAATAATTATTGAAAATGAGTGTATAGCAAAAAAGATTTTCTTTACCAAATAACGAAAAATATTTTTCGCTTCATTTTCATATTTCACTTGAACACTGGTAAATATTTACATTTTTGAAAAATAATTTTCTAAAAATATTTTCCAAAAACGCAAGAGATTGTGCCGAGACGTGATTGGAGAGAGAGTGGAAGTGAGGTTCTCGGCCAGCCCTTCGACCGAGACACCTCTGGCCGGTTTTCTTCCTGGACGATGGCTGTGACGATCCTGCTGTTATCCCCTCCCTGGCACCTCTTCCTACAGGCTACTGACCGACGGTCGATCTTTCCTCACCGACGGCGAAGCTTGTTGCTGCTATGACCGAGCCACTCGCGAGGAGTCGCTGCTTTGCTTGCTATTCCGACTACCTGAGTCCAACGTAAGCTGCTGCACCGCACCTCCTGCCTCCGGATGACGACCTGCCGCTGCTTCTCACTGTCGCGGAGTCGTTGCCTCCGCATCCTCACACGCGAACCGCTGCTGCAACTGCAGTCTCTGATAAGCCTAGTCCATCTTCTGGTCGGGCCCTTCGCGCCCTGCGACGTCCTTGCTGCTCAACGCGAGTAGCCGTCTTGAGTCCTGCCACTGTTTGCTGCCTCTGTCGCCGCTCGCCGCTCGCCGCCTGCACCAGCAACGACGAAGCTGCTTTGTTCTGCTGCCGCTCGTGACCCACGACGACAATCTGCTGATCTGTGTAGTCCCTTGGCCAAACCTGTTGCTGCGCTGTTCCTACCGGCGGTCCCTGAAGCTGAGCTTGACGCCGCCTAATCGCTCTCCACGCTATCGCGAGGTCCTAGCCTGGTCGAATCCTTGTTGCTGCACTCCCCTTACTTTTTGCAGATTTCTTAAGCGGTCCTGAAGTTTCCTCGCTGTTCATCAAGGCGGGAGCAGCAACGTCTTCGTCCCATTAACGAGATCAGTTCACGAATCAGACCATCGTGATTAACCATCTGACGCCCGATTGCTTGTTGACCACGGCGAGTCTCGGTCGTGATTCGTGAGTCCTTGTTCATAGATCTAAATTTGGAAGCCAATATTTGGATTAGGCAAAATCTTGTCTAATTTGTTTTTGAATATTTCGTTTCCTTATTTAAAAATTGTTGATGTATATGATTGAATTTTCGGATGTATTATGCTATTTAAAATAGTGAGTATCCTTACCACAGCTCGCGGTAGCGTAGTTGGCTTCGGGCTCTCTCCCCCTCACGAAGGGGAGGAGTTCGAATCCCAGAGACGTCGCATTCGCGCGACTCACCTGCAGGTGGGTTTGTGATGGTGGCTCAGTCTACCCTGGGTTTATGCCGCCAGTTGCCGGCTATACGGTAGTTCCCAGGTCACCAAAAAAATAAATATTGAGTATACTTTTAAATTATTGATTATTTCCTAAGCTACCGGCTAGTTCCCGGGTCACCAAAAAAATAAATATTGAGTATCCTTTTAAATTATTGATTATTACCTAATTTCATAACCTGTCATAATTGTCAATTCCGATCTCACTCTTGAGATATGATTATTGATTGCATTAAAAATCATCAATCAAATCTTATGCTCGAGATATGATTTTCAATTTCGTAAAAAAATTGTCCAATTCGATCTCATAACCAACATATAATTTGTCAATTTATTTCAAAAGTTAAATAGATATGTATAATATCTTGCGTGATTGGGTGTCATATTTGATGTAGATATGACATTTGTTTGATTTGAATTGATTTTGCTTCCATAAAAGAAAACCCGAAAAAATATTGGAATTTGATTTGATTCTTGTTGATAAAGTTGCTAATTTGGACTAGATTGCATGTTATTAGGCACTTTATTTATTCCGAATTTTTTAATAAAAATCCAAAAAAATTACTTTAGGATAAATTAGACTCCCTTTCTTAGAATAGATTGCATGTTTAAATATTAGGAATTTTTACTCTCAAATTTTAATAAAAAAGAAAAGATAGCAAGTGCTATGTAGGATCAGTTTGCATATCATGGGTCATTTAGTAAATTGCATGTATGGGAATCATTTAAATTAAAGTGTGTGACATGTTAGAATAGTTCATTAAGGGAAAAAGCCACGAAGGGAAGCCGGCGTTCGGCGAGGGTTGATCTCGCCGGCGTCGGGCGAGGGTCACCTCGCCGGCCTCAGCTAGGGCGGCCCTTGCCAGCGTCGGGCGAGTCCCCCGCCCTCGCCCGATGCCGGCGAGGGCCGCCCTCACCTCGTGTCGGGCGAGGACGGCCGCCGCGTCGGGCGAGGGTGTCCCTCCCCGCCCGTCGCCGGCGAGGGCCGCCCTCGCCCGCGTCTAGCGAGGGCGGGGACTCGCCCGACGCCGCGAGGGCTGCCTCGCCCTGCGTCGGGCGAGGGTGTCCCCGCCTCGCCCGTCGCCGACGAGGGCCGCCCTCGCCACGTCGGGCGAGGGTGTCCCCGCTTCGCCCGACGTCGGCGAGGTCGCTGACGCCTGGCTTCCTCCGCCGACTCCGCCATGGCCGGCGGAGGGAAGAAGAAGAAAAAAAGAAAAAAAAAAAAGAAAAAGGAAAAAACAGAATAAAAATACAAAAATGCCCTTATGGGGTAAATGTGTCACGGTTTGGAAAGTTTGGGGTTTTTCACGTCACAAAAAAAAGTTTGGGGTAAATGTGTCACTCCGGGCAAAGTTCAGGGTTTTTCGTGGCTTTTTCCCTTCTATTAATTTTCGTTCTCCAATAAATTAAGTCTTTTAATTAATGTCACGGGACATATAGTTTGCATGGTAGGTTGCATGCTGCATGTCATTTTAGTTAGGCATTTTTGTATGTCCTTGCATTACATTGCACATAGATTATATTTCATTGAAATAAGTGAAAAACCCAAAAAAACATTTGAGTGAAATTGCGTCTTGATTGAAAATCATATCTAGGATTATTGATATGCTTTTCATTGCTTTAAAGTAAGTATTTTCTCTCTATGCTTGCAATTTATTTCACTTTCCTTTATTTGAGTGTTAAATAATGGTTGCACATATCTAGAAATTGGACCAAACGGAAATCATGATATTTTCATGTCATGATTGGACTTAATAAATGAAGATGATTAAAAAGCTCTTAACCTCCGAGGTCAAATATTTTGAATAATCTAATTTGATAAAATTATGAAAACTAATATCTATCTGTTTTCCTACTCAAATTTGGCCAAATTTTGATTGGGCATAACTTATGTCCAGCGACTCAATGTTTGCGCTATTGAAAAAGTTCCTTACCCAATAATTTCAAAAACCTGGTTCGATATTTTAAAAAGTAGAGTCAATAGATGTAACAAAATCAATATGGAAGATGCAACTTTGCTTCCCACTATAAGGGTTGATAGTGGCCTCGTTTGGTTCGGTTTTAAGGAAATGTACATAGAAAATGTACATAGTAAATACCTTTGGGTTAAAAGGGTTTTTCAAAATGCACATAGTGTTTGGTTAATTATATTTTCAAAATGTATTGGGCTTTGGCTTAAATGCAATTTGGTAAAAACTACATTTTGTAAATAATTTTTGCTAATTTTTTAAAAATTTTAAAAATATATATATTTTTTTAGAAGACGTCAGCCACCACCATGGGCCAAAACAATTGATGGCCAACCGCCAGAGGCTAGATCTAGCCATCAGATAGCCTTACTTGATGTTGCCTGACCCAAGCAATGCTTGACATCACGTGACCAAGGCAACCATCACCTAGGTGGCCACCTAGGTCACCGCAACCCAAGCGATACCATCACCTAGGTGGCCGCTTGAGTCGCCCGACCCCAAGTGACGCTTGCTTGGGTCGCAAACCCAAGCGACGCTTGTGGTTGCACAATCTTAGGTGGCGGTTGTCGGGTGGTTGCAACCCCAAGTGACGGTTGTCCGCATCGCGTGGCCCCTTAGGTGATGGTTGCTGCTATGCGCTACCCCTTGGTCGGCAATTGGCCTCCATTTGGCTTCTCCGACCAAACCCATGGAGAAGATGAACAGTGACCTTGCATTCTAAAAATGTAACTTGCCAAAGGACCTCTAAACCTGCTTTTGGGTAAAGGCTCTTAGAATCATTTGAAAATATAATTGTATTTCTCAAAATTGAGCAAAAGACGAAACAAACTTTACTTGCATTTGGCCAAGGACTGTAGAGACCCATAGCCTTTTCCAAACGTTGAACCAAATGGGGCAATATTTGCAAGACAGTGTATATTGTTTGAATCATGCCCGACAGTATCACTATAAGCCCCAAAAAAAGGGCCATGTGTTGTCATGAAATGCGTTTAGATGGCCCAACAAAGATAAGCCCATACATACTTAAGAGACTTTTATATAATTGCAAAGTGCAACCTAGCTCCTGTTGAACTCAAAAGAAGCGTCTCTGCAAATTTCACCGAAAAGTCCTTGTTGCTCATGCCGTGATTTAAGATGACTTTGCAGTCAGCAAAAATTGGACATCATCGGCCGTATGAATGAGGCATCCCATACCCGTGTGCTTGGCCAAGACACTGTTCAAAAGCAATCACACTGGTGAGGATGCAATTGAGATCATCATCATCATATTTTGCTATCTTTGGAATTCTAATGGTTCTGCGCTTTCTGTCAAATTTGATCTCTAGGAAGGTGCTGGCTTCCCTTTGTTTGAATCCGATTCCCACTTGACGCAACTCGGAAGCAGAATTGATCAAATGACAAGATTAGTTCTCGTCTATTGATTGTCTTGTTGATCCAAAGGTATCAAGCTCAGACGATACAAATCAAGTAAATACACTCCTTTTAGATGGCAAACAAATGCAAGGCAAGATCGGCCAAGAACATTCGTCGTTTCAAACGAATCCTCAATAACAAAGTACAGGACCTGGTTCTTAAGTCGTAGAAGGTCCTGCACAAGAGATTTGGACACGAATGAACTGATTATTAGCATATTATTGGGCAGTATGTATCCTGCAAATTCACAGAGGAACTCAATGACGAAGCATCCGTAAGGAACCATCATTTTCACAAGGTCAGGTCCGCTGAAATTGTTGGTGCTCTTTGAGTAGCACTGGTGGGATCATTTTCTCTTTAAGTAGCGCTACATGGCTGAGGTTTTTAAGGCGAACACCGTGCAGTTGAGTTCGCCCCAGCATAGTATGGAGGTATCTCCACTTGTGCCGCTAAAGCATGTGCAATTGCAATTCTACATGGTGGTACCGGCCAATAGAGACGATGCGAGGCTGACACGCCTCGGCAATACCGCTGGCTATAGCCTGAGGGACTTTGAAGAAGATGCTACATCTGATTCA
Source organism: Eucalyptus decipiens (assembly GCA_014182575.1). Lineage (NCBI taxonomy): Eukaryota > Viridiplantae > Streptophyta > Magnoliopsida > Myrtales > Myrtaceae > Eucalyptus > Eucalyptus decipiens. The sequence continues at coordinate 48,177,011 of CM024613.1, read as the reverse complement.
ATCTACCATCTCAGCGCTATCTTGTATATTTGATATTCTTGTAGATGGCAACTCTTGGCTAAGTAATTTAGAAGATTGGAATGCTCTGACTCTTATCAGGTCAATTTCAAATCATATAATTGGGAAAGATTTTGAAAAATGATATCTGTATGTTTTATGCAAATTTGGACAAAATTTAATTGGCCATTACTTTCTTATCCGACACTTCATTGACTCAATTTTTGCACCCACGGAAATCTCGTGAACATTGTTTGAAAAATGCATTTCGATTGGGAAAAAAAAAATGGAAGCGGTGTTAGTGCATATGAATTGGCTTTGGGTTGAGATGGTTGGAGAGAAGGTGGGGGAAGCGGTGTTAGTTTTTCTTTTTTTCACACTACATTTCTTGTGAGCTTAGTACCTTAGGATTAACAAGACAATTATCTAGCAGACGAGAGGTCGTCTTATCATTTGATTAGATCTGCTACCAAACTTTGTTGAGAGGGGCTTGGATTCAAGCAGAAGCAAGCCAAAACCTTCCTTGGATCAAATTTAACAGCGGACACAAAGTAAATTCTCGCCCCATGGGCGCGCAAAATGAAAGTGAGATGCTATTATTTTCATGCATGGGATGAAACTATTTAACGTTAAATATACAAAGCAAGTAGTTAGAGCCAATCTAGAAAACAGATTATTACTTTCAAAGCAAATTAAATTGTTTGTGAAGTTAAATAGTACTTGTTTATGGGGAAAAAAAATTAGACAACCTATGGTATCTAAAGGGGACAACGAAAAGGTTCATCATGCACCAATGAGTCGTATCGAATTAGACAATTATATCGATTTGATCAGCGAATTAAATAAACCAATATTTGCTGGAGGCAAACAGAGTAAGTTAAAGGAATTTCATTTGTCTGTCGTTGCTTGTCTGCTCTTTGCACTCCAGAAAGACAGCTGAGCCTATGCTTCACGCGGGCAGAGTCAAGGCAGGTTCGTCATCGTCACGCTCCGATCCGACGGTCAATGTCGATAGGCTTCAGATCGGACGGCCGACAAAACGCAGGATTCGACGGTCGAGAGACGCGAGGTAACGGGGTAACTTTGCCTTGCATCATGGGGTTGACTGTGCCCTGCATTATTGGAAGACAACCTAGCAAACGGGTCAAAATTGCCGACGCGTTTCCAGGATTTCTGGCACGCGAGTTGAAGTTGAATGGAAGTGGGAAGGCGTCTCATTTGACATGACGTGACACCACTCTGTCCTTTGCTCCCAGGTTTTCGGGCACGTGCCAACGACGTAATTTGAGTTCATTAGACCTAAGAAATCATGAAAAAAACCTGTTAATTTCGTGACGATCACATTCACATTCCAGCTCAACCTCTTAAAGCAGGAATGGCTTCAACAGCACAGGACCCATCTAGTCTAAAATCACAAAACACGTGTTTGATTTCTATGATATTAAGTTTGAAAAGACTCGAGATTGATCATATGCTTAGATAAATGCTCACTTATTATTCTGATTAGCGATGTAATTAGGTGAAGATCGGGTATTTGCTCATTACGAGGTGGATCCTTGTTTTCCAAAAGCGGGGTTTTAGCGCTGGATCCGGACTTTTTCTTCTTTCTCTCAAGCTCAAGTTCAATTAACATGACTCGATTCAACTCAACGTAGCTTTCAATTGGTCATACATTTTCTTCTTTCCTTTCTTTCCCCTCGACATCTTACCCTAGCATTTAAAACTCTCGTGATCACATGACCGAAGATCGCTCTTCTTGGTAAGACCGAAGCGGCACCATTTGATGCTTTCGTAATGGAGACATGGATCTCAATTGATACGATACTTTCCTCGATGTCCTTAAATAAATCTCGACCGTTAATTTTTTCACCGACAATATTATAATCAACCAATAGAATTTGGTGGAATAAAGTATCTTCGTCCCATCGCCAGACCGAATATCTTGGGCTGCAACCCAGCCGCAGCCGTCAAGGAACATGTTTTCCCCAACTTTGACCTGTTGATTTGGAAAAGCAGGGAGGTCCGAAAACCCAAAATTACCCTCCCGTTGACTTCTATGAGGAGGTCAAAAGTCGAGGACTCGATGGTCTCTTCGCCCTCCTGAGCGCCGCCTCCGGAATTTTCTGCGGACGGAATGCGAAACGTTGCAAATGCGCATTTTTCCTCCCTCGCATGACTTTCTTTGAAGTGACACTTCCTTAATTATTTTTTTATTCGGTTTCGAGATCTTTTTTGTTTTGTTAATTACATGACATTTAAATATAAGGTTACCAAATATATATAATTTGTTCATCTTTGACCAAATTCTTTAAGGTATATGTACCAAAATCAGCTATACATATATCAATTTTTTGGGGACAATATGAGTGGACAAAATAACCTCGAGAAAAAGATGGTTTTTCTATGCTAATGGTCCCGAAACCGACCTCTTGGAGCATGCGCCCTAACCATTGTAGTGTGAGTTATATGTTCCGGCTTATTATAAAGTTTCTTGAGATGTAAAGTAATATTGAGATTTAACTTAAATCGGTAAAAGTTTTGTCACGTTATTTGAAGAAAGGGGGAATTTAGCCTAAAATGCTCTTTAATATTGAGATTTAACTTAGATCGATAAAAGTCTTATCACGTTATTTGAAAAAAGAGAGTTTAACTTAGATCGAAAAAAAGTCTTGTCACGTTATTTGAAGAAAGAGGATTTAACTTAGATCGGTAAAAGTCTTGTTACGTTACTTGAAAAAAGAGAGAATTTAGCCTAAGATGCTCTTTAATAATGAGATTTAACTTAGATCGGTAAAAGTCTTATCACATTATTTTAAGAAAGGGAATTTAGCCTAAGATGCTCTTTTATTCTATCCTTTTCTTCTTTCTTTTCTAACCCCAACGAGGAGGCTTCCAAGATCTCTCTCCCACCTTCCTAGTTCCAACTTCCAACAACTTTCCTTGCGTCACAAGTCGGCTCCTTTTGATATTTTACTATTTCTTCAATATTTTAAACGTTTTTAAGATCTTTCTCTCTCATGCTTGCTGTAACTCTCTCTCTCTCATGCTTGCTTGGTTCTTTCCGCTAACCTAGGAAGGACGCCATACGTGTATATATAGCATGGTACATTGTCTGAACCTCCTGATATATTGGACTCTCTCTTCTCCGCCTCAACCTGAAAGCTCAGAAGGTCGTCGTGAAGGAACCAGGTACGGAGAATGCTATTTTCTTGGTTGAACTTGGAACCTCCATTGCTGGATGATATTGCCTGCGGTCAAGCATGTTTGTTTCTGATACTTGTTCTGGGTGCTCTGCTGCCTCTGGCCATTCTCTTGCATGCGAAATTCTCGGGTAATATGGCTTAGGTGAATAAGGTGGTGACTGGCAAGATCTGTGAGGCTTGGGCTCTTCTTGTTTCTTTCCTTGCTATATACCATGGAGACCCAACTGACTTTTTGAGATGGTTTTAACGTCCATTGCACTGGAAAGATCTGATTTTGAAGAAGCATAACGAGGGAAGCTCTCTGTTTTTGCTCCTGCTCAGTGGTAGTGATCGTTGTAGTGGCGTTGGAGGTGATCCTCGCAAATAATTGCTTACTTGCGACTTTTTGTCGACGTAGATGCATATCTCGCAAGCTTCTTTCTTCCAGTAGAAATGCTTGGACACGATGAAAATGTCCAACTTTGGTTATCTGCCAATCGGGGTTTTTCAAAGGACAGGATACTAAACTAAAAGCACCTACTTTTCTTTGTCGCTGTCTCACTTACATTAAGGCACTGCTATTAATTGGTTGTTGATTTTTCTTGAAACAGGGCTCACTCGTTAGATCTGCCGTTGCTTTATTTTACCTCTTCGTATTTTGTCCATTTCATATCAACGCGTGATTACAAATGCACTATTGAACAATATTCAGCTAATGACCCTTTCTGTGATCTAACCTTAAGGAACTAATAAAATTTCTAGGTGAAAAGACCTCCTGTTCTTTCCTTTTGTTCTGCTTTTGTCTGGGTGTCGCTCCTATTACAGAGCAGGTGAAATGAACTCCATTCTTATAATTCACTCGTGAAGAGAGGAGTTTACAGCTTTAATTGTTTAAAGGAAACCGTTTGTGTTTGTTGATATTCTTTTTTCGCTGTTCTTGATCATGGCATCCCATGAAAACCTTGAGGCATAAGCTGACACTTAGTGAGATTTGCATTTGGTGGATTTTGGAAGCTTGTAAAATGAGATTGTTGAAATCATCAATTTGGCTGTTGCAGAAAAGAACAAGCCTTTGATTGAATGAGTCAGTTACAAATTATGCCTTTCCTCCAAGAAATATGGACCTTCTTTTTGGTCTTTTAATGGCTTATAGAAAACCACAAGAAATTTTCTCATTGTATGTGCCATCAATTGATGACCCAAGCTAAGTCGGCTTCTGGTTTTTATCCCAGCAGTCATCGAAGAAATCGTTGTCAGACACCCATTAATTATCTTCATTTCCCTTGGACCATGCTCCAATTGTTCTACATGTTGTCTTTACCTCCTCCTGATATCATGGAGTGATCAGATTGTCTTTCTCTATGTATTTCTGCTTTTCTTATAGTTTAAGCCCAGGCCTCTCTTTTTTCTCAGGTGCAATTTCATCAATAGGCCTAAGGATCCAGGCTATTGACTTGCTGAAGTATCAGTGTTGTACTCTATGGCATTTGCAAGAATTGTTCGGGGCAACCTGAAAAGAGCAGGAGGTGCTATTGGGAGCTTTAGAGATGGAAAAGAAGAGACTTTTAGAGGAGTACTTGCGGATTCATTTTCCTTTTCTTCTTTTGAAAGTGTCCCCACGAGGAGTGATTTTTTCGACCGCTTACCATCGAGTAAGTTAAATTATGCTAGTAACTGGAGCAGAGGAATTAGGACAACCCCACATGATCAATTTCCTGTCGCTGAGAGGGCATTGGCGGAGTCTGATTCTGAATATGAGAGCGACAGATATCCGAGTCTTGAACCGACTAAACCCGGAGAAAAGCCAAGGGTGGTTGTTCTTGGTACCGGTTGGGCGGCTTGCCGATTTATGAAGGGGCTTGATACGAACATGTATGATATTGTGTGCATTTCACCCCGAAATCACATGGTTTTCACTCCCCTTCTTCCGTCAACTTGTGTTGGAACTTTGGAGTTCCGTTCGGTTGCTGAGCCTGTGAGCCGGATACAGCCTGCTCTTTCTGCAACTCCCAATTCGTACTTCTATTTGGCTTCCTGCACTGGAATGGACACTGCCAGGCATGAAGTAAGTTGAATATCTGGCTATCGTATGTTGATTTCGATGCTCATATACATTTTCCTCCAAGGACGTGATCAGTTCCTTTTCATTTTGCATGTGTTGATTGACTGGAATTTTCCTCCGTCTTCTTCAAATAGCAATGAACAAACATTAGAAATTTACAATGTACTGTGTGACAAACATTGACATGGATTGTCCACACTTTTGCATTTGTGTCGAGGTCCCGGCTATAAGAATTCCATGTGTGATTATCTGGCAAGTCAAATAAACTAATATAAATCAACGTGCATTGTCCACACTGTTGGACATATCGAAAAGTAGTTCAGGTACATACTACATAGTGAGATAAGGTTAAATTCATTTCTCCAATGTGATGGAACCAAAGATGCACCAGTAAGACATGTCAAATAACACTAGGCGTTGCAAATCTGCCCCAGTATTCCCTTTTTGTGCGTCTCTTTTGCTAAATCCCGTTGCCTATTGACCAGGTATACTGTGAAACGTTTGGCAATGGTGGACTGCCTCAAGAGCCTTACCGGTTTAAAGTCGCATACGACAAGCTGGTCATCGCAGCCGGAGCTGAGCCCGTGACTTTTGGTATAAAGGGTGTTAAGGACCATGCCTATTTCCTTCGGGAGGTGAATCATGCCCAAGAAATCAGGAAGAAGCTTTTGTTGAACCTCATGCTCTCTGAAAATCCAGGTACCTCAATTCTCCAACCATATGTATTGTGCTTACAGAGCAACATTCCAAAGTCTCAGGAATAGAAGAAGATGCTCATTGTTTTTGCCTCCACATTCTCTGTAATTAATGATTAGCGAGATTTTACGGCTTCAATGGAGATTGGGGGAGTGATTCCTTCTCTGTATCTTATAGGCATATCAGAAGAAGAGAGGAAACGCCTTTTACACTGTGTCGTCATTGGAGGTGGACCAACTGGGGTGGAGTTCAGCGGTGAATTAAGTGATTTTATCATGAAAGACGTCCGTGAAAGTTTTCCTCATGTTAAGGATTATATTCAAGTCACCCTTATTGAGGTACTCATACACACTCACATACAGATGCTAGCATCAGTTTGGAAAAATGTAAGTAACATGAATTGACAAGTACACACTTTAACAGGCAAATGAAATCCTGTCGTCGTTTGATGTTGGCTTACGGCAGTATGCGACAAATCATCTAACAAGGGTAAGTTGATTTTCTTTCTCAAGTTACCATCATCTTTTCCAGCAGTTCATTTTGGTGCTGATTTAATGCTTTCAATCGCTAGTCCGGTGTTCATCTTAAAAGAGGCGTGGTGAAAGAGGTGCATGCGAAGAAAATTGTACTGAATGATGGTACGGATGTTCCATACGGCCTCCTTGTCTGGTCCACCGGTGTTGGACCCTCAGAGTTTATCAAGTCACTTGATCTTCCCAAATCCCCTGGTGGAAGGTGAGGAAATAAGATTTCTTCTCTCTAGTGTCATCTAAGTCTGCAATAGCAATTTCTTGATAAGAACTCTGTGATAATCTCATTTTAGCATTCCACCACCTTCCAATCGAATGATTTGTCCTCTCAACTGTTTCAGGATTGGGGTTGACGAATGGTTGAGAGTACCTTCAGTGGAAGATGTGTTTGCAATGGGGGATTGTGCAGGTTTTCTTGAACAGACGGGGAGGCCGGTGCTTCCCGCTTTAGCTCAGGTTCAATCACCTATCTAATTCCTCTAAAGATGTTTCACTGTAGCTCTTCATTTGATCGACGATCTTCAACTTTATCTCCTTGCTCTACTTTGTACAAGATGTGGCATGAATACTTCCATTTGAAACTAGAATTGGTCACTCACTATCTCTTTCTCAATTGCATAAAAGTGTTTATTTCCTCGGAAATAATATGAATGCTGATTTCTGAAACAGGTCGCGGAAAGGGAAGGGAAATTCTTGGAGGAGCTGTTTCGTAGGATGGGGAAGCAAAATGGAGGGAAGGCATTTTGCTCGAAAGACATACCTCTAGGAGATCCATTTGTGTACAAGCATTTGGGAAGCATGGCTTCTGTTGGGCGTTACAAGGCGCTTGTCGATTTACGCCAGTCTAAGGTGCATAACGTGCTACCATGTGACACTTACGGTTTTCTTTCCCAATACCTAGTATTTTTTGATTCATGGAATCAATCGTTGTCACTTATGCAAACATTCTTTTATGCAGGATGCGAAGGGGATATCACACGCAGGATTCGTGAGCTGGCTAGTTTGGCGTTCGGCTTATCTCACGAGGGTAGTCAGCTGGAGGAACAGGTTCTACGTTGCAGTGAACTGGGCGACGACTCTGGTATTTGGAAGAGACAACTCAAGAATAGGTTGACAATGGTAGAGACGCATTTTATGATGCATTGGGCTCTTTTTTGGGTGGAAATGTTCATTTATTTGTAACACAAAGCATGGCTAGTAAAATAACGATGGTTTTGCGCCAATACACCTTTTTTGTCGGGTAATTTTAGTTTTATTAGTTGTAGAACACCATTTAACCGGCTGATCCGGCCCTTAGTTCCATGGAACTCGGTAGTGGCTAGGCCTAGGGTGGAGTAAGTTATGGATTCCCGAGCAAAATGGGATCACTGATTTGTGCTCTCCCTTAGTGATCACCACTTTAGTCATGATAACTGTTAATGCACATACTCAAGATTGATCTAGTCAAAGGAAAGTATCAACAACTCAAAAGATTCACTAAAAACATAGTCTATATATATGGAATGAAATTGGAAGACGCAGCTTTTATATGCTTCCTGCTACTTGGGATGATAGTACTACAACATATAATACATCGTTTGAATGATGCCTACAAGGGTCACTACAACAGCTAAGCCTGAAAATGAAAAGTGCAACACTAGATAGGCCTCACGGACTTGTTTAAAATCTGCAAATTCTAGATAGCTCTTGACAAGCACATCATGTCAAAGAAGCGTGCAACATCCTGGTTGCTCATACCGTGATTTGATATGACTTTATAGTCACGCAAAAAGTTGAACGTCATCGACCGTGTGCAAATAAGGCATCCCATGAATGTGGCATAGGCGCTTATGTGCAATGTTGTCCCTTTGGCCACGACACTATTCAAAAGCAACCATATTGGGGAGGATGAAATTGAGATCATAATTTATTACTATTTGTGGAATTCTGATGGTTCTGCGTTCACTGTCAAATTTAATCTCTAGGAAGGTGCTGGCTTGCCCCTGCTTGAATCCAATTCCCACTCGATGGAGCTCGGAGGCAGATCTAATCAAACGACAGTATGAACTCTTCTCTACTGGATTGTCTTGTTGAACATTAGGTATTAAACTCAGACGAAATGAATCGAGTAAATGCACTGATTTTATATTGATATGTCTTTCCAAGTCATAGCCAGGTCCTACAACGACATAGCTGAAGAAATTGGAGGCAAGATTGGCCAAGGACCACGTTCCTTTTGGAACATTCGTTGTTTCAAACAAATCCTCGAGAACAAGGTATGGGACCTGGTTCTCAAGCCGAAGAAGGTCCCGTACAACAGAATACAACACGTATGAATTATTTAATGGGGGATCCATCCGTATGACCCCTGCCAATTGACGGAGGAACTGAATGATGAAGCATCCATCAACAACCATCATTTTCACAAGATCAAGTCCACTGAAACACTCGGTGCTCTCCGAATAGCACTGTCGGATCATTTCCACTTTCGGTGCCACTGTATTGATGAGGTCCTCGAGGCCGACACCGTGCGGTTGAGTTTGGTCCAGCATGGTGTGGAGGTATCTCTGCTTGTGCTCCTGAAGCATCTGCAACTGCGGTTCCCCATGGTGGTATGGGCCAATAGAGACGATGCGAGGCCGAGACGCCTTGGCATTTCCTCCGGCAAGTGCCTGGGGAACTCTGAAGATGCTACAGTTGCTTTCGCCTGATAGAATTGCAAGAGTTTTACGTCTATCTCAGAAGAAATATATTAAGAATATTGTGGCACATGTTAATAAGCAGTTAGCAAAATCTATAAGTATACATTTAGTGAAACACTTTAAACTTTCAAATAAATTATCATCGCAGATTGAGAAGGAAGAGGAGCATATGTCCCATGTTCCTTATTCTAGTGTCGTGGATAGTATTATATATACTAGGGTATACATTAGGCCTGATATTTCACAAGTTATAAACTTAGTTAGCCGCTATATAAAGCATTTTGATAAAACTCATTGAGAAGCTGTGAAGATGATCATAAGATATTTAAAAGGGACGACAGATGTGAATATAGTGTACCAGAAGGATATCAATAGTAATGAAACCACTGGTTTTGTGGATTTGGATCACGTTGATGACTTGGATGATTGTAAGTTTTTAGCAGGATACGTGTTTATGTTAGCAGATAGTACAGTTAGTTGGAAAACGTCCTTACAAGATCATGTTGCCTTGTCTTCGACTGAGACAAAGTACATGGTACTAATCTTTGTAACAAATGAAGCGATATGATTATGAAGTTTGCCCTTGAACTTTGGGCTAGAGTAGAAAAGCGTGGATATACACGACACTAAAAATGGGCACACCATATTTTCTTTTATCTATTTATCTTTTAGAGTTTCTTCTATTAGTTGCATCTGCCGATTCCTTCTCTGGCTGCACACGGTGGGGCCCAGAGTCAAAGTTGTTGACTCTGGGCACGCAATACAAAGGCACAGTACATGTTCTTTCTACCAAAGGAGCCGCAAAAACCGGAGCGCCGCACGGGAAAACAAAGAAGAGGAGCCGCACGGCAAAAGGAGCTGCCGTACGCACGCAAATCAGAGACGAACGCTGGAGTTGCTATATTTGGGCGTACGTAGAGGGAAGCTTGAACTTGCGGTTATTTTTGTAGGTGCATTTATATTATTTATTCATAAACAGTTTGAATTTAAACTTAAATTTAGTTATAAAAAATATTCGAGCATTTGAATAATTATAAAATCTGATTATCTTATTGTAATGAATTATTTATTACTAGCTCTCCTTATGGACATATGTATCGATATTTGGACCGAACCATATAAATCTCTGATGTCATATTATTCATCATTTATTTATCTGGTGATTTTACGTTGATGTAAATTGTAAGATCATGTCGTTTCTTCGTATTATATTTTAACACATATAAAGCTAACATATGAGGAAATAGTAACATTCATTCTTATTAATTTTTGAATGTGACGGGGTATTTTAATGTTTTGTACTGCCTCATAACCCTTTGCTCTCTTATAAAGCTAACATAGGGGAAAATAGTAATATATTCATTCTTATCAATTTTTGAATGCGACAGGTGCATTTTAGTGTTATGTATTGTTTCCTCACAAAGCTTGAGCATCAATTGCATCAACTGTGCACCTAAGGTGACCATCAATTACGTTCGAATCATCTATCCTAAACCTTAACCGAAATAGGGCCTGTATGGAAATTAAGGAAACTAGTGATTGGTCTTGCAACTAAAGGCCCAACTCAGTTCCTTCTCAGTCCAAATAAGCATTAAGAACTCATCAATAAACAAGATTCAACTGGAATCGATGACTTATCCGTAGAATTCAAGCTAGATAAGAAAGAAGTTATTGACGGAGGCCCTCACCAGTTGACAAAGTCCATCAACAACTCTTCTTCTTCCTCTAGGACTTGCCTTCGTGAGATAGATGAAGGGAGCGGAGAAACAGAGAAAATTGAGAAAGAGAAAGAAGAGAGGCAAATGGCGGTGGTTTGTCGTAAAACATTGATTGATGTTCGAATACGCCTTTTGCATGTAATTGCTAGGAATTCCCTATCGTTTTCTCTCTTACAAGTTAGTTTCTGTTGTGGGAGTCAAAATTATAGCCCCAGCTATGTTGGCTTTGCCAGTGATGCTGCGGCTGAGTTTGAGCTGTACAATTGTGATAATTCGGTCCCTCTCATCCCTAGGAACTTGAATGATTTTATGGATTACGATTTGAACTTCCCTTTTGAGTGATGCGTTTTCTCAAAATCCTCGAAACTTGCTATATGATAACTCAATTAGCAGTGCTCCGTGCCAAATTTTGGCCAAATTTTGGGTCAAAGGAATTGAGGTCTTTTAATACTTTAGAGTAGCTTTCTTTTGAATATAAGCTCCCGTGAATCAAAGTTCAGCGGAGACATGACATGACAAAGTTCGTCGCGTAGGATGAGGTTGCTCACTTTGCTATAGTAAGTTGCTATTCGTATGATCTTTCGTCAACACATAATAGACGTTTTGACCCCAAAAATAGCGTGGATGAGTGAAGTTTTAGGCTCCATTCATTTCATGAAAAATATCACATTTTTAGAAACATTTTCTAAGAAAATGATCATATTTTTGGTGTTCGATTGAAATCTAAAAATGGACTGGAAAATATTTTCCATTATTTAGTATTTGATTTGATTTTTTGGGAAAAATTACTAAAAAAATCGAATTTTAATCTTTTTAATAAACCAAAACAATTTTAATTTTAATTTTTATATATTTTTAAAAAATTGAATTTTTAAAAATCTAAATTTTTTATTTTTAAAATTTTCCTTTTTCCTTTTTCTTTCTTTTTTACTTTTTCTTTTCCTTCCTCCTTCTTCTTCCTCCTTCTTCCCTCCTCCATCCGTCGCCACGTGCCTTAGTGATGGATGGCTGCCCTCGGGCAACCAACCAAGACTCAAATTAGCAAGCTCAAGGGTTGGCTAATCCAAGTGAGCCCAAGCTCTGCAAAACCAGGCGAGTTTGAGCTTCGTCGAGGCCAACGAGCCCAAGCTCTACCAAATCAGGTGAGCCCAAGCTCGCGCAAGGGGTAAGCTCGTGACTAGCCAAGGCGAGCTCGAGCGTCACCCACGTCGGATTTGGCCTCAAGCAAGGCTTGAGTTGGCCCGTGGTTGATCAAGGAAGAAGAAAAAGAAAAGGGGAAAAAAAAGAAAAAAATTAAAACTCAATTTTAAAAAAAAAAAATATTATAAAGAAAGCAAAAAAGCATGAGGAGAATGTGTTTGGTGAAAGAATGTGAGGTGGAAGAAGTTATGGAAAATGATTTCCATTTCTGAAAAATGAAAACACTTTCTCCACTTTTGAAGGTGTTTTTTTTTTTTTTTAATAACAAAAACATTTCCATTGAAGTTCATTTTCTGTGAAACGAGTCGGAAAATTTGTAAAACATTTTCTTGGAAGTTATTTTCCGTAAAACAAATAGAGCCTTAGTCAAGGTTGGCGTAGCATGTAAGTTTGACATCCAATAAAATGCTTCTTTGATAGGTCTTTGAGGCATTCCAATCCGCGTAGCTTTTGATTAATGGTGAGTGGTGCTTATCTTGTGTATGAATTGTAAATTCATTTTTTGAAAGTGATATGAAAGAGATATATTATAAATTATGAAATACAATAAAATGTATGATTTTATTATAACCAAAAAGTCATATTTTGAACATATTTATTGCATAAAACTGAGTGGGCAATTACTGCCTTTTGGTTATTTGAAATGACATGTTTTTATAGCATCTTTCGAAATACGTTGAGTTGATTATCTATGAATATTTGAAAAATATTTTATGAAAGGAATTATGAAAGGTTTCTTATATTGATTTATTAAACTGGTTTATGAAATGAATGCTGCTTGATTAATCGAGTTGTGCAAGATTATATGTTTAGATTAGTGAATCTACTTTATGAAATGGATTCTGGATTTGATTTATGGAGGATGAGTTAGTGGTTTTATGTTTATTGTCACCATGTTTCAAATACCTCGAGAGGTTGAGTGTGCAACATATGGCTCTTACGACGTCCTATTTGGGCCGGGCTATTGACTATTTGTGCAATTGGAATTTCCGTCGAGGTCTCCGGCAATAAAAGTCCCGTGTGCAGGTACCTGCCAAATCAAATATACTAACAAATATCGACATGTGTTGTCCCCAGTGTCCGACATGTCAAAAAGTGTTTTAGGTACATACTATATAGTGAGATGATGAAAAATTTCATTTCTTCAATAGGATGGAACCGAAGTTGCACCAGTAAGAAATGTCAAAAAACACTAGTTGTGGCAAATCCGCCATGTTTTTCCTTTAGGATTTTCTCTTTCGCTAAATCCCGTTCCTTGTCGATCAGGTGTACTGTATAGTGGTTGCCATCGGTGGACTGCCTCAAGATTCCTTACCTGTTTAAAGTCGCATACGAACAAGGTGGTCATTGCAGCCGGAGCCGAGCCCTTGACTTTCAGTTTAAAGGGTCTCAAGGAACACGCCTACCTACTTCGTGAGGTGAATCATGCCCAAGAAATCAGGAAGAGGCTTTTGTTGAACCTCATGCTTTCTGAAAATCGAGGTACTTTAATTCTTCAACCTTATGAATTGCACTTAACAGAGCAACCTTCAAAGCTTCAGGAATAGTAGAAGATGCTCACTGTTTTCACTTACAATTTCACGATAATTAATGATCTTAACATGGGTAAGTTGATTTTCTTTCTCAAGTTACTATCATCTTTTCTAGCACTTCATCGTGGTGCTGATCTAATGCTCGCAATGCTAGTCTGGAGTTTGTCTTAAAAGAGGCCCGGTGAAAAAGGTGCATGCGAAGAAAATCGTGCTGAATGACTGGACGGATGTTCCATACGGTCTCCTAGTGGGATCCGCCGGTGTTGGACCCTCAGTTTGTCAAACTTAATCTTCCTTATCCGCTGGTGAAACGTGAGGAGAAAAGATCTCTTTTCTCTCTCCTTCGTCGCTTAAATCATCAACTTCGTGATAATCTCATTTTAGCATTTGACCATCTTTCAAGTGGAGGATTTGTCCTCTCAACTATTTCATATAGAAGTGTGTTAGCTAATCCAACCCAAAAGCTTAGACACATAGATGGACCCAAATAAGCCTCACTCACCGGTATCTGAGCAATTCTTCCTGTTATGCCACGTACATACAAAGAGCATATAAATTTCATAATCAAATGATGTGTGATCAAGTTTTCTTAAACAGACGGAGAGGCTGGTGCTTTAGCTCAGATCCAGATTCCTTTGAAGATTTCTTGCTGTTGTTTTTCATTTGATCTCCACTCTTTACTTCTCAAGCAAAAATCTTGAACTTTATTTCCTTGTCCTACTCTGTACAAGATGTGGCATAAACACTTCCATTTGAACTTGGAAGTGGCTATTCACTATCAATATTGCCCATCGCATAATAGCTCAGTTTTCTTCTTTCCTTGGAAGTAATACGAATGCTGATTTCTGAAACAGGTCGCGGAAAGGGAAGGGAAATTCTTGGAGCAGCTATTTTGTAGGATAGGGAAGCAAAATTGAGAGAAAGCATTTTGCTGGAAAGACATACCTCTAGGGGACCCATTTGTGTACAGACATTTTGGAAGCATGGCTATTGTAGGGCGTTAAAAGGTGCTGGTCGATTTACGCCAGTCTAAGGTACATAACATGCTACCATGCCACACTAATGGTTTTCTTTCCTAATAACTAGTACTTCTATGATTCATTGAATCAATCCTCGTCACTTATGCAAATATTCTTTTATGCGGGATGCGTAGGGGAAATCGCACGCAGGATTCGTGAGCTGGGTGGTTTGGCGTTCGGCTTATCTCACGAGGGTATTAGATGGTGGAACAAATTCTACGTTGCAGGGAACTAGGCGACGACTCTGGTGTTTGGAAGAGATAGCTCGAGAATAGATTGATAATGGTAGATGCATTGATGATACATTGGGCTCTTTTTTGGGTGGAAAAGTTCATTTATTTGTAACACAAGTATTTAGCATGGTAGTAAAATAATGATGGTTTTGCACCAGTACACCTTTTTTGTCGCGTAACTTTGGTTTTATTAGTTGTAGAACACCATTTAACTGGCCAATCAGTCCTTTGTTCCGTGAACTTGGTAGTGGCTAGGCTTAGGGTGGAGTAAGTTCTGGATTCGCAGGCAGAATGAGATCACTAGGCTGTGCTCTCCCCTAGTGATCGCCACTTTAGTGATGATAACTATTAATTCACGTGCTCAAGATTGATCTAATCACGAGGAAAGTATCAACAACTCAAAAGATTCACTAAAAACATAGTCTATATATATGTAATGAAATTGGAAGACACAGCTTCTATATGCTTCCTGCTACTTGGGATGATAGTACTGTAACACAGCATACACTGTTTGAATGATGCCTACAAGCGTCACTACAATAGCTAAGCCCGAAAGAGCCGACCATGGGTTGTCATGAAAAGCATTTAGGAGTTGTGCCCAGCAAAGATAAGCCCGCTCATGCTTAAAAGACTCATCTAAAAATGAAAAGTGCGACGCTAGATAGGTCTCGCGGATGTATATAGTAGCGTACTTGGAGACGTCACCGAAGAAGTGTGCAACATCCTGTTTGCTCATACCATGATTCGATATGACTTTACAGTCACGCAAAAGCTGTACGTCATCAGCAGTGTGAATGAGGCATGACATGAATGCAGCATAGGTGCTTATGTGCCCGTCCCTTTGGCCACGACACTGTTCAAAAGCAACCATATTGGTGAGGATGCAATTGAGATCATCATTTATTTCTATTTGTGGAATTCTGACGGTTCTGCGTTCACTGTCAAGTTTGATCTCTAGGAAGGTGCTGGCTTGCCCCTGCTTGAATCCAATTCCCACTCGACGGAGCTCGGAGGCTGATCTAATCGAAGGACGGTAAAAACTCTCCTCTACTGGATTGTCTTGTTGACCATGAGGTATTAAAGTCAGACGAAATGAATCGAGTAAATGCACTCCTTTTATATTGATCTGTCTTTCCAAGATATCCCCGGGTAGTACATCGAAATAGTAGAAGAAATGGGAGGCAAGATTGGCCAAGGACCACGTTGATTCTGGAACATTCGTTGTTTCAAACAAATCCTCGAGAACAAAGTATGGGATCTGGTTCTCAAGCCGAAGAAGGTCCCGTGCAACAGAATACAACACGTATGAATTATTTAATGGGGGATCCATCCGTATGACATCTGCCGATTGACGGAGGAACTGAATGATGAAGCATCCATCAACAACCATCATTTTCACAAGATCAAGTCCGCTGAAACACTCGGTGCTCTCCGAGTAGCACTGCCGGATCATTTCCACTTTCAGTGCCACTGTATTGATGAGGTCCTTGAGGCCGACACCGTGCGGTTGAGTTTGGTCCAGCATGGTGTGGAGGTTTCTCCACTTGTGCTTCTGAAGCATCTGCAACTGCTGTTCCCCATGGTGGTATGGGCCAATAGAGACGATGCTAGGCCGAGACGCCTCGGCAATTCCTCCACCAATCGCCTCAGGGACTTTGAAGATGCTACATCTGCTTCCGCCTGCTGATTCAGTCAACAATTTAGGCGCTGCCTCAATATCTTGTGACATGGAAGGCAATAACTGCTGCTTCATGAACTCGATCCCATGTTCCTCAGCAGTTGCTTGACGACCTCCTCGATTGTTGTCCATACCGAGTTAAATTGTAGAATCAACGTGAATTTTTTGCTGGGATTTCAATAGCTAGAGAGAGAATTGAAAGGATACGAGAAGTGTAGTGTAACCGTGAAAAATGTGAGGGACATGTAGATATTTAAAGAGGGCATGGAACAAGCCGTAGCGGCAAGTGTGGGGATGGTCTCAGTGTAGCAGAGGAGAGAGAAGGAAGAGCAAGTGCAGCAAAGGACAGGGACAAGGACGAGGAAGATGACAGAGAGTAGAACTAGGTCCTAGGACGCCACGTTTCGTCCGTTCAATGGGCTGGCCTGCCCTGGGTCCCACTTCTCTCTCTCTCTGTTATTTCTCTCTTCCTTCTTTCTCTTCAAAAGAGGACTTTTTTTCTTTTGGGGTCGGAAAAGAGGACTTGACTCACGTGTAGACAAGTCGTTGTCGAGGGGGACCCATCCAAAAACGCGTGGGGCCAAACGAAGCAATTTGCATTGATGGATTTTGATTGGCCATTTTCATGGCAAAAAGACAGAAAGGTAAATTTATAACTTAAATTACCAAAAAACTAAAAATAAAAATCACGGTAAGCAATTCTTTTGTTTATGCTTAGGGAGTATATATAAATCTTACAAAAATAATTATAGATTAACATATCTAGCTACCAGTGACTAGGATTGGGTAGGGCTTTTCCTACCCCTTTACTAGATCGACAAAATCGACTCAAATGATTTCAATCTCCTTTGACATAATTATTTTCTTTCTATGAGTTTTTTGTTATTTAGAAAATAAAAGAAAATTACTATTTTCTCCATCATTGCTATTACAACAACAATTGGAAACACATGTGCTCATAGAAATTTAAAATGATTGATTTGAGAAGTTTAGGCGAGGACAAGAAGCCACTCGAAAGATAAAATGCAAGTAGTACAAGAAGAAAGACAAAACAATCGAAATTCCATAATATGAATGAATATGAACATCAATATCTTGACAGCCCATTTATTAGGGAGGTGCCAAAGCAAAGAAACATTTTTCTAGGAACCACGGTGGGCATGAGGCGAAGAAGGCACACAAAAGACAAAATGTAAGTAGCTAAAGTCAATGATTTAGTAGAGAAAACAAAGGAAAAAAATCGAAAATCATTATGAATCTACTTACTTTTGTAAATAAGATGTGGATACAAAGCAATTACTTACCTTCAAACGATAGTATATTTATATATACACATACACAAATTCTAGACAAAATTAAAATAAGACTAATTAATTGATGTATGCAATGCTACAACTATGGATTGGTTTTAAATAAACTTATAAAATTCGGACATCATGAAAAGACTCTTCCATATCTAAGGTGATGCGATTTTGAAATTTGCATAATTTACTTTCAAGTGAAACTAATATTAAATTGCACTAACATTTTTAGAAATTAATGAATATTGAGCAATTTAGTTAAGAAAAAAATAATATCTTATGTATATTGAATGAACATGCGCACCCCCACATAGATACGCGTTTTTGAAGCGCGGTTGATAAATTTACCATTTTCCATGAAAAGCTACAAATAAAAAGCATCTACACTTTTTCATTTCTTTTGGGAAAAAAATGCTATAAGAATAATGATAAGTTAGCGGGCATTGCACTTTTTCTCATTTACCCAAGGCAAGGGTGGCTACTATACTAGTCTACCCAACTATAACTAGGATCGAAATCCTGATGTGGTGTTTATTTTCACCACTGTGAAGCTCCCTAATTCTAACCTCTAATTTTTTCTTCTCGAGCAGGAGGAAATAGGGAGTAACATTGCGAGGACTCCCATCTCAAGACAAATCTCTCACTTGTTTCTTCTCCATGAGCCTTTTAAGAACTTGTTTAGGTTCGACCTCCAACTCCCTTGCTCTCCGATAAAACTAGCATATGGGATACCTCCTGGTTTTTTTTTTTTTTTTTTTTTTTTTTTTGATGTGATAGGTGCACTTTAATGTTCTATAGGCATCTTTACTATGGACCGGAAGTGACGACCGATTAAATGGAATCCATCTATCACAAACTTTAATTGAATGGACATGTACACCCGCACATAGATGTGCGTTTTTGAAGTGCGATTGATAAATTTACCATTTTCCATGAAAAGCTACAAATAAAAAGCATCTACACTTTTTCATTTCTTTTGGGAAAAAATACTATAAGAATAATGATAAGTTGGCAGGCATTGCACCTGCCCTCACTTTGCCTAGTCGTGAGTGGCTACTATATCAGTCTACCCGACTATAACCAAGATCAAAACCTTGACGTAGTGTCTATATTCACCACTGTGAAGCTCCCTAATTCCAACCTCTAATTATTTTCTTCTTGAGCAGGAGGAAATGGGGAGTAACATTACGAGGACATCTTAGGACGGATCTCTCGCTTGTTTCTTCTCCATGAGCCTTTTAAGGACTTGTTCAGATTCGGCCTCCAACTCCCTTGCTATCCGATAAAACTAGCATATGGGATACCTCCTGGTTTTTTTTTTTTTTTTTGATGTGATAGGTGCACTTTAATGTTCTAT
Organism: Eucalyptus decipiens; assembly: GCA_014182575.1. Lineage (NCBI taxonomy): Eukaryota > Viridiplantae > Streptophyta > Magnoliopsida > Myrtales > Myrtaceae > Eucalyptus > Eucalyptus decipiens. The sequence continues at coordinate 48,157,825 of CM024613.1, read as the reverse complement.
AGGCATCTTTACTATGGACCGGAAGTGATGACCGATTAAATGGAATCCATCTATCACAAACTTTAATTGAATGGACATGTACACCCGCACATAGATGTGCGTTTTTGAAGTGCAATTGATAAATTTACTATTTTCCATGAAAAGCTACAAATAAAAAGCATCTACACTTTTTCATTTCTTTTGGGAAAAAATGCTATAAGAATAATGATAAGTTGGCAGGCATTGCACCTGCCCTCACTTTGCCTAGTCGCAAGTGGCTACTATACCAGTCTACCCGACTATAACCAAGATCAAAACCTTGACGTAGTGTCTATATTCACCACTGTGAAGCTCCCTAATTCCAACCTCTAATTTTTTCTTCTTGTGCAGGAGGAAATGGGGAGTAACATTACGAGGACTCTCATCTTAGGTTGGATCTCTCGCTTGTTTCTTCTCCATGAGCCTTTTAAGGACTTGTTCAGATTCGACCTCCAACTCCCTTGCTCTCCGATAAAACTAGCATATGGGATACCTCCTGGTTTTTTTTTCTTTTTTGATGTGATAGGTGCACTTTAATGTTCTATTGGCATCTTTACTATGGACCGAAAATGACGACCAATTAAATGGAATCCATCTATCACAAACCTTAATTGAATGGACATGTGCACCCGCACATAGATATGCGTTTTTGAAGTGCAATTGATAAATTTACCATTTTCCATGAAAAGCTACAAATAAAAAGAATCTACACTTTTTCATTTCTTTTGGGAAAAAATGCTATAAGAATAATGATAAGTTGGTAGGCATTGCACCAGCCCTCACTTACTCTAGTCACGAGTGGCTACTATACCAGCCTACCCGACTATAACCAAGATCGAAAACTTGACGTAGTGTCTATATTCACCACTGTGAAGCTCCCTAATTCTAACCTCTAATTTTTTTTGATCGAGCAGGAGGAAATAGGGAGTAACATTACGAGGACTCTCATCTTAGGACAGATCTCTCGTTTGTTTCTTCTCCATGAGCTTTTTAAGGACCTGTTTAGGTTCGACCTCCTACTCCCTTGCTCTCTGATAAAAATAGCTTATGGGATACCTCTTGGTTTTTTTTTTTTTTTTTTTTTGGTGATAGGTGCACTTTAATGTTCTATTGGCATCTTTATTGTGGACCGAAAGTGACAACCAATTAAATGGAATCCATCTGTCACAAACCTTAATTGAATGGACATGCGCACCCACACATAGATACGTGTTTTTGAAGTGCGATTGATAAATTTACCATTTTCCATGAAAAGCTACAAATAAAAAGCATCTACACTTTTTCATTTCTTTTGGGAAAAAATGCTATAAGAGTAATGATAAGTTGGCAGTCATTACACCTACCCTCACTTACCCTAGGCACGGGTGGCTACTCTACCATTCTACCCAATTATAACTTGGATCTAAACCCTAACGTGGTGTCTATCTTAATCACTGTGAAGCTCCCTAATTCTAACCTCAAATTTTTTCTGATCGAGCAGGAGAAAATGGGGAGTAACATTGCGAGGACTCCCATCTCAAGACGGATCTCTCGCTTGTTTCTTCTCCATGAGCCTTTTAAGGACTTGTTCAGGTTTGACCTCTTACTCCCTGGCTCTCCGATAAAACTTGCATATGGGATACCTCTTTTTTTTTTTTTTTTTTTTTGATGTGTTGGTGCACTTTAATGTTCTGTTGGCATCTTTTCTGTGGACTGAAAGTGACAACCAATTAAATGGAATCCATTTGTCACAAACCTTAATTGAAAATAAAGGCTACCTCCCAATTCTATGTTTTTTCTTATATACTATTGTTGAGGCCACGCACTGCACACGTTGCGTTCGTGATAAACCTGTTTTTTTCCCAAAGAAATGGTGTATGTGTAATGGGTAATCATTGTTATTATTAGACTTGTATGAATTATATGGTAAGGTGATGAAGGAGAGAGCAGTGACCTAACAAGCAATTTCAATTTTGATAGAGGGGTAATGTAGGAACATGAAAAGTGAGACAAATGAATATTTTGACACAAGCAAGCGCGCGCGTACACACACACATAAGTTGGCGACCTCCTTGAGTGTTATCAATGCTGAGTTAAATTGTAAAATCTATGTGAATTTCTTGTTGGAATTTTCAATAGCTAGAGCGAGAATTGAAAGCTATCAGAAGTGTAGGGTATCTAGGAAAAATGTGAGGGGCATGTAGAGATTGTATAAAGGTCTTGGACCAAGCTATGGCAATAAGTCCTGGGGAAGGTCACATGTAACAAAGTATAATTTGTTATAATTATGGTTAATGGATCAAAGAAAGCCAACAAATTAAGATACGCCTTTTCTAGCTCATGTATCTATTGAATTCATGAATTAGCTAAACTTTTCTGTTCACGTATCTATTAAATTCATGAATTTCCTTGATTCATGTATCTTTTAGTTCATGTATTTATTGAGTTCACAAATCTCTTGAATTCATGCGTCTCTAGATTCATGAATTTCTTGAATTCACGTATATCTTGATTCACGAATTTTGTGGATACATGGATCTATTTAATTCATGTATCTCTTCTATACATGAACTAAAAAGCTCTATAAATAGATAGGAGCATAAAGCTTCATTACAGTTTTTTGTTTTTTGACTTGATTCGAAAAGAGATTTGATATACCATTCTACTCTTCTGATTTTTTTGGGTTTGCTGGTTCAATTGAATGGTTTGACTGAGTCATGTTTGCATAGTGCTAATCTAAACGGGTTCGAGGTGTTGTATCTTGGGAGATATAGTTTGTGAATTTGTAGAGCACCATTGGTAGGAACTAATCGCTTTAAGGAAATTCAAATACCCGTATCTCACCTTCATTACATTGATATTCTGATTACAATAAACAGTTTGTTTTCTCCTGATTATATTCCAACAATCTTAAGGTGATTAGATCACTCACTGTTTGTTGTTCTTGTCAGATTATTGAGATGGTTGAAAACAATCAAGTGCCATTCAATGTCCAGAATGTTTCAGGAGACGTTTTTCTATGGTCGATTTGACCGTTGCTATGGACGATGTTCAGCCCTCAAGGTCTGAATTTGTAGCAGCCAATGCTACGGGCCCTTGGGCCAACACCAATTTTAGTGGTGCGGGTACAAGTCATACACCTAGTATGCTCGAGACTATTTTTCAGAACAGTAAAGGCCAAATGGCTTTTGGCTCCGTTTCTGGAGGGATAGTTTAACGACCTTGTCTATTGTGATGGCAACATCTCCAGTTACAGTTGATGAGAAATCGGAGAAATTCACCAGAGTGGGCTTTAAATAGTGGCAGTAGAAAATGTTCTTCTATCTGACCATGCTAAATCTGATGAAGTATTTATCGAAGGTGTGCCCGATAATTAGTCTAGATGAGCATGATGTCATGACGCTCGGTGCATTGGAGGCTTGGAAGCATGGGGACTTCTTATGCCGAAATTATATTCTTAACTGTTTAGTAAATTCTCTATATAGCTTATTGTAATATTGAATTTGCTAAACAGTTATGGGAGTCCTTAGAGAAGAAATACAAGACTGAGGACACTGGCACTAAGAAATTTGTGGTTGCCAAATTCTTGGACTACAATATGGTGGATTCTAAATCTGTCATGAGTCAAGTTCAAGAATTGCAATTAATTATGAGTGACATCTTTGTTGAAGGAATGATATTTAGTGAATCATTCCAAGTGGCGGCCATGATTGAGAAACTGCTTTCGGATTGGTCAGACTTCAAAAATTATTTGAAGCACAAACGGAAGGAGATGAGCCTTGAAGATCTCATTATACGCCTTAGAATCAAGGAGGATAATAGAAGGAGTGCGAACCCTTCTTCTGAGCAAAAAGCCAATGTTGTGAAATCTTCCAAATCCAAGCAAGATAGAAAGAGGAAGATATCCTTTCAAGGAAAAGACAAACAAAAGGAATAGCTCTAGAAATTCCAAGGGACGTGTTTTATATGCAACAAGCTTGGCCATCGTGCTAAGGATTGCAAGAAGCGCTCGAAAAAAGGTAAGAACGATGGTGCAGCCCAGTAACTGAATTTGACAGAACATGACAATATTGAGAGATTGTTTGCTGTGGTAATGTCCGAAGCATCTCTGGTGTCAAACACTAATGGCTAGTGGTTAGATACAGGTGCCACAAATCACATCTATGCAAATAAATACACGTTCTCATCTTATGAGAAGGCTGAAGAAGATGAGAAGCTTTATATGGCAAACTCTGCATCAGCAAAGATTGCCCAAAGAGGAAAGGTGATCTTGAAGTTTACATCTAGCAAGGAGATCGCTCTATTGAATGTGTTGCATGTACCAGAGACTCGGAAAAATCTAATTTCTGACCTCATACTTGTCAAGAAGGGTTTCAAAGTTGTATTTGAATCTAACAAGTTTGTACTTTCAAAATGAGGGATGTATATGGGGAAATGATACTTGTGTAATGATCTGTTTAAAGCCAATGTGGCTGTCATTGATGTAATCTCGAATTATGTGTACCTAAAGACTACTAATAAAGAAAAGTCTTCACTTTACACTGTTGTGTCTCTTTATCTATGGCATGATAGATTATGATATGTAAACTATGGTGCAATGAAGAGAATAGCAAACTTGGGATTAATTCCAAGATTTGAATTGGATGCTCGTTACAAGTGTGAGACTTGCGTTGTGGCCAAGTTTGCCAAGAAACCTTTCAAATCCGTTGAAAGAACAAGTAAACCTCTACAATTAATCCATAGTGATCTATGTGATTTAAAGTTTGTAGAAAGTAGAGGCTTAAAGAAGTACTTCATCACATCTGTGGATAACTGTACTAAATTTTGTTGTGTTTATTTACTAATTAGCAAAGATGAGACTATGAGCATGTTTGTCAAGTATAAAAATGAAGTTGAAAACCAATTTAATAAATGAATCAAAGTGCTTAGGTCTAATAGAGGAGGAGAATACAACTTAATCAATTTCAAAGAGTTTTGTGCTAGTTTTGGAATAATTCTCCAAACAACTGCACCTTATACTCCACAACAAAATGGAGTTGCTAAACGATTGAACGTGACACTAAAGGAGATGGCTAATGCCATACTTTTGAGTTCAAATTTACGTCAAAACTTATAGGGGGAGGCAGTTTTAGCTGTAAATTATATTCTTAATAAAATACCCCACAAAAAGACAGGTAAAACTCCATATAAGTTATGGAATGGAAAGTTGCCTTCCTACAATTTTCTAAAAATGTGGGGGTGCTAGGCCAAGGTAGCAATTCCTCCTCTTAAATAATCTCGGTTGAGACCTAAAACGGTGGATTGCATATTCATCAATTATGCTCAAAATAGTCGAATATATAGAATTTTGGTTCACAATTCTGAAAATGCGGAAATCCATGTCAATACAATCCTAGAATCAAGGGATGTTGAATTTTTTGAGGATATATATCCTGCAAAAAGAAATCAATGAGAACTTTCTTAGAATAGGCTTAGAGAATCAGAATCTGAGAATGATTAAGTTGTGACCAAAGAAGCCAAATTTCGAAGGAGTAAAATGTCTCGAATTGAAAAAATCTTTCGAACCTGATTTTCTAACATACATGTTAGAAGATGAGCCCCAAACATTTAAAGAGACAATGTCATCTCTAGATGTTCCATTTTGGAAAGAAGCTGTTGACAATAAAATCCATTCTATCCTAAGTAAACATACTTGGGAATTTGTTAATCTTCCACCTGGAAATAAACCAATTGGATGTAAATGGATATTCAAGAAAAAAACTAAAAGCTGATGGTTCCATTGATAAGTACAAAGATCAGCTTGTAGCCAAAGGGTTTAGACAAAAAGAGGGTCTTGAATACTTTGACACTTATTCACCTGTGACAAAAATAATATCAGTAAAGATGTTGATTGCTATAGCTTCGCTATACAATTTGTAGATATATCAAATGGATGTGAAAACTGCATTTTTAAATGGTGATCTCAACGAGGAGATTTATATAGATAACCTGAATGATTCAAGGTCAAAGGACAAAAACTTAAAAGTGTGTAGACTTGTCAAATCATTGTATAGACTTAAACAAGCTCCTAAGCAATAGCATGAGAAATTTGACCGGGTAATGATTCAAAATGGGTATAGAATCAATGACTGTGACAAATGTATGTACACTAAATCCATAATAGTTGGATATGTACTTATTTGTCTATATATCGATAATTTACTAATTCTTGGAAATAACACTGAGGTCATCAGAATAACCAAGAACATTCTCAAAAAGAACTTTGAGATGAAATATTTAGGTGTATCGGATTTTATACTCAACAGCAAAATTCTAAGGAATTCTAATGGCTTAGGTTTAACACAATCTCATTACATTGAAAAGGTATTTGAGAGATTTAAAGGATTTGGCATTAAAGATGCAAACAATCATTTTCCTTCACACCTAACTTTAAAAAAGAACACTGTAAATAGCGTCAGACAGTTGGAATACTCTCAAGTAATCGGCAGCATCATGTATATCATGAATTGCACTAGACGTGATATTACGTACTTAGTAAGCAAACTAAGTAGATATACCATTAACTCATGTCACGAGCACTGGAATGCTCTAATGAGAGTATGATATTTGAAAATGACAAAAGACTATGTTCTACAATATAACAAATATCCAGCTGTTTTGGAAGCTTATTGTGATGCCACCTGGATTTCAGATTCTGATGAATTGAAATCGACTAGCAGATATGTGTTCATGCTAGGAGGTGCCGCAGTGTCATGTAAATCCTCTAAACAAACTCTAATAATGCGCTCTACAGTGGCATCAAAGTTTGTTGCTTTGGATAAAGCTGTTGAAGCAGCATAATGGTTTCAACATTTTTTAGAAGATGTTCTAGTATGGCCAAAACCTATGCCTGCAAGTTGCATACACCGTGACAATCAAGCGGCAATTGCAAGAGTGCATAATGTGATTTATAATGGTAAGTCTAGACACATTCGTCATAGACACAATACCGTAAGACAGTTACTCTCAAATGGAATCATATCTTTAGACTTTGTAAAGTCAAAGGAAAATATTACGGATCCGTTGACAAAAGGTTTGTCAAGAGAGCAAATAAACTACGCTTCAAGGGGAATGGGTTTAAGAGACTTAACTTAATAAAGAGATTCCAGGGTGGAAACCTAACCTATGCGATTGGAGATCTCATGATCTAGGTTCAATAGGACAATGCGAATTCTGGAAACTCTAGTGTAAGCACCGTCTCCCATTCCTATGATGCAACAGTGTTTTCCTATAGCGTTATTAAGGGTACGCTATGTGTTTAATGATTCCTATAACTTGGAATGTAACATCCAAGTAAGATATGGTAGGATATCTTTAATAGGAATGTATCTATATGCGTGAAGTTGGCCGACTCTATGAAAATCTTTAAAGGCTAGATTTTTTAAAGCACGCATGAATCCCAAGAGGTTCAGGGCCAAAAAAACGAATACAACCGAGAACTAATCTTAAATTGGAAATACTCTGTGTGAGGTTTATTGTCTAGGCTTACACAAACAATTGGCGATTCAAGGCTTAGTTTATCAACTAGTTAAGTAAGTCCGATAGGCTTTTATTAAAGAAGGTTCAAAGCAAAAGCTACCTATCTTGATGCGGTGTATTTCAACAAGCATGCTTAGATTTATTCAAGTCAAAAATGTTTTATTGATCCATTAATGTGGGTGATTGTTATAATTATGGTTAATGGATCAATGAAAGCCAACAAATTAAGATACGTCTTTTCCGTTCACGTACCTATTGAATTCATGAATTTCCTAGATTCATGTATCTTTTAGTTCATGTATTTATTGAGTTCACAAATCTCTTGAATTCACATGTCTCTAGATTCATGAATCTCTTGGATTCACGTATCTCTTGATTCCTGAATTTCGTGGATACATGCGTCTATTTCATGTATATCTTCTGTACATGAACTAAAAGGCTCTATAAATAGATAGGAGCATAGAGCTTCATTACATTTTTTTTTCCAACTTGATTCCAAAAGAGATTTAATATACTATTATACTCTTTTGATTTTCCTAGGTGTGTTGGTTCAATTAAACGGTTCGATTGAGTCCTGTTTGCATAATGTTAATCCAAACAGGTTTGAAGTGTTGTATCTGGGGAGACATAGTTTGTGAATTTGCAGAGCACCATTGGCAGGAACTAATCGCCTTAAGGAGATTCGGATATCCGTACCTCACCTCCATTACATTGATATTTTGATTACAACAAACAGTTTGTTTTCTCTGGACTATATTCCAACTTAGTCTATTTCTTTGTTGATTGAAAACAAAAGGGGGCTGGCCTCATGAGGCAAAGTTGTCGGGCGGCTGATGATGACTGCCCACTGACTGTTATTGATTGAGGATCATCGCTAGTCGTTGGATCGAAAATGACTAGTGTTACTTTTATATCAAGACCGGCTTGGAATGTTTGTATGTTGGAAAACGACGACCATAGCGAAGACAAGAAGACACACGAAAGACCAAATGCAAGTAGGGGAAGTCAATGATTCAAATACAGAAAGACAAAAAAATATCAAAAACCATTACGAATCTACTAACTTTTGTGAATTAAAATATGAATAACGTCAAGTGTATACATTTTCAAATATACACAAACACACCTTCTTGGCAAAATAAAATATTAAGTTCACGTTTCCCACTAGTAACTAATTCTACATTAGATAAGTAAGTTTATGTTAGTGTTGCTCTACAATCATGCAATACCTCGTATAGATTAGCCCCTAACTTTATAGTAGATTACTTTCTTTTGATATAATTAGCTTAATAATTGGTATATGTAATACATAGTTGAATTAATTAGAGATTTTCTAGCATGTTCAATTATATAAAAAATTCATTTTTACGTCATATAAAGTTTAATATTGAACATGATTATCATGTCATCATATATTCTACAAACTAGATAGGACAACATCGAACAAATGAAAATAATTATATGTAAAATTTCTTTTGTATTTTGTAATTTAGGCTGCATAAACTTTATTCTGCGACGGCAACACTTTAAATTTGTTGGGTATAGCAAATTTGCGTGCTTATTAATCTAAACTCATTAGGTAAATTATAGGTTCATGGTCCAGGAATCTCTTTATCTCTTTGTATGCTTCTTTGTCTTGTGATGAGCATTCAAGCATTGGGGTGAGCATCAGTCTAAGGTTAACTCTGGACCAATCTTGTACCACCTCAACCCTATCGGTTCTGGTCTAATTCTCAAGGGGACTAGGTCGATCTTTGGTCTTGAGATCCCTGTACCAGTACTGTGCGAGTTGATCCTCAGTCCTGAGAGTTTAAGGTCAATCCAACACGGACCAACCCTGATTGTATATATTATATGTGCCATCCTGAATTTCGACCACGTCTTGATAATATGAACTAGGCTTTTCATCGACGCGCTTATGGTCCTTTTTCTCTGAACTGATTACTCATGAGTTAACTAACTTATTAGGTGAAGTCATTGAGGGATATAAATGTGGTAGACTTGAGAATTTGATCGGAAATCGATCGCTCAACCGTGATGATCGACAAGGGTCAAAATGACACCGTTATAATTGATTGTGATCGGATATAGATCGATTCGACGGAATCATGTAATTTAATTGCGAGTGATTCTGTCTAATTGCAAGATTCACATCGAACGGCACTAACCCGGCTTTCAGTCGATTTTATACTCAGTGTCCGTAAGTGAAACCTTGCGATTTTTACAACAATCGAGAGTCGCCTACAAGTCGGAGATGCACAAACGTGGATCGCAAATTATTGGCCACGGGTCAAACGCATTAAAATCCCTAAAAGCTACTCGATAGGTTAGGTTGTACTAAAATCGCATTCGGTCGATTTTAACCACGAAATTGAATTCGATTTCAGGAATCAAACATTCGAGCGTGTCACGATTTATTTTTAGGATCTTGTCTCATCTTTTGGAAAAATTCCGTCGAGCCCGAAATTTTGCGGAAAAATCAAAATCGGCAAATTAAAATTAAAGAAATTCGGATGGGCACCTTTAGTTGGAAATTTGGCCACCAATTTGAATTGTTATGTGAAGGATTGAAGGGAAATTCGTAGGAGCTGCTGCCATGGACTTTTTGGTCACCGAAATGGCTTGATTTGTGAAGAAATTGAGAAGAAATTGGTAGAAATTCGTATGGACAGCAGTGGAGACATTTTTGGCTATCAATTTGGCTTAGTTTGTGAAGATTGGAGAGAAATTCCCCATTGGAGGCTGTCTTGACCAAAGTGGCTGAAGACTTTGGGGCATGAACACTCAAGTGCCAAAATATTTGGCTTGGATGGCTATTGGCTCTTGCATTGACTTCCTTAGCCCCTTGTTCCCTCTCTTTTTCCAAGCTTTCCCCCCTCATGCGTGCCCTCTCCTTCCAGCCGACTCCCCTTTGCCATTTCTTCCTTCAATCGCCACAAACTCCATTGCACCATCTCCATTCTGTCGCAAATCCACCCGCCCACCATCAACACCAGCTGCAGCCAGTAATCCGCCGGTCCCCTCCGTCCAAGCTGCGCCGTCCGTCTTCGTGCCGTCTAGTCCAGCAAGCGCCTGCAGCCCTCTCGACCACCAACTTGCCAGCTTGCCACCGCTGTCGACCAGCTTCACCGTCGCTACCTCCAACTGCCCTTGGCCGACCGTCCGCACCTCACTGCTCACCCCCGCGCCCGCTAGCCATGTCCAGCCAAGCTAAGCCCCGCGACCAGCCCCCTCCAGCAGAACCGCATCTCAGCTTGGGCTGAGACTTGCAAGGTTGTTTTCAACCTCTTCTAGCCCTCCATTAGAGACGTTGTAGGCCTAAGTCTTCACTGCCTTCACACCACCGCTGTCACCGTGAACCCATCACCTTGCTAATCCGGTGAGTTAACGTCCTAATCTTGGATTAGGAAGTTAATTTCACTTAGGGGAATTAGTTTAAGGTTAATTGTGATTAATGTAATTTAGTTAGTGTAACTAGTTAGTTAGAATAGCAAGTTAGATTAAATAGTTTGGTTAGGAAGGTAAGTTAGATTACTTGGTTAGCTTAGTTAGGTTAATGTGGTTAGCCTAATTAGGTTAGCTAAGTTAGGTTAGGTTGATGTTATTATGGACTATTATTGCAAAAAATTGGATTTATGGTATTTAAATAGAAAAAATACCGGGTGTCGATTTTTTACGCCAAAATTTTATACAGTATATAAAATCATGGAATTTTGAAATGAGTGTACCATGCCCATTGGTTCCATTTAAATGCGTGACCACACGTGATTATTTTACCGAGATGATTTTTAATATGAAGAAAATTGGCCAAGTCCATTATTTGAAATCAAGGTATTTGAGTGCAAAGCACAATGTTCTTGGCCAAGTATGTGCTGGTGTGTAATCACCTAAATACCCTGATGCGTTTACATGGGGTAGTGAATCTTTCCTAATGCGTTTACGTATGATGATACCTGATTACGTTCAGATGCCCTACATCAACGGATGCCGGTCGCAGTGGAGGCTGGGCCTATGCTCCTTATCAAATGCCGTCCTGATGCGTTTATGTGGGACAATGCCATGCTCGATGGGGCGAGACGACGTCCGGTTATGCCGGATGACTGCTGACTGTTGAGTTAGACATGGCCAATGGGTCGTAATAACTGAGACACGTGTGAGTGATTAAGATAGCCGCGTCTGATTATGGGACAAAATTGTGTGGCACGGAATATGACGTGTAATAATGGTTTTACCTTATAATCGGGACCCATGTGATTGTTTGAAAGGTGAATTGATGTGTTCTAGTTATGAAATATGTTCGCCATATGCATATGATATATGTGATGAGCTAATGTGTAGGGAGATGCTGAGGTGAAGTAAGTCATATATGTACATGTTTAGGCTGCCTCTGAGTGAATTCTCATCATAATCGAGGTTTAGGGTGTAGACTCGCTAAGATTTATCTCACTCGATCATGGTTAACCCTTTTTCAAATTCTTAGATGGAGGTACGTCACGTTGGTTTTGGGTGTCCATGGGAGGTGGAGACCGAGTGTACCCTTCTCCCCATCCTTGGGACCACCTGGACCTGTAAACTTGTGGTGACCACTATTTGGGTCGATGAGGGCCTACCTCAATTGGTACCTCATCGCTTCAAAGCGTGGTTCCTCAACAAGCCTAACGGGGTTCGGGAGGGCCCCTTAGAGGGTTTTGACAGGCTTGCCGTCGAAACCAAGTATGAGGAGGTACTTGGCCCCATGGATATCGATCTACTGGACGATAGCATGGCAAACTTGGGACCCGAGGCTGAAGGGTCTACAGTAGAGGTAGCTGATCCTTTGGACATCGACATCCCATATCGTGTTGTGGTAGACCCGGATCCCGAGTAGGTAGGGTCCGGGGTAGAGTTGGCTTGGTAACTTCTTTTTGGATCTAGACTCCTGTATATAAACCTATAGGTTAAACCTGATATGTTTTTTTTTTTTTTTTTTTTTTTTTTGGTGACCCGGGAACCCCCGTACAGCCGGCAGCCGGCGGGGGCAAACCCGGGGTGACGCTAGCGGAGGACCCACTACCCCGACGTCACGCTTAAGATCCCGTGCGGCCAGCGGGATTCGAACTCCTCCCCTCTACGCAAAGGGTCATGGGAGCCTTATCCAACTGGGCCACCGCAGGCGGTGGTAACCTGATATGTTTATAAAGTGTGTTTTGTGAAAATGTGTTGGCATATGATTTTACTATCCTAGTGTTTGATGATTGTCAGGGTATCTGGTTAAATTCACTTTCACATGTGCATAAAACGAATGGATTGACAACGTGTCCTAGGAACGTCACATTTTAATCGACCGCTGAGGGATGTGCACATGCCCGGGGTTCGGGGTGGGACATTATATATATTATATATTATTAATATATTATTAATATTATATATTATATATTGTTTATAACGCTTTTGCATATGGTGCTATGAGTATTGTTGATAGATGATTACAAGAACTTCTCATCTTGTCTTATATCTCTATGAGTGATCTTAATCGTTTTTATGGTTTCTTACTTTTAGAAGGTGCGGAATTTCTATTATTGCTTTATCTTAAATTTGTTGAATATGTATTGGTATTTATAGTTTGGTTGCATAATGTCACATTACGATAAATATGTAATTTGAAATGGTAGGTTTGTCTTTTTGGGGAGTACAAAAAATGAAATAAAAAAAATTAATAATTGGTCCCAGGTTGACCTTAGAATCGAACTGAATTCATTGAGTTGGTCCGGTCCTCAATTTGAAAAAGTGAGGATTGACACTAGGGTTGGGGGGTGGATCGACCTAGCCCGGACCATGCTCACCCCTATTCAAGCACACATGTTTTGACTAGTTGATATAAGTCATGACAGATATGGGATCTCCAGGAGGGTCCAAACTTATGATTTCCCCCACCAATATTTTCTTAATTCTTTATTATTTAAATTTGGGTTTCACATAGGGGGAACTTAGAAAGAACTATTTTGGGTTGGCTAACGCAAAGCAAATGCCAACACTGACTTTGTGATTAATTGTACAGGTTTAAACTGACAAAAATCCCAAATCGATACACCTATGATAAATTTATTCTAACTCAATTTTTTAACCGCAAAAAATTTTAAATTAATACATTTGTGATGAATTTACTTTCCGTTATTTTTTGTCAAATTGGATTAATACAATGAAAAATCACAACCCGATATACCTATGACAAATGGATGGTAAAACTCTAAACAACTACGCTCATAACTGTCACAAGTCACCCAACTAAGTAATTTAATGGTAAAACTTAACGAAAAGTAATAGATGATAAATTTGTCACAGGTGTACTAGTTTTGGTAAATTTGTCACTTGACGTACTAATTTAAAATTTTTCATGATATTAACTTGTATTTCATTTATTTTTGTCAATTTCCAATGCATGATTGAAAAATATCACAATTTTTTTTATAAAAAAAGTCACAAACCTATTGCGATTATACTAATTTAGTTTTGAACTTTTCTATTGTGCCAATTGAGTTCTAAATATTTTCATGTCTTGCCATTTGAGTTGGCCAGAAGACATTGACGTGGTCGTCCAATCGTATTGGTCTTCCTATATAGCATACCTTCACTAATATTGACAATTTTTAACAATTTTTCTAATTTTTTGGTTTTTTTTTTTTTTTTGGTTTTTTTGGTTTTTTGGTTTTTCTTTTCTTTCTGCCGGTGGCTACTATCATGCAATAGTCACCTACCGGCAAGAATTGGGGGGTTGGGTGAGGGACTATTATGCCTAGGTGAGGGTCATCCTTGCCTGATTTGGCGAGGGTTACTGTAAAAAGAAAGTAAAGAAAAAAATTATAGAAAATTTCAAAAAAATTAAAATATTATTAAAAATGTCTACGTAGCACGCTCGACATTCACATGGTTCATTTCTAATCAAAATTGGGCAAATAGACTCAATTTGCAAAGCATTAAAATGTTTAAAACTGAATTGAAATTATGAAAAATGGTTAGAATTGAATTGGTATGGATACACTAGATTTAGGACTTTTACCCAATTCAATCAAGTACGAGCGACATTTTATCAATCGTTTTCAGATGTCTTATTTTGTCTTAAGTGGGTTTTATTATATGGCACTGACGTTACATGTAGCTGATTTAGTTATAACGAGTCCAATCAGGCAAACCAATCAGGAATAATACAAATTAACGTGCTTAAAAATTCTCGGACTGATCGAGATTATGTGAACGTGACCTGTCCATCCTATTATGACAATGGTTGGAAAAGAACCGGCATCATTCTTCTTTTCACATGATTTATCCATGTGACGCTCCACTTAATTAAAGAATTTGAAGATCTCGAATTTGTTTCGTTCTCTTTCTTTATAAACAAGGGCAGGATCCTTCAGTTGAATATGGTGAAGGAAAGGGACGGATTAATCTAATTAGAAATTAGACATGCTCTCACCTTGATTACAAAAATTATTGACAGAATGCTTTGATTAGCTATAGTTGCTAGGGACATCTTTGCAGTTTGGGTCGGAACATGTCTATTGGAAAATTAGATTGAACCTAATCATTCATGCTCCACTAAATTAGGACCGGAGAAAACGGGACCGCTTTTCTAAGCATCATAATGTCACCATAATCATAATTTCCTAGTAATTCGTGAATGAAATTGCCATGACTTTTATTATTATCTAGGGAAGGGATGCAGAAACAATTGGAAAAAGTAATGGAAGCTGCGAAACTACGATACTTCTTTTGAGAATCGAGAACTTGTGATTACATGCATGATAGATGTTAGTGTGTGAAGCAGATAATTATATGCTTAAATTATTGTAAGGAAGTCAGGGACATGTAAAAATGAGAATATTAATACGACATTAATACGAATATATACTAATGTAATATCAGTTGGTGAAGTCGAATTGAATCTTCATTTCCTCCGAATTCTTGTATGCCCATCAGGCAAAAAAAAGCTGTCCAAAGTGCGCCGGCTGGACCGATGAAAAAAATTATGAATTGCACCTGAGAGCGCCATTCCAAGTTTCTGGAGGCGACGAGGTACATATTTTTAAAGGAATTGCGATCGGATCAAGGACAAGAAAACCCCACAAAAGAAAAAATGTAAGCAGGTGAAGTCCACCATTTAGGACAAAAGGAAAGATAAAAAGAAATCGAAATTTCATAAAATAAGTGAATCTGAATGTCGGTCGCTGCGTAGCCCAGTTGTCGAAGGAGTTACCTAAGATGAAGTCATTTTTAAGGAAGTGAACATCGAGCGAGGACAAGTAGCCACACAAAGACAAATGTAAGTGGTTTAGTCGATGATTCAGTTCAAAAAGAAAGAGCAAAATCGAAATTTCAATTAAAATGTGGACATTGTCGCATATTTCAGTAATTTTTGAAATATTCACTATAATAACTTTCGTAGAAATTATGATCGCAATGAAGACCATCATTATTCTTATGGTTATGTAACAATTATTTAACAATCATATAACGTCTGATTTATTTTTTCATAAACTGTAAATTATTCTACAACGGCTCTATAACAATCTCTTAACAACTCTATAATGGTCTCTTGATGGCTCTATTTTATCTAATCGTAAAAATAAAACTTCAAATGACAATCTTAATAGATACATGAAATTAAAAAGAGAATATTCTTTTTCCTAGAAAAAGCTTTCCTTCCTTTTCCTTATTGGATTATACATGTATATTGTTTGTATTCCTTTGAATATGTCACGACCTCTTTTTTTCCGTCCGGAGGAAAATAAGAAGGTTTAGGAGTATTTGCCTAAAGAAGCGGACCAATGGCCTTAAATTAGGCGCGGGCTCTCCCAAGCCCATACCTCGCGCGACGTTGGATTTCATATTTCAATTCTTAACAACCTAAATATTTCTAGGAGTCGCCACTAGCCTATTGGGGTCGGCTAGAAACTAATCGAGACACGGGAGTGGTGTCTCGATTCCTACGCAACAGAGATTTCTAGGAACGGGGACTTGTTTACGCTAATATTTCTATTAGCGCCCTTGCGGTACCACTAACTTGGAAAGTTATTTATCTAAATGGCCACACATTCTTGATTATCAATTATAATATTTATGAAACCACTAAGTGTCCATGCAAATGTTTTTGTAGGTTTTTTTTTTTTTTTATCTCTAGACTAATCCTAACATAATTTAGAAGAGAAATTACACTCAAATTATTGAAAAGCGGTGCGGTAAATAACATTCAAGAAATTGAAATGACTTGAAAGTAATGCGGAAAAGAAAGACCCGATACAAGTCGGGCAAATAATATTACATGGCCTTGTTATCACGCCCGGGACGGGACCCCGTGAGCAAAATAAAAAGTTAAATATGCATGAAATTACTCTAGATGCATGAAATTACTCTAATTAATTTTAATCTACGCAAAATAGATTATTTACCAAAATGATTAAAAAATACCAATATATCATTAAATTAAGAAAATGACCTTTTAAAATTAGGAAAATTTCCTAGATGTCATTTCTATCATAATTTGATATCATCCATCATTTTTATAATTTTTTGAAATTTTCATATTTTTTAATTTTTTTAATTTTTATTTAAAATTAATTCCTTAAACCGATATATGCTAATATTGAACAACACAGCACATGAATATCACAATAACCGAGCTCAAATCAACCGTTTCGAGATCGAAACTTGGTTTGCGCATTTTGTCGAGCACTTGGCGTGCATCAAATCATCTCAAATCAGCTTCCTTGGGCCATGTTTGTGGCCTTCAATCTTCACCCATGAGCAATCTTATGTGGAACTAAAGCATCAAGATTATACTACCACATGCAATGAGAAATATTAGATAGAAATCATAGCCTACAACACACAAGAACCAAGCTAAAATCGGCTTCAAATATGCGGGTTGAGCTGATTTTGAAATTTGGGTTTGAACCCAAGTCAAGCAAACAGGTTACATACCCATATTCAAGCCCCAACACTCATCACATACGAGATCTAAGGGAAATTCTACTTAATCCACGTGAAATTAGGTAACATGGGCTTTCAAATGCAACAAACATCATAGAAAATGACGAACCGAACACATCAAAACACCCTCTTCAAAAAGCACACATGCAAAAATCTTGAAGAGATTTCAACATTTAGAAAAATTCCAGCCTCAAAATCAGTTTCTTGGACTAGTTTTCTTCTTAATTTTTCACTATTAAAACATATTCAAACTCGAACGAAGATACATCTAGGATACTTACCTTGCTTCATAGTATCTTTTGCAAGTGGTTCTTGGCCAAGGAAACCGAGAAATCGTCCTCTGGAAGCACGTGGAAATTGGCTTCTTCAACTAGAAATGAGATCTGCAGAAAATAAGAACTGACAACGAAGGTTTTTGTTGACCTCTAAAATTAGACTTTAAGATGTCTTTTGTTGGAAAAATTGACACCAAACCAAACTATATTTATTCTAGTTTGTGGTAAAAGTCAATATTTTCCTCATTTGTCTTCAAATTTCTCAAAAGGCACTGGCTTTCCCTCACTCGTGACCAACCGGGCCCAACACTTAGAAAAATTTCCAGTGTTTCTTGGCCCGCCAGGAGGGTGTACTTTCGGGGGGCTTTAGGAAGCCTTCCCGATCTCCATTTGGGATGTGCAACCTATGGATGGAAAGATCTTTGAGTGAAGTTTCACTCTCTAGTTGAAGGTTTTGGCTAATTTTGGCCGAAGGGTTGTGAAAATCTCACTTTTCTCTCTCAAGGTCGGTCTGGATTTTCTGGGGTTTTGCTTTTCTGGAGTTGCTTCTGAAGGTGCCTTTGGGTAACGATTCCGAGCTCTCCTCTCTCCCTCTCGTCTCCTCTCTCTCATCCCCCGAAATACCTTGCTTTCGTAGATCTTATCCCCTAAATTAGAGGATTTTTGGTCAGCCTTTTGTCCACCTACCAGGCCTGTCAACAGGGCTACTTCACCCACTCTCTGACTTAGCCAATTTTTTCAATTCTGCAGCTGTTGAGTGTGCAGGTTTTGCTGCGATTTTCCGGTGCTGTCAGCAGCTTATCCTTGGCAAATTTTTGTCCAATTTCAGTACCAATAATGGCCTTCCATCACGTGCAGAGATCGGGCTAAATGGGCGGCTGAGTGGGATATGGTGGGGCCACCAATATGCCTACTTAGCAGCTCCGAAATAAGACCTAACCTCGGGCTGGGTTTTGGTAGCTGGTTTAGGTGCTTTAATCCATGAATTTGGCTGCGATTTTTGATCAATTATCAAGCTCATGTATATTAGTTTAAGATCTCAACCAGATTTCGCAATTGTGCCCACCCAATTTTGCAAAAAAGTCCCTCAAAGATGGCCATTTTCTTATCCGAAAATACCCAATTCAATACAAATGTGGTCCTTTTGGCTCAATTTGATTGATTCTACTTGGCCCAAATTCAATTTCAACTTAATTGATGACCAATATGATGATTTAAGGGCTCGGGCGCAAATTTTGCAAAATTTGCGAATTGGTCCTCGACTTTTGGAAATTGCATTTTGGCCCCAACTTGTCATTTGAATTCCAATCTGACCTCCTAGGCTTGGCTAGTCACATTTAGATCCTTGGCCCCAACTTGCTCTCTTTTTTTTTTTTTTTTTTTTTGATTTCTTCTTTTTTTTTCTTTTTTTTTTAAAATTATTTTTTAATAGGAAAAACATCTTTCATTGAAAACACGATATTAAACACCTAGATAATCTATATGCCGGAATGAAATATTTTTGGTCAAAAATTAGGTGTCAACAGAATATTCAATGCGAAATATAGAAAAAAGTCTGTTGTATCTTGAGAGAATAACTGTTAGAGCTTATCGTATTGAGTTTCGTACTCCGAGAGGCGGAATTATCCTTAAGTATGGTACCAACACGCCTGAGACAATTTTATATTTTCATCAATTTATCCAATAATCTTAAGGATAATCCCCATGGAGTCTCAAGTTGGAGTTGCCGCCATTGTTGATGGCTCTATCTCCAATATTCCAGTTGTGTTGCCACCACTACCACATATGTCTTTTGCTAAACCAATCCCTAATATATCTAATATTGAAGTTTTTAATGGCACTAATTTCGAAAGGTGGCAAGAAAGAGTTTTCTCTATTTTAGATGCGCATGGTGTGGCTTTCACACTTAAGGAGGTCGAACTAACTTATAAAAAACTGTGAGATTAGTGGATACTTGCTAATAAGGTATATAGGCACACAATTATTAGTATGCTTCTAACGAATTGTTTGATGTCTAGTGTCCGTACAAGGAAGCAAAACAAATATGGGACTTCATGATTGCAAAGTACGTTGTAGAAGATGTCGCAAAACAGAAATTCATGATTGGAAATTATTTCGATAGGAAATGTTCGATGACAATGAGATCAAGACACAATGCTGACGGAGGATTTGAAGGCAGAACACATCAATCCGCAAGAAGAATATATTGCGGGGTTGTTGATTGAAAAGCTGCCTAAATCTTGGAATGACTACAATCAACAACTCAGTACAAAGATGAGCAACTATCACTTGTCAATCTAGTCATGCATATTGTCATTGAGGACACAAATTGCAAGGAGATCAAAGTTGCCAAAGGTAAGGAAATTGCTACCTGAGCAAATTTGATGCCAAGCAAACCTCAATATCGCCAAAATAGGTATAATTACAAAAAACCTGAATGCAAACCCAACGTTGCTCACCCAATCTTAAAAAAGAAAGGCTCTTGTTTTGTTTGTGGACAGACCAAACCATCATGCAGCATATTGAAGAAAGAAAATAAGGAAAATGACAATCCTACTAATCTAAAAGTTGACTTTGAAAGCGGACTCTCCATTCATTATATAGAGAAGATTGTCAAGATTTCATCATCCACTGCAGAACTTATTCCAATTCAATGAGTATTCTCAATATTATGCCTTGAAGAGGACTTGAACCTCCATGCCTCCCATAGGAGTCTAGGCCGTGTCTCAGCCCTAGTGTAGCTAATTATCATCTCGAACCAACTACTGATTATCACCTTGATAAGCTATTGCCTCACCAACTAGCTAATCAAACGTGAGCCCCTCCTTGCGTTGAAGCAGATGACCCTAACAATATAATTGTTGTGGTCATTTCCCAAGCTAATACCGTGGCTAATGTGAAAGAGTAGGTGCAAACTCAAGTGCTACCAAGTATATTCGTGCAAATAAAAATACATTTTCCTCTGACATGCCGGTAGGGGAAGGAGAAAAAACTATTTATCTTCGTGACTTAAGAATAGCTCAAGTTCTTGGGAAAGGGAAGGTTATTCTTAAGCTCACATCCAGCAGCAAGGCCCTGAATAATGTACTACATGTCCTTAAAACAAAGTCAATGCATGTAATGAAATCAATAAGGAAGATGCAGCTTCTATATGCTTCCTACTACTTGGGATGATAGTATTGCAACACAACGTCTACTGTTAATCATGCCTACAAGCGTCACTATAACAAATAGGTATGAAAGAA
The DNA here is from genome assembly GCA_014182575.1 of Eucalyptus decipiens. Taxonomy (NCBI): domain Eukaryota; kingdom Viridiplantae; phylum Streptophyta; class Magnoliopsida; order Myrtales; family Myrtaceae; genus Eucalyptus; species Eucalyptus decipiens. The sequence goes on along the minus strand of CM024613.1, from coordinate 48,136,827 downwards.
CCGACCATGGTTTGTCATGAAAAGCATTAAAAGTGTGCACACAGCAAAGATAAGCTCGTTCAGACTTAAGAGACTCGTTTATAATTGTAAAGTGCAGCATTAGCTTGGCTCGACCTCAAAAGAAGCGTCCTTGTAGATGTCACCTAAGAAGATTTTTCCTTATTTAGGGCGGTGGAATGTGGATGTGCACGATCTACTTTCAAGCGAAACACCGTATTAAAATGCACGGAATCAACAAATTTTTCGAGCAAGAAAAGACAACTTTCTTTTTTTTACGTAATATGAATTAAATTGCCTTTATTGGCTTTTGCAGATTTTCGATAACATTTTAGTGCTTATACGTGCACGTTGTATCCTTCGACATTTTGGAAGAGTAGCACTATTCAAAAAATATTTTCCTTTTAACAATTCCTAATATTTAATCATAAATTTTATCTTACTATTTTAAGACTACGACACTTTAAAGAATTCCTTTTACTATATTTTGATAATATTCTGATGTTGCTTTTAGTTTCTAAAATGGTTAAAGTTTTTGACTTGAAGATTCTTAATAAGTATTGACTCTGGCTCAATTGCTATGGTGTAGTATGGCTATGGCTAGTTTTATTATGGGAAAATTTCAAATAAGGATCCAAAATGAATCTATTTTCTCAAATAGAGACCCAAAGTGAACTTTGTGTCATATAAGGACCCGAAGTGGACCAATTGTTTCAAATAAGAACCCAAAGTGAATTTTGTGTCAAATAATGATCTAAAGTGATCAAGTTAATCTCTATTTAGGACCTTAGTTCACCGACAGATATTTTCTGGCAATTAAAATAGGGGCAATTTTGTCAGAAATCTGCGATTGGAAAAAAAAAAGGGAAAATTCTAAATTAATTAAATTTAGGTTATTAATTTAGATGTTTATGTTTTCTTATTTCTTCTCCCCTGCTGCTCCTCAACCAAATCACAGCCCAATGATCGTCACGACTCGATTCTCGTTGCTCTTTGCCTTGCTTGATAGGCGGAGAATTTGGGTCTCTGCAAACAAAGAAAGAAGCATATGGTTTTCTTCTTACTTTTGAATTCATGCCTCAACTGGCGAAGAATTTGGGTCTTCGACTTTGCGGAGGATGGGTACAAGGAATGGGGAGAACTTCACTCTTTGACTTTGCAAATGATGGGTACAAGGAACGGGGAGACCTTAGAAAACCTAGGGTTTTTTTTTTTGTTTCTATTTTAGGATTTTTTAATTTTCCCTATATTTTGTTTGGACAAAATTGCCCAAACTCCGGTGGTTGGAAATGTCACATGCTTGATAGCTGGCGAATATTTGGTTGACTAGCAAGCTCAGGTTCTTATTAAGAATTTATTCAACCACTTCGGATTCTTATTTGAAACAATAGATCCATTTTAGGTCTTAATTTGATACAAAGTTCATTTCGGGTCCTTATTTGAGAAAATTGGTCAACTTTGGTTCCTTATTTGGAATTTTCCCTTTTATTATTGATCGAGTTGAAGAAAGCTTTAACACGAAACAGTATTTTGTAAAATTTTAAGTTTGTATGATCTTCGCATCTAATACAATAGACATGAGTATTATTTTTAAATATAACTCATCTAAATTTTGTGCGCTTAAATAGATGTAACAAAAGCCAAAACTCGAACTTTTATATTTGCTTGGAATGACTAATTTTGACCAATTGTCTTCATATCTACAGATAATAAGAAATATGTGTAGAATGCTGTTTTGTAGTTTAGCCACATCCCCACAAAGCTCCATTCCTCCCACTTCCCTTAAAAATAATTAGACAACATTTATCAGGCAAAAAACTAATTATCACTTTGTCTACATTAATCTTCCTAGAACAATCTATAAACATCAATTGCATGTAATTTTTTTTTTTTGTCAATAAATCTAATTCACCAATTAAGAACTTTACTTGGTTTTTTCATATCTAATTCCCCACGCGGCCGTTCGCAGACAGGGCCCAAGCGAGGCTGGGCGAGCACCGTAGAAGAGAAGAGCAAGGGAAGCGAGAGGGAAGACGGAGGGGAAAAACGCTCAACTTCTCTCTCTGGGACCGGCCGTCTCTCCTTCCTCTCAACCATTCTTCGTCGGATCCTCACTCGATACTACGATTACTCACCACCGTAGCCGTGATTCACCCACCATTTTCATCCAGCCCGGAATCTTCCACGTTTTAGAGAAGCGCCATTGCTAAACATCTCGGAGGAAGAGCACGGTGTCAGTAATTAAACAAAATTCATAGAAAGTTGCCGGCTCCCAAGATTGGTGCGCGTTGAAAAAGAGTCTTTATTGTAGTGTTGCTTTCCATTCGTTGCTTTATATCTAGTTAAATATTTTGTAAATTCCCAGGAATCTGTCTTCCTAAAATGTGAAAAATATATATAAGTTGGCTTTGTAATTTTTTATTGCAAACTCTAATATAAGTAGAAAATACATGCGTGGTTTCTGTGTGATATAGCAAACACACAAAAGCCACTTTTCAGGATTTATATGTTTCATAATTTTTTTTCTGACAAGTAATTTTGAACCTTATCCTTTTCTCGTCGACGTTCTATTCAAAGAATTAACTAATAAATACATATTCTAATGTTTCTCTTTAAGTGTGTTGATCTCCACGCTTCAACTTCTCAAGAAAAAATCTTTGAATTTGACGTTGGATATATCAATAGTTTTGAAATATTAAAACTTACTGATTTTATAATGGTTTTTTACCGTCATTAATTTTTAATAGTTTTTATCCACTATAAATATAAAAAAATTTGTAATGTTTTATTACGGCTTTGTAAGGCCATTTGAAGGCTTTGTAACATTTGATTTATTTCTAAATAAATCCTTCATAATTTGTAATGGCTACATAACAATCATCTATTAATTATCAATAAATTTATACCAGTCTTCTTAATTGCTCTTTTTTTCGTTTGGATATAAAAATTTCAAAACACAACCTTTGAAGAGAATGAATTTAAAAAGAAAATTTCTTTTCCTTCTTATTTTGTTTCTTTGCTGGAGTTATACACATAACATTGCTCTAGTTCCTTCCGAAGAATTTCTATTGTATTGTAGAAGAATAATTGTTAGAGCCTTGTGCACCAAGTTTCGTACTCCAAGGGATAGAAATATTCTTAAAGACAGTTCTTGCAAGCCTTAGATAATTAATTTTTTTCTCATATTTTTCAACGAATTTATAACGATTCTTATATTTTATATTATCTAATTTTTTTTCCAACACTTTATTTCCTCGTTTTACTTCGTACTTAACCTTTTCCTTCCTAATTGGGTAGCGCATCCCCTGGGCATTATGGGACTTACCTTGTCTTGGCGCTCCTGCTGTGAGCCCGGATATTTAAGAACGTTTTGACTCAATAAACCTCCTTTGACCAAAAAGACAAAAAGAAAAAAAAAGAAATTGGAAGTGGGCATTCACTATCCCTTTTTCTCATCGCATAAAGGCCCAGTTTAGGAGAGAATTGATTAAATGATAAAATAAAAATGAATGAATATAATGAAATGAATAAAAAATGATGAAAAAAAAAGAGGTGTTGAGTTTGGTCCAAAGCATGCTGGACCAAAACTCAGACGCACGTTATATGTTTGATAAAATGTCTCTCATAGGTGATAAAAGCTCCCTGTAATCGTTCGACTTGGATATTTGTTAGCGTTGTTCACCTGGAGCAATCTGAGTCGGTAACCATTTGACATGATTACATGTGTAATTTGGATTTGCTGCACATACTACTGAATCGCTGTTCTCTGTCTTGTGTTATATATTCCCACTGTTGGAGATATGTGAGGATTGGACTGAAGATTATAATCGATCAATCCAAGATTGCAAGAGATTATAGTTCATTAATTATGTCAACTTGTAATTGGATTTGATTTGATGTATCTTCCCTTATTTTCCTTAGTTAGACATTCATTGTATTACAAATAGGAGCTTATACAAAGTAAACATATACAACCAAAAATATATAAAGATTACGAGTTGTTATCTCATTCTTGGCCTATTCTTTGAACTCTGACATAGTATTAGAGCTCTTGCTTCCGCAACATTCACGAATTGCCTCAGTTCCCTTCTAGTTTTTGCTATTGCAAATAAGAGCCTGCAAAGCAAACCAGCACGCACAGTAGGAATTCATCTCTACACATATCATGGCCAAGAATGCCAAAGGGAATACTTCAGTAGAGGAGACTCCGAATTCACCTCAAAATCTAGGTCAGGTTGATCTGGCTGAAGATGAGCATTCCATGACTCAAATCACTTCTGATATCTGGTCCTTGCTCTAGGAAATTTTTCTAGCCTAGTTCAATAGCCACCGAGTCTAGTGGTTCCCATTCCAAGGTCCATGGGCGGTTAGGCCAACTCAGCCATGGGCTTCGTATGGCAAACCCGGGAGAAGGATTTCCGAATCCTAGAGCCCACCTAACCGAAGGAGGACAGAATCCCTTCAACGTCGGGATGGGCTGGGTGGGTCTAGGCCTAGGACCCAAGCCCATATCTCAAGGTTAGGGGGCAAACCCCTTTCCGACTATGAGGCATGGCTTTCTGCCGTTTGCCGTCCTAGCCAATAGTGGCTGGCCAGAGCTTGGCAACCCACTCTATGCATCTCTAAGTGACAACCTCAAATTATGACTCATCTCCTAGCCAATAGTGGCCGGCCAGAGCTTTTTTTTTTTTTTTTTTTTTTTTGGTCAGAAAAACACTTCATTGATTAATACTGGGATGGTGGATTACAACTAGAACGAAAGTCCAAACATAATATAAGATAAAGTTCGTGCAGGGGATGGGATACCCAATTGCTTGGAAGAGAATCTGTGTTGTGAGCCTTGGCGATCCAATTAGCAGCTCGGTTGGATTCGCATGATTCATATCGCAAGGAGATATTCGGCATTTGGGCCAGCATTTCTTTGCAGTCCAGGACAATAGGATGAGAGGCCCAAGACACTTCATTTCGGCCTAAGATGGAGTCCACGGCTGAGATGCAATCGTTGGAGATGCACATGGGGGAGACAAGTAGATCAGTTCGTGCGCCTGAAGGGAGTTCTGTCAGAGCAATTCGGTTTCTCCTCAGCCAAAGTAACGCCTGTTGGACGACTAGGGTTTCTCCCATTTGAGCCAATTGAACTTGAATTTTCTGCGCAAAACCTCCAACACACACCCCTGCCTCTCCTTTGCATATTCCGGCAATGGATCCCTCCAATTTCTCGTCCTACCAAGAACAATCAACATTGATCTTCAAGGCACCCGGAGCTGGAGGCACCCAGGTACGCTGTTCTGGTGTCATCGTTTTTGTTAGTGGGTTCCATTTCTCGTAGAGTTGTTGCAAGAGAAGGGCTTCGTTAGTGATCTGTTCTTATGTTTTTCGCCGGCCTTGAAAGATCAGAGCATTGCGGGCTTTCCAAATTAGCCAAAGGGTGGTCGCAAAAATCACTTTTTGACTTGCTGAGATGCCAGATCGGAGGTATTCACTTACCTATTGGTCTGTTCTTGTTATAGAGGTTGGGGAAACGTCCATGTTGGTATAATAATTCTGCCAAATTTCTCTTGTCCACAGACAAAGCCCAAAGAGATGTTCAGAGGACTCTAGAAGTTGGTGACAAATGGGCATGTCGGCTCAAGTATGATTTTTCTCCGGTATAGGTTGGCTATGGTAGGGAGGCCTTCGTTACGTAAACTCCACATGAAGTGCTTGATTCTGGGTGTCGTCTGTAGCTGCCAGATTTCTGTCCAGAGTTGTTTCGGTACCTGATATGAAGAGGATGCATGGCATTCTTTTATGTTAGTGTTGGCTGCTCATAATTTATGATACCCGCTTTTGATCTTATACTCCCCTGAATTATGTCCTGTCCATATTAGACAGTCAGGTCTAGTAAATATGCTGAGTCTGGTTGCTTGAATTTCCTCTGAGATGTGGCTGTCAAAAAGCTTTATGATAATCTGATTTTTTCATGTACGCGTAGTTGGATCAATGATCTCTGCCACTAGCTTAGGATCATCTCGGTTCGCCGGTTCACCGATTCTTCTTGACATTAACCAACAATCATCTCTCAAGTTGATAGATTTACTGTCCCCGACCTCCCATTTCAGATTAGGTTGTAGGGCATCATGGCCTATTAAAAGACTCTGCCAACCCCAAGATGGTCTGGCTCCTTTTGTAGCAGTCCATAGTTAGGGAAGTAGAGGCCTTTAAATATTCTGCTCCACAAGGCCTCAGGGGCTTTCTCTAATCTCCAGGCTTGTTTTCCCAGCATAGTTTTATTTAATTCCAATAAATCTTTAAACCCCATTCCTCCTTGTTCCTTCCTCTTCTTCAAAACTTCCCAACTCTTCTAGTGAATACCTTTTTGTTGTGCATTCTGTTTCCACCAGAAAGCTGAGATTTTTCTTTCGATCGCTCGACAAATAGATAGGGGTATTTTGAAGATATTCATGGCATATTGAGGTAATGCCTGAACAACCATTTTAATTAGCACCTCTTTCCCCGCCTTCGATATTAATTGCTCTTTCCATCCCTCCAGTTTTCTGTCCACCCGTGCTATGATCCAATCTAACATCTGTTTTTTAGTTTGGCCCCAATCGGATGGTATCCCTAAATATTTCCCAGTTTTTTCTAGGATAGGAACCCTCAGTTCAGTTGCAATATTTCGTTTCAAATCCCGTGGACAGCTGGCCCCAATAAAAACTCCAGATTTGTTAAGGTTGATCGACTGACCAGATGCAAAACAATAACAATTCAGAATATTGGCAAGGTTCTGAGATTCCTTAAGAGTTCCATCCAAGAAGAAAATGGCATCATCCGCAAAGAATAGGTGGGATAAGATAGGGCATGTGGATTTAATTTGATACCCTTTAAGGTTCCATCCATGATAGCATTATGCACCATACAGGAGAGAACATTAGCCAAAATAATGAATAGATAAGGTGAGAGAGGATCCCCTTGTCTAATACCTCTAGTTGGAGTGAAAGATTCCCCTGGTTCGCCGTTAATTAACACACGAAAGTGGGCTGAGGAGATACAAAATTTGACCATATTCACCCATTTCTCATTGAAACCCATCTTCTTCATACAATCACATAAAAAGTCCCACTCAACTCTATCATAAGCCTTCTGCATGTCTAACTTCAGCACAGCTTGGAATTTTATACGTCTCTTTCTAACCCGTAGTTGATGTAGGACTTCTCGAACAATAAAGATATTGTCTTGTATTTGCCGACCCCCTACAAATGCACTTTGTTCCGGGGATATGATGAATGGGAGCCAAGGTTTGAGTCTATTTGCCATGACCTTTGTAATAACTTTGTAGCTAAAATTGCACAAACTTATTGGTCGGAATTCTATTATGCTCTCAGGATTTGCTACCTTGGGGATAAGTGTGATAAAGGTCTCATTAAGAGCTATATCAAATCTGCCTTCTTTGAAAAAAGAATCCACTAGATTAAATATGTCTTCTTGAATAATAGCCCACTGACTTTGATAGAAAAGACCACTCAAACTGTCTGGTCCAGGGGCTTTTGCTGCCCCCATTTGGAAAATAGCTAGCTTCACCTCCTCCATAGTTATTTGTGCTGTTAACAGCTCATTCATTTCCTCAGAAACAACAGTTGGACAATGCTCTAAAACTGGCTGATAATACCGAGAACCCACAGATTTATACAGCTCTTGGTAATAAGCTATTATGTGTTGTTTAATGATGCGAGGCTCTCGACTCCACCTATTCTCTTCAATTTTCAGCATCTTGATTTTATTCCTTTTTCTCCTCTGAATTGTTGTAGCATGAAAAAATTTCGAGTTCCGACCACCCCACTTTAACTAGTTAATTCTGAATTTAATGCCCCGATACATTTCTTCTTGGCGCCACAATGAGCTGATTTTCTCAGTGATATTATTGTATTCCTCTGCCCTGTCGTTCTGGTTTGCCCTGTTAGTGATCTAAATGAGTTGATTTCTACGCTGGTCAATTTGTTTAGATGCATTTTTAAAAGATTTCCTACTCCATTTTCTCAAATCCTCAGTTACCATTTTTGTTTTCCGAACCAAATCTCCTTGCTACCAATTCTCTGACTTCCAAGCCTTGTCTACTACATTTGCACATTCTGGGTGATCTAACCAAAAAGCCTTGAATCTGAAAAGTCTCTGTCATTTCTGTTCACTTGCATTTAAGCATAATAACAGAGGACTATGATCAAATCCTATTACTGAAAATGCAAAGGCTTCGGCATTGGGAAATAAAAGCCTCTATTCTAGGTTGCAAAAAGCTCGATCAAGCCTTTTTTTTTAACTAAATCTTCCTATCTCTTTTATTTGTCTACGTGAATGCGCACCCCTTGCTTTCAATATCTATTGGAGAACATGAATCAACAAAGTCCCGAAAAGCCGTCATTCAAAATCTTTCCGTTTGTCTTCGGCCCATCTTCTCCCAATGATATAAAACCTCATTGAAATCACCAATACAAAGCCAGGGTGCTGTTGTCAATCCATTTCTAGCATGAAGTAAGTTCCAAAGAGATACTCTCTCTTGAAAGTTCGTTGATGCATGTAGGAAAGAGATCTGCATTTTAAAACTGTTTCCAACCATAATGCATGAAAGATCAATTAACTCTTGGCAGCTATGCTCAATAGTAAGGTGCAGCAAGTCATCCCATAATAATACCAAGCCTCCCGCTGTTCCGATAGGATTAACAGCAAACATAGAAGAAAATTTTAGACTTCTTTTGATGTTTTTTACCATCTGGTGCTGATTTTTGGTTTCCATAAGAAAAACCATATTAGGTCTCTCGTGAGCCACTAAGGCTCGTGGGTGCTGGACTGTCAAGGGAGAGCCTAAACCTTGACAGTTCCAGCTTAACACCTTCATGGCTTTCTTGGTGGCTTATTAGGGCTAGCCACCAAAGCCCCTGCTGCTCCGCCTTCCCATATTTGAATTGTTGTTTCCAGAAGTTTGTCCATGTCCACAATGGTCGTCAAACTACCCTTTCTCTCATACAGAGTAAAGCGTTTTAATTTTTTGGATGTTTGTTTCTTTGTACCAGATTTGGCTGCTCCTTGAATCCCCACCTCTGCACCATGCATTAGATGCTCCATTGGTTGTTCCAAGTACTGCTAAATGCGTTTACCTTTTTTCTTTGCTGCGAGTTCAGTTGAGATTGACAATTCTGGTGTTGGTTGTGTTGTAGGATGATAAAGTACAATGGCTTGGTTGCCATTTGTTGAAGATTTGCTGTTTGACTCATCATTGGAAGGGATAATAAGGGTCTCGGGGATCATGTCCTCTTCAGGTAAGGTAAGGTCTATCTCCCCATAAAAGGTATTCCAACAAGGGCTGAAATCTTTCACCTCTGCTTTCAACCAAGATCCATGATGTCCTAGTTTATCTTGAGGAAGTCCATATTCTTCGTAGGGAAATGTCGGGCAATAGTTTGCATAATGACCTATGTAACCACATGAATAGCAATAGTGTGGTAGTCTCTCATATTTGAAGTCAATCCACCAATTTCTATGTCCAACATGAATGATCGTTCTAGTTTTAAGAGGGTGAAACAGATTCAGCCTTACTCTTGCTTTGTCAATTTTTCGAGAGCTATTATTTCGAGAATCAATTCTAACTTCCTCTACTTCCCCCATTTTTCCAGCAATCGTACGAATACAGTCCTCTGACGTAGCAGCTCTTGGAAGCCCCATCAGATGCACCCAGAAGGAGCAATATTTAAACTCATAGCAGTGCTCGGGAACGGTAGGGTCCCCTTCCTGTAGAACTAACAGATTACTTGCAAAGGACCACGGGCCTGTCTGTAGAATTCTTTTATGTTCTTCCTCCGAGTTGAAAATGAATACAAAGAAACCTGATTCAATCACCTCGCATCTGACCTCTTCTACCTTCCAAGCCCTTTTCATGTAGCCCAGAATGCTGGGAAATTAACATTTGGTTTCGAGAACAGTTTCCCATATAATAGATACTCACCAGCCTATTTGTGTACCTTAGGGATGCAGCCATTCAATTCCGTGATATCATCCGCTACCCATAGATCTCCCATCCGTTTACAAAGAGCCAGCAATCAAAGATGGTTTTCCTGGTTATCCTCCATGACTGAATTGAGATGGACTTCAAATGACAAAGTTGCGGTGCGGGGAATATCATGAAACTGACAATCGGTGTTGGCCAAAGCTTGGCAACCCACTCTATGCATCTCCAAGTGACAACCTCAAATTATGACTCATCTCCTTGCAGCTCGCCGGACTCAAATATTAGAGTGCCTGGGCTCGAGATCTCCAGTGGGCGTTGGTCACAAAAGACAAAGACGGGTTCTTTGAAGGAACCATGCCTTTTCCGTCCAACGAGCGCTCATGGCAACACTAGTGTAGATGCAACCAGCTCGTGCAAATGTGGATCGGAAATTGCCTTACTCCCAAGGTGGCCGCTGGACTTCCATCAATCAAAGATTCAAGGACGATGTGGGATAACATCTGCGAGATGTACGGAAAACTCGACCGGGCCAAAATCTTCTCTCTCACCCAAGCCATATCGAAACTGAAAAAAGGAAATCAATCCATCACAACATGCTTCAATCGACTCTTAGCTCTGTAGAACGAGCTCGAGGCGGTTGAAGAGCAACACGAGAAGCTGGACGAAATGCTTCAACAATATCGAGTGATACGTGAAAGAGTTTAAGCAACCCTTTTTATACTGATCTTGAGTGAGAATTATCATATTTCAAGTCCCAAATTCTTGCGATGGAGCCCGTGCCATCGCTCGGGCGGATATATCAACTAGCGGTCTAAGAGGATAGCCAAAGGAGAGCCATGGTTGAACACACACAAACTGAAGAAGGAATCGCCCTTGTTGCTTTTGGATCCAGACTATCCACCTTTGGATCTAGACTGTCTGTGACCGGCGGCTTCTTGCCCGGCTTGCTGCCTCCGATCCGGAACACCACCAGCTGCTCCTAGCTGGCTTTGCTTCGACAAGTCAATACCTCGATTCCCATGGAGAAGTAGCCCGATGATTTGCTACTGCTGTTGGTGCGTCCTTCAAAGAAGAAGGGAACCCTAGTCCCTTTCGGATGGATGGCCACGATTTGATCCCTAGATCAAATGACTATTATTTAGCCATGGCTTCAACCAAATCCAACGGCCCTCAACAATGGTACCTGCTTTTAAAGGATCTCACGGCTCTTGTAACAACACATCATCCTTGAAAGGAAATTTTTAAGGAAAGGGGAACTTATATTGTGATTATTGCAAATGCCCTCATTGCACGGTAGAAACCTGTTGGAAATTGCATGGTAAACTCAAGGAGAAAGAAAAAAAATGAATCTTCGGCTAATTAAGTCATTGGGCATATTACCAATCAATCCATTACTCAAAATCGATCTTGGCAAATCATGAGGGCATTGAGACAATTGGAAACTTCTAATAAAAGGGCAAGTTTCTCAAATACTTCATGTTGTCTTAATTCCATTTCTAATGATGTATGAATAATTGATTTAGGTGTCAATGACCACATTATCTGTGATGAAAGTCTTTTTTCTCATACCCACAAAAATCATTTCTCTCTGATTCATGGAATCAATCGTTTTCACTTATGCAAACATTCTTTTATGCAAGACGCCAAGGGGATATCACACACATGATTTGTGAGTTGGCTAGTTTGGCATTCGGCTTATCTTGCAAGGGTAGTCATTTGGAGGAACAGGTTCTATGTTGCAGTGAACTAGGCGACGACTTTGGTATTTAGCAGAGACAACTCGAGAATAGGTTGACAATGTTAGAGATGCATTTAATGATGCATTGGGCTCTTTTTGGGTGGAAAGGTTCATTTATTTGTAACACAAGTATTTAGCATGGCTATAAAATAACGATGGTTTTGCACCAATACACCTTTTTTATTGAATAACTTTGGTTTTATTAGTTATAGAACACCATTTAACTAGCAGATCTGGTCCTTTGTTTTATGGAACTTGGAAGTGGGAGTAAGTTCTAGATTCCTAGGTGGAAAGGGATCACCGGTTTGTGCTCTCTCCTAGTGATCACCACTTTAGTGATGATAACTGCTAATCCACATACTCAAGATTGATTTGATCACAAGGAAAGTATCAACAACTCAAAAGATTCACTAAAAACAGAGTCTATATACATAATGAAATCAATATGGAAGATCTAGCTCTATATGCTTCCTGCTACTTTGGATAATGGTATTGCAACATGGCATACACTGTTTGAATGATGCCTACAAGCGTTACTACAACAGCTAAGCCTGAAAGAGCCGACCATGGATTGTCATATAAAGTATTTAGGAATTGTGCTCGGCAATGGTAAGCATGTTCACACTTAAGAGACTCGTTTAAAATTGCAAATTGCGAAGCTTGATAGCTCTCTTCAACAAGCTCAAAAGGAGCAGCCTTACGGATGTCATTGAAGAAGCGTGCAAATTCCCTATTGCTCATGCCATGATTTGAGATGACTTTACATTTGCGCAAAAGTTGTACATCATCAACCGTGTGAATGAGACTTCCCATGAACATGGCATAGGCAGTTACATGATTATCATTTCGGCAGCCACAACACTGTTCAAAAGCAACCATATTGGGAGGATCCAATTGAGGTCATCGTCATCTACTGTTATTTTCGGAATTCCAATAATTCTGCATTTTCTGTCAAATTTGATCTCCAGGAAGGTGCTGGCTTCCCTCTGCTTGAATCCAATTCCCACTTGACGCAACTCGGAAGCAGATCTTATCATAGCAAAAGATGAGCCCTTGTCTACTTGATTGTCTTGTTGATCCGAAGGTATTAAGCTCAGACGAAATTCGTCGAGTAAGTGCACTCCTTTCCGATTTATCCGTCTTTCCCTGACATTGCCAGGTCCTTTCAGGATGCAGCTGAAGAAATTGAAGATAAGATCGGCCAAGGACGAGGTTCCCTCTGGAACATTCGTCGTTTCAAACAAATCCTTACGAACAAAGTAGGGTAACTGGTTCTCAAGTCGTAGAAGGTCCTGCATAACACAAGCTTTCACATATGTATTACATAATAGGGGCCTGTCCAGATGAGGTACGGCCCTCCCTACTTGACGGAGGAGCTCAATGATGAAGCATCCATCGAGGACCATCATTCTCACAAGATCAGGTCCGCTGAAATTGTCGTTGCTCTCCGAGTAGCACTGCCAGATCATTCTCTCCTTTGGGGCCACTACATCGATGAGGTTTTCAAGGCGGACACCATGCGGTTGAGTTCGGCCCAACATAGCGTGGAGGTATCTCCACTTGGGCCCCTGAAGCATTTCCAACTGCGATTCTCCATGATGGTACGGGCCAATAGAGACGATGCGAGGCCGGCATGCCTCGGCAATACCTCCGCCAATCGCCTCAGGGACTCTGAAGATGCTACATCTGCTTCCGCCTGCTGATTCATTCAAACATTTCAGCGCCGCCTCAATATCTTCTGACATGGAAGGCAATAACTGCTGCTTCATGAGCTCGATCTCATGTTCCTCGGCGGTTGCTTGAGGCCCTCCTCGATCGTTGTCCATGCTGAGTTAAATTGTAGAATCAACGTGAATTTCTTGCCGGGATTTCAATAGCTAGAGAGAGAAACGAAAGGATATCAGAAGTGTAGTGTATCCATGAAGAATATGAGGGACGTGTAAAGATTTTAGGTCATGGAACCAAGCTGGAGAACCAAACTAAAGAGGGCTTGTCTTCGTCCCGGCAAAATCATCGAGGGCTTTTATGACCGATCGGATGGCTGATGACTGCTGTCATCTATTAGCTGCTAATCGACAATCATCGTTACCCGTTGGATCGAAAATGAACTCACAGTCAGCCGCCTCTCTTTCGGTCTTGTTTTTTTCCTAAATAAATTGACGTTGCAACAACGATTAGAAATCACGTGCTCACAGAAATTTAACATGACCGGTTTGAATGTTAGGCGAGGATAAGAAGCCACACGAAGACAAAATGCAAGTAGTACAAAAAGAAAGATACAAAAAAAAAAAAAAAAATCATAATATGAATATATATATGAACATCAGTCTCTGCATTGCCCAATTATTTAAGGAGGTGCCTTAGAATCAACACATTTTTCTAGGAACTACAGTCAATGCGTTGCGAAGAAGGCACACAAAAGACAAAAAATATAAGTAGCTAAAGTCAATGATTTCTTCGACCCAAAAAAAGTCAATGATTTAGTACAGAAAAAAAGGAAAAAAAAAATCGAAAATCATTATGAATCCACTTACTTTTGTAAATTAAGATGTGGATATAAAGTAATTAATTATCCTCAAGTGCTTGCATATTTAAATATACAATACACACATTCTCGACAAAACAAAATTAAATTAATAAATTGATGAATGCATTGCTACTATTGTAGGTTGGCTCCAAATGAACTTATAAAATTCGAAAATCATGAGAAGACTCTTCCATATCTAAGGTGATGCAATTTTGAATCTTGCACAATTTACTTTCAAGTGAAACTATATATTAAATTGCACTCATATTTTCAGGAATTAATCAATTGTTCGAGCAATTTAAGTGAGAAAAAAAATAATTTCTGATGTAAATTGAATAGACTTGCCTTTATTTGCTTGTGTAGATTTTTTAAAACGTTTTAGTGCTGCATTTATGTATACGTTCATATTGTACCCAGCAACGTTTTGGAAGAGCATCACTCTTTAAAAGTCACTTTTTTTTTTTTTTTTTACATTTCCTATAATTATAATTGTTTATCTTACAATGTCAAAACTACGACACTTTAAAGAATTCCTTTTGCTATATTTTGATAATATTTTGATATGTTTAAGATTTCTGACTTGAAGATTCTTAGAAAATATTGACTTTCAAATTAATTGCAATGGACCGTTTTATAGACAAAAATGAAATCAGAGATTAAATAATTGTTGACCGAGTTGATGAAAGCTCTAAGATGAAACTGTGATTTTGTAGAAAGTTAAAGTTTGTAAAATGATCTTCGCATCTATTACTTTATAAATAAAGTATAATTTTTTTTAAGAGAGCCCATTCAAATTTTATGTTCTTTAATAGATATAAGGAAAGCCGAAAATCAGACTTGTATATTAGTTCGGAATGACTATTTTGACTAATGATCTTTGTACCATGCTTAACAAGAAAAGTCCGTACAATGGAGTATTATGATCGAGCGACATCACCCCAAAGCTCCTTTCCCTTGCATTTCCTTTAATGATAATTAGATAACATTAATCAGTTAAATAAGTTCATTATCAATTGATCTAGTATATCTTCCCAGAACAATCTATAAACATCAATTCGCATGTCATCTAATAGCCAATAAATCTAAATCACCAATTAAGAACTTTATTTGGTTTTTTCTTATGTGATCTATTATCTCATGTTATTATGTGAAAGTGCGTTTTTGCCCATTAATAACGTGGGCGGTTGAGCAATTAGTGCTTGTCCTTGAAGTATGTCATTATTATTTTCAGTATCATTAAGGGAAACAAAGTTCCCGCATCTCGAGATAGCAATTTATAGTAGTTAAGATGTTTATGTGAGGGCGATAGGCAAAGACGCCCATATCGAAAATTTGATTTAATTTGGAATGACTAATATAGCTTAGCTTCGAAAATTTGATGTAATTTGACGTCCCTAAGAGCATGTATAATAATCATTCTATTTCTAGACAAATCTATTTTTCAATTCCTAAGAACATATTTGAAATAAAAATCTATTTGATAATACAATTTCATTTTTCTATTTTAGAAATAAATCTTTAGTCTATAAATAATTTTGGAATAGAAATGAAAAGTAAAAAAAAAAAAAATTGCTTATAAACCTATTTTTATCACTCGCCCTTGGCTCTCTCTACATGTAGTTGCTGCCATCAATGAATGGAAAATAGCGCAAGCTGGAGAGATTTTATATGGTTATCAAATAAAAAAATTTGTGACATATTTAGATACGTATAAATATTTAGAAAATTGTTAGGGGATAAAAAAATTTCTAAATGAAAATTTATTCCACGGACAGGATGGTTGCCATGGAACAACCGAACAAGCTGCAATGGCGGAACCCTGGAGATGGTTCCATTGTAGCAGAGGTCGAGAGGAGAGAGAAGGACGAGAGAGAGGAGAAAAGTCATCCAAAAACGCGTGGGCCAAATGAAGACGAGTGAGCGTACACGCGATTCATCCGTCTTGACAGGAAAACTTGTGGGGCCGTACGACGCAATTAGCACTGATTGATTTTGATTAGTCATTTTCATGGCGGGAAGACAAAATGGTAAATTCATAAATTAAATTACCCGAACGATTAGAAATATAAATCACTGGAAGCAATTCTTTTGTTTTTGTTCTGGGAGTATATATAAATCTTATAAAAATGACTACAAAATCAACGTATCGAGCGACCAATTACTAGGATTGGCCAAGGCTCACTCCACCCCTTATACAAGTAAGGCCACTCGACCTTAATGATTTCCATTTTGCACAATCTTCTTTGACATAATTATTTTCTTTCTTTGATTTTCCATGTAATTTAAACTTATTGCAATCTTCTCCATCATTATAACAACTCATTTATTTTTGTCTATCTAATCTCAAAAGCTCACTTTTTCAGTGAACATTTTATTTTTCAGTTTCATTAGTCTAAAAAATATATATCAAGCCTGTTGATTTACTATGTCAAGAGTTTTTTTTTTCCTTACTATTAGTAAGATATTTTCACGTGAGCATTTAAGATGTTATAGGAGTATCTAAAAAAACCTAAGACATTGATACGAAGAAGTGATCCACATGAGCCATTTTGATAATTTTTACATAAATACTTTGTGAATGATGTAAATTTTTGTCAATCCCGAATGAATGAAATTTCACTAACATTTTAAAAAAGTTCTCCACATGAGGCCTTCGAGGCCCCACTAGTTGTAGGATTTGGTGAGGATCTAGGGCAGAGCCGTGACCCTCTTCAGCCAAAATGAAAGAAAAGAAAAAGAAAAAGAAAGAAAGAAATAATAAAATTCAACCTTTTAAAAAATTTGTAAGAATTTTTAAGGTTAGCAATTTCTAGTGAAAATTGATCAAAATGACTCAATTAAAAAATTATGAAAATATTTATGATTAAATTAGCATAATTGAAATATTTATAAGTGAATTGATATAATTGTAATAGGTTAAAAATTTATTAGTATTTTTCCCAAGAAAAAAGAGAATTCCCACCACACCTCACACCAGAGCTACTAACACCGATTAACAATTCTTGAATAATTTTGGTGTGATTCAAACATTTACGAAGGTCGACATGCAGCATTTTGGATCCATTAAGAAATGAAAGAGTCGGTGGAGAGGTAACAAATATCAAAAAGTAAGAAGTCCAAAAACCGAAGGGCCTCACTTCAATAGTAGTGAATTTGAAGGGCACGCTGAAAATTTTGTGCTCCATATAACTCGTCGCCATCAAGCGGAGCGAGTATTCCTATGAAGCTTTTTAAACATCTCCTCTCTAAAGCATTTTGCTATGTACTTTCTTCTTTTGGTCAAAATCTTGGCCCAGACGCTTTAATTACCATGTACTTTCGATCCACGTGGGTTAGCCGTTCTCTTGACTTTAATTCAATAGTATACCAATTTCGAGTATCAGCCGGCTAACTCCATACATAAATGGCTGCTGCTAGAATTCTTCGAGCAGGCATCAAGGAGGATATTGTTCCGACAACCTTAGACATGGCAGCTCGGGCAGCCATACAGCTAGCGAGATAGTTTTGTCGGTGATGCGAGGGATAGCTTCAAGAACAAGGACGGATGGATTATATTCTTTGTTATGCTTGCTTGACTTGAGGCCCCATCTTGGGATATGCTATGTAGAATGGCCATGAGTGACTCTCATCTTGAGGGTTAAGGTAACAAATTTTGATAGCAAACGATATGAAACATCTACAGGGAGAGGCTGTATGTTCTGTTTAGGAGAAACATAGAGAAAATTCTTGATCGATTCGACCCAATGCCATCAAATGGTAAACATAATATCATGTGCTAGTACTTTTTCCCTCTTTTCTGGATAGATTATGCAATCATCACAAGCAAATGGGCTCAGCCATCAGACAAAAGACAAGAATTCATGCTAATGCCGACAAGAAGCCCACATTACTACAAACAATGGGTTTAGCCAACGGACAACAATTCATACTAATGCCCCCACTAACGACTTTATCGCTTGGTTCTCCAAACAACTCTTGTTGCATTGCCTAGCTATGGTATATCTCGTATGGAGAGACTTTCTAGTTGCCAACATCTTGATGAGGCTTCGGCAACATGCTCACCAATCTTGGATCATTGGTCATGGGTGGTGCGGAGCCAGTCGCCTTTTCCTGAGAAAAGAAGACTTGCTTGATACGGCCTAGCAACAGACTTCCAACTTAAATCATCAAGAGATACCCGAAGCAATGCAATGTTGCCGGTGAATTCTAGAATTTACTTCAACTCAACACGGGCTTCAGATCTATGTTTTGCTGCTAGTCTGACTTGGCTCTGAAGGTCATCAACGGAAGGAATATTCTGAGAATGCAGCAAGTCATTCTTAGCCGAATTTCATTGCATTTTCAGTGGCAGCCTAAGTTAAACCACAAATTACCTGCATTATATCCACTCTTATTTCCAACAAGATTAGGCAAGCCCGAAGCATTCTGAAGAAGAGTTACCAAGAGGAATGCTTAAGGCGAATTGCTAAGTCTAGCTTGAGTGCAAAGAGCCAAGAAAGTTTGAATTGGAGAAGAACCTCGTGTTATTCAAATTTCTTCCAAAAGATATAAAAAAACTTGGAGGTAATACCCTTGGTGGAAATCAAAATCCAAAACATATTTCGCCCCGTTGTCTAGCAACTCAAGCTTTTAGTTCCATGCAAAATTGCGTTAAAGTGATCCCAATTCCTACATTTTTCATGTTTGGAGAGAGGGCAAAATATTATTTTATGGATAATCCTCAATAACACAACTCCATCATTGTCGCCACCACCGTTGTTGGTTGCCACTAGTAGCTGGTCCCCAATGGCCAACTCTATTGCCAAGACGATCACCGACCACCAGTTACCGCCGAGAAGTTTTCTTTTCTAGAAGACCAAAATTTTTCTTTTTGTCATATAAACAATCGAACACGAATCTTATTTCAAGGAATGACATTACTTGGAATATGATTGCACCTGAGGATTCCATGCTCATGGAACCGATCCAGGGTCCAAGAAGAAATGTCTTGGAGGACTTCAAGGCGTTGCGAAATAGACAGACCAACACACCGGAAGCAAGGAAAAGCGAAGAGATTACTGATCGAATGAAGCCAAACGCTTGCCGTTGGAATGGCATGCTTGGTTACTTCGCAGTGGTGTGCTCGTTTTGTCCCGTTCATTTTTGTCACAAGATGCATGCAACAAGCAAGGTGAGAGATGGACAAGAGAACTAATGTCTGATTGCGGATATATGAAAGAAGGAAGAGAACGACCGCTACATCAGAGCACATGAAAGATTTCATGGGTCATACGTGCTCCCGCATCGCCACGGCATTACAAAATCTTTTGAATGTGGTTGAATGCTACGATCATCGGGAGGGCAAATGAGAAGCCTTAAAGATATAAATTGCACTCTCTGCCGATATCCCAGGATATTTCCTAAAAGAACTTGAAGCTGGCAAAAGTATTTTGGCTCCATGGAGATGCAATCATGCATGGCCTGACCCCATCAAATGCAGTCAACTTCGGTCGAACTCGTCCTATGTAAACAGTAAAGGTGTCAAAATAAGTTGAAGACCTAATTAAACTTGTGTCTAGACTCTGATGAGCTTTAAAAATTACTCATCTTAGCTCCACAAACAACCTTTTTTTTGAGTTGTGCGATATCAAATCAATTCGGTTTATCGATAGAACTTGTACCAAATGACAAGCACAAGTAGTGAGAACTCTGTAGAAAACGTTTGCAATGATACAATATCTCCTTACATAGAGTCAAATCAAGGACTATATAACCTCATTCAATACTAATAAAAACTATTAGATGAAAGTTTGAAAATCGCATTTTATTCATCAATTATAGTAAATCAATTTTGTTTGGCTAAGTGAGGAACCGTATTGCTATTGCAACTTCACCAATTTGTCGTGATGAATTCAACACAGAAAAATAATTCGCCACGACAAACTGGAAACAAAGGAAAATATTGTCCAATATCTCACAAAATTCTTCGCTCATACACATTGCGGGTTCCCTCCTGTAGTCGCTCATCTCAATCCCGATCCCTCCTTTAGAAACGACAGAATAAGTTTCGAGTTCTATCTGCCGTAACCCATCTCAATCCCTCCTTTAGTAACATAGTTGTCACTAACGAATCTAGACCAGT
Organism: Eucalyptus decipiens; assembly: GCA_014182575.1. NCBI lineage: Eukaryota > Viridiplantae > Streptophyta > Magnoliopsida > Myrtales > Myrtaceae > Eucalyptus > Eucalyptus decipiens. The sequence continues at coordinate 48,116,468 of CM024613.1, read as the reverse complement.
ACCAGTGCTTCTTCCACACCATGCCCATCTCTTCGATCGGGATGTCCTTCGTCTTGGGCAAGAAGAAGTAGTTGAATATGGACATGGCAAGCACGAAGAAGGTGAAGAACAGGAACAGCCCGAACTTCATGTGGCAGAGCATGTTGAGGAAGACCCGAGCCACCATGAACGTGAAGACCATGTTGACCAAGATGCTCTGGGCGGCCGACCGGATCTCCAGGGGAAGATCTCGCTCAGCACGAGCCACCCGTGCGGCTGATTCTTGTTCTGGGTGCTCTGCTGCCTCTGGCCATTCTTTTGCATGCGAAATTCTTGGGTAATATGGTTTAGATGAATAAGGTGGTGACTGGCAAGATCTGTGAGGCTTGAGCTCTTCTTGTTTCTTTCCTTGCTAAACCATGGAGACCCAACTGACTTTTTGAGATGGTTTTAACATCCATTGCACTGGAAAGATCTGATTTTGAAGAAGCATAACGAGGGAAGCTCTCTGTTTTTGCTCCTGATCAGTGGTAGTGATTGTTGCAGTGGCGTTCGAGGTGATCCTCACGAATGGTTGCTTACTTGCGACTTTTTGTTGACGTTGATGCATATCTCGAAAGCTTCTTTCTTCCAGTAGAAATGCTTGGACACGATGAAAATGTCCAACTTCGATTATCTGCCAATCGGGGTTTTTCAAAGGACAGGATACTAAACTAAAAGCACCTACTTTTCTTTGTCACTGTCTCAGTTACATTAGGGCACTGCCATTAATTGGTTGTTGATTTTTCTTGAAACAGGGCTCACTCGTTAGATCTGCCGTTGCTTTATTTTACCTCTTTGAATTTTGTCCATTTCATATCAACCTGTGATTACAAATGCATGCACTGTTGAACAATATTCAGCTAATGACCCTTTATGTGATCCAACCTTAAAGAACTAATAATATATCTAGGTGAAAAGACCTCCTGTTCTATCCTTTTGTTCTGCTTTTGTATGGGTGTTGATCCTATTACAGAGCAGGTGAAATGAACTCCATTCTTATAATTCACTCGTGAAGAGAGGAATTTACAGCTTTAATTGTTTAAAGGAAACCGTTTGTGTCTGCTGATATTCTTTTTTAGTTGTTCTTGATCATGGCATCCCATGAAAACCTCCATGCATAAGTTTGACACTTCGTAAGATTTTGCATTAGATGGATTTTGGAAGCTAGTAAAATGAGATTGTTGAAATCATCAATTTGGCTGTTGCAGAAAAGAACAAGCCTTTGATTGAATGAGTCAGTTACAAATTATGCCTTTCCTCCAAGAAATATGGACCTTATTTTTTGTCTTTCAATGGCTTATAGAAAATAACAAGAAATGCTCTCATTGTATGTGCCATCAATTGATGACCCAAGCTAAGTCGGCTTCTGGTTTTTATCCCAGCAGTCATCGAAGAAATCGTTGTCAGACACCCATTAATTATCTTCATTTCCCTTGGACCATACTCCAATTGTTCTACATTTGTCTTTACCTCGTCCTGGTATCATGGAGTGATCAGATTGTCTTTCTCTATATATTTCTGCTTTTCTTATAGTTTAAGCCCAGGCTTCTCTTTTTTCTCAGGTGCAATTTCATCAACAGGCCTAAGGATCCAGGCTATTGACTTGCTGAAGTATCAGTGTTGTACTCTATGGCATTTGCAAGAATTGGTCGGGGCAACCTGAAAAGAGCAGGAGGTGCTATCGGGAGCTTTAGAGATGGAAAAGAAGAGACTTTTAGAGGAGTACTTGCGGATTCATTTTCCTTATCTTCTTTTGAAAGTGTCCCCACGAGAAGTGATTTTTTCGGCCGCTTACCATCGAGTAAGTTAAATTATGCTAGTAATTGGAGCAGAGGAATTAGGACAACCCCACATGATCAATTTCCTGTTGCTGAGAGGGCATTGGCAGAGTCTGATTCTGAATATGAGAGCGACAGATATCCGGGTCTTGAACCGACTAAACCCGGAGAAAAGCCAAGGGTGGTTGTTCTTGGTACCGGTTGGGCTGCTTGCCGATTTATGAAGGGGCTTGATATGAACATGTATGATATTGTGTGCATTTCACCCCGAAATCACATGGTTTTCACTCCCCTTCTTCCGTCAACTTGTGTCAGAACTTTGGAGTTCCGTTCGGTTGCTGAGCCTGTGAGCCGGATACAGCCTGCTCTTTCTGCAACTCCCAATTCGTACTTCTATTTGGCTTCCTGCACTGGAATGGACACTGCCAAGCATGAAGTAAGTTGAATATCTGGCTATTGTATGTTGATTTCGATGCTCATATACATTTTCCTCCAAGGACGTGATCAGTTCCTTTTCATTTTGCACGTGTTGATTGACTGGAATTCTCCTGTCTTCTTCAAATAGCAATGAACAAACATCAGAAATTTACAATATAGCGTCTGACAAACATTGACATGGATTGTCCACACTTTTGCATTTGTGTCGAGGTCCCGGCTATAAGAATCCCATGTGTGATTATCTGGCAAGTCAAATAAACTAACATAAATCAACGTGCATTGTCCACACTGTTGGACATGTCGAAAAGTAGTTCAGGTACATACTACATAGTGAGATAAGGTTAAATTTCATTTCTCCAATGCGATGGAACCAAAGATGCACCAGTAAGACATGTCAAATAACACTAGGCGCTGCAAATCTGCCACATTATTCCCTTTTTGTGTGTCTCTTTTGCTAAATCTCGTTGCCTATTGACCAGGTGTACTGTGAAACCTTTGGCAATGGCGGACTGCCTCAAGAGCCTTACCGGTTTAAAGTCGCATACGACAAGCTGATCATCGCAGCCGGGGCTGAGCCCGTGACTTTCGGTGTGAAGGGTGTTAAGGAACATGCCTACTTCCTTCGGGAGGTGAATCATGCCCAAGAAATCAGGAAGAAGCTTTTGCTGAACCTCATGCTCTCTGAAAATCCAGGTACCTCTATTCTCCAACCATATGTATTGTGCTTACAGAGCTACATTCCAAGGTCTCAGGAATAGAAGAAGATGCTCATTGTTTTTGCCTCCACATTCTCTATAATTAATGATCAGCGAGATTTTATGGCTTCAATGGAGATTGGGGGAGTGATTCCTTCTCTGTATCTTATAGGCATAGCAGAAGAAGAGAGGAAACGACTTTTACACTCTGTCGTCATTGGAGGTGGACCAACTGGGGTGGAGTTCAGCGGTGAATTAAGTGATTTTATCATGAAAGACGTCCGTGAACGTTTTCCTCATGTTAAGGATCACATTCAAGTCACCCTTATTGAGGTACTCATACACACTCACATACAGATGCTAGCGTCAGTTTGGAAAAATGTAACATGTATTGACAAGTACACACTTTAACAGGCAAACGAAATCCTATCATCGTTTGATGTTGGCTTACGGCAGTATGCGATGAATCATCTAACAAGGGTAAGTTGATTTTCTTTCTCAAGTTACCATCATCTTTTCCAGCAGTTCATTTTGGTGCTGATTTAATGCTTTCAATCGCTAGTCCAGTGTTCATCTTAAAAGAGGCGTGGTGAAAGAGGTGCATGCGAAAAAAATTGTACTGAATGATGGTACGGATGTTCCATACGGCCTCCTTGTCTGGTCCACCGGTGTTGGACCCTCAGAGTTTATCAAGTCACTTGATCTTCCCAAATCCTCTGGTGGAAGGTGAGGAAATGAGATTTCTTCTCTTTTGTGTCATCTAAGTCTGCAATAGCAATTTCATGATAAGAACTCTGTGATAATCTCATTTTAGCATTCCACCACCTTCCAATCGAATGATTTGTCTTCGCAACCATTTTAGGATCGGGGTTGACGAATGGTTGAGGGTACCTTCAGTGGAAGATGTGTTTGCAATGGGGGATTGTGCAGGTTTTCTTGAACAAATGGGGAGGCCGGTGCTTCCCGCTTTAGCTCAGGTTCAGTCACCTGTCTAATTCCTTTAAAGATGTTTCATTGCAGCTCTTCATTTGATCGATGATCTTCAACTTTATCTCCTTGCTCTACGTTGTGTAAGATGTGGCATGAATGCTTCCATTTGAAACTGGAATTGGTCATTCACTATCTCTTTCTCATTGCATAAAAGGGTTTATTTCCTCGGAAATAATATGAATGCTGATTTCTGAAATAGGTCGCGGAAAGGGAAGGGAAATTCTTGGAGGAGCTGTTTCGTAGGATAGGGAAGCAAAATGGAGGGAAGGCATTTGGCTCGAAAGACATACCTCTAGGAGACCCATTCGTGTACAAGCATTTGGGAAGCATGGCTTCTGTCGGGCGTTACAAGGCGCTTGTCGATTTACGCCAGTCTAAGGTGGATAACGTGCTACCATGCGACACTTACAGTTTTCTTTCCCAATACCTAGTACTTTTTGATTCATGGAATCAATCGTCGTGACTTATGCAAACATTCTTTTATGCAGGATGCGAAGGGGATATCACACGCAGGATTCATGAGCTGGCTAGTTTGGCGTTCGGCTTATCTCACGAGGGTAGTTAGCTGGAGGAACAGGTTCTATGTTGCAATGAACTGGGCAACGACTCTGGTATTTGGAAGAGACAACTCGAGAATAGGTTGACAATGGTAGAGACGCATTTTATGATGCATTGGGCTCTTTTTGGGTGGAAATGTTCATTTATTTGTAACACAAGTATTTAGCATGGCTAGTAAAATAACGATGGTTTTGCACCAATACACCTTTTTTGTCGTGTAATTTTGGTTTTATTAGTTGTAGAACACCATTTAACCGGCTGATCCGGTCCTTAGTTCCATGGAACTCAGTAGTGGCTATTGGGCCAAGGGCAGAGTAAGTTCTAGATTTCCGGGCGGAATGGGATCACTTGTTTGTGTTCTCCCCAAGTGATCACAACTTCAGTGATGATAACTGTTAATCCACATACTCAAGATTGATCTGGTCACAAGGAAAGTACCAACAACTCAAAAGATTTACTGTAATGAAATCAATATGGAAGATGTAGCTTCTATATGCTTCATGCCTGCAAGCGTAACTATGATAGCTAGGCCCAAAAGAGCTGACCATGGGTTGTCATGGAAGGCATTTAGGAGTTGTGCTCAGCAATGGTAAGCTTGTCCACACCCAAGAGACTTGTTTAAAATTGCAAATTGCAACGCTAGATAGCTCTTTTTGACAAGCTCGAAAGGAGCAGCCTTTCGGATGTCATTGAAGAAGCATGCAAATTCCCCGTTACTCATGCCGTGATTTGAGATGACTTTATAGTCACGCAAAAGTTGAACATCATTGACCGTGTGAATGAGACATCCCATGAACATGGCATAGGCAGTTACATGACAATCATTCCAACGGCCACGACATTGTTCAAAAGCAACCATATTGGGGAGGATCCAATTGAGGTCATCATCATCTACTGTTATTTTTGGAATTCCAACAATTCTGCGTTTTCTGTCAAATTTAATATCCAGGAAGGTACTGGCTTCCCTCTGCTTGAATCCAATTCCGACTCGACGCAACTCGGAAGCAGATCTGATCTTAGCAAAAGATGAGCTGTCGTCTACTCGATTGTCTTGTTGATCCGAAGGTATTAAGCTCAGACGAAATGCATCCGTCTTGCCCTGACATTGCCAAGTCCTTTCAGGAAGCAGCTGAAGAAATTGAAGATAAGAGCGGCCAAGGACAAGGTTCCATCTTCAACATTCGTCGTTTCAAACAAATCCTCAAGAACGAAGTAGGGTACCTGGTTCTCAAGTCGTAGAAGGTCCTGCATAACACATGCGCTCACGTATATATTATATGATAGAGGCCCATCGAGTTTAGGTACGACCCCCCCTAATTGATGGAGGAACTCAATGAGGAAGCATCCATCGAGGACCATCATTCTAACAAGATCATGTTCGCTGAAATTGTCGGTGCTCTCCGAGTAGCACTGCCAGATCAATTTCTCTTTTAGGGCCACTGCATTGATGAGTGTTACGAAATCACACGTCGATTCCACAAAAATAACACTTGCAAACAATTCACCAGACATAATATAGTAATAAAATAACAGAATCAGATGAACAAGTCAGAAAATTTGTTATCGAAGTTCACCCAAACCTGGGCTACGTCTCCGCGCAAAGGCACTCTGCGAATCCACTAGACTTCAGAAAAAGTTGGAATACAACGATGATCTTCTCTCAAGATCAAGGCACAAAGAGATTGAGAACCCTCTCTCAAGAAAAAAAACTCACTTTTTTCTTCTCTCTTTTTCTTGCCTCTCTATTTCCTTTTTTAGTGTCTTGACGGCTAGGGTCTTGCTATCGCTAATATAAAGATACCACTTTTAAGCTAAAAAGCAAATCTAATAGAAAAGACAAAAAAGCCCCTAAAAACAAATATTTGACTTCATCTATAACAATTTCCCACTTAAAGACAAATATACCTAAGCACCAAGCAACTTTGTATCCATCTTTTTCAAAAAATAGTAGTTGAAAAACTTGTGCCTTTGTGATACTCCTCATCAATCAACATAGAGTAATACCAATGGTAATAGTACAAAAAATATGCTTCTCTCTATCTACTACCTTGGTCATCATGTCAGGTGGATTCTTCGAGTCATCAATCTTCTGTAACTTTAACTCATTATCTTTCAATGCCGACCTGATAAAGTGATAACGCTTCTTGATATGTCTAGTCCTTGAGTGATAAGCTGCATTCTTTGCTAAGTGCACTACACTTTGACTATCACTCCATAGTATACTGACTGGCTATTTTCGATGTAGCTCCTCCATGTAATCTTGTAACCATATGATTTCCTTGGAGGCCTCTGTCGTCGATAAAGCCACTACTTTTTGTAGTTGAGATATCCAACTCACTGTTGTACCTGCAATTGTAAAGACATATCCAGTGGTATTCTTACTACTATCTCGATCACCCGAATGATCTGCATCTACATAACCCTGCAACTCTAGAAATGTACCACCATAACAAAGTGAGTAATTGGAAGTACCTACTAGATATCTTAATATCCATTTTACTGCATTCCAATGCTCTTTGCCTAGGTTATGCATATATCGACTCACAACTCTCACTGCTTGTGCAATGTCTGGTCTCGTGCTCACCATGGCATACATCAAATTCCCCACTGCTAATGCATATGGAACTACCACCATCTCATCTTTCAAAGCTTGAGTGCTTGGACACATATCCTTGGAAAGTTTGAAGTGATTCGCTAGAGGAGTTGCAACCGGTTTTGCCTTGTCCATGTTAAATCTCTTTAACACCCTGTACACATAGTCTTCCTACGACAACCATAATTTCTTATTTTTCCTATCCCTGATGATTGTTATGCCTAAAATATTATTGGCCTCTCTCAAGTCTTTCATAGTAAACTGTGATGATAACATCTTCTTCACTTTTACGATTCTCTTCATATTAGAACTAGCCACTAGCATGTCATCCACATATAAAAAGAGATACACAATGTCACCATCATCATACTTGCGAAAATAGATACAGTGATCAAATTCACAGTGTGCAAATCCTTTTTCTTGCATGAAACCATCAAATTTTAGGTACCATTGCCGCGGAGCTTGTTTCAAGCCATACAAGCTTTTCTTCAAATGACATACCATGTGCTCCTTACCTTTAACTTCAAAACCCTTAGGTTGTGCCATGTATAATTCTTCATCTAAGTCACCGTGTAAAAATGCTGTTTTTACGTCTAACTGCTCAAGATGAAGATCCTCCACTGCAACTATACTCAACAGAATTCTAATTGATGTCATTTTCACTATAGGTGAAAATATCTCGGAGTGGTCGATCCCTTCTTCTTGAGAAAAGCCATTGACTACAAGTCTCGCTTTGTATCTAATACTACCATCTACTTCATTCTTAATCCTGTACACCCATTTGTTTAATAAAACTTTTTTACCTGTGGGCAACTTAGTCAACTCCCAAGTTTTGTTCTAAAGTAACGAGCTCATCTTGTCTTTCATAGCACACTCCCACAGCAAGTGAGACGTGTCTGCCTTTGTCTCATTGTAAGTCTCCGGTTCTCCTGAATCTGTATATAAGACATGGCTCAGAACAGTATTAGCTGATGGATAAAAAATTACCTTTGGCTTTCTCGCACGTGTAGACCTCCTCAAGACAGGTACTTTAGGGTCATTCGTTTGCTCCGAATCATTGCGTTCCTCTTGAACTATCTCTTCATTGATAATAGGCTCATCTTAAACCTCTCTTTCAAGTGCATTTTGATCTACTTGAAACATCTTCACGGGCATTATGTCTAATTCAACATACTCTGGTTCTACTACATTCTCATGCTCTATCTGACGATCTTTGTACATCTTTTCTTCATGGAATACCACATTGCGACTGTGGATGACTTTGTTATTCTCATAATCCCAAAGCCTATAGCCATACTTGTCACCATCGTATCCGATAATGACGCATTTTTGGGACTTAGCATCAAGCTTTTTTCTATCCTCCCTGTCAATCAAAGCATATGCAATACAACCAAACACCTTTATATGAGAATAATTAATTTTTTTACCTGACCACTGTTCTTGTGGTATTTCTCCATCCAATGCACTAGATGAACTTCTGTTGATAAGATAAACAGCTGCATCAACTGTGGCAGCCCATAAGTGTAGCAAGAGACCCGCGTGTAGTCTCATGCATCTCGCACGTTATAGAATAGTCATGTTCATCCTTTCAGCTACACCGTTCTCTTGAGGAATTCTAGGAACAGTCTTTAACCCATGTATGCCTTCTCGACTCAAATAATCTGCAAATTCCTTACTCATGTATTCACCACCATTATCAGATTTCAGAGCTTTAATCTGATAACTTGTCTCTTTTTCTACCATGGTCTTCCATATCCTGAACATCCCAAATACTTCCGACTTTTCTCTAAGAGCATAGACCCAAGTCTTCCTTGTTGCATCGTCAATGAATGTGACAAAATATCTCTTACCAACATAAGAGAGTTCCTGAGCAGGTCCTTATACATCAGTATGAACCAACTCTAGCTTCTGACATTTATTTTGTCGCTCATTCGATTGAAAACTAACAGCCTTATGTTTTCCATAAATGCAACTCTCACAAAAATCTAACTCAACTTTTTGTAAACCTGGAAGTAATTTCCTCGAGTGTAATTGCTTTACACCTTTTTCGCCAAGATGTCCCAAACGATAATGCCAAAGAGTAGATAAATTACCTGTAGCCATTGTAGTTGCAACCATATCATTGATATTGTCTCCTTGGAGAAGGTAAAGTGTACCCATACGCTTTCCCTTTGCTACTACTCTTACCTCTGAGGTTATCTTCCACTCTCCGCAACCAAAGGTTATTACCAAACATTCTTGGTCAAGTTTACTGGTTGAAATCAGATTTTTCTTTAATTTCGTAATATGCGTAGTTTCACGCAAAACTAGATGTTCTCTACTTAAGATGTTCACAGTCACGGTTCATTTCCCAACAATGGGACAGATGTGGCCGTTTCCTACAACCACTTGTCCGAAATCTTCACTGACATAATCATCAAATATTTCTCTTTGCGAGGTGCAATGAAAAGAAGCACCAGAATCAATAAACCATTTATCTGTGGTCAAGTCAAACCTTGCAGACAAACACAGGTTATCTAGCAAAGATTCATCACTAACCACATTAGCACCTTGATTCTCATTTTGCTGCTTCTTTTTGTAGGCTTCACACTGAAACCTTCGATGTCCGATTTTGTGACAAAACCAACACTCATCTTTTGCAACCTGTCTCTTACCCCTTGATTTGATCTGCCACGCCCGCTGAAATTTCCTTTACTTTTACTTCTTCCACAGTTCTCCACTACGAGTGCTGTTGAAGATGTAGATGCAGAAAAATTATCTCCACCTGAGACTTTCCTTCGCATCTCTTCATCCATGATACTACTCACAGCACCATCAAGAGTTAAATCATCCTTCATGATACTCGAAATTCCGCACTTTGCAAATGTATTGTAGCTTTCTGGAAGAGAACATAAAAATAATAAAGCTTGAAGCTTCATATCTAAATTTATGCCTGCAGATTCCAATTGACCTGTGACCTGCGTGAAACTATTAATATGCTCTGCCACAGAACCTCTATCAGATAAGTTCATATTAACCAGTTTCTTCAGCAAAAATACCTGATTTGATGTGGACAGCTTCTCAAAAATATTCGTTAGAATATCCATGGCTTTTTTTGCAGTTTTTGCTTTCGCAATGTGGTACCCTGTCTTTTTCGTCAACCCTAGACGAATCGCACCTAATACTTTTCGATCAAGAATTTTCCATCCGACTTCTGCTGTCGGATCCACTTATGCCATCTCGGGTTTCCAACCCTCAAGTGGTGCATAGAGATCTTTTTGATAAAGATAATCCTCTATTTGTAGTTTCCACCATCCAAAATCCTCTCCATTGAACTTATCGATTCTGATTTTATCTTCTACCATCCTGTTTGCTTTCAATCGAACGTCACCGAAAACCCTCGATGTTCTCGATTAGCCAACCCAAGCTCTAATACCAGTTGTTACGAAATCACACGTTAATTCCACAAAAATAACGCTTGCAAAAAATTCACCAGACAGAATATAATAATAAAAGAATAGAATCAGATGAACACGTCGGAAAATTTGTTATCGAAGTTCACCCAAACCTGGACTACGTCTCCGCCCAGAGGCACTCTGTGAATCCACTAGACTTAAGAAAAAGTTGGAATACAACGATGATCTTCTCTCAAGATTAGGGCACAAAGAGATTGAGAACCCTCTTTCAAGAAAAAAAACTCACTTTTTTCTTCTCTCTTTTTCTTGCCTCTCTATTTCCTTTTTTAGCGTCTTGACAGCTAGGGTCTTGCCATCACTAATATAAAGATATCACTTTTAACCTAAAAAGCAAATCTGATGGAAAAGACAAAAAAGCCCTTAAAAACAAATATTTGGCTTCATCTATAACAATGAGGTATTTAAGGCGGATACCATGCCGTTGAGTTGGGTCCAACATGGTGTGGAGGTATCTCCACTTGTGCCCCTGAAGCATTTCCAACTCCGGTTTTCCATGATGGTACGGGCCAATAGAGACGATGAGAGGCCGGCATGCCTCGGCAATACCTCCGACAATCACCTTAGGGACTTTGAAGATGGTACATCTGCTTCTGCCTGCAGATTCATTCAAACGTTGCAGCGCTTTCTCAATATCTTTTGACATGGAAGGCACTAACTGCTGCTTCATGAGCTCGATCTCATGTTCCTCAGCGGTTGCTTGAGGACCTCCTTGATTGTTGTCTGTTGACACCTAAATTTTACAATTTTATTATGTACAAGATTAGGAATTAGTCACTAAAACAAAAAGAAAAACAAGAAAAAAACAAAAACAAAAAAAAAAAAAGAAAACAAAAGCAAAAAAAATGTGGAAGGGGCCGAGCCCATTTCCCTCTTGGCCCTGACCCACGTTAACCTCTGTCCTCCTCCAACTCATTTCGCATGTGAAACCTGCAAAAAAAAAAAAAAAAAAAAAAAAAAAGCAACAGCAGGGCAGGCTCAAAAAAGAGAAAGACAGAGAGGGAGAGAGGGGAACACAGAGAGGGCTCGGCAGAGAGAGAGAGAGGGAGAGAGAACATAGTAGAGAGAGAAGGGTAGCTGGAGAAGAAGGGAGCAGCACAGCAAGACAGAGGGAGAGGGGACCGAGAAAAAAAGCTGGTTTGAGAGAGTGAGGCAGAAAGAGGGGAGTCGGAGAAGGGAGCTGGGCCGCTACCACTATCACCGACGAGCCGCCCAATCGACGCCGTTCGTCGTTGTCTTCCCCGGAATCCAGATCTGAAGAAACAGAGGGGAGGAGGGCAGTGGCGGCACTGCCTGACGCCGTCCGAGCCGCTGCCCTCCTCACCGCCTCAACCCGACGCCAGCCAAGCCACCTCGCTACAGCCCGTGCCGTCGCTCGCCCACCTCCACTTGCAATCCAACGCCACCGCAACAACCTGCTGCAACCAGCTCCATTGTTGACGCCGCAGCGACCACCAGCACCTGCAGCCGCGACGACCACCGCGCCAGCAATCGGAGCTCGAGGGAGAGAGCTCAGCAGAAGAGCAACCCAGAAACAGAGAGAGAGAGAGAGAGAGAGAGAGAGAGGCGGCTTCGTCCCGCGGCCGCTCGAAGCATTCGCCGTGCCGACCACCTTGCGGCGGAGCCGCTCATCCGCAAGCACCGCGCCCACCACCACTGCGCCCCGACTCGCCTGCAGCCCGAGCTTCCGCGACCCTCTGCACGAGCACCCTCTCGCGACGCCAGAACCGGTCGCCATTGCGTCTGCTCTGCAACGCAGCAGCCCGCCCTTGCCCAGCCGCGACGCCACCGCCGCTGCCATCGTCTCTACTCGACACCAGCAACCCGCGCCAGCCACCGCACCTCGGCCGCCCTGCCGCGCCGCCGTGACCAACTTCCGGCACCACGTCGCCGCTCCTCGCCGCAAAGAAACCCTTGGGTTTCGGCCACAAACCGGGTCGCACGAGCTGGGCCGGGTCCAGTCAACCGGGTAGGGTTTTTGGCGTATTGGGCTGGGCATACTTGGGTCGGGCTTGGGTTATTTTTGCATGTGGGCTTATGGGTCTTTAGGTTTGTGGGCTTTTGGGCTTGTGGGCCTATTTGTTTTAAAAGAGGGGGTGACCTTTTGGGCTTGTGGGCCTGTTTGTTTTAAAAGAGAGGGTGACTTTTTGGGCTGGGCCCACGCTTCGGGCCCAACCTCCCAATCGGACCGGATCCGATCCGAGTCGACCGGCCAAACCGGGTTGGGTCGAACCGGACCCAACCTCGGTCCAGGTCAAAATTTTTATTTTTATTTTACTTTTTATTTTATTTTTAAATTTTAATATATCTTTAAAACAATTTTGAAAATCCAAAAAATATTAAAATTTTTTAAAAAAAAATTCGAAAATCCAAAAAAATTTAAAAATTTTAAAAAATTAAAAATTTTAAAAATTAAAAAATTAATTATTTTTCTTAATTTAAAAAAATTAAAAAAAATTTTAAAAAAATTAAAAATTTCGAAAATCCAAAAATGATTGGATTTGGTTTAGGAATTGCTATATCTTGCTTTCTTAGTGTAATTAGACATTTATTTGCTCACATATTGATTATGTCTTATGTTTAATTTGCATATTTAATTATGTTTGATTTCATGTGTTTAATCTTATGTCAATTAGGATCTTGGTAGTTATGATTATTACTTTAATGATTGCGTGCCTGCATGATCACCTCACATGTTAGTGGATAAATATAAAATCAATCCAAATTGCCTGTCAAAAATCATTTTGTTAAAATGAACAAGATTAGGTACCGAAATGGCACTAATTGGTTAATTAGTGTAATCAAGTCCCCGAACCTAAATTCTCTGGTTGCGTAGGAAGTGAGGCACGCTCCCATGCCTCACTTGGTTTCTAGCCGACCCCTATAGGCTAATGGCGACTCCTTTTGTGCAAAATTCCTAGAAAATATCCCAATGTCACACGGGGTATGGGCTTGGGAGAAGCCGCGCCTAATCATGAGCCTTAGGCCCGTCCTTTAGGCAATACCCCTAAACATGTTCCCTCCCCCCGAGGGTAGGTCGCGACATTGTCCATGCCGAGTAATTTGTGGAATCAACGTGAATTTGTTGCTGGGATTTCAATAGCTAGAGAGAGAAACGAAAGGATATCAGAAGTGTAGTGTATCCATGAAAAATATGAGGGACATGTAGAGATTTTATAAGGTCATGGAACCAAGCTGGAGGACCAAACTAGAGAGGGCTTGTCTTCCTCCCGACAAAATCATCGAGGGCTTCATGAGCGATCGAATGGCTGATGATGACTGTCAACTGTTAGCTGCTAATCGACAATCATCGTCACCCGTTGGATTGAAAATGGACTTACAGTCAGCCGCCTCTTTTTCCTAAATAAATTAACGTCGCAACAACGATTGGAAATCACGTGCTTATAGAGATTTAACATGACCGGTTTGAAAAGTTAGGCGAGGATAAGAAGCCACACGAAAGACAAAATGCAAGTAGTACAAAAAAAAAAATTGAAATTTTATAATATGAATGAATATGAACATTAGTCTCTGCAACCCAACCACGGACAGCGCAGTTAGTGCGAGTTCTCTCCCTCATCGTAGAGGTCGAGGGTTCGAACTCTCTTATTGCTAAAGTGTCTGAAGTGGGGGGTCATGGTGTTGTGGTCCTAGGCTAGGCCCCGAGGTAGGCACACAAAGACAAAATATAAGCGGCAGCTAAAGTCAATGATTTCTTCGATCCAAAAAAAGTCAACGATATAATATAGAAAAAAAAGGAAAAAAAATCGAAAATCATTATGAATCCACTTACTTTTGTAAATTAAGATGTGGATACAAAGTAACTAATTATCCTCAAGTGCGTGCATATTTAAATATAAACATACACACATTCTCGACAAAATAAAATTAGACTAATTAATTGATGAATGCATTGCTACTACTGTAGATTGGCTCCAAATGAACTTATAGAATTCAAAGATCATGAGACTCTTCCATATCTAAGGTGATGCGATTTTGAATCTTGCACAATTTACTTTCAAGTGAAACTATATATTAAATTGCACTCATATTTTCAGGAATTAATCAATTATTTGAGCAATTTAAGTAAGAAAAAAATAATTCCTGATGTAAACTGAATAGACTTGCCTTTATTTGCTTGTGTAGATTTTTTAAAACGTTTTAGTGCTGCATTAATGTATACGTTCATATTGTACCCAGCAACGTTTTGGAAGAGTATCACTCTCTAAAAGTCACTTCTTCTTTTTTTTACATTTCCTATAATTATAATTGTTTATCTTATAATGTCAAAACTACGACACTTTAAAGAATTCCTTTTGCTATATTTTGATAATATTTTAATATGTTTAAGTTTTCTGACTTGAAGATTCTTAGAAAATATTGACTTTCAAATTAATTGCAATGTACCGTTTTATAGACAAAAATGAAATCGGAGATTAAATAATTGTTGACCGAGTTGATGAAAGCTCTAAGATGAAACTGTGATTTTGTAGAAAGTTAAAGTTTGTAAAATGATCTTCGCATCTATTACTTTATAGATAAAGTATATATATAAATATTTTCAAAGAGAGCCTATTCAAATTTCATGTTCTTTAATAGATATAAGGAAAGCCGAAAATCAGACTTGTATATTAGTTCGGAATGACTATTTTGACTAATGATCTTTGTACCATGCTTAACAAGAAAAGTCCGTACAATGGAGTTTTATGATCGAGCGACATCACCCCAAAGCTCCATTCCCTTGCATTTCCTTTAATGATAATTAGATAACATTAATCAGTTAAATAAGTTCATTATCTCTTGATCTAGGTATCTTCCCAGAACAATCTATAAACATCAATTCGCATGTTATTTAATAGGCAATAAATCTAAATCACCAATTAAGAACTTTATGTGGTTTTTTCTTATCTGATCTATTAGCTCATATTATTATGTGAAAGTGCGTTTTTGCCCATTAATAACGTGGGCGGTTGAGCAATTAGTGCTTGTCCTTGAAGTATGTCATTATTATTTTCAGTATCATTAAGGGAAACAAAGTCTCCGCATCTAAAAATAGCAATTTATAGTAGTTAAGATGTTTATGTGAGGGCGATAGGCAAAGACGCCCATATCAAAAATTTGATATAATTTGGAGTGATTAATATAGCTTAGCTTCGAAAATTTGATGTAATTTGACGTCCCTAAGAGTGTATATGATAATCATTCTATTTCTAGACAAATCTATTTTTCAGTTCCTAAGAACATATTTGAAATAAAAATCTATTTGATAATATAATTTCATTTTTTTTTTTTATTTTTGAAATAAATCTTTAGTCTATAAATAATTTTGGAATAGAAATGAAAAGTTAAAAAAAAAAAAATTGCTTATAAAACTCTTTTTATCACTCGCCCTTGCCTCTACATGTAGTTGCTGCCATCAATGAATGGAAAATAGTGCAAGCTGCAGAAATTTTATATGGTTATCAAATAAAAAAATTTGTGACATATTTAGATACGTATAAATATTTTAAAAATTGTTAGGGGATAAAAAAATTTCTAAATAAAAATTTATTCCACGGACAGGATGGTTGCCATGGAACAATCGAACAAGCTGCAATGGCGAACCCTGGAGATGGTTCCATTGTAGCAGAGGTTGAGAGGAGAGAGAAGGACGAGAGAGAGAGAGAGAGAGAAGAAAAGTCATCCAAAAACGCGTGGGCCAAATGAAGACGAGTAAACCACTGGGGGTTCGCCCTAGTAGCCATCTTTCCAACTTGGAACAGGGAGATTGGGGGTTCAAATCCCCACATTCTCATGAAGAATTGGGGTGGGGACGATTTCATTTTAGGAGTGGGTTTTGACTCCCACGCCCTGTAAGGAGGCAAGGGCAAAAGTCTGAGAGTGAGTGTTAGAATAGGATTAAAGTAGGACCGACAAAAAAAAATGAAGACGAGTGAGCATACACGCGATTCATCCGCCTTGACAGGAATACATGTGGGGCCGTACGAGGCAATTTGCATTGATTGATTTTGATTAGTCATTTTCATGGGGGGAAGACAAAAAGGTCGATTCATAAATTAAATTACCCGAACGATTAGAAATATAAATCACTGGAAGCAATTCTTTTGTTTTTGTTTAGGGAGTATATATAAATCTTATAAAAATGACTACAAAATCAACGCATCGGGCGACCAATGACGAGGATTGGCCAGGGCTCACTCCACCCCCTATACAAGTAAGGCCACTCGACCTTAATGATTTTCATTTTGCACAATCTTCTTTGACATAATTATTTTTTTTTTTCGATGGTTTTCCATGTAATTTAAACCTATTGCAATCTCCTCTATCATTATAACAACTCATTTATTTTCGTCTATCTAGTCTCAGAAGCTCACTTTTTCAGTGAACTTTTTATTGTTCAGTTTCATTAGTCCAAATATATATATAGAGCCTGTTGATTTACTATGTCAAAGACTTTTTCTTTTTTCCTTACTATTAGTAAGATACTTTCACGTGAGCATTTAAGATGTTATAGGAGTATCTAAAAAAACCTAAAGACATCGATACGAAGAAGTGATCCACATGAGCCATTTTGATATTTTTCACGTAAATACTTTGTGAATAATGTAAATTTTTGTCAATCCCGAATGAATGAAATTTCACTAACATTTTAAAAAAGTTTTCCACATGAGGCCTTCGAGGCCCCACTAGTTGTAGGATTTGGCGAGGGTCTAGAGGAGGGCCATGACCCTCCTAAGCTAAAATGAAAGAAAAGAAAAAGAAAGAAAGAAATAATAAAATTCAACTTTTTAAAAAATTGTAAGAATTGTTAAGGTTAGCAATTTCTAGTGAAAATTGATCAAAATGACTCAATTGACAAATTATGAAAATATTTATGACTAAATTAGCATAATTAAAATATTTAGAAGTGAATTGATATAATTATAATAGGTTAAAAATCTATTAGTAATTTTCCCAAGAAAAAGAGAGAATTCCCACCACACCTCACACCAGAGCTACTAACACCGATTAACAATTCTTGAATAATTTTGGTGTGATTCAAACATTTACGAAGGTCGACATGCAGCACTTTGGATCCATTAAGAAATGAAAGAGTTGGTGGAGAGGTAACAAATATCAAAAAGTAAAAAGTCCAAAAACCGAAGGGCCTCACTTCAATAGTAGTGAATTTGAAGGCCACGCTGAAAATTTAGTGCTCCAAATAACTTGTCGCCATCAAGCGGAGCGAGTATTCCTATGAAGCTTTTTAAACATCTCCTCTCTAAAGCATTTTGCTATGTACTTTTTTCTTTTGGTCAAAATCTTGGCCCAGACGCTTTAATTACCATGTACTTTCGATCCACGAGGGTTAGTAGTTCTCGACTGCTGGCTAACTCCATGCATAAATGGCTGCTGTTAGAATTCTTCGAGCAGGCATCAAGGAGGATAGTGTTCCGACAACCTAGACATGGCAGCTCGGGCAGCTATACAGCTAGCGAGATAGTTTTGTCGGTGATGCGAGGGATAGCTTCAAGAACAAGGACGGATGGATAATATTCTTTGTTATGCTTGCTTGACTTGAGGCCCCACTGTGGGATATGCTATGTAGAATGGCCATGAGTGACTCTCATCTTGAGGGTTAAGGTAACAAATTTTTGATAGCAAACGATATGAAACATCTACAGGGAGAGGCTGTATGTTCTGTTTAGGAAAAACATAGAGAAAATTCTTGATCGATTCGACCCAATGCCATCAAACGGTAAACATAATATCATGTGCTAGTACTTTTTTCCTCTTTTCTGGATAGGTTATGCAATCATCACAAGCAAATGGGCTCAGCCATCAGACAAAAGACAAGAATTCATGCTAATGCCGACAAGAAAGCCCACATTACTACAACCAATGGGTTTAGCCAACGGGTTTAGCCAACGGACAACAATTCATACTAATGCCCCAACTATCGGCTTTATCGCTTGGTTCTCCGAACAACTCTTGTTGTATTGCCTAGCTATGGTATATCTCGTATGGAGAGACTTTCTAGCTGCCAACATCTTGATGAGGTTTTGGCAACATGCTCGCCAATCTTGGTTGTCGGTCGTGGGTGGTGCAGAGCCAGTCGCCTTTTCCTTTGAAAAAAAGACTTGCTTGATACTGGCCTAGCAACAGACGTCTAACTTAAATCATCAAGAGATACCCGAAGCAATGCAATGTTGCCGGTGAATTCTAGAAGTTACTTCAACTCAACACAGCCTTCAAATCTATGTTTTGCTGCTAGTCTGACTTTCCTCTGAAGGTCATCAACGGAAGGAATATTCTGAGAATGCAGCAAGTCATTTCTAGCCGAATTTCATTGCATTTTCGGTGACAACCCAAGTTAAACCACAAATTACCTGCATTATATCCACTCTTATTTCCAACAAGATTAGGCAAGCCCGAGGCATTCTGAAGAGTTACCAACAGGAATGCTTGAGGCGAATTGCTAAGTCTAGCTTGAGCGCAAAGAGCCGAGAAAGTTTGAATTGGACCTCGACTTATTAAAATTTCTTCCAAAAGATATAAAAAATCCCTTGGCGGAAGTCAAAATCCAAAACATATTTCGCCCGGTTCTCTAGCAACTCAAGTTTTTGGTTCCGTGCAAAATTGGGTTACTCAAGGAATGCGATCCCAATTCCTACATTTTTCATGTTTGGAGAGAAAGCAAAGTATAATTTTATGGATAATCCTCAATAAGGGCCGAATTGTATTACCTAGCAATAGTTAGCATTGAGATTCCACTTTTGCGTTGGAAAAACTATCAAAAACACAACTCCAACATTGTCGCCGCCATCGTTGTTGGTTGCCACTAGTAGCTGGTCCCCAATGGCCAACTTAATTGCCAAGACGATCACCGATCACCAGTCACCGCCAAGAAGTTTTCTTTTCTAGAAGGCCAAAATTTTTCTTTTTGTCATCCAAACAATCGAACACGAATCTTATTTCAAGAAATGACATTACTTGGAATATGAATGCACCTGAGGATTCCATGCTCATGGAACCGATCCAGGGTCCAAGAAGAAATGTCTTGGAGGACTTCAAGGCGTTGCGAAATAGACAGACCAACACACCGGAAGCAAGGAAAAGCGAAGAGATTACTGGTCGAATGAAGCCAAACGCTTGCCGGTGGAATGGCATGCTTGGTTCCTTCGCAGTGGCGTGCTCGTTTTGTCCCGTTCATTTTTATCAAAAGCTGCATGCAACAAGCAAAGTGAGAGATGGACAAGAGAACTAGTGTCTGATTGCGGATATATGAAAGAAGGAAGAGAACGACGGCTACATCAGAGCACATGAAAGATTTCATGGGTCATACGTGCTCCCGCATCGCCACGGCATTACAAGATCTTTTGAATGTGATTGAATGCTACGATCAACGGGAGGGCAAATGAGAAGCCTTAAAGGTATAAATTGCATTCTCTGCCGATATCCCAGGATATTTCCTAAAAGAACTTGAAGCTGGCAAAAGTATTTTGGCTCCACGGAGATGCAATCATGCATGGCCTGACCCCTATTGATTCCCAAAACTTATGGCGTAGACTTGATTCGTGTGACATTTGCGAAATCTCTACCATCGAATGCAGTCAACTTCGGTTGAACTCGTCCTGTGTAAACAGTAAAGGTGTCAAAATAAGTTGAAGACCTAATTAAACTTGTGCCTAGACTCTGATGAGCTTTAAAAATTACTCATCTTAGCTCCATAAACAACCTTTTTTTGAGTTGTGCGATATCAAATCAATTAGGTTTATCAATAGAACTTGTACCAAATGGCAAGCACAAGTAGTGAGAACTCTGTAGAAAACGTTTGCAATGATACAATATCACCTTACCTAGGGTCAAATCAAGGACTATATAACCTCATTCAATACTAATAAAAACTATTAGATGCAAGTTTGAAAATCGCATTTTATTCATCAATTATAGTAAATCAATTTTGTTTGGCTAAGTGAGGAACCGTATTGCTATTACAACTTCACCAATTTGTTGTGATGAATTCCACACAGAAAAATAATTCGCCACGACAAACTGGAAACAAAAGAAAATATTGTCTAATATCTCACAAAATTCTTCACTCACACACATTGCAGGTTCCCTCCTATAGTCGCTCATCTCAATCCCGATCCCTCCTTTAGAAACGACAGAATAAGTTTCGAGTTCTATCTACCATAACCCATCTCAATCCCTCCTTTAGTAACATAGTTGTCACTAATGAATCTAGACCAGTACCAGTGCTTCTTCCACACCATGCCCATCTCTTCGATCAGGATGTGTTGGACGCAAATTGCGCAACCCCAAGATCTCCACAATTAGAATAAGAACATGCATAATTGAGTAGAAAGATTAACGCACCTGTTTGGGGATCCATCGAACATAAAGTAGAAGCAAAAAATGGATTACCCACATATCAAGGGGATCCACACATTAAGTCCTTATCCTTCCTTGCCCTCCGTATCACTGGCTCAATGAGGTGGGCCCCTCACGTGTAGCGTTAGGTAAACACCCCTTAGGTGAGAATTAGGGTTAGAGGAGAGACTTGAGTACTATTTATAGAGTTTTCAGCCAATCTCCCTCATTACGGGTCAGGCTCAACTCGATCCACACTAGCCAGCCCATATTAGACTTATTAAGAAACCTTCTATCTCACCTTAGACCAACCCTATTTTACGGTAATCGTAAAAACAATAAATTACAATATTAATTAATTTAGTCTACATTAGGAAAACTCTTACATTTTTCTACTTGGATTATATTAATTGAAATCATATTGTATGTGCGCACATTGATCTAGAGATAATTCTTAATAGTCAATCCATCCCATAAAGTCTTAAATACCGAATCATGGCGGTAACTGCATGTATACACACAGAACCTTCCATGGTCATGAATGCTCTTAACTTTATTGACATGGATTCAATATGGTAGTGTGTCAAAGTGATAACATCTCTCATAAAGAGATTACATTTGTTAGTCACCATTCTCTTACCTTAGGTGTCACAAAAACTTATGCCATTAGAGAATGCTTTATGATTCCAATGAACCCACATATGTCTTGTTCTTATAGTTAACATTTCCTTATGTATCACAATACATATGCACAAGGCTAATAACCGGATGCCCAGATGCCCCTAACCTTCACTCAAGGTTTATACAATCCCTTGAGACTTTATCAATATGTATTCAACATAATAATAACACATTCAAAAATATTTTATTGAATGCAAAAGTTGATACATATCAAACCGTTACAAAGTGTAATGAACACAGATGAAACATTTATCAGAGTAAAACCAAAATAGCTCTCACTAAACAACAGCATCTCATGATACTCCTAGACCCATGATAATAACATGTCGCTCAAATACACATGAGCGTAGGCTTTTAATAAGTGGATTTGCAACCATATCATCTGTGAAAATATGTTATATTATTATGTCACATTTCTGTACCGTTTCCTTTTGGTAAAAAATTTTGACCACCATATATTTAGACTCCTTGAGATATCTGTAGTAAATAAATAATACTACAAATTTGTTATCTCAATACAACTATATGAGCTTATCCATAAAGTTAAAACGATTAACTCCTTCATGAGGTTCTGGAGCCTAATAACCCCAAGTAACAGGCTAAAATAATGTTACTAACACTGCTTACACAGTAGAATATGACATAGAACTTTATTTACTGTATTTCCTGCTAACATAAATATGTATTCCGTTATTGATTTTATGTCATCGTAACAGCCATCAAAGTTTACATCTAAATACCCCACTAGCTGCAAGAATTGAACATGTCTGTAATTTAGCATATAATCTCTTGTCTTATTTAAGTACCTTAAAATCTTTTTAGCAGCAACCCAGTGATCCGTCCTGGATTTGACTGATATTTGCCTTGAACTCCCGTAAAAAAAAATATATATATATATATATATATATATATATATATATTTAGTATAGTGTAAATGTGAGCATACATTATACTTTTAAGTGCACTGACACAAGATACATTATTTAATTAGATTTTCTCAAAATCTAAATAAGGACAATGTGATAGATTCAATCCATCACTCTTAACAACATGAGCAATTCCTGGCTTGCAATGATGTATATTCAATATTTCCAATGTATAATCAGCAAATGTCCTTTGAAAAAATCTAATATAATATGGCAAAAACAATCCTTACAGACTTTAGTACAAATGATATAAGATGCTTCAAGGTCACAACTTGTAAGCACAATATCATGTACATAGAGTATGAGAAAAAATAAATTTCCTCCCACTGACCTTGTAGTATATTGAATTACTTTGTCCCAATTGAACAAAATAATAACACTATGAAACTTTAATAATATTGTTTGAAAACTTACTTAAAACTATAAACAAGACTTTTCAGTCTACACACAAGTTTACTTGAAACATCTGCTGCAAAATCCTCCAATTGCACAATATAGATTTTATATCTATTTGGTGTAACTCTATATCAAAATAAATTATTAATGCCACATTCACTCTGAAAGAATTTTAAAAAAATAGAAATAAATATTTATTTCTTCACTATTAACTATCCACCCCTCTTTCAGAGTGAAAACTTTAGCTACTAATTTGGCTTTAAATTGCACAATCTTTCTTTGAAATTCTTTTAGTTTTGTATGCCAATTTGCACCCAATGAACTTAAGATCTTTAGGCAAGTAAGTTAGTTTCCAAACATTATGATGTTTCATAGATCGTATATCGTCTTTTTATGGCATCTAATCACATACTTGATTGAGAATAAGAATCGACATTTATAAATATGCCATTACATCAACCATATAGTATATATTGTAATCATGCTCTCACAAATAGACTATATAGTCGATAGTATAACCGAGCGTCTTTCCCTAACAAATCTCATTAATAAAGCTACAACCACTTCATTCTACACTTGAGAGGTTTAAGAAATTTTATTATAAACTATATTAATAATAGTATCTTGAACCTTAACAAGTTTAGTCTATGGTACATAAGATTCCACAATTATTTGTATTGATAAAGACAAAAATACAGTAACTTCCATCATATTATTATCTTTAATAGTCTGAGAATAGCTATTCTCTATAATTACGTCAATCTTTAGAAAATTTAGAGTGTGTGATTCCATAATTCTTGTATCTTCATTAGGATCATAAAATCAATACCCCTTTAACAATCTAGATAAGATACAAAATAATTCCGAGTTGATCTAAATTGCAACATACTTAAAATTGGATTAGATAATCTCACTTTTGCATGACACCTCTAAATTTAATATGATTCAAGTAATATATGCCAATTCTATAACTCAAAAGAAGTTTATGAAACAACTTTGATAAGAGACACTTTTTGTATGTGAAAAAGCTACTTTCATAATATCAGCCCATAAAAGACCGGATAAATTAGTTTTACTAATCATACTCATCATCATGTTCATTATGGTGCTTCATACCTTTTAGCCAAATCTTCTTGTGAGGATTTTCAAACATAGTAATTAAATTACCACCCTATAATTTCCCAAATATTTGACAAATGACCCTTTAAATAATTAAGTATTGTTATACTTGCAAAAATACTTACCGCTGCTATTAGACCTGACAACATTCAAGACTAATTTGAACAAGTTTATTCTTTATCTCGGTCATTTTCCTTAAATAGAAAACTTTTAGAAACAACCTTTTAACCATATACGAGATGTATATGTTATTAGGACTTAAACACAATATTTGCAGATATGTCTTAATTTCGATATCAAACAAGACATAATTTCAAGCAATTAAGGCTTCCATCATCTTATAGCAATGCAGTCAGTAGACAAGCTACTTTTCAAGTGTTCCTGAATGGAACGCTTTATGGACGGTAAGCAAATTCTATTGCTATTTTCTCAAGCAGCAAATCATATGCCTACTATTTAAGATTTAAAGCAGTAAAAATCTCAATAATAATGAAGTTATTAATTACAGAAAATGTGACTGAAAACCAAGCAATATATATAATTAGCATCATGTGAGCACCGTGTAACTTGACGTACAAGTACACATCCAAAGAGTTACACATATCATCATATAATCACATTTGGGCAGAATACATAACATGCAGTTGTATACTCCCCAAATGATAGAGGTTATGAGAATATATTCTAATATTCGTGAATTTATCATCTTTGGGCAGATAAACCACTGGGATCAATCAATCTTCATCACAATCAGCATACGAGACCGAAATTTCTCAAACCCAATTAAGCATGCCACTTTAGCAGTCACTACTCAATTGACTTATTGAAACTCTCTCATACCAGGGATATAGACTTTACTACTCACATACATCATATACATGTAATTTTAACTTTAGTGATAGAGGCGGGTTATCACTAAAATCACATATCATGCTAATTACATTGCTTTATCCATTAATAAAAATTAATCATATATATATATATATAGCGTATCTAAAAGACAGATCCCAATGAGATCACCAATCATAGCAATACAAGAAAATTTTCATAACATAGAAGCAAGTATCTCTTATGCACCCCTATTACTGATTACTAGAACAATATTAAAAGAATGCTGATCTAGAATATCTCTCACAAATTAACATCAATAGTAATACAATGTACACTAAATCGACAAGCTTGATAACTGATCCATTATCACTCATGAGTTCATAAGGCAAAAAATAACTCCAAGGCCAACAACTGATTTATTAGCTATTTTTAAGTAACAAATTATCATTGTAATCAACCAGTGGCCTATAATTGAGTCAACCAGAGAACCAAATATTTGAAATTTAATAGTAGATACTATTGTTCCACGTAAATATTGTCATACTCCTTAACCATAAAAAGATATTCAACTTGATAGACATTAACAAGTGACCAGATGAATTTAGGTACAATATGCATTAACTTAACTAACATGCATTAACCACATTCAGTAGATATGTTAATCAGTACAATTAGTATGGTCATGAGTTCTTAAGACGTCTATCATTCAAATGTTAAATAAACAAAAATACATCAAGATGCATATAAAGAACTATGCTTGAGTAACAAAAGTTCAATAACTTTTACTATTTCACATCACCCGAATACATAATTCAATTACTATCACATAATGATTGTATCTCAATAAGCTAATTTTAGTTCACAATAAAGTTTAATTTTTATTAATGAATCAAACCATTATAATGTTTATGTGATAACATACATGTAACCCAACACATGTATATCTAAAATCACATAAAATATAAGAAAAATACGCAAAAATACACTAAAAATACACGTATTTAGGGTTCTATATATATTTTCACATCCATAAAATCATCAAACATGTAAAATAAATTCACCACAAGATAGATGATGGCCATACAGATCCAATGCCGCCGGCCATGCGCCGATCCGATGCTCCATGCGCCCTCACGCGCCGCCTGAGTGTGCGGCGCGTGGAGCGCACGCGTGAGCCGCGCCCCACGCATGGGAGTGCGTGAGGGTGCGTGACCGCGCGTGGGGCATGTCTCCAACGCCCTCGCAGCGCGTGACCGCGTGTGGGGGCGCGTGAGGCCTCCCCCAGCAATGCGCCGCCAACCATTTGCTCGTCTTGTCGAGCCCAATCCGAATTTGTGATTTAATTTTATTTTTATTGAACAAAAAATCTCGAAAATCACAAATTATGGCAAAAACTTTATGCGTTCAAGTTCTAGGGTTATGGTCACTCTAATACCACATGTTGGACGCAAATTGCTCAACCCCAATATCTTCACAACCATAACAAAAACATGCATAATTGAGTAAAAAGATTAACGCACATGTTTTAGGATCCATTGAACATAAAGTGGAAGTAGAAAAGAGATTACCCACATATTAAGAGGATCCACGCATTAAGTCATTCTCCTTCCTTGCCATTCGTATCACTGGCTCAATGAGACGACCCCCTCACGTGTAGCGTTAGGTAAACACCCCTTAGGTGAGGATACATATGAGAATTAGGATTAGAAGAGAGACTTGAGCACCATTTATAGAGTTTTCAATCAGTCCCCCTCATTATGGACCCGGCTCAACTCAACCCATACTAGCCAGCCCATATTAGACTTATTAAGAAACATTCTATCTCACCTTAGACCAACTCTGTTTTATGGTAACCGTAAAAACAGTAAATTACAATATTAATTAATTTAGTCCACGCTAGAAAAACTCTTACAGGATGTCCTTTGTCTTGGGCAAGAAGAAGTAGTTGAATATGGACATGGCAAGCACGAAGAAGGTGAAGAATAGGAACAGCCCGAACTTCATGTGGCAGAGCATGTTGAGAAAGACCCGAGCCACCATGAACGTGAAGACCATGTTGACCAAGATGCTCTGGGCGGCCGACCGGATCTCCAGGGGGAAGATATCGCTCAGCACGAGCCACCCGAGTGGCTGATTCTTGCTCTGGGTGCTCTGCTGCCTCTGGCCATTCTTTTGCATGCGAAATTCTTGGGTAATATGGTTTAGATGAATAAGGTGGTGACTGGCAAGATCTGTGAGGCTTGAGCTCCTCGTTTCCTTCCTTGCTAAACCATGGAGACCCAACTGACTTTTTGAGATGGTTTTAACATCCATTGCACTGGAAAGATCTGATTTTGAAGAAGCATAGCGAGGGAAGCTCTCTGTTTTTGCTCCTGATCAGTGGTAGTGATCGTTGTAGTGGCGTTCGAGGTGATCCTTGCAAATGGTTGCTTACTTGCGACTTTTTGTTGACGTTGATGCATATCTCGCAAGCTTCTTTCTTCCAGTAGAAATGCTTGGACACGATGAAAATGTCCAACTTTGATTATCTGCCAATCGGGGTTTTTCAAAGGACAGGATACTAAACTAAAAGCACCTACTTTTCTTTGTCGCTGTCTCAGTTACATTAAGGCACTGCTATTAATTGGTTGTTGATTTTCCTTGAAACGGGGCTCACTCGTTAGATCTGCCGTTGCTTTATTTTACCTCTTTGCGTTTTGTCCATTTCATATCAACGTGTGATTACAAATGCACTATTGAACAATATTCAGCTAATGACCCTTTATGTGATCCAACCTTAAGGAACTAATAAAATTTCTAGGTGAAAAGACCACCTGTTCTTTCCTTTTTTGTTCTGCTTTTTGTCTGGGTGTTGATCCTATTACAGAGCAGGTGAAATGAACTCCATTCTTATAATTCACTCGTGAAGAGAGGAATTTACAGCTTTAATTGTTTAAAGGAAACCGTTTGTGTCTGTTGATATTCTTTTTTCGCTGTTCTTGATCATGGCATCCCATGAAAACCTCCAGGCATAAGCTGACACTTCGTAAGATTTTGCATTTGGTGGATTTTGGAAGCTAGTAAAATGAGATTGTTGAAATCATCAATTTGGCTGTTGCAGAAAAGAACAATCCTTTGATTGAATGAGTCAGTTACAAATTATGCCTTTCCTCCAAGAAATATGGACCTTCTTTTTTGTCTTTTAATGGCTTATAGAAAATCACAAGAAATGTTCTCATTGTATGTGCCATCAATTGATGACCCAAGCTAAGTCGGCTTCTGGTTTTTGCCCCTGCAGTCATCGAAGAAATCGTTGTCAGACCCCCATTAATTATCTTCATTTCCCTTGGACCATACTCCAATTGTTCTACATGTTGTCTTTACCTCGTCCTGGTATCATGGAGTTATCAGATTGTCTTTCTCCATATATTTCTGCTTTTCTTATTGTTTAAGCCCAGGCCTCTCTTTTTTCTCAGGTGCAATTTCATCAATAGGCCTAAGGATCCAGGCTATTGACTTGCTGAAGTATCAGGGTTGTACTCTATGGCATTTGCAAGAATTGTTCGGGGGAACCTGAAAAGAGCAGGAGTTGCTATTGGGAGCTTTAGAGATGGAAAAGAAGAGACTTTTAGAGGAGTTCTTGCGGATTCATTTTCCTTTTCTTCTTTTGAAAGTGTCCCCACGAGAAGTGATTTTTCGACCGCTTACCATCGAGTAAGTTAAATTATGCTAGTAACTGGAGCAGAGGAATTAGGACAACCCCACATGATCAATTTCCTGTCGCTGAGAGGGCATTTGCAGAGTCTGATTCTGAATATGAGAGCGACAGATATCCGGGTCTTGAACCGACTAAACCCAGAGAAAAGCCGAGGGTGGTTGTTCTTGGTACCGGTTGGGCAGCTTGCCGATTTATGAAGGGGCTTGATACAAACATGTATGATAATGTGTGCATTTCACCCCGAAATCACATGGTTTTCACTCCCCTTCTTCCGTCAACTTGTGTTGGAACTTTGGAGTTCCGTTCGGTTGCTGAGCCTGTGAGCCGGATACAGCCTGCTCTTTCTGCAACTCCCAATTCGTACTTCTATTTGGCTTCCTGCACTGGAATGGACACTGCCAAGCATGAAGTAAGTTGAATATCTGGTTATCGTATGTTGATTTCGATGCTCATATACATTTTCCTCCAAGGACGTGATCAGTTCCTTTTCATTTTGCATGTGTTGATTGACTGGAATTTTCCTCCGTCTTCTTCAAATAGCAATGAACAAACATTAGAAATTTACAATATACTGTGTGACAAACATTGACATGGATTGTCCACACTTTTGCATTTGTGTCGAGGTCCCGGCTATAAGAATTCCATGTGTGATTATCTGGCAAGTCAAATAAACTAACATAAATCAACATGCATTGTCCACACTGTTGGACATGTCGAAAAGTAGTTTAGGTAAATACTACATAGTGAGATAAGGTTAAATTTCATTTCTCCAATGTGATGGAACCAAAGATGCACCAGTAAGACATGTCAAATAACACTAGGCGTTGCAAATCTGCCACGGTATTCCCTTTTTGTGCGTCTCTTTTGCTAAATCATGTTGCCCATTGACTAGGTATACTGTGAAACGTTTGGCAATGGTGGACTGCCTCAAGAGCCTTACCGGTTTAAAGTCGCATATGACAAGCTGGTCATTGCAGCCGGAGCTGAGCCCGTGACTTTCAGTATAAAGGGTGTGAAGGACCATGCCTACTTCTTTCGAGAGGTGAATCATGCCCAAGAAATCAGGAAGAAGCTTTTGCTGAACCTCATGCTCTCTGAAAATCCAGGTACCTCAATTCTACAACCATATGTATTGTGCTTACAGAGCAACATTCCAAAGTCTCAGAAATAGAAGAAGATGCTCATTGTTTTTGCCTCCACATTCTCTATAATTAATGATCAGTGAGATTTTACGGCTTCAATGGAGATTGGGGGAGTGATTCCTTCTCTGTATCTTATAGGCATATTAGAAGAAGAGAGGAAATGCCTTTTACACTGTGTCGTCATTGGAGGTGGACCAATTAGGGTGGAGTTCAGTGGTGAATTAAGTGATTTTATCATGAAAGATGTCCGTGAAAGTTTTCCTCATGTTAAGGATTACATTCAAGTCACCCTTATTAAGGTACTCATACACACTCACATACAGATGCTAGCGTCAGTTTGGAAAAATGTAACGTGAATTGACAAGTACACACTTTAACAAGCAAATGAAATCCTGTTGTCATTTGATGTTGGCTTATGACAGTATGCGACGAATCATCTAACAAGGGTAAGTTGATTTTCTTTCTCAAATTACCATCATCTTTTCTAGCAGTTCATTTTGGTGCTGATTTAATGCTTTCAATTGCTAGTCTGGTGTTCATCTTAAAAGAGGCGTGGTGAAAGAGGTGCATGCGAAGAAAATTGTACTGAATTATGGTACAGATATTCCATATGGCCTCCTAGTCTGGTCCACTGGTGTTGGACCCTCGGAGTTTATCAAGTCACTTGATCTTCCCAAATCTCTGGTGGAAGGTGAGGAAATAAGATTTCTTCTCTCCTTGGTCATCTAACTCTGCAATAGCAATCTCGAGATAAGAACTTTGTGACAATTTGATTTTAGCATTTTACCACCTTCCAAATCATAAAATTTGTCCTCTCAATTGTTTCAGGATTGGGGTTGACGAATGGTTGAGGGTACCTTTAGTGGAAGATGTGTTTGCGCTAGGTGACTGTGCGGGTTTTCTTGAACAGACAGAGAGGCCGGTGCTTCCCGCTTTAGCTCAAGTTCAATCACCTGTCTAATTCCTTTAAAGATGTCTCACTGTAGCTCTTCATTTGATTGGCGATCTTCAACTTTATCTCCTTGTTCTACTTTGTACAAGATGGGGGCATGAATCCTTCCATTTGAAACTGAAATTGGTCATTCACTATCTCTTTCTCATTGCATAAAGGGTTTCTTTCCTCGGAAATAACATGAAGGTTGATCTGAAACATGTTGTGGAAAGGGAAGGGAAATTTTTGGAGGAGCTATTTCGTAGGATAGGGAAGCAAAATGAAGGAAAGGCATTTTGCTTAAAAGACATACCTCTAGGAGACCCATTCGTGTACCGGCATTTGGGAAGCATGGCTTCTGTTGGGCATTATAAGGCGCTCATTGATTTACGCCAGTCTAAGGTGCATAACGTGCTACCATTCAACACTCACGGTTTTCTTTCCCAATACCTAGTTCTCTGATTCATGGAATCAATTGTCGTCACTTATGCAAACATTCTTTTATGCAGGACGCCAAGGGGATATCACATTCAGGATTCATGAGCTGGCTGGTTTAGCGTTTGGCGTTCGGCTTATCTCGCGAGGGTAGTTAGCTAGAGGAACAGGTTCTACATTGCAGTGAACTGGGCGACAACTCTAGTATTTGCCAAAGACAACTCGAGAATAGGTTGACAATGGTAGAGATGCATTTTATGATCCATTGAACTCTTTTAGGGTGGAAAGGTTCATTTATTTGTAACACAAGTATTTAGCATGACTAGTAAAATAACAATGATTTTGCACTAGTACACCTTTTTTGTCGTGTAAATTTGGTTTTATTAGTTGTAGAATGCTAGTTCCATGAAACTCAATAGTGGCTATTGGCTAGGCCCAGGACAGAGTAAGTTCTGGATTCCCAAGCAGAACGAGATCACTTGTTTGTGTTCTCCCCTAGTGATCACAACTTCAGTGATGATAATTGTTAACCCACATACTCAAGATTGATCTGGTCACAAGGAAAGTATCAACAACTCAAAAGATTTACTATAACGAAATTAATATGGAAGATGTAGCTTCTATATGCTTCTTGCTACTTTGGGTGATAATACTGTAGTAGAGCATACACTGTTTGAATCATGCTTGCTAGCGTCACTATGTAGCTACGCGCAAAAGAAATGAACATAGGTTGCCACAAAAGACTTTTAGGCATTTGCCCCAGCAACGGTAAGCCTGTTCATACCTAAGAAACTTGTTTATAATTGCAAACTGCGACGCGAGATAGCTCTCTTTGACGAGCTCGAAAGGAGCAGCCTTGCGGATGTCATCAAAGAAGCGTGCAAATTCCTCATTGTTCATGCCGTGATTCAAGATGACTTTACAATCACGCAAAAGTTGTACATCATTGATCGTGCGAATGAGGCATCCCATGAACATGGCATAGGCAGTTACATGATAATCATTCTCACGGCCACGACACTGTTCAAAAGCAACCATATTGGGGAGGATCCAATTGAGGTTGTTATCATCTACCGTTATTTTTGGAATTATAATCTTTCTGCGTTTTCTGCCAAATTTGATATCCAGGAAGGTGCTGGCTTCCCTCTGCTTGAATCCAATTCCCACTTGACGCAACTCGGAAGCAGATCTGATCATAGCAAAAGATGAGCTGTTGTCTACTTGATTGTCTTGTTGATCCCAAGGTATTAAGCTCAGACGAAATTCGTCGAGTAAGTGCACTCCTTTCCGTTTTCCTTTCCATTTCATCCGTCTTTCCCTGACATTGTCAGGACCTTTTAGGATGCAGCTGAAGAAATTGAAGATAAGATCGTCCAAGGACGAGGTTCCCTCTAGAACATTCGTCGTTTCAAACAGATCCTCAAGAATGAAGTAGGGTACCTGGTTCTCAAGTCGTAGAAGATCCTGCATTACACAACTTTTCACATATATATTATATAATAGAGGCCCGTTGAGATTAGGTACGACCCTCCCTAATTGACGGAGGAACTCAATGATGAAGCATCCATCGAGGACCATCATTCTCACAAGATCAGGTCCGCTGAAAATGTCGATGCTCTCCGAGTAGCACTGCCGGATCATTTTCTCTTTTAGGGCCACTACACCGATGAGGTTTTCAAGGCGGATACCATGCCGTTGAGTTCGGCCCAACATGGTGTGGAGGTATCTCCACTTGTGCCCCTGAAGCATTTCCAACTGCGATTCTCCATGATGGTACGGGCCAATAGAGACGATGCGAGGCCGGCATGCCTTGGCAATACCTCCGCCAATCGCCTCAGGGACTCTGAAGATGGTACATGCTTCTCCGCCTGCTGATACATTCAAACGTCGCAGCGCTTTCTCAATATCTTCTGACATGGAAGGCACTAACTGCTGCTTCATGAGCTCGATCTCATGTTCCTCAGCGGTTGCTTGAGGACCTCCTCGATTGTTGTCCATGCCGAGTTAAATTGTAGAATCGACGTGAATTTTTTGCTGGGATTTCAATAGCTAGAGAGAGAATTGGAAGGATACGAGAAATGTAGTGTGACCGTGAAGAATGTGAGGGACATGGAGATATTTAAAGAGGGCATGGAACAAGCCGTAGCGGCGAGTGCGGGGATGGTCCCAGTGTAGCAGAGGAGGGAGGGGAGAGAAGGAAGAGCAAGTGTAGCAGAGGACAGGGACAAGGACGAGGGAGATGACAGAAAGTAGAATTAGGTCCTAGGACGCCACGTGTCGTCCATTCAATGGGCTGGCCTGCCCTGGTCCCACTTCTCTCTCTCTCTCTGTTATGTCTCTCTTCCTTCTTTCTCTTCAAAAGAGGACTTTTTTTCTTTTTGGGTCGGAAAAGAGGACTTGACTTGCATGCAGACAAGTCGTCGTCGAGGGGGACCTATCCAAAAACGTGTGGGGCCAAATGAAGACAAGCGAGCGTAACGTGATTCACGCATCTTGACAGGAACACGCGCGGGTTCAAACGAAGCAATTTGCATTGATTGATTTTGATTAGCCATTTTCATGGCAGGAAGACTAAAAGGTAAATTTATAACTTAAATTACCCAAAAAATTAAAAATATAAATCACTAGAAGCAATTCTTTTGTTTATGCTTAGGGAGTATATATAAATCTTATAAAAATAATTACAGATCAACACATCTGGGATCAATGACTAAGATTGGATAGGGCTTTTCCTACCCCTTATACGAGTAAGGCTACTCGTCTCTTTACTAGATCGACAAAATTGACCCTAATAGTTTCAATTTCCTTTGACTTACATGCAGAAAAGTCGGAAAAAGATACTTGACTTATATGCAGACAAGTTGTCGAGGGGAAAATATCTAAAAAGGCGTGGGGCCAAATGAAGACGAGTCTCGACAAGAACACGCGCAAGGCCAAACGAAGCAATTTGCATTGATTGATTTTCATTAGCCATTTTCGTGGCAAGAAGACTAAAAGGTCAATTCATAACTTAAATTACTAAAAATATCGTACATATAAATCACTGGAAGCAATTCTTTTGTTTATGCTTAAGCATATATATAAATATTAGAAAAATAATTACAGATCAACACATTTGGGGATCTGTGACTAAGATTGGATAGGGCTTTTCCTACCCCTTATACAAGTAAGGCTACTCGTATCTTTACTAGATTGAAAAAATTGACCCTAATGGTTTCAATCTCCTTTGACTTAAATGCAGACAAATCGGAAAAAAGATACTTGACTTATATGCAGATAAGTCGTCGATGGGGAAATATCTAAAAAGGCGTGGGGCCAAATGAAGACGAGTCTTGACAGGAACATGCGCGGGCCCAAATGAAGCAATTTACATTGATTGATTTTCATTAGCCATTTTCATGGCAAGAAGACTAAAAGGTCAATTCATCACTTAAATTACCAAAAATATGATACAAATAAATCACTGGAAGCAATTCTTTTGCTTATGCTTAGGGATTATATATAAATATTATAAAAATAATTACAAATCAACACATCTAAGGATCAGTGACTAAGATTGGATAGGGTTTTTCCTACCCCTTATACGAGTAAGGCTACTCATATCTTTACTAGATCGACAAAATTGACCCTAATGGTTTCAATCTCCTTCAACTTACATGCAAACAAGTCAGAAAAAGATACTTGACTTATATGCAGACAAGTCCTCGAGGGGGAAATATCTAAAAAGGCGTGGGGCCAAATGAAGACAAGTCTCGACAGGAACATGCGCGAGGCCAAACGAAGCAATTTGCATTGATTGATTTTCTTTAGCCATTTTCATGGCAAGAAGACTAAAAGGTCAATTCATCACTTAAATTACCAAAATTATGATACATATAAATCACTGGAAGCAATTCTTTTGTTTATGCTTAGGGAGTATATATAAATATTATAAAAATAATTAAAGATCAACACATCTGGGGATCGATAACTAAGATTAGATAGGGCTCTTTTTACCCCTTATACGAGTAAGGCTACTCATATCTTTACTAGATCGACAAAATTGACCCTAATGGTTTCAATCTCCTTTGACTTACATGCAGACAAGTCAGAAAAAGATACTTGACTTATATGCAGACAAGTCGTCGAGGGGGAAATATCTAAAAAGGTGTGGGCCCAAATGAAGACGAGTCTCGACAGGAACACGCACGCGGCCAAATGAAGCAATTTGCATTGATCGATCTTGATTAGCCATTTTTGTGGCAAGAAGACTAAAAGGTCAATTCATCACTTAAATTACCAAAATTATGATCCATATAAATCACTGGAAGCAATTCTTTTGTTTATGCTTAGGGAGTATAAATAAATATTATAAAAATAATTACAGATCAACACATCTGGGGATCGATGACTAAGATTAGATAGGGCTCTTTTTACCCCTTATACGAGTAAAGCTACTCGTATCTTTACTAGATCGACAAAATTGACCCTAATGGTTTCAATCTCCTTTGACTTACATGCAGAAAACTCGAAAAAAGATACTTGACTTATATGCAGACAAGTCATCGAGGGGGAAATATCTAAAAAGGCGTGGGGCCAAATGAAGACGAGTCTCGACAGGAACACGCCCGAGGCCAAACGAAGCAATTTGCATTGATTGATTTTCATTAGCCATTTTCGTGGCAAGAAGACTAAAAGGTCAATTCATTACTTAAATTACCAAAATTATGATCCATATAAATCACTGGAAGCAATTCTTTTGTTTATGCTTAGGGAATATATATAAATATTATAAAAATAATTACAGATCAACACATCTGGGGATCGATGACTAAGATTAGATAGGACTCTTTTTACCCCTTATACGAGTAAAGCTACTCGTATCTTTACTAGATCGACAAAATTAACCCTAATGGTTTCAATCTACTTTGACTTACATGCAGAAAACTCGAAAAAGGATACTTGACTTATATGCAGACAAGTCATCGAGGGGGAAATATCTAAAAAGGCGTGGGGCCAAATGAAGACGAGTCTCGACAGGAACACGCCCGAGGCCAAACGAAGCAATTTGCATTGATTGATTTTCATTAGCCATTTTCGTGGCAAGAAGACTAAAAGGTCAATTCATCACTTAAATTACCAAAATTATGATCCATATAAATCACTGAAAGCAATTCTTTTGTTTATGCTTAGGGAGTATATATAAATATTATAAAAATTATTACAGATCAACACATCTGGGGATCGATGACTAAGATTAGATAGGGCTCTTTTTACCCCTTATACGTGTAAGGCTACTCGTATCTTTACTAGATTGACAAAATTGACCCTAATGGTTTCAATTTCCTTTGACTTACATGCAGACAAGTCAGAAAAAGATACTTGACTTATATGTAGACAAGTCATCGAGGGGGAAATATCTAAAAAGGTGTGGGGCCAAATGAAGACGAATCTCGACAGGAACACGCGCGGTGCCAAATGAAGCAATTTGCATTGATTGATTTTATTAGCCATTTTCGTGGCGAGAAGACTAAAAGGTCAATTCATAACTTAAATTACCAAAAATATGATACATATAAATCACTGGAAGCAATTCTTTTGTTTATGCTTAGGGAGTATATATAAATATTATAAAAATAATTACAGATCAACACATCTGGGGATCAGTGACTAAGATGGGATAGGGCTTTTCCTACCCCTTATACGAGTAAGGCTACTCGTATCTTTACTAGATCGACAAAATTGACCCTAATGGTTTCAATCTCCTTTGACTTACATGCAGAAAACTCGAAAAAGGATACTTGACTTATATGCAGACAAGTCATCGAGGGGGAAATATCTAAAAAGGCGTGGGGCCAAATGAAGACGAGTCTCGACAGGAACACGCCCGAGGCCAAACGAAGCAATTTGCATTGATTGATTTTCATTAGCCATTTTCGTGGCAAGAAGACTAAAAGGTCAATTCATCACTTAAATTACCAAAATTCTGATCCATATAAATCACTGGAAGCAATTCTTTTGTTTATGCTTAGGGAGTATATATAAATATTATAAAAATAATTAAAGATCAACACATCTGGGGATCGATGACTAAGATTAGATAGGGCTCTTTTTACCCCTTATACGAGTAAGGCTACTCGTATCTTTACTAGATCGACAAAATTGACCCTAATGGTTTCAATCTCCTTTGACTTACATGCAGAAAACTCGAAAAAAAGATACTTGACTTATATGCAGACAAGTCATCGAGGGGGAAATATCTAAAAAGGCGTGGGGCCAAATGAAGACGAGTCTCGACAGGAACACGCCCGAGGCCAAACGAAGCAATTTGCATTGATTGATTTTCATTAGCCATTTTCGTGGCAAGAAGACTAAAAGGTCAATTCATCACTTAAATTACCAAAATTATGATCCATATAAATCACAGGAAGCAATTCTTTTGTTTATGCTTAGGGAGTATATATAAATATTATAAAAATAATTACAGATCAACACATCTGGGGATCGATGACTAAGATTAGATAGGGCTCTTTTTACCCCTTATACGAGTAAGGCTACTCGTATCTTTACTAGATCGACAAAATTGACCCTAATGGTTTCAATCTCCTTTGACTTACATGCAGAAAACTCGAAAAAAGATACTTGACTTATATGCAGACAAGTCATCGAGGGGGAAATATCTAAAAAGGCGTGGGGCCAAATGAAGACGAGTCTCGACAGGAACACGCCCGAGGCCAAACGAAGCAATTTGCATTGATTGATTTTCATTAGCCATTTTCGTGGCAAGAAGACTAAAAGGTCAATTCATCACTTAAATTACCAAAATTATGATCCATATAAATCACAGGAAGCAATTCTTTTGTTTATGCTTAGGGAGTATATATAAATATTATAAAAATAATTACAGATCAACACATCTGGGGATCGATGACTAAGATTAGATAGGGCTCTTTTTACCCCTTATACGAGTAAGGCTACTCGTATCTTTACTAGATCGACAAAATTGACCCTAATGGTTTCAATCTCCTTTGACTTACATGCAGAAAACTCGAAAAAGGATACTTGACTTATATGCAGACAAGTCATCGAGGGGGAAATATCTAAAAAGGCGTGGGGCCAAATGAAGACGAGTCTCGACAGGAATACGCCCGAGGCCAAACGAAGCAATTTGCATTGATTGATTTTCATTAGCCATTTTCGTGGCAAGAAGACTAAAAGGTCAATTCATCACTTAAATTACCAAAATTATGATCCATATAAATCACTGAAAGCAATTCTTTTGTTTATGCTTAAGGAGTATATATAAATATTATAAAAATAATTACAGAACAACACATCTGGGGATCGATGACTAAGATTAGATAGGGCTCTTTTTACCCTTTATACGAGTAAGGCTACTCGTATCTTTACTAGATCGACAAAATTGACCCTAATGGTTTCAATCTCCTTTGACTTACATGCAGAAAACTCGAAAAAAAGATACTTGACTTATATGCAGACAAGTCATCGAGGGGGAAATATCTAAAAAGGCGTGGGGCCAAATGAAGACGAGTCTCGACAGGAACACGCCCGAGGCCAAACGAAGCAATTTGCATTGATTGATTTTCATTAGCCATTTTCGTGGCAAGAAGACTAAAAGGTCAATTCATCACTTAAATTACCAAAATTATGATCCATATAAATCACAGGAAGCAATTCTTTTGTTTATGCTTAGGGAGTATATATAAATATTATAAAAATAATTACAGATCAACACATCTGGGGATCGATGACTAAGATTAGATAGGGCTCTTTTTACCCCTTATACGAGTAAGGCTACTCGTATCTTTACTAGATCGACAAAATTGACCCTAATGGTTTCAATCTCCTTTGACTTACATGCAGAAAACTCGAAAAAAAAGATACTTGACTTATATGCAGACAAGTCATCGAGGGGAAATATCTAAAAAGGCGTGGGGCCAAATGAAGACGAGTCTCGACAGGAACACGCCCGAGGCCAAACGAAGCAATTTGCATTGATTGATTTTCATTAGCCATTTTCGTGGCAAGAAGACTAAAAGGTCAATTCATCACTTAAATTACCAAAATTACGATCCATATAAATCACTGGAAGCAATTCTTTTGTTTATGCTTAAGGAGTATATATAAATATTATAAAAATAATTACAGAACAAC
Organism: Eucalyptus decipiens; assembly: GCA_014182575.1. Lineage (NCBI taxonomy): Eukaryota > Viridiplantae > Streptophyta > Magnoliopsida > Myrtales > Myrtaceae > Eucalyptus > Eucalyptus decipiens. Next base: position 48,077,278 of record CM024613.1, on the reverse strand, counting down.
ACATCTGGGGATCGATGACTAAGATTAGATAGGGCTCTTTTTACCCCTTATACGAGTAAGGCTACTCGTATCTTTACTAGATCGACAAAATTGACCCTAATGGTTTCAATCTCCTTTGACTTACATGCAGAAAAACTCGAAAAAAGATACTTGACTTATATGCAGACAAGTCATCGAGGGGGAAATATCTAAAAAGGCGTGGGGCCAAATGAAGACGAGTCTCCATAGGAACACGCCCGAGGCCAAATGAACCAATTTGCATTGATTGATTTTCATTAGCCATTTTCGTGGCAAGAAGACTAAACGGTCAATTCATCACTTAAATTACCAAAATTATGATCCATATAAATCACTGGAAGCAATTCTTTTGTTTATGCTTAGGGAGTATATATAAATATTATAAAAATAATTACAGATCAACACATCTGGGGATCGATGACTAAGATTAGATAGGGCTCTTTTACCCCTTATACGAGTAAGGCTACTCGTATCTTTACTAGATCGACAAAATTGACCCTAATGGTTTCCATCTCCTTTGACTTACATGCAGAAAACTCGAAAAAGATACTTGACTTATATGCAGACAAGTCATCGAGGGGGAAATATCTAAAAGGCGTGGGGCCAAATGAAGACGAGTCTCGACAGGAACACGCCCGAGGCCAAACGAAGCAATTTGCATTGATTGATTTTCATTAGCCATTTTCGTGGCAAGAAGACTAAAAGGTCAATTCATCACTTAAATTACCAAAATTATGATCCATATAAATCACTGGAAGCAATTCTTTTGTTTATGCTTAGGGAGTATATATAAATATTATAAAAATAATTATAGATCAACACATCTGGGGATCGATGACTAAGATTAGATAGGGCTGTTTTTACCCCTTATACGAGTAAGGCTACTCGTATCTTTACTAGATCGACAAAATTGACCTAATGGTTTCAATCTCCTTTGACTTACATGCAGAAAACTCGAAAAAGATACTTGACTTATATGCAGACAAGTCATCTAGGGGGAAATATCTAAAAAGGCGTGGGGCCAAATGAAGACGAGTCTCGACAGGAACACGCCCGAGGCCAAACGAAGCAGTTTGCATTGATTGATTTTCATTAGCCATTTTCGTGGCAAGAAGACTAAAAGGTCAATTCATCACTTAAATTACCAAAATTATGATCCATATAAATCACTGGAAGCAATTCTTTTGTTTATGCTTAGGAGTATATATAAATATTATAAAAATAATTATAGATCAACACATCTGGGGATCGATGACTAAGATTAGATAGGGCTCTTTTTACCCCTTATACGAGTAAGGCTACTCTTATCTTTACTAGATCGACAAAATTGACCCTAATGGTTTCAATCTCCTTTGACTTACATGTAGAAAACTCGAAAAAAGATACTTGACTTATATGCAGACAAGTCATCGAGGGGGAAATATCTAAAAAGGCGTGGGGCCAAATGAAGACGAGTCTCGACAGGAACACGCCCGAGGCCAAACGAAGCAATTTGCATTGATTGATTTTCATTAGCCATTTTCGTGGCAAGAAGACTAAAAGGTCAATTCATCACTTAAATTACCAAAACTGTGATCCATATAAATCACTGGAAGCAATTCTTTTGTTTATGCTTAGGGAGTATATATAAATATTATAAAAATAATTACAGATCAACACATCTGGGGATCGATGACTAAGATTAGATAGGGCTCTTTTTACCCCTTATAAGAGTAAGGCTACTCGTATCTTTACTAGATCGACAAAATTGACCCTAATGGTTTCAATCTCCTTTGACTTACATGCAGAAAACTCGAAAAAGATACTTGACTTATATGCAGACAAGTCATCGAGGGGGAAATATCTAAAAAGGCGTGGGGCCAAATGAAGACGAGTCTCCATAGGAACACGCCCGAGGCCAAACGAAGCAATTTGCATTGATTGATTTTCATTAGCCATTTTCTTGGCAAGAAGACTAAAAGGTCAATTCATCACTTTAATTACCAAAATTATGATCCATATAAATCACTGGAAGCAATTCTTTTGTTTATGCTTAGGGAGTATATATAAATATTATAAAAATAATTACAGATCAACACATCTGGGGATCGATGACTAAGATTAGATAGGGCTCTTTTACCCCTTATACGAGTAAGGCTACTCGTATCTTTACTAGATCGACAAAATTGACCCTAATGGTTTCAATCTCCTTTGACTTACATGCAGAAAACTCGAAAAAAGATACTTGACTTATATGCAGACAAGTCATCGAGGGGGAAATATCTAAAAAGGCGTGGGGCCAAATGAAGACGAGTCTCGACAGGAACACGCCCGAGGCCAAACGAAGCAATTTGCATTGATTGATTTTCATTAGCCATTTTCGTGGCAAGAAGACTAAAAGGTCAATTCATCACTTAAATTACCAAAATTATGATCCATATAAATCACTGGAAGCAATTCTTTTGTTTATGCTTAGGAGTATATATAAATATAATAAAAATAATTAAAGATCAACACATCTGGGGATCGATGACTAAGATTAGATAGGGCTCTTTTTACCCCTTATACGAGTAAGGCTACTCGTATCTTTACTAGATCGACAAAATTGACCCTAATGGTTTCAATCTCCTTTGACTTACATGCAGAAAACTCGAAAAAAGATACTTGACTTATATGCATACAAGTCATCGAGGGGGAAATATCTAAAAAGGCGTGGGGCCAAATGAAGACGAGTCTCGACAGGAACACGCCCGAGGCCAAACGAAGCAATTTGCATTGATTGATTTTCATTAGCCATTTTCGTGGCAAGAAGACTAAAAGGTCAATTCATCACTTAAATTACCAAAATTATGATCCATATAAATCACTGGAAGCAATTCTTTTGTTTATGCTTAGGGAGTATATATAAATATAATAAAAATAATTAAAGATCAACACATCTGGGGATCGATGACTAAGATTAGATAGGGCTGTTTTTACCCCTTATACGAGTAAGGCTACTCGTATCTTTACTAGATCGACAAAATTGACCCTAATGGTTTCAATCTCCTTTGACTTACATGCAGAAAACTCGAAAAAAGATACTTGACTTATATGCAGACAAGTCATCGAGGGGGAAATATCTAAAAGGCGTGGGGCCAAATGAAGACGAGTCTCGACAGGAACACGCCCGAGGCCAAACGAAGCAATTTGCATTGATTGATTTTCATTAGCCATTTTCGAGGCAAGAAGACTAAAAGGTCAATTCATTACTTAAATTACCAAAATTATGATCCATATAAATCACTGGAAGCAATTCTTTTGTTTATGCTTAGGGAGTATATATAAATATTATAAAAATAATTACAGATCAACACATCTAGGGATTGATGGCTTAGATTAGATAGGGCTCTTTTTACCCCTTATACGAGTAAGGCTACTCGTATCTTTACTAGATCGACAAAATTGACCCTAATGGTTTCAATCTCCTTTGACTTACATGCAGAAAACTCGAAAAAAGATACTTGACTTATATGCAGACAAGTCATCGAGGGGGAAATATCTAAAAAGGCGTGGGGCCAAATGAAGACGAGTCTCCACAGGAACACGCCCGAGGCCAAACGAAGCAATTTGCATTGATTGATTTTCATTAGCCATTTTCGAGGCAAGAAGACTAAAAGGTCAATTCATCACTTAAATTACCAAAATTATGATCCATATAAATCACTGGAAGCAATTCTTTTGTTTATGCTTAAGGAGTATATATAAATATTATAAAAATAATTATAGATCAACACATCTGGGGATCGATGACTAAGATTAGATAGGGCTCTTTTTACCCCTTATACGAGTAAGGCTACTCGTATCTTTACTAGATCGACAAAATTGACCCTAATGGTTTCAATCTCCTTTGACTTACATGGAGAAAACTCGAAAAAAGATACTTGACCTATATGCAGACAAGTCGTTGAGGGGGAAATATCTAAAAAGGCATGAGGCCAAATGAAGACGAGTCTCGACAGGAACACGCGCGGGGCCAAACGAAGGATTTTGCATTGATTGATTTTGATTAGCCATTTTCGTGGCAAGACTAAAAGGTCAATTCATAATTTAAATTACCAAAAATTTGATACAGATAAATCACTAGAGGCAATTCTTTTGTTTATGTGTAGGGAGTATATATAAATATTATAAAAGTAATTACAGATCAACACATCTGGGGATCAGTGACTAAGATTGGATAGGGCTTTTCCTACCCCTTATACGAGTAAGGCTACTCATATATTTACTAGATCGACAAAATTGACCCTAATGGTTTCAATCTCCTGTGACTTACATGCAAACAAGTCAGAAAAAGATACTTGACTTATATGCAGACAAGTCATCGAGGGGGAAATATCTAAAAAGGCGTGGGCCCAAATGAAGACGAGTCTCGACAGGAACACTCGCGCGGCCAAACGATGAAATTTGCATTGATCGATCTTGATTAGCCATTTTTGTGGCAAGAAGACTAAAAGGTCAATTCATAACTTAAATTTCTAAAAATATCATACATATAAATCACTGGAAGCAATTATGATGTTTATGCTTAGGGCGTATATATAAATATTAGAAAAATAATTACATATCAACACATTTAGGATCAGTGACTAAGATTCCAAAAGACTAGAGCTATCACAGCATAAAAAAATAATCAGTAGCCAATCATTAGAACCGTTAGTGATGGGTACACTCCAAAACCTTTCCCTAAAACATTATGGCTTGTAGTGCGCGCATAAGTTTGGCATTCTCAACACCATTGCCATATGAAGACAACGACAACATATTGAACCACCACAAATGAAAGATCTTTAAGGAACTTGCAAATTTAGATCTAGATTGGGAGAAAAAAAAAAGGCTCACGATTTAGATCTAGATGTAAATTGTGAAAATAGAGCTTCCACTGAATTTCTAAGAAGTCATACAATCACGTCTCGAGAATCCTACTTAGAGGTGGCAAAATGGGTCATTTTGGACCCATATTTTTCACAAATTGGTCAAATATGAGTTATGAAGTTTTAATGACCCAGCTAAAATGGGTCAAGGTGTTTTAAGTTCAATTCTATATGGATCAAAAATGGGTCACATGTTCTGACCCATTTTCGACCCATTTTTAAAACCTAAAAAGCATGAACTTCCTCAGGGATTGCCCTTTGTTAGTGACCTATTTTCGACCCACCTCTGCCGCTTGCCTCTGAGCCACCTCCACCACTCGCCTTTGCCACTCGCTACCGCGGCTCGCCTTCGAGTCACCTACGGCTCACCTACGAGTCACCTTTGCCGCCCGCCTCTGAGGCTCGCCTCCGCCACTCCCTCGAGGTCGACAAGCTTCGTCACCCACCTCCGCCGCCTGCCACTGATGCTAGCCTCCGAGTCTCCTCCGCCGCCCGCCTTTGAGGCTCACCTCTACTGCTCCCTCAAAGGTCGACGAGCTTCGTCACCCACCTCCGCCAACGAGCACACCCACGAACTCTAGCTCCTCGTCCGCCAAAAGACCCACAACCTCAACCGTTTACAATTTATATGTACGATATTTCTTGGCAAGAAGACTAAAACGTCAATTCATAACTTAAATTTATAAAAATATCGTACATATAAATCACTGGAAGCAATTCTTTTGTTTATGCTTAGGGCGTATATATAAATATTAGAAAAATAATTACATATCAACACATCTGGGATCAATGACTAAGATTCAAAAAGACTAGATCTATCACAACATATATTTTGACGCATATATATAAGTTGGCTCTGTAATTTTTTATTGCTACATATATATAAGTTGGTGACCTCCTTGAGTGTTGTCAATGCTGAGGTAAATTGTAAAATCTATGTGAATTTCTTGTTGGAATTTCAATAGCTAGAGCGAGAATTGAAAGCTATCAAAAGTGTAGGGTATCTAGGAAAAACGTGAGGGGCAAGTAGAGATTTAAAAAAGGTCTTGAAACAAGCTGTAGTGGTAAGTCCTGGGAAAGGTCACATGTAAGAAAGTATAGTTTATTTCTGTCATTGAAAATGAAAGAGGGCTGCTCTTGCAAGCGGCAAAGTCGTCAGGTGGCTAACAATGACTGGCTACTGACTGCTGTTGATTGACGATCATCGTAGCCGTTGGATAAAAAATGACTAGTGCTAGTTTTATATCAAGACCGGTTGGAAATGTTTGTACGTTAAAAACGACGACCATATCGAGGAGAAGAAGACACACGAAAGGCCAAATGTACGTAGGTTAGTGCGAGAAGCAGTTAATTTTATGCTTAAATCATTGCAAGGGACATGTGAAAATGAGAATATTAATACGACATCCATTATATATAATATAATGTGTCTATTTGCACTGAATTATTGACTCTTTTTTTTTGGGCAAAACTGAATTATTGACTTCACCAACTTACATTTTGTCTTTTGTGTGGCTACTTGTCCTCGCCCAACATGCACTTCCTTAAAAATGTCTTTATCTAGACAACTTCTTATAAGACTCAATATCACTTATTTTATGAATTTTCGTTCTTTTTATCTTTCTTTCTATCTTCAATCATGGACTTCACCTGCTTACATGTTTTCCTTTGTGGGGGTCTTCTGGTCCTCGATCCGATCGCGGTTCCTTAAAAATTGTGCACCTCGGCACCTCCTGAAACTTTGGGATGCAGCTCTGCAAGTGCAATGCATTACTCTTTCATCACTCGTTTCTTTCACCGTCCAGCTGGCGCACTTGTACACCTCCTTTTTGCTCGATGGACATTCAAGAATTCAAAGGAAATGAAGATTGGGGGGCGCTCATGCTCAGGCCCGCAACGTTTCATCCTTCTGGCCTTTCGATGCGGGGCGGAGGCTTCCCTGCAGCACATACAACTGAAGAGAAAGGCTACTAAAAGTGGTCTTTTCATTGAGAACACACGCATTTACAGTAACGCATTTACCATACGAATACGATAGAGAAAGGTCATCACTAATGCCCCTCCAACTTTACGATGCCCAATATTCCTACAAAAGTTTTACTTCGTGTCTCATTTGCAATATAAGTTCATCGCAAAATGAATAGAAAATTCAAACATTTTACAAATTAGAAGCGACATCAATATATTATCATGATATAACAAAAATATTCTTCAAACTGTCGTAGTCCTAAAATAGTACGATGAATAATTACCACTAAATATTGGGAAATTTCTGTATTTAACAAACGCTGGTTTTTAAAGAGGGCCACTCTTCCAAAATGTTTTAAGATACAAAATGTCTTTGTACATATACACAGCACTAAAACGTTTTCAACAATCTACAAAAGCCAATGAACGCCAGTCGACTCAATTTGCATAAGAAATAAGATCTTTTTTTTCTTTGCTTGCATTGCTTGAAAAAGGTCATTAATTCCGAAGGTGCAAGTCCAATTTAATATGTAGTTTCACTTCAAAGTAGATGACACAAATATAAATTTCCATCACTCTAAATTACAGAAGAGTGTCCTCATCATGTTCGAGTTTTAGAAGTTTATTTTTGGGGCCAATTTGTAGAGTAGCAATTTGTACATCCATTAATTAGTTAGATCCTATTTTTTCAAGTATGCATGCAAAAACATTATCGAAAAATTTATAAACATATTATATTAATGAAAGAGGCAGTGACCGGGGACCTCCTACCGGCCTTTTACCAAAAAAAAAAAAAGAAGATATTTTTGAAAAACTGAAAAAAAATCATATGAGCATCGATTGTGCCACATAGATGGTTGGCATCCATACCATTAATTTCTAACCAAATTTGGTTGGATGGACTACAATGACAAATTTTTAAAAAGTTTAGGACTAAATTGGCCATATTAAAAGGTTTAAGACTAATTTTATACAAATATAATATGTTTAAGACCCTTTTTTTTTTTTTTACTAATCTTCCCGCTTAGAGCTCGCCCACATTGGTTTGATATATAGCTGCATGCTCTCGTTGATTAATGTACGTATACAGATATATAGACGCGTGCCCACACACACGCGTACATACATACACATGTTTGAATTGCAATTGATAAATTGACCCTCTTCCATTTGAAAAAAAAAAAAAGGACAGAAAGAAGAGCGTCTACATTTTTTCGATTTCTTATGGGAAGAATTGCTAAAGAAATGCTGATAAGTCGTTACCTCCTACTCCCTTGCTCTTCGATAAAGCTAACATATGGGAAATAGTAACATTCATAGCTATTAGTTTTTGAATGTGATAGGTGTACCTCAGTGTTCTGTTGGCATTTTTTTTCCTTATAGAGCTTGATCATCAACTGCATCGACTGTGGAACTAAGGTGATGACTAATTAAACCGAAATCATCTACCACGAACCTCAACTAAAAATATAGTCTACATCCCCACTCTATGCTTCTTCTTATATATTGGTGTTAAGGCGCGCATCAAGCGCATCGTGTGCATGATCATGGATGGGTTGCGTATGAAGAGAAATGAATCATCTTTGAAAGGAATGGCCGATTTGTAAAGGGAAATTACTATTGTTATGAGACAATGTATGAATTATGAGGTAACTTGATGAAAGAGAGAGCAATGACCTAGCGGGCAGTTTCAATTTTGATGCAAGGGTAATGTAGGAAAATAAAAAGTGGGACAAATCGATGTATAAGTTGGCTCTATAATTTTTATTGCATAATCTAATATAGGTAGAAAATATATGGGTGGTTTCTTTGTGACTTGGCAAACACACAAAGGCCAATTTTCGGAAGTCATGTTCATATTTTTCATGACAAGTAATTTTTAAACCTTATCCTTTTTGCATCAACTTTCTATTCAAAGAGTAATCTACAAAATATATTTTCTAATGTTTCTCGCTAATGGTCCATTCGTTTCACGGAAAATGGGCCATTTCTGAAAAATATTTTCCCATAAGTCATTTTCCAGGAAATGAAACAAAGCATGTACAGCCCTCATGAGAATCTTCCAGTTAAGTGGTTTGTTCTCCCCCCGCGTCTTTTGTGTTCTAATAAACAAAAGAAAAAAGAAGCAAGGCATGTAGAGCCCTTTGCTTAAGCAATGTACGACTTCAGGGTAGAATAAATAAATAAAATGATAAGGAAGAGTATAGAGCACGAGCTAGAGATCGACGAGCTCGAGGTTCGCCTGGCAATGACCAACGACTAGCCAAGAAAGAAGAATATGGGGAAAAAAAAACAAGAAAGAAATAGAAAAGAAAAAGGAAATTAAAAATAATTCTAATTAAAAAGAAAAAGAAAATTAAAAAATAATTCGAACAAAAAAAAGAAAAGAAGAAAAAGAAATGGGAGGAGGAAATGAGGATTTGTAGAGATGTGAGATAAGAAAGATCAAATGAGGAAAATGTTTTCCACTTTTCAAAAGTGGAAAATATTTTTCCTTAATTTAGAAGACTTTTTTCCTTTCATGGAAAACATTTTTCCCAAAAATTCATTTTCCGTGAAATGAACGCCGAAAAATCCAGAAAACATTTTCACAGAAAATGGGTCATTTCCCAAAAATATTTTCCCAGAAGTCATTTTCCAGAAAAATAACAATATTTTTCTGGTGTTTGACTAAAACCTGAAAATATTTTCCGATGTTTGGTAAGGAAAATATTTTTAAGACTTCACCACTTAGGCATGCATCACTTACCGACTTATAAATCTATCAAATATGAACTTGCCTTTAAATCAGGGCAAACTTGCTTCATATCTTTGTTCGCTCATTGTTACCAAATGTTCATTTACTCTAAAAAATGTTCATATAGATTTTAAAAAGAAGTAAAGGAGAAAATAAGGAAAGCATGTACAACCCTAATGAGAATCTTTTAGTTGAGTGGCCTGTTCTCCTCCTGCGACTTTTGTGTTCCAATAAAAAAAAAAGAAAAAAAGAAACAAAGCATGTAAAGTCATTTGCTTGAGTAATGTACAACTGCAGGGTAGAGTAAATAAAGAAAAGAATAAGCAAGAGTGATGAGCATGAGCTTGAGATTGACGAGCTCGAAGTTTGCCTGGCAACGGCCGATGACTAGCCAAGAAAGAAGAAGATAGGAAACAAAGAAAAAAAAAAAAAAAAAAAAAAAAAAAGGAAAAAAGAAATTAAAAATAATTCGAATTAAAAAAGAAAAGAAGAAAAAGAAAGGGGAGGAGGAAGCGAGGATTTGTAGAGATGTGAGATAAGAGAGATCAAGAGAAGAAAATGTTACCACCGCCCTCAGCGGCGTAGTTGGCTCAAGCTCTTTCCCCTCACGAAGGAGAGAAGTTCCAAATCCCAGAGGCATCGTTAGGGATTACCTGGAGTACTGTGGTGGTGGGTCATGCAGTTGCTCCCCAGGGTTTGCTCGCCGGCTAAAAAAAAAAAAAAAAAGAGGAAAATGTTTTTCATTTTTTTTTTTCCTTCATGGAAAACATTTTCTCCAAGGAATTCATTTTCCGTGAAACGAACGTCGGAAAATCTGGAAAACGTTTTTCCAAAAATTATTTTCCGCGAAACAAACAGAGCCTAAGTACCTTTTTTTCTATTCTCGAAGACTTGATTGAGGTGATGAATGCTCGGAAACAAGTCTTGGCCGGTCTAAGTTTCTTTAGGGTGTTTTGAATTTTCCTGACAATGGCCAGGGAAGAAGGCGTCTCTAAAAGGAGTGCATTTACTGGATACACTTCGTCTAACCTTTTGGAGCAACAAGTCAGTTATCCAATAGGTAGCAGCTCATCTAATGTTTCTATTAGATCTTTGTCCGAGCTCCGTTGAATGAGAATTGGATTAAAGCTGAGGCAACCCAGGACCTTTTGGGATAAATTTAACAGCGAACATTGAACCATAAAATTTTCAAATATGGTTGGTTTTGAACAAAGTTCTGGAAATTAACGGAGTACATAACCGCCTATACCGCAATGCCTCATTTGCAAGGCCATCGATATACAAATTTTGCGTGACCATAGAATCATTTCAGATCGCAGAGGATATTGCACGCTTCTTTCGTGGCCTTGGCAAAGATGTTGTGGTCAACGTTCAGGCGTCCCATCTACCGGTCTTAAAGGATGAATGGGTTTGTGTTTGCTGGGCACAATTCCTTAAAAAACTGTTTACTATCACAAAGCACGAAACTAGGTCACCTAAATATTGATCACAACGTCCTTGCCAAGGTCACGAAAGAAACTTGCAACATTCATATTGCTAAAGCTATGATCTGAGATGATTCTATGGTCACACAAAATTTATACATCATCGGCCATGTGAATGAGACTTCCATGAACGTGGCATAAGCAGATATGTATCCAATCACTTTGCCAGAATTATGTTCAAAAGCAATCATATTGGGAAGGATGCTATTCAAATCATCATCAATTGATATTTTTGGAATTTCTATGTTTATATGTTCGTTGTCATATGTGCTCCGGGAAGGTCTTCATATGCCTCAGCTTGGATCCAATTTCCACTCGACAAGAGCTTGGAAACAAATGTAATAGCAACATAAAATGAGCTCTGGTCTACTGGAAAACTCACATGTTGCTTCCAATAAAATAAGGTCAGACGATATGTATCTAGTAAATGAATTCCTTTTGGAGGGAACCTTCTTTCCTCGCAGCTATCAAAAGATCCAAAAACACTCTAAGGAAGCTGAACGCAAGATCGACCAAGGACTTGGTTACTTCTGGAACATTCGTTGCTTCAAACAAGTTTTCAAGAACAAAATAAGCTACTTGGTTCTCCAGTCTTACAAGTCCCACGCGAGAGAAACTATCAGGAATGAATTCGATCTTGTCCAGCTTTATGCCTTTTGCAATTTAACAGGAGCTTGACAATTAAGCATCCGTCGAGAACCATCATTTCGACAAAGTCAAATACACCAAAATTGTCGATTGAAGGCTTTATTAGTAATTGGGCTTAAGGCCCATCCGGCTAAGTTGGGCCCAGAAAGCCCGGCCCACGGGAATAGGGCCCGTGGAAAGAATGGGGTATAAAAGGGAGGAGAGAGAGAGAAAAAGACACCGTTTTAATCAAAAGGAAAAAGACGTACGTTCTCTCTGTGCTCTCTCTCTCTCCAAGAACCCAAAAGAACAATAAGCACACGGCGTGTTCTTCCTCCCTTCAAGGCTTCATCGGATTGAATTGGACCGTTTCTCTTCCTCCATTGGCGTTTGGTGTTTAATCTGTGGCTAACAAGGTACGCTCGAACCCGTGGTGTGCTTTACGATCGGTGATGCGTGTTTTCCCGGGCTTCGTCTTCCGCATTGATTTAGGGGTTCGATTCGGTGTCGAATCCGGTTTTCGGGGATCCGTTATTCCCAACATTGGTATCAGAGCCCGCTTTCATGTTTTCCCGATCTTTTTTCGTGCTTTCTGATTAATTTTTCGCAAAAAGTTCTTCGGCCGTACGGATCGGGCGTGAAATCCCGACACCCGAGCGCTGTTCGGCCTTTTTTCCGAGTTTGCGTAACTCGAAATTAAATTCTAATGGCATAGGAAGAAAGGCGACGTCGAGACGAGTCTGGCGATACCTCGAGCGCCGCCGGGCGACGCCGCACGCGCCCACACGCGCGGCCGGAAGGCGCTGCGCGTGGGCGCGACGCGCCCGGAAGCGCTGGATTGCCAAGCGCGTGCGGCACACGCACCAGTCGGCGAACCGGTGCGTGCGCGCCGCCGGCCGGCGAACCGGCACGCGCCGGTCCACGGACCCGGCAGCGTGCGGCGTCGGCATGGCGTCACCCAATGGTCGGTAACCGCTCGGGTGGCGTCATCGATGACGTCGGCACCGACGATTTGGCGGCGGTGCGGCGACCCAACCCGGACCGACCCGCGGACACCGGCACGCGCGCGGCACGTGCCGACGGTTCGCCCGAATCGGCGACCCGACCGGCGACCCGACCCGCTGACGATGGCACGCGCGCAACACGTGCCGCTGACGTCTACGTGACGTCATCCCTGGCACGCGCGCGGCACGTGCGTCGGTTCATCCGACGCGGTTCGACCGGCCGACCAGTCCGACCGGTCCGAAGACCGGCGACCGGCGACCGTTGACGACCGTTGACCGTTGACCGTTGACCGTTGACTGACTGTTGACCGACGACCGTTGACCGTTGACCAAAAAAAAAAAAAAGGGAAAATAATGTGTTTCTTTTTCAATTAAGTTTATGTGGATTATAAGTAATCCCTTATTTTTGTTCTGCATTTGTTGCAGGAACAATGCCTCCCCGAGGTTGCGCACACCTATTCGCGCGATTCTGGAGTGAACAAAAGGATAAATTTTGTCTAAGTTGATAGGCGAGTGGCCCGATCATCGATGGGAGAGATGTGACTTAATTGATCACGTCCTTGAAGTCAACGGGAAAATCCAACAGGTCATATGGAATGGTCGTCCTATGTCACGGTCGAGAGATGGTGTGATTTTTCATAAGCACTCTTCCCACTTTTGAATGGCAAGATATGTTGAATCGCATATGGGATGTCAACGGAGCTGCTTCCTATAAGAAAATTGTGATGGATTTTGTAAATGAATATTACTGTATTGTTTCAAGGGAAAAGATCAAGAAATTGAACAAAAGAGGATCTTTCCCAGTTCGTGTGCTGACTTTGTGTTAGATGTAATTAGTTGTTTTATGCTAAGTGTGCTTTGTGGACATATTATGTAATGTTTACTACCTAATTGTGTTAATTGAAAGCATTATTGTTTTTAATTGTATGTCAATGCAACATTTACATTACTTTTTGTTATTTGGTTCTTTGTGGGTAATTAGTTTGTGGGTAGTTTAGAAGTTTTTGTAGCTTCATAGGATTGATTTTGCATATGACAATCATATTAATGATAGTTTTAAGTTAGGATTTTAGAGGATGATTGGAAACGTAGTGACCTTTTTGATTCTGAAGCCTTACTTGAAATTATTCATTAATGTGATGGGTCTATGCAAAATAGGGATGCATAAATGATAGGCATTAATAATTCGTGCATATTTATCGATGTGTTCGAGATCAATGACTTGACCACGAATAGCATAGTTGCCGAGCTGAACAAAGGTGAAAAGCTCAATGGTGACAACTATGAAATTTGGCAAATGAAAATCCAGTATGTCTTTGGAAGAGCAAGAAGCACTTGAGGCTCTTAACGACCATGGTTGAACACCGAAGATGGAACCACTTGCACAATACAAAAGAGACAAAGAAGCTTTTTCTGCATGGAAAAGAAAGAACTCTCTAGCTCGCATCACGTTGCTGAGCAGCATGGAAAATGACGTCATGCGAGAGTTTCGGCGTTTCGACAATGCTAAGGAAATGTGGGAGGCATTGGCGGCTAGATTTGGTCATACTTCGGTGACTAGGCGGGGAGATACTCACTATCGGGTTTGACTCTTATAAGAAGCCTCATGGTCGAGACCATGAAGCAACATCTTAGAAAGATGTCAAACATGATAACCGAGCTGAGAGATGCTGGCCATGTCCTCACAGATGAGCAGCAAGTGTAAGCAGTGATTCGTTCCTTGCCTCAGAGTTGGGAGCATATGAAGGTGCACCTGACTCATAATGAAAATATCAAAACCTTCGAGGATGCGATGTGTCATCTTGAGCTGGAAGAGGACCGCCTCTTGGCGGCTAAGCCGGATGTTGAACTCTATCATGCTAGTTCTAGCTCAAATGGAGCTTCGAGCTCCAAGCGCAAGCGCCCTAGCTGGTTTGATAAAGGTAAAGGCAAGGAAGAAGCTGGTCCTTCTGGGAAGAAACCCAAGTTTAACCAACATGATAGAGGAAAGCGTCCTCGCATGAAAAAGTTAGCAAGGGTGAAATGCTACAACTGTGACAAGAAGGGTCACTATGCTCGCGACTGTCGTGAGCCAAAGAAGGTATGCACCCCTTGTATTTTTCAGAACTTTACTTTTGTGTCGAGTTCTGTGTTTTTAAGCGAGTCTAATCCTTTGTGGACTGTGGATTCGGGAGCGACGGACCATGTAGCGAAGGATAGAGGATCCTTCGTGGAATTCCGACGAGTACCTACTGGAACTAAGTGGATCTACGTGGGAAACAACTCTAGAGCTGAAGTGAAAAGAATTGACACCTGCCAACTGAACATGAGTGGTGGACGCACTTTGTTCCTTCATGATGTGCTGTATGCTCCGGAGATTCGTCGGAATTTAGTGTCTGTATTAATGTTGGTTAAATTAGGTTTCAATGTGAACTTCTGTAATAGAGGTGTGAATTTGTTTTTGAATACAAATTACTATGGTTGTGGTTATTTTATGGATGGTTTCATTGTATTAGATATTGATTATGTTAATGCAAATGTTTGTTATTCTCTTATCACGTCTTCTAATACATATGATAAAGATGTGAATGTGTGGCATGCTTGGTCACATTGGCCAACAACGTATGAACAGACTAGCCAAAGAGGGCTTGTTGGGCAACATTGAAAAAATCGATTTGCCTATATGTAAGCATTGCCTGGAAGGGAAAACAACACGGAAACCATTTGGGAAAGGGAAAAGAGCTGAATTTCCTCTGCATTTAATCCATTCTGATGTTTGTGGTCCAATGAATGTAAGAGGAAGGCATGGGGCTGTTTATTTCATCACATTTATTGATGATTATACTCGATTCGGATATGTCTATTTGATTTCTCATAAATCTGAAGCGATAAGTTGTTTCAAAAGGTTTATGAATCTGGTAGAGAATCAATTAGACAAGAAAATAAAAGCATTGAGATCCGATCGAGGTCGAGAATATTTATCTGATGAGTTCAGAAAATTATGTGATGAAAAAGGAATAGAAAGACAATTGTCTATTCCATATACTCCTCAACAAAATGGTGTTGCGGAGAGAAGAAACAGAACCCTCTTTTGGAAATGGTTAGGTCCATGATGGCGCATGCTAACTTACCTATCACCTTTTGGAGTGATGCGTTGTTAACTGCTACCTATATACTTAACCGTGTGCCTTCCAAATCAGTTACTTCCACTCCATATGAGTTATGGACAGGTAGAAAACCGGACTTAAGTTTTCTTAAGCCATGGGGTTGTGCTGCCTACACACATGAGTCCTCTCACAAGTTTGGGAAATTGGGTCCCAGAGGAAAGAAGAGTATTTTCATAAGGTACTCGGAACACTCAAAAAGGTATGTGTTCATAGGTGAGCAGGAAAGTGGGAGTATAACTGAGTTTGAATCACGGGATGCCACATTCTTAGAAGATGAATTTCCTAAGAAGGGCGAAATAGGGGAAGATTGTTCCCTATTTGAGACCTTGGATCAGGATAATGATGTTAGTGGAGTTCGTCAAGTGGGAGTAATATGAGAAGTGATGAATTGAATTCAACTCATTCTCAATTGCAACCACATGATGAGACGACATCATCACTACCTAATCCAAGTGGGAGCATGATGGGGACTGATGTGCAAAGTGTACAATCTCCCATACGGCGAACAAGTCGCCAAAGTATTCCCCATCGACGTTTTGACATTGAAGGGGAAACTTTTATGGTTGCTCCACAAGACAAGGATGAGCCAAGAAATATTAATGAGGCTCTAAATTGCCCTAGTAAGGAAAAATGGATTAATGCAATGGAAGAGGAAATGGAGTCAATGAAATCAAACCAAGTCTGGGAGCTGGTTGATCTTCCAAAAGGCCTTGCAGAGCTATTGGGAACAAATGGGTTCTCAAAATAAAGCGAAAGGCTGATGGCTCGATAGAAAGGCATAAGGCTCGCCTTGTGGCGAAAAGGGTATAATCAACGGAAGGAATTGATTATGAAGATACGTTTTTCTCTGTAGTGAGATTTACCTCAATTCGCATTATTCGGCAATAGTGGCTAGTCTGGATCTTGAGTTACATCAAATGGATGTAAAGACTGCTTTCCTCAATGGAGAATTAGAGGAAGAAATATATATGGAACAACTGCTGGTTTCATAGTGAAAGGCCAAGAAGAAAAGGTATGTCGACTTTTGAGGTCGATATATGGCCTTAAGCAGTCTTCGAGACAATGGTATATACGTTTTCATAATGCCATAATGGCATATGATTTTACAATGATTGATGAGGATCATTGTGTATATATAAAAAGATCCAATAATCAATTTGTGATCATATCATTATATGTTGATGATATACTGATAGCCGGAAGCAATATGGAGTTTGTAAATACCGTCAAGAGTTGGTTGTCTTCCAACTTTGAGATGAAGGATATGGGTGAGGCTGCATACATTCTTGGAGTTAAGATTTCAAGAGATCGTTCGAAGAGATCGTTGTCTCTTTCAAGAAACCTATATAAATAAGGTTCTTGAACGATTTCGTATGCAAGATTGTAAACCCATAGACACTCCTATTGCAAAGGGTGAAGGATTGAGCCATAGGCGTGTCCGGGGACTCCACAAGAGAAGGAACAAATGAAACATGTTCCTTATGCTAGTACTGTTGGGAGCTTGATGTACACTATGATGTGTACAAGACCCGACATATGTTTTGCAGTTGGAATGGTGAGTAGATACCAATCCAATCTAGGTCCAGCACATTGGAAGGCCGTCAAGAGAATACTGAGGTATCTGAAGGGAACTGCTGATTTCAAGTTGAATTATCAAGGAAAGGATCTGCGACTTGAAGGCTATTCAGATGCTGATTGAGGAGGAGATTTAGATGAAAGGAAATCTACCTCAGGATTTGCTTTCTTACTGAGCAATGGCGCCATATCATGGAGTAGTAAGAAGCAAACGTGCATAGCCTTATCCACGATGGAAGCTGAGTTCGTGGCATTATCGTGCGGTACAAGAAGGAGTTTGGCTTAAGAGATTCTTGGATCATTTAGGTGTTATTGAGAAAGCTGCAAATCAATTATTGGTTAAGCTGTGATAGCCAAGCGGCTATAGCGTACACCAAATATCCAAAGTATCATGGCAAGACCAAACATATAGATACCAAGTATAACTTTGTAAAAGATATGGTTGCACGAAAGGATGTGAACTTGCGGTACATATCTACGCATAGAATGGTAGCAGATCCTATGACAAAGCCAATACCTAGAGATGTGTTTTGCGGTCATGTAAAATCTCTAGGATTGCGTAGAGTCTGATGTACTGAATTGTAATTTCCCTAAGTTGTTCACATTTATGAAATTTTGTTTTTCATTGATTAATGTCTATGAATCTTTATGTGATCTTTATGCATCTTAATGCTTAGTGCATTACTTTAAGTTGAGAAGTATGTCGGACAGATATAAGATTAGCCCACTCACACGGGTAATCGCCTCTACATTTCTTGTGTGATAAATAGAGATGAGACTGTTTTTAAGCTTATTATCTAGGTGATAATCGAGCTCAAGCTTAAAACACGTATGTCGCATTAGCGAGTGTTAAGATGAGGACATAATACTTGTGATGTCCGAAAGTAAAATACCCCACATATTTTACTTTATCGTCTAAGATGCCAAATGTGAGTTCGATGAATTTAGTGAATGAGTAGATAGGTGAACTCAAGTTAGACATTGGGTATGTCTGAACTATCATCTATACGGTATTGAAAAGTGTAGACATACGCTCCATGGGAAAGGAGTTAATACCGTAATATGTATTTCATACTACGTATGCAAGAGACGACCAATAAGAGTGGCAAAAAGTTTGATCTCAACTTTTATGACGTGTGAGACTCTTGAGGAAAAGAGTTCCTCAATTTTTTAGTCCCCTCATGACTCTTACTTATTCTCAAGATTTCTATTTAGTGTTTGCTATCTTAGGATGTTACCAATAGTCATGAGTTTGATTCGATCTAATGAGACATTTCTAGAAAAGCAAGCTGAACTGAAATTGAGAGTTTAAAGGAAAGAGGAAGATCGATTTTGGAGTATCACATTGTAGTTTTTGTATTCACAGGTCGACCAATTATAACTATCTTTGTGATAATTATAATTGTGAATACAATATATATATATATCATGTTTAAAAGAGATCAAGAGAGATATAAATGTAATCGATCGATCTAGGGTACTGCATACTAAATCTATTCGGAGTGTGACGCCCATTATGAGTTGCTATATATTCCTAACAGATGTATAGCAATGAGCTCTCAAAGTATCTTTGGTCGCACGGATTATTCACCGGTATGAATGTTGAAGTGAGGTAAAGAGAATCTGTTCGGCCCACCATGTTAGTGGAGAGATGAATGATGGATTATTTCTACGATGGGCTTAAGGCCCTGTCCGCCCATGTTGGTTTTGGACCCTTATGTGAGTGGGAGAGCCCGGCCCATTAGTAATTGGGAATCCGGCTAAGTTGGGCCCGTGGCCCACGGGAATAGGGCCCGTGGAAAGAATGGGGTATAAAAGGGAGGAGAGAGAGAGAGAAAAAGACACCGTTTTAATCAAAAGGAAAAAGACGTACGTTCTCTCTATGCTCTCTCTCTCTCCAAGAACCTAAAAGAACAGTAAGCACACGGCGTGTTCTTCCTCCCTTTAAGGCTTCATCGGATCGAATTGGACCGTTTCTCTTCCTCCATTGGCGTTTGGTGTTTAATCTGTGGCTATTAAGGTACGCTCGAACCCATGGTGTGCTTTACGATCGGTGATGCGTGTTTTCCCGGGCTTCGTCTTCCGCATTGATTTAGGGGTTCGATTCGGTGTCGAATCCGGTTTTCGGGGATCCGTTATTCCCAACATCGATGTTATCCAAGAAGCACTGCCAAATCATTTTCTCTTGTTGCGCCTCTACATTGAGGTTTTCGAGAGCGGATACAGTACCATCTAATTGGGTCCAGCATAGTGTGGAGAAATCTCTACTTGTGCCCATTAAGCATCTGCAGCTGCAATTCTCACGGTGGTATGAGTCGACAAAGACAACGTGAGGCCGGGGAAACTCAGGAAATCCTTTGGCAAGTCCTCAGGAACTCTGAAGATGGTACTTCTACTTTCATCTGCTGATTTCGACACTGCCTCAATATCGTCTGATATGGAAAGCAATAAATTCTGCTTCATGAGCTCAATCCCATTCGCCAACGGTTGCTTCAAGACCTCCTCAGTCACTGCCCATGTCGAGTATTAGACTGTAGAATCCACGTGAAATTCTTGCTGGGATTCATTCCATCCATCACACAAGGCATTAAGAAAGATGCATACAATCCACTCAGCTTCGCACAAGATATGACTACACTTAGCGATTGAGGACCAGAATATATAAACAAGTGCAGATAGGAATCAATTCAACCTTAGATTGAGAGAGACTCTCGGTCAACAAGAGATGAAATAACAAGCTCTCGAACAATCAGTAGGACAGAATTTTCTAAGACTTGTCAAATCGTTCTCTAATTGATCAACAATACAAGCTATAGCTAAGATGGATCTAACTTGTGCATTTTATCATGAGTGAACTTCTTTAATCAAGTCTAGTAGGTGCATCTTCATCATGTCTTCTTATGTCTTAAGTAGGTTTTCATTATTATCGTCGTCGTCGTCATCATCATATATGGCAGATTTAATTGCAACAAGTAGGAGTGGCATTTTCCTAACTAATTTTCTTTTTTTCTTTTTTAACTATTTTACTATTCTTTTATTTAAAAAGGGAACCGGGTCGGGGACCTTACTCGCGCCTAATGGGTCAGAGCTCAAGACCTGTTGGGCTTCGGCTCTCTTAAGCTGAATCCAGCCCAAATTAACTTAAACCCACTAAGTTTACTCCAGCCCAATTGTCGCTCGGCCTAAACAAGCCCAGCCTAACCAGTCTTAACCCAAAAATGAGGCCGAGGCCCACTCTTCTGTCGTAGTCCAAACAGCGATCCCTCCACTCAGCCCAGCCCGACCGGCCACCAACCTACTTCAGTTAGACCAGCCCAAGGCCAAATCAGTCGCTGGACCGATGCCATTGCCTTGTTAATGGCCAACGCCGGCCACCGTTTGCAATCTCCACCAAACGACACCTCGCCATCGCCAAACTGCCGGTGAACACCGTCTGCGCAACCGGAAAAGAGAAAAAAAAACACACACACACACAAAAAGCTACGACGGCAACGAAACCCCCCAAAAAGAAAACCTCAATGAGCGACACATGTTCAGAACAGGCTGAGAGCTAAAGAGGCGCAAGCATTTCGTTGAACATGTGGTAAGCGTTAACCGAAAGGAGAACAAGGACGAATTTCGTCGAAAATGTGTCACACAAGTACAAGTTAAGAATTTTTGATGTCATTAAAAAATTTGGGATAAATGTATCACATTATATAAGTTTAAAGTAAATATGCTAGATAGATATAAATTTGGGGCTTTTGTGTCACAAAAATGATTTTGTAGTAAATGTGTCAGAGTTGGCAAAATTTGAAACTTTTTGTGACTTTTACCCGTTTCTAAACTATTTATCCTTCATATATTCAGTTCAAACGGTAAATTTGGCTCGTCTTGACGGTGACGAAGGGAAGGAGAGGGTCGGATGGTGAGGGCGAGGGGCCGGGGGCCATTTTGTTCCCTTTTTTTGCGGGTCTTTTTATGGTCTAAAAATGGATTTGTTCCATGACTGTTCAATTAAGGGGTTATGAACTCGATAATAGTGCAAAGGAAAACCACGATAATTTGCTAGATGATTGAAGAATTTCGAAGATATCCGGTGTTGATTGAGCTCTTTCGTCGAAGTTTTATCGAACGGGAGAGGATTAATGGGTCACGGATTGCTGCGGGCTCGCGCGGCCACGAGAAAGGCCGAGCGGCTTGTGAGCTCGCCTGATCATTGCAAATTCCTAGTCGACGAGATCGATCCCGCAGTTTCTCAAAGGCTGGCAAGTGCCCCAAGTGCGCTCCGCCATCCTCAAGCATTTTGCCTTTGAGGTTTGTTGCCGATTCTTCTCACTCTCGAGCGGGATTTTCAAGAATTATTCTTCCTTTTTTGTTGCTAGATTGAATTGAATTGGGTTCGTCTCGCTTTTCTAAATGCCTTGTGTTGGTTTTACCAGCCAGTCCCACCCCCAAATTCTCACAGTTAGGTTTCGAACTTTCTACCCCAAACATCTCAAAGAAAAGAATAAGTACCCAAGAAAAACTAGATCGACTTTAGTCCATCCCGCTTTTATTTGCGGCAAAAGGCAACATATTAAGAGAATAGTAAGAACAAGGAGAATCCCATCAAGTGTCTACAAAGTTCTTTCACTCCACACTATGGTTACAAAATCAAGAACCTCTCAATTGCAACAAGCCGCTCCTCCTAAAGATTCCCAACAAAGATTAAAAGATCTCTCTCTCTCTCTCTCTGAACTGGGATCTTTCTTTTTGTTGAACCCAATTCATTTGCCCCACCATCTTCTTGTGTCTGCTCAAAAACCGCAGCCTCTATTAGAATAATCACGAGAAGATGACGTTTATCTTGATGGTACTGTCCTACTGCGAAAAATGAGCACCGGCGCATTGAACGTGGACGGCGAACATGGAGGCCAACCGTTGTGCAAGCCCCGCCACTATAGCCACCTTCACTTGGCCTCTCCTCGGGATTGGCCGGCTCATGACGCCTCTTGCGACATCGCCGCCACCAACAATGCTCACTGTCAAACTTCTTGAATCTGCCATGACCTCTCTCTCTCTCTCTCTCTCTCTCTCTCTCTCTCTCTCTCTCGATGTTCTTCTCGTGGGTGATATTGAGTTATGATGAGATTGAGAGTGTGGGGAAGTCGATGGGTTGCTAGAGAGGGTGATCTTGTTTTTATAGGTTGGTGGTGAGGAATAAACAATTGCGATCTTGGTTTGACCGTTTGACTCTCTTGATGGAGAAAATATTCAGTGGTTACTAACCACCAGGTCACCGATCCTACGTGGCGTGCGTGAGCAGAAGTGGCTCCATTCAAAGATCGAAACGTGGCCTCGATATAGACCGGCTATGAAATGGAAAAGTCTAAAATTGAGTTTTCTTTTTCTCGTTCCTCGCTTTGGCTGTCGAAAAGGACGGGACAATGAATGCTCGGACTCCGCAAAAATTCTCTCTCTTAACTTCAATTTTCAGAGCTCTTTACGTTCTTTCTGGGAGAACAGCCCAGACGCTTCTCCTCTTTCTTTCTCCAGCGAGTCCACTTTGCCTCCCCCTCCCGAGCTTCGCCGGTCGTCGCTTCCCCCAAGAGCTCCGTCGGTCGCAAGCGGTTTCCGCCTTCGCCTTCGCTTCCGCCGTTGCCTCTCGGAGCGCCATCGGTGGTTCCAACGAGCTCGAGTGAACCTTGCACACGCTTTGCTCCTCTCTCTCGCCCGGGTTTTGGGAAATCAAGCGACGAAGAAGAAGCTTCTCCATTTTTCTGCTTTTTCTTGGAGACATTTCTTGTTTTCGCCCAACCTTTGTATCCTTGTTTCGACACCACCATTTGAAAAACTCCTTTGTCGTTGTTAAGCTCAAAATCCTCTTGGTGTTTTATTCTCTGTTGAAGTTCATTTCTCTTGACCTTTGTACAAATACTCTGTTTTCTTTCTCCTTTTCTTCGCCCAGTTTTGATTTCGAGCTCAAAAGCACCTTATTTGCAAACATTTTTTCCCTTCATTCAAACACCCACATTGTGCAGGCATTTTTTTTTTTTAATGGGTGTGTTTTACTTGTGCAGGATCCTAACACATATGAGAAGATGCGAGTGTGCATGACAGTGTTGATATTGATCAAGGCTTTGGAGAGTGAAGCTTGCATCTTCATCATGACATTTAGATAAAGCTCTTTCCTTGGAAATATCTAAAGAAGCGAGGGCTTTGAGATGGCAAGCCTGGAGAGGTCACGGAGGAAAGTGTGGAGGAGGGTTTTCATCTTCATGGAGCTAGGAAGAGAAGGTGGAAGCTTTATGGAGAAACTACGAAGACGAAGAGGATGGAAAGTTTTGCATCTCGATGAAGCAGATATCTTTAGCCTAGTAATCATGGGCTTCTTTAGGTTCTTGATGTGCATTTGTGAGGCAAAAGCTGGTGTCTTTTTGATCGTGTAGAGCGATGGATATTTAGAGAGAGAGTTCTGCTTGTTTATATTGGTGAATATATTGATTCAATTATTTAATCTTTGTAGCGTCATGTTGAGCCCCTAAACGCTGAATCGTTGAGTTGATACATGGTCTTTTTGTAAATGGAGAAGAAAGACACGGGAAGCGGAGAAGAGATTAGCAAGCAATTGTGGCCAAACTGGAGAATCGTATCTCATGCTCGCAAGTACCCAAGCTTTCTCTGGAGTTGCGGGAGGCAAAGAAACGTCTCACCTTCTTGACTATTGACGACTGATTATTGGAAACCAATGATGCATCATTAGATAATCAATCTCCAACTTTGGCTGCGTAAATGTAGCTTGTGTCTCATGTTTCTATTTTATGGGTGTTTTTGGCTTCAAATTTTTGAGCAGGTTGAACGTACCTTTCAGGTGAAGGTTAGAATGTACAAATTAAATGACAAGAGTGGGAATGGCAGGCTTAAAGAAACAAGCCGTTTTCTTTCATGTAAAATTAGTTAATAACAAGAGATCTTTTTACATGCTTCAATTTTTTCCTTCAGTTTTTCCTCAAGTTCCCTTCTACTTATACTCATGCTTCTACTAATATCTACTCCATTCAAGCGTTGCTCATTTCCTCACCTATCTTTCATCCTTAATCCTCAATCCTTAACTGGAAAAGCCCTGAGTAAGTCAAAATCTGGCATTCAACATTTTAGGCAAAAAAATCATTAGCTCCTTATTTGATGCCTTCCATCCCACAATTGCAACCATTCACGAAGAATTAAAACCATTAAGTATGCCATCTACGTCCATCTCCCGGTAAGCTAATGTTGCATAAGGTCAGAAAATGAAAATCAAAATGCAGGTTCAACATTTTAGGCAAAAAATCATCGTCTTCGTAGTTTTTCATGAAGCTTCCACCTTCTCATTCCAGTTTCCAGCTCCATGAAGATGAAAACCCTCCTCCACACTTTCCTCCGTGACCTCTCCGGGCTTGCCATCTCGAAGCCCTTGCTTCTTTAGATATTTCAAGGAAAGGGGTTTATCGAACGTCATGATGAAGATGCAAGCTTCACCCTCCAAAGCCTTGATCAATGTCAACACCGTCATGCACACTCGCATCTTCCCATACGAGTTAGGATCTTGCACAAGTAAAACACACCCATTAAAAAAAAAATGCGTGCACATTGTGGGTGTTTGAATGAAGGGAAAAAATGCTTGCAAATGAGGTGTTTTTGAGCTCGAAATCAAAACTGGGCGAAGAAAAGGGGAAAGAAAACAGAGTATTTGTACGGTGTCAAGAGAAATGAACTTGAGAGAATAAAACACCAAGAGGATTTTGAGCTTAACAACGACAAAGGAGCTTTACAAATGGCGGTGTCAAAACAAGGATACAAGTTGGGCGAAAACAAGAAATGTCTCCAAGAAAAAGCAAAAAAAAATGGGGAAGCTTCTTCTTCGTCGCTTGATTTCCCAAAACCCGGGCGAGAGAGGAGTGAAGCGCGTGCAAGGTTTACTCGAGCTCGTTGGAGCCACCAATGGCGCTCCGAGAGGCAACGGGGAGGCAAGGCGGGAACCGGTTGCGACCGACGGAGCTCTTGGGGGAAGCGGCGACCGGCGAGGCTTTTCGGAGAGGCGGAGGCGAGTGGACTCGCTGGAGAAAGAAAGAGGAGAAGTGTCCGGGCTGTTCTTCTTCAAGGAAGAACGTAAAGAGCTCTGAAAATTGAAATTAAGAGAGAGAATTTTTTAAGCGAGAGTCCGAGCATTTATTGTCTCGTCCTTTTCTGACAGCCAGCCTGCGAAATGAGAAAAAGAAAACTCAACTTTTAGATTTTTCCAATTTCGTGGCCGGTCCATATCAGAGGTCACGTGTCGATCTTTCAATGGAGCCACTTCAGCTCACGCCCGCCACGTAGGATGGTGACCTGGTGTGGTTAGTAACCACTGAATATTTTCTTCTCTTAATGGGTTTGTGGATTCCTGTTGACCAAGCTGGCATTGCCAACTGTCACGTTGCATGGGCTTTGTCTGATTTGAATTGTTGGGTTTTGACTTCTTGACCTTGTGGGTGTGGCGGGTTTTGAAAACATTTTTGTTTTTTGTTTTTTTTTTTTTTACCCGCAGCGGCGGTAATTCCATTCAAAATCTCAAATTTGTATTTTTTAACATAAATTAAATTTTACCACACAAAAAATTTCACATTATTATCCCATTACAATCCCATACTAACACAAAATAACAAAATCCAATACTCTTGATCTAAATTTATCTTAGCATTCCGCCTATATCTCTTTAAAATTATGCCTAACGACACGTGTGGCGGATGATATTAAGATGAATTTGACTATACCTAAAAATCTACTATTCATTGTCACGTATACATGTTAACAAAAGATACATTTTGGATAGAGATATCAACTTGGGAATTTTTGTGACATGAAGATTAGTTTGAAATTTTTAATGGCATTAACCCTATAATGTGGTACACTATAAGATATCATGACCAGCACTCGAAAAGTTCATAAAAGAAAAGTATTAATTCCCGTGCTCAATTTTATATCATAACTTGCTGCATAAGACGTATCCAAATTTTTATTAGAGTTCTAAACAGAATCCATTGCTTCATTTTGCTTTTTATGATTCACAAATAAGCAAATTTTGGCACATAAAATAAAGGGCCACGCAATAAATTCAAAAAAGGAAAAAAATTGTTAATAATTTAATAAACGTAACTCTCTATGATTTCGGCACTCAAATAAATTTATGCCGGATCCAGACATTTACTCGAAATTTGTTGAAGCAGCGGAACAACCGTAAGCTTTCAAAACTTTGCCGTATTAAACCTCCATAAGATAAAGGGCGACACAGTAAATTCATAAAAGAAAACCTACATGCCATTTTTAATAATTTATTAAACCAAACTCTCTATTTTTCTGACCTAAAGAAAAGGATTAATGCCTTGAAAAACCCAAAAATGGTACACCTATGACAAATTTACCACAAACTAACTTTTTGACAACTAAAAACCCAAAACTAATATATCTTTGACAAATTTATCCAAAACTAGTATACTTGTGATAAATTACCTCTTTGCTAGTTTCCATTAAAATGCCAAATTATTAAATTAAATGACACGTGGTAGTTAACTAGTGTACCGAGTTGGGATTTTACTCTTTGTTTGTCAGAGTTATACAATTTTTGTAATTTTTTGTGGTATTAATCCAATTTAACAGATGATATATTTATCACAAATGCACTAATTTAAGGTTTTTGGCGTTTAAATAAATTAATTTTGGGTTAATTTATCACAAGCATATCAGTTTAAGATTTTTTTTTTTTTTATGGTCAGTTGGGGTTAATTTGTCGTAAATGTACTAGTTCGAGGTTTTTCTTAGTAAAAAAATTGTTTGGGGTAAATTTGTCACGGATGTACCGGTTTTGGGTATTTCAAAATATTAATATTTGAAAAAAAAAAAAAGGTATTAATCAAAAAAAAAAAAAAAGCCCAACTCTCTATGATTTCCATGTAGCATTTCTAATCGTATTCTCCACCAAGTTCCGATGACAACACCGTTTTATAATCTGCCGACATATTACACATGTGTTCATGCCTAAGATAAAGTATTTTGTGATAGGAGAAAGGCCATGTTTGATTCTACATTTCAAATGAGCTTTGAGATTGTAAAGTCTCTTGGCTAGATGTAAATAACATCATTTGCTTAATTTTGGAGAAATACAATTACATTTCAAAATGAATTTAAAGGCTTTTTAGCCAAAGTAAGCCTGGAAGTCCTCTGAGAAGTTGCATTCTTCAAACACAAGTCTTGGTCTTCATTCAATATTCATCTTCTTCATCTTCTCCATGGGTTTGGACAAAGAAGTGAGGGGTAGTACGGCGGCGACCGCCACTTGAGGGGTCGCGTGACCTCCAACAAAAAGTATTTAAAATTTTTTAAAAAATTAGCAAAAATCATTTACAAAATGCAATTTTTTTTATCAAATGCACTTAAAGTTATAATTTACCAAAAACTATTTTCATTTCATAAAATTTCTTTAATTCAAAGGTATTTTTATTTTTTAAGGATATTTTTTGAAACCGAATCAAACAAGGCTGGAGAATTTATATGGAACTTTGTATAAATATTATTTCGATAAAATATAATTTATGGGATACCGGTCCTTGTCTTGATAAGTGCTTCAAGAGCACGTGGTCTTATTAGTTGTCTATTTTTATTTTGACCGTTTTGAAAGCATCATGATATGGGGCGTCGTATGAGGTTGCATTTTAGAGATGCGTGTCAAATGTAAGATCTAATTTAAGATTCGAATATTGTCTCGATTTTTGTCTCATTTTATAATATTATCATAAGTCAAAGATGGCATATTTCGAACAAAAGAAAAATATGGCATATCAAGTTCTGTCAAATCATGATCCTATTTAGCTGGCTTGCATGTCTCAATCTGTCTTTGAGTAGGGCTTCATTAGATGGGGTAGGGGCGTGACATCTGATGAGATGGGAAAGAAGATAAGGCGTCAGGCATCGTAAAGTGTGTAGATGTTACCCACTCGCCTGGGACAGCTAGAGCATTGATCAAATTGCGTTTGCTTCAGAGGCTTCGCTGCAATTGTGTCTCGTTGTGTTATGTCTTGTAATGGAGAGCAAAATTTGGATCCAACGAGTCCCTATAGTTGCACCTAAATTGATAAAATTTGATTTGAAATTTGATCATAAATTTTTGAGTATTTGATTATCACCACAGTAATATTAAATCTTCTGATAAAAGTTCAATAAGCACTGCACAACTAAACATGCTTTCAAGAAATTACTTCAGCCAACCATTAAGGGATTGTTGCTTTAAGAAAATATGTTTTCTACCGTTTGAGATCCTAACGAATGAGAGTCTCAAGGATCAAATAAGAAGTATATATAAGATACATACCATCTTAGCAATATTATATGATGGTTTAGTTCATATTAATAGTATAGCCGATGCATAAAATATTTTTCCTTAGGATAAAGTGCATGACAAATGTATTATAACACTACGCAATACATCCCCTTTCACCCTTCATTTAGAGATTATACAATACAACTATAGCTACATCAGATAGTTTCGTTTTTTTGTTTGCCTTATGTTAGTTTTACCGGCAGATCCCAGCCCCAAATTTCCACAAGTAGGGTTCAAACTCTCGACCTTTCACATCTCCAAAATACTTGCAACAAACTAAAATTGAATTTAGTCTGTCTCAATTATATTTCCCACATAAAAACAGATCAAGTATCCACAAAAATAGCCATGGAAAAAAAGAATAAGAAGAATCCGATCAAGTATCCACAAAATTGTTCACTCTGCACATTCAAGAACCTCTTTATTACAACAGCAAACCGCTCCTCCTAATGCTTTGATGATTACAGGAACATCTCTTTCTCTCTCAATAAGAACTAGCACATCTGTTTCTGAGATTAAGAGAGAAGATGAAGGCAAACAAATGAGCCGACTCGACCACAATTGCCACCTTCACTTGGCCTCGCCTTGGGATCGGACGGCTTGAAACCCTCTGCGAAAAACGTCCGCCATTGATCTTGCCGCTCCTCGAAACCGCCATCTCCCTCTTTCTTCTTCTTCTTCTTGGTGCTTAATCGATCCTCTGAAGAACGAAGCTAAATGCTTTCAAATAGAAAAGCCGGTTGGAAGGTTTGAGAAGAGAGAGCTATATGTTAAAGCTATGAGGCTGCTACACTTTGGTTAATCTGGGTAATGAAAAAATTGTTATATAGAGAGGATATTTTCTGATACGCCCTTCAATTTCGTTATACTTGAAGTGAGGCCCATCTCTTTTGGACTTTTCTGATTTGACATTTTCTAACTGGTTGCCATCTTATCTCATCCTTAGTAAATCCAAAGTGCTTACATAACCCACTACGCGATTATTTTCCTAAATAATGACATTAAGCTCATGTTTTTCACTGATAATTAATGCTACATTAGATGTATTACTTTCCCCGCGAGTTGCTTTACTATCATTCGATACCTATCTTTTGAGCATAATTAGCTTACTTACTGTTACATAAGAAACATGCCCGAATTAATTAGTGATTTCTAGCATGATTGATTAGATAAGAAATTTAATCTAATTACGTCGCTTCAAGTTTAATCTGTAACATGATGTCATCGTACATTATAGAAATTAATTATGCAAGGCAAAATAATGCGCCATCTTCCTCATCTTACGCGTGATTTACCTTATTGTTCGGGTATTATTCGGGTATTGTTCAAGTTGTGAATATTACTTTAAATGTTTATAAGTCCATAGCTTTTGCAATATTAATTGCCAACAAAATAGAGGATGGCACGACATGAATGAATAAAAACATTGATCGAAAACATTGATAAATAATATTTCTTTATTTTTTAAAAAAATTTAAGGAGCATAAACTTTTTTCTGCTATGGCAGTGCTTTTAAATCTGCCGAATACAGCTAATATTTGTACATAAAATAATCCGAATTTGTTAGGTAAAGTATCGGGGGATGGGCCAGAAATCTCTATCTCGTTTTGCACCTTTATTACTTTTATTCATTTATCCATTGATTTTTGCTTTTGTTCGATTAAAAGCAATCAGATATGCTTCTTTGTCCTGTGATGTGCTTCAAGAACTCGTGGGTCTTCGTTTCGAAAGTTTTTGACCGGTTGACACAAGTCGTAATCCATATGGGGCCTCCAAGAGGAGCCAAGCTATGATGATTTATGTTTTTCTTATAGTTTAAGCCCAGGCCTCTCTTTTTTCTCAGGTGCAATTTCATCAATAGGCCTAAGGATCCAGGCTATTGACTTGCTGAAGTATCAGTGTTGTACTTTATGGCATCTACAAGAGTTGTTCGGGGCAACCTGAGAAGAGCAGGAGGTGCAATTGGGAGCTTTAGAGATGGAAAAGAAGAGACTTTTAGAGGAGTAGTTGCGGATTCATTTTCCTTGTCTTCTTTTGAAAGTGTCCCCACGAGAAGTGATTTGTTCGGCCGCTTACCATCGAGTAAGTTAAATTCTGCTAGTAACTGGAGCAGAGGAATTAGGAAAATCCCACATGATCAATTTCCTGTCGCTGAGAGGGCATTGGCGGAGTCTGATTCTGAATATGAGAGGGACAGATATCCGGGTCTTGAACCGACTAAACCCGGAGAAAAGCCGAGGGTGGTTGTTCTTGGTACCGGTTGGGCGGCTTGCCGATTTATGAAGGGGCTTGATATGAACATGTATGATATTGTGTGCATTTCACCCCGAAATCACATGGTTTTCACTCCCCTTCTTCCGTCAACTTGTGTCGGAACTTTGGAGTTCCGTTCGGTTGCTGAGCCCGTGAGCCGGATAAGCCTGCTCTTTCTGCAACCCCCAATTCGTACTTCTATTTGGCTTCCTGCACTGGAATGGACACTGCCAAGCATGAAGTAAGTTGAATATCTGGCTATCGTATGTTGATTTCGATGCTCATAGACATTTTCCTCCAAGGACGTGATCAGTTCCTTTTCATTTTGCATGTGTTGATTGACTGGAATTTTCCTCCGTCTTCTTCAAATAGCAATGAACAAACATCAGAAATTTACAATATACTGTGTGACAAACATTGACATGGATCGTCCACACTTTTGCATTTGTGTCGAGGTCCTGGCTATAAAAATTCCGTGTGATTATCTGGCAAGTCAAATAAACTAACATAAATCAACATGCATTGTCCACACTGTTGGACATGTTGAAAATTATTTTAGGTACATACTACATAGTGAGATAAGGTTAAATTTCATTTTTCCAATGTGATGCCATGCACCGGTAAGACATGTCAAATAACACTAGGCGTTGCAAATCTGCCAGAGTATTCCCTTTTTGTGTGTCTCTTTTGCTAAATCTCGTTGCCTATTGACCAGGTGTACTATGAAACGTTTGGCAATGGCGGACTGCCTCAAGAGCCTTACTGGTTTAAAGTCACATACGACAAGCTGGTCATCGCAGCCGGAGCCGAGCCCTTGACTTTCGGAATAAAGGGTGTTAAGGAACATGCCTACTTCCTTCGGGAGGTGAATCATGCCCAAGAAATCAGGAAGAAGCTTTTGTCGAACCTCATGCTCTCTGAAAATCCAGGTACCTCAATTCTCCAACCATATGTATCGTGCTTACAGAGTAACATTCCAAAGTCTCAGGAATAGAAGAAGATGCTCATTGTTTTTGCCTCCACATTCTCTGTAAGTAATGATCAGTGAGAGTTTACGGCTTTAATGGAGATTGGGGGAGTGATTCCTTCTCAATATCTTATAGGCATATCAAAAGAAGAGAGGAAACGCCTTTACACTGTGTCGTCATTGGAGGTGGACCAACTGGGGTGGAGTTCAGCGGTGAATTAAGTGATTTTATCATGAAAGACGTGCATGAAATTTTTCCTCATGTTAAGGATTATATTCAAGTCACCCTTATTGAGGTACTCATACACACTCATATACAGATGCTAGCATCAGTTTGGAAAAATGTAAGCAACATGAATTGACAAGTACACACTTTAACAGGCAAACGAAGTACTGTCGTCTTTTGATGTTGGCTTACGGCAGTATGCGACGAATCATCTAACAAGGGTAAGTTGATTTTCTTTCTCAAGTTACCATCATCTTTTCCAGCAGTTCATTTTGGTGCTGATTTAATGCTTTCAATCGCTAGTATGGTGTTCATCTTAAAAGAGGCGTGGTGAAAGAGGTGCATGCGAAGAAAATTGTATTGAATGATGGTACGGATGTTCCATACGACCTCCTAGTTTGGTCCACTGGCATTGGACCCTTGGAGTTTATCAAGTCACTTGATCTTCCCAAATCCCCTGCTGGAAGGTGAGGAAATAAGATTTCTTCTCTCCTTGATCATCTAACTCTACAATAGCAATCTCGAGATAAGAACTTTGTGACAATCTGATTTTAGCATTCCATCACCTTCCAAATCAAATGATTTGTCCTCTCAACTGTTTCAGGATCGGGATTGATGAATGGTTCAAGGTACCTTCAGTGGAAGATGCGTTTGCGGTGAGGGACTGTGCGGGTTTTCTTCAATAGATAGAGAGGCCGGTGCTTCCTGCTTTAGCTCAGGTTCAGTCACCCTGTCTAATTCCTTTAAAGATGTCTCACTATAGGTCTTCATTTAATCTACAATCTTCAACTTTATCTCCTTGCTCTACTTTGTACAAGATGTGGCATGAATCCTTCCATTTGAAACTGGAATTGGCCATTCACTACCTAGTTCTCATTGCATAAAGGGTTTCTTTCCTCGGAAATAATATGAATGTTGATTTCTGAAACAAGTCGCGGA
Source organism: Eucalyptus decipiens (assembly GCA_014182575.1). Lineage (NCBI taxonomy): Eukaryota > Viridiplantae > Streptophyta > Magnoliopsida > Myrtales > Myrtaceae > Eucalyptus > Eucalyptus decipiens. The sequence goes on along the minus strand of CM024613.1, from coordinate 48,044,089 downwards.
AAGGGAAGGGAAATTCTTGGAGGAGCTGTTTCGTAGGATAGGGAAGCAAAATGGAGGGAAGGCATTTTGCTCGAAAGACATACCTCTACGATACCCATTTGTGTACATGCATTTGGGAAGCATGGCTTATGTTGGGCGTTACAAGGCGCTTGTCGATTTACGCCAATCTAAGGTGCATAACGTGCTACCATGCGAAACTTATTGTGACAGCCTAAATTTTTAGAATTTATTTTCGATTAAATAAATCAGGCCTTTCATTGACGCACCGATAGTGCTATTTTCCAAGTTGATCACTCACGAGATAACTAGACTATCTGAGGAAGCCATTAAGGGATTTTAACGCAATAGACTTGAGAATTCGACCAGGAATCGACTACTCGATCATGTCGATCTGTAGGAGTCATTACGGCACCGTAAAAAATCTATCAGAGACCGGAGATAGGTTGATCTGGTAGAGATATGTGATTAGTGTATGGGTGATTTCACATGATTGCAAAATTTCTGTCGAACAACACCAGACTGATTTTTCTGCCAAATCTGTACCCGGTGTCCGAAATTGAAATTTCGAGATTTTCATGACAACCAAGATTTGCCAATGTATCGAAGATGTATAATGTGACTCGAGATAAATTGATCACGGGTCAATTGTACTAAAATTTCATAAAAGCTATCCGGTAGGTTAGGTCACGCTAAAATCGCGTCAGATCGAAATTAACTGCAAATTTAAATCCAATTTCAGAAACTAAAAGTTTTGTCATGTCATGATTTATTTTAAGGACGTCAACTCATTATTCGAAGATTTTTTGGAGAGTTCGGGATTTTTACGAAAAATCGATTCGGACGGTTCGTAAAATAACGGAAATTCGGATTGGCCAAATTGAATGGATTTTTGGCCTCGTTATCGAGCCTTTGGGTGTTGGGAACTTATAGAAATTTTATGGGCTTTCTTCTTCATCAAATTGGACATCAAATTGAGAAATTTCGTGGAGAAATTGAAGCTCAAATTTGTCAAATTCGAAGCTTTGTAGAAGAGGTTGGATTTTTAGCATCAAAATTGGATTATTTTATGGAAATCATTCTAGAAAGAAATGGGGGACATTAGGATTTATAGGAGGACTTTAGGGGGGGACAAAACAATTAATGGAGTGGATGAAGTTGATGACTTCTTTGTTAGAATGACTATAAACTAAAAACCTGGAGATCCTGATTTATCGATAACAGGTAAATTCATATAGAATTCGGGATCGAATTGCGGAAATGTAAATATCAACATACCTCCAGCCATTGATGAAATCTGGAAGTGGGAAACCTCAAAACCTTTGATGGATCCACATAGCATGATCTATCTACAATATAGAAAACGTACGTCCTGTTCTACTGGCCAATACCCCTCAAACCTGATGGTGTGTTTTTCTGTATCGTAAGGGTTTGAACTAAACGACCTGACATTTTTATTCCGTTGGTTACGTTACTGGCATCTTCCATCAAGACCATTATGGTAATATAATAACGAACAAGTATCACTTAATACACGTGGGTAATAAATTGGGCAATAATTGGAATTTATATAGGGAATTTATTGGGAATTTATTGAGAATATAATATTGGAATCATATTTAGAATAAAAAATATATTACATATTTTAACATTCTTCCACTTGATCCCGATATACCTTCAAATGAATTATTAACCCAAACCCACAAAACTTCATACTGAAATAAAACACATGAATCACGGCAATGAGTCCTCTTAGAGCGAGTATTATCTTCCGTGTATCACAATGTATTTCATCAGCCCATATGTGATCAAATAACTTAATGAATAAACCTTATGTTTACTTTAGGCCAAACGTAATTGTTTTTCTCATAATAACTGAATGTATACAACTGTATTGAGAAAAACATTATAAATGAATAAAAGTCTCATAAATTCTTCCATATAAAAAAAAAAAAATTACATGATTGGACCAATGCCCATTCTAGGAACATGATCCTTATAACTCATTGGCAACATGCCTTTAATTAAAGAATTAGCTATCATCAATCCAATGCTTATGTGTTCTATAACCACTTTCTTCTCTTTAACACGTTCTCTGATGGCTAAATACTTGATGTCGATGTGCTTGTTTCGACTACCACTTTTGTGGTTCTTAGCCATAAAAATTGCAGCTGAATTGTCGCAAAATATTCTTAATGGCATAGCAATGGAATCTATAACTCTAAGCCCCGATATGAAACCTTTCAACCACACACCATGTGAGGTGGCCTCAAAATAGGAAACGAACTCTGCCTCCATAGTGGAAGTGGCAACCAAGGTTTGTTTTGCACTCCTCCAAGATATAGCTCCGCCAACAAACATAAAAATATATCCCGATGTTGATTTATGGGAATCAATGCAGCCAGCAAAGTCTGAGTCCGAGTAAGCAACTACCTCCAAGTTGTCCGCCCGTCTGTACATAAGCATGTGTCCCTTTGTTCCTTGAATGTACCTCATCACCTTCTTTGCAGCTCTCCAGTGGTCCATACCTGGATTACTTTGGTATCTTTCTAACATTTCCATAGCAAAGGCTATGTCAGGTCAAGTGCAAACCTAAGCATACATCAAGCTTCCAATAGCAGAAGCATATGAGATGTTCTTCATTTGTTCCATTTCAAAATTGTTCTTCAAGCATTGGTTTAAATTAAACCTATCACCCTTCACTATGGGTGCTACACTTGGTGAACAATCTTTCATTCGAAACCTCTCTAAGACCTTATTGATATAGGTTTCTTGAGATAATCCTAATATACCTCGAGGTCTATCTCTATGGATCTTAATGCCAATGACATAAGATGCTTCGCCCATATCTTTCATATCAAAATTCTTAGAGAGAAATTGTTTCACTTCATATAACAACCCATTGTCATTGGTTGCAAGTAAAATGTCATCTACATATAGCACAAGGAAACAAATTTTACTCCAACTAACCTTCTGGTATATACATTGATTCATGACATTCTCTTTAAAACCGAATAAAGAGATGACATCATGGAATCTTAAGTACCATTAGCGGGATGCTTGTTTCAAGCCATATAAAGACCTTTTAAGTTTGCATACCAAATGCTTACCAGCATTAGAGAAGAATTCTTCTAGTTGTTTCATATAAACCACTTCTTCCAATTTTCCATTGAGAAACATCATTTTCACATCTATTTGATGTAACTTCATATCAAAATGAGCAACCAATACCAAAATAGTACGAAGAGAATCTTTCTTGGATACAGGAGAAAACGTCTCCGTGTAATCGATTCCCTCATTTTGAGTAAATCCTTTGGCAACGAGTCTGGCTATGTATCTCTCTATATTGCCTAATAAATCCTTCTTAATTTTGAAGACCCATTTACAACCAATGGCATTTGCACCATTAGGCAACTCAACTAAATCCCAAACTTCGTTTGATGCCATAGAATTTCATCTCTTCCTTCATGGCATTGTACCATAAATTAGATTTATCACAACTCATGGCTTGTGAAAACGACTCAGGATCATTTTCAACTCTAACATTATAGTCAGATTCTTGTAGATACACAATGTAGTCATTAGGAATTGCTGATTTTTTCAATTTAGTAGACCTTCTTAATGTCACATCAACATCCTCCTGAGAAGTATGCTGTTCTACTGGAAGTTCAACAGTATCTGGTAATTGCTGAACAGTTTGGTCTACCAGATTAATATCAGCAGGTTGTGGATCTTCAATAATTGGTTGCTCAGCGACCAATTGAACTGAAGGGGCGCTATAAACAACAACCAATCCAGTATCTGAGGTGAAAGGTTGAGTATCTGAATGATCTTCTTTGGGAACAAAGTCCTTGAATTGATCGCTCCCACTAATCAGATCATTTTCAAGAAATTTAGCATTTCTTGATTCCACAAACCTAGTGGTGTGAGATGGACAATAAAATCTGTATCCTTTGGACTTTTCGGCATATCCAACGAAATAGCCACTTATAGTCATTGGATCTAACTTCTTTTCCTGTGGATTGTAGACTCTTAATTCAGATGGGCATCCCCAAACACGTACATGTTGTAAACTCGGTTTCCAACCTTTAAATAATTCAAAAGGCGTCATTGGAACAGCCTCGGTTGGAACTCGGTTTAATATGTACATAGCCGTTTTAAGAGTCTCAGTCCACAAAAACTTAGGAAGTTTGGAGTTGCTAAACATACTCTGCACTATATCCAATAATGTTCGGTTTCTTCTTTCTGCGACACTATTTTGGTCCAATGAACCAGGCATAGTGTATTGGGCAATAATCCCATGCTCTTCAAGAAACTTCGCAAATGGACTAGGTGATTGTCTATCTTCAGTATATCTACCATAGTATTCTCCACCTCTATCTAATCTCACGATCTTAATTTGCCTGTTTCATTGTTTCTCTACTTCGGTTTTAAATACCTTAAAGGTATCCAGTGCTTCGTGCTTATTACGAAGTAAGTAGAGATACATGAATCGTGAATAATCGTCTATAAAAAAAATGAAGTATCTCTGACTATTTGAGTCTATATCTGGACTACAAATATCTGTATGTATGATTTCTAATATTTATGTACTCCTCTTAGCACATTTCTTTGATTTGTTGGCCTGTTTTCTCTTTATACAGTCCACACAAGTGTCATAATCAGAAAAATTTAGAATATTAAGTACTCCATCATTTACTAGTCTCTTAATTCTATCCATGGAGATATGTCCCAACCTCCGGTACCACAATATAGAGGAATCCTCATTCACAACACATCGTTTTATCCCAGCATTGTCATGAACGTGCACCACATTATTAATGGTATTGTTTTGTAAATTAATTCGAAAGAGATTGTCAAATAAAATACTACTCCCAACAATTTCAGTTTTATATGATAAATTGAGTGTTGAATCTGAAAATTCAAAGGAGTATCCCAAAGGTACAAGTCTTGAAACTGAAATTAACTTCCTAGAAAAACTAGGAATATAGAAGGTCTTTTCCAAAATTAAAACAAAACCACTACTAAGAACTAATCTGCATGTCCCAATAGTTTTCACACGCGAGCGCATCTTGTTTCCCGAATAGATGTCTTGTTCACTTCTCACTAGTTTCCGCCGGTTCTGAAAACCCTGCAAGGAATTCGAAATGTGGATTGTAGAACCAGAATCAATCCACCAAGTGTTGTGACTCACATCAACCATATTAGTTTCATAACATACACATGTGAGTTGGTTACCTTTCTTTTTGAGCCATGCCTTAAATTTGGCGCAATCCTTCTTCATGTGCCCCTTCTTTTTATAGAAGAAGCACTTGGATTCCTTCTTAATGCCAACTTGGAGAGGTAGAGGCATCTTACCCTTTCCCCCTTTGCTTGCTTTGTCCTTTATACTTATCTTGTGTTGCCATATGAGCACTTTCTCCTTTCTCCATTAGTAGCCTCTCTTCCTCTTGAACACACATGGTCATGAGTTCATTAATTGACCATTTAGTGTTATGTGTGTTGTAAGAGATCTTGAAGGGGGCATACTCTTGTGGAAGAGTATTTAGGATATAGTATATAAGAAAGAATTCTGATATCCCAACCTCAAGATTCTTCAGCTAAGCTGCAATGTCCCTCATCTTCATGATGTGCTCACGCACACCTCTTACACCGGTACGCTTCAATGATGAGAACTTCATAATTAGGGTCATGGCATGCACCTTCTCTGAAGACTCGAATTGTGCATCAATAGCCTTCAGCAATTCCTTGGCATTGTTATGCTGAATGACTAAACCACAAATACTAGCAGAGAGTTTTGTCTTTATATACATCACACTGAGACGGTTGGACCGCTCCTATTGAGCATAATGAGTATGCTCAACATGAGTACTACTCTCAGTAGGTTTAGGTGGTTTGTCTGACCTAAGAGTATAATCAAGATCCATGCACCCCAATTGAAGAAGAACTAATTCTCTCCATTCTTTAAAGTTATTTCCATTTAGCTCGGGAACAATTATACTAGAACTAATCGTAGGTGGTAAGACTGCATCATAATCAAAGAAAACTTATATATCAATATATTTGAGGCAAATAAACTTAAATCCTATTTTACCAATATAAAACAGGTTTTAAAATATGAATCACATAACATCAAAAACTACCTGTGGGCTAAGTTTCTAATTTAAATTGATTCATAATTACTTCATGATGAAACTATCAAATCATATTCCCTTCCTTAATCCTTGTGGGTAAATTAAGAAAAATAAAATAATATTTCATCCTAATTAATCACATTAATATATTGAAAATTCATGTGGAATAAAATTCATAATATTAATGTGAATAATTACAATTATTGTCTTTAACTATATGTGATCCAAAGGCTCTTAATGTATATAATTTAATATAATCAAAGATGTTGTGGCTAATCCTTAATTAATTAAATATGTACGGATCACTAGACATTTCATTTTATTTAAAAAAATATATATATTCAGAAAATTGCACTTTAGGGTAGAACAATAAAATCACGTGCAAAAGGGGTAAAACTGGAATTTTTGCACGCAAGGCTAGAATTGGAATTTTACTTTTAAGGGGTAAAACATGAATTTTACGCCCAAAAGGGCAAAATCGTAAGTTTTCATACCCCAGAGGGGGCAAAATCGGAATTTTGCGCAGGCAATGGCAGAATCGCAATTTTCCTAAAGGCGGAGGGCCAAAATTGCGTTGCACGCGCCCGCTTCAGCCCATCGAGCGTGTGCGTCGCAAGCGCTTGCTGCAGCCCTTCGGGCGCGTGCGTTGCACGCGCTTGCTGCTATGATCTGGCGCGTGCGACGTCTTCTTTCAGGCTCTCTTCCGCCGCTTCTTCCGCCGCGACCGCCTTTGTTCTGCTGTCTGGGTCTTCTCCCACAGCCCATATGGGTTTTAAAGAGAACGCCGGGATGTACAAATAAATTCGAGATCCGGCAAAAACGACCATGTATGGACAGAATTAAGCCAAAAAGTAATCTGCCTATAAAACCCTAACCACCAAAATTTCATCGCTCGATTAACCTTCGACAATCAGTAATATGTCGAAAAAATTTAAGGGTTTCTCTTCCTAATGGTGGTGTGATCATTCAGATCCATTATCGCGTGGTGGGTAGCCCGAAAATGGCCGGAATTCTAAATTCCGATCCAAGCCATAAACAAATCCGAAATTTATCCACATATAATTCAATAAAAATAAATTCCAAAAGGTTTCACCAAGGCAGAGATTGCAAATAAGGGCCCTGATACCAACTGTTAGAATGAATATAAACTAAAAACTTGGAGATTCCGATTTATCAATAACAGGTAAATTCATACAGAATTCGGGATTGGATTGCGGAAACGTAAATATCAACATACCTCCAGCCATTGGTGAAATCTGGAAGTGGGAAACCTCAAAACCTTTGATGGATCCATACAGCACGATCTATCTGCAATATAGAAAACGTACGTCATGTTCTACTGGCTAATACCTCTCAAATCTGATGGTGTGTTTTTTTGTATCGTAAGGGTTTGAGCCAGATGACCTGATGTTTTTATTCCGTTGGTTACGTTACCGGCATCTTCCATCAAGATCATTACGGTAATATAATAACGAACAAATATCACTTAATACACGTGGGAAATAAATTGGGCAATAATTGGAATTTATATAAGGAATTTATTGGGAATTTATTGGGAATATAATATTGGAATCATATTTAGAATAAAAATATATTACATATTTTAACATTCTTTTCCCCCTTGCTTTTGCCGACCTGCCTCTTCTGCCCGCCTTCTTCTTCACGCTCGAGCACCGGCTTCCTCCCCATCTTTTCTTTTCTTTCTCTTTAACCGAACAAACCCCTCAATTCGTTGCCAGCTCCACCGAAACCTCCCTGTAGTGCCAGACGTCCAAGCTTCCATCCCTTTCGGTCAGCGTTTCCATCGAACTCTTCCTTGCCCATTTTCGTGTTGACGCCTCTGCAGATTTCCCAGCGTCGTGGCCCAGCTCCCCTGCCAGCGAAGTCCACCTTCATCTGTCTCCTTCCACCGAGCAGCCCAGCATCTTCGGTCCACAACAACACGTCCTCCACCAGCGATTTCTTTCCACTGCCACCGTCCGTGACTCACCCGCCATCGAAGACAGTCCCTGCCGCCATCTTCTTCCCCGTGTCTTCATCTTGTCCGGTCAACTCCAGTAGCCCACGAAGATAAGTCCTTCGGTCCACAACAACACGTCCTCCACCAGCGATTTCTTTCCACTGCCACCGTCCGTGACTCTACCCGCCATCGAAGACAGTCCCTGCCGCCATCTTCTTCCCCGTGTCTTCATCTTGTCCGGTCAACTCCAGTAGCCCACGAAGATAAGTCCTTCGAAGACCCGCCTCACCTTCCTGTGTCTTCTCTCCCTCGGCCCAAACCCCAAGTTCCAGCCCAACGAAGCTTCCCCACCGTCTACCAGCGTTTCCTTCTCCACCGAGCTGCCTTTTGCTGCCACGCATGAGTCAACAACCCAGTCGAAGCCTCCCCGAACGTTGACTCCGAAGCAGCTCCTCTCAGCCACGCGTCTTCAACGCCACAGCAACAACGTCCGTCGGCCACCGAAGTAGCTCAGCCCAAGGTGGCTAAGTTCAGTTGAAGCCCAGTAGTCGGGCCATTTGAAGCCCGTGAGCTTCAGCTTCAGCCCACGTAATTTTTCGGCCCAGCAGCTCCTTCTCGATCGGCCCGTGCGTTCAGCCCATTTGAAGCCCAGACCAAGCCCAACAATTTGCTGTGGGCTTGCAAGGCTTCTTGGCCCGATCCGAGTGTCCGTTTACGTCGCTGAAAGTTCGGGTTTCGGCCACCGTCGCGGTGAACCGGTTCTCACTTTAAACTGGTGAATTTATGCACTAAACCCTACTTAGTAGACTAATGACATTTAAGGGGTATTTAGTTTAATTTAATTAGGGATTAAAAAAATAGGGATTAGGTGATTAGTTAGATTATATTAGTGATTTAAATATTTAATTATGCATGTTAGGTGGTTAGAACGGCTTAGTTAAGGACTAGATGAGTTGTATTATTTATCTAGATTGGTTCGGTAATTTTCCGAGTCTGTTTCGGTATTTAATTAGGCTTTTCGGCCTAAGTTAGTATTTTTAGGAATTAAATTTAATTATTTAATTAATTTTGATAATTATTTAATTATTAAATATTTTATGGAAATTAGACCAGGCTAGTCGGTAACCGGAATTTCGTGCTGTTTACAATGGTGTGGTTAATTTCTGCAATTGAGTGTTAAATTGTGCAAATTGAGTGCTGATTGGAATTTTGAGTATTTAATTCCAAAATTTGTGAATTTTGATATTTATTTAGAAAATCTTGGGTGTCGGATTTTAACATTGAAAATGGTTTTATATACTATGTAAACCAGTGGGATTTTAAAAAGAAGGTTATGAATTTTCTGGGTCCAATCTGATCGTATACCCATGTACGACTATTTTCACCGGGTGCTTTTAATACGAAGAAAATAGGTCATGATCACCAATTTAATTGAGATATTTGAGTGCAATGTATGGTGTCCTAGGCCAAGATTGAATTGTCGTGTGTTGTTTAAGAGAACCCGTCCCAAGCGTTTATGCTGGACATTACCCTATATGGGATTTATGTCGTAGTAGAGTCTGGGCCTATACTCCTTCGGGAAAGCCGTCTTTGAGAGATGTAGCTGTGCTTAATGGGGTGAGACGATGCCTGGCTACGCTAATAGACCGCTGAACTTCAAGTAGGCCGTATCCTAGAGGGGCGTAATTATCAATTGGAACGCGTGTTGAGTGAAATAGATGTGTCGGATTATGGGACAAAATTGTGTGACATGGTATGTGACGTGTCATAACAATTTAGCTCTATAATCAGCACCCTTGTGATTTATTGAGTTAAGTAATGCATTTCAATTGTTGCGTACATCAATTTATGCATGATGTATATGAACCGTGCTGACTTGCAGGGTGGATTTAAGACGGGGTAAGTCTCCGTGATTGTATGATTGTGTGGTTAGGATGCATTGAGGCGTATTACCCTCCTAATAAGGGTTTAGAGCATAAACTCGTTGAGATTTATAGCTCACTCCGTCGTGAGCTCAATTTTCAGGACCCTAGAGTAAAGTACTCGGTGCTGAGCTGAGGGGATCCAAGGAGTAGGTTAGTTAGGTCAGTTTCTTTTTAGAGAATCGTCTTTTGTAGACTTTTGATTGCTGATCTTTATATATAACTTAGTTGGTTTATAAGAGCATGTTGTTTGTGAAATTGTTGTCTTAATTTTTTATCCCGAGATAGTTACTGTTAGGGGATTTATTATTCGCTTCCGCATGTGCAATAAAATGAAAGGGTTGGCGACTTGTCCTGGGAAGTTGCAAATTTTTATCGACCACCAAGGGATGAGCATGCGCTCGGGGTTCGAGGCGTGACACTTATGGTTTTCTTTCCCAATACCTAGTACTCTCTAATTCATGGAATCAATCATCGTCACTTATGCGAACATTCTTTTATGCAGGATGCGAAGGGATATCGCACACAGGATTCGTGAGCTGGCTAGTTTGGCGTTCAGCTTATCTCACAAGGGTAGTTAGCTAGAGGAACGGGTTCTACATTGCGGTGAACTGGGCGACGACTCTGATTTTTGGAAGAGACAACACGAGAATAGGGTGACAATGGTAGAGATGCATTTTATGATAAGTTGGGCTCTTTTTGGGTGGAAAGGTTCATTTATTTGTAACACAAGTATTTTAGCATGGCTAGTAAAATAACGATGGTTTTGCACCAGTACATCTTTTTTGTGGGATAAGTACACTAATGGTGCCATAAGTTGTGTACGGCGCTCACTTTGGTGCCAAAAGTTTCCGTCGGATCACTTAAGTGCCAAAAAATTTGAAAACGCTCACTTTGGTGCCAACTCCGGCGAAATTGGCCGGAAATCCGACGTGGCCTTTTTTATTAATTTTTGACGCCGACGTGGCTCGTCGGAGAGCCGAAGTCGAGCATCCAAACACCAAAACGACGCCGTTTGGTGTCTCCCCCAATTCAAAACCCTAATCTCCGGCCGTCGCCGTCCTCGGCGGTCCTTGCGCTCGGCGGCCACGGCTTCGACCCCGACGATGGCCACTCAACGGCAGCGGCTCCGACCTCGACCCCGACCCCGACCCCGACCCCGACCCCGACGATGGCCACTCGGCGGCCGTAGCTCCGACCCCGACCTCGACCCTGACCGCGACGATGGCCACTCGACAGCCACGGCTCAAACCCCGACCCCGACCCCGACGATGGCCACTCCACGGCCGTAGCTTCGACCCCGACCCCGACCCCGACCTCGATGATGGCCACTCGGCGGCCGCAGCGACCGACCCCGACTCCGACCCCAACCCCGACGACGGCCACGGCTTCGACCCCATCGAAACCCTAATTTCTTCCCCGTGTGAGCTAAACGGCATCGTTTCCATGAAGCCATCCACGTAGGACGGTAAAACGACGTCGTTTTCTTAAGGAGGACCGAAGACGATGTCATTTAAAGGCTTATCGATTTTTTTTAAAAAAAAAAATCATTTTGGCCGGAATCTTTCGCCGGAGGCCGGAATCTTTCCCCGGTGGCACCAAAGTGAGCGTTTTTCCTCCGATTTGGCACTTAAGTGATCCGACGGAAACTTTTGGCACCAAAGTGAGCGCCGTACACAACTTATGGCACCATTAGTGTACTTATCCCTTTTTTTGTTGTGTAACTTTGGTTTTATTAGTTGTAGAACACCGTTTGACCAGCCGATCTGGTCCTTAGTTCCATGGAGCTTTGTTGTGGCTAGGCCTAGGGTGGAGTATGTTCTGGATTCTCGATGGAATGGGATCATCAGTTTGTGCTCTCTCCTAGTGATCACCACTTATGGTGATGACAACTGTCAATCCACATATTCAAGATTGATCTGGCCACAAGGAAAGTATCAACAACTTGAAAGATTCACTAAAAACAAAGTCAATACAACTTCTATATAGAATGAAATCAATATAGAAGATGCAGCTTCTATATGCTTCTTGCTACTTGGGGTGATAGTACTGCAGTAGAGAGTACACTGTTTGAATGAGGCCTACAAGCGTCACTATAACAGCTAGGCCCGAAAGAGCCGACCATGGGTTGTCATGAAAGGCATTTAGGAGTTGTGCCCAACAATAGTAAGCCCGTTCATACTTAAGAGACTTGTTTAAAATTACAAACTGCGATGCTAGATAGCTCATTGCAATGTCTTCGAAAGGAGCAGCCTTACGGATGTCATCAAAGAATCGTGCAAATTCCCCGTTGCTCATGCCGTGATTTGAGATGACTTTACAGTCACGCAAAAGTTGTACATCATTGATCGTGTGAATGAGACATCCCATGAACATGGCATAGGCAGTTACATGACAATCATCCCAATGGCCACGACACTGTTCAAAAGCAACCATATTGGGGAGGATCAAATTGAGGTCATCATCATCTACTGTTATTTTTGGAATTCCAACAATTCTGCGTTTTCTGTCAAATTTGATATCCAGGAAGGTGCTGGCTTCCCTCTGCTTGAATCCAATTCCCACTCGACGCAACTCAGAAGCAGATCTGATCATAGCAAAAGATGAGCTGTCGTCTACTTGATCGTCTTGTTGATCCCAAGGTATTAAGCTCAGAAGAAATGCGTCGAGTATGTGCACTCCTTTCGTATTTAACCGTCTTTCCCTGACATTGCCTCGTCCTTTCAGGAAGCAGCTGAACAAATTGAAGATAAGATCGGCCAAGGGCAAGGTTCCCTCTGGAACATTCGTCGTTCCAAACAAATCCTCAAGAACGAAGTAGGGTATCTGATTCTCAAGTCGTAGAAGGTCCTGCATAACACAAGCGCTCACATATATATTATATGATAGGGGCCCATCAAGTTGAGGTCTGACCAACCTTAGTTGACGGAGGAACTCAATGATGAAGCATCCATCGAGAACCATCATTTTCACAAGATCAGGTCCGCTGAAATTGTCGGTGCTCTCCGAGTAGCGTTGCCGGATCATTTTCTCTTTTAGGGCCACTACATCGATGAGGTTTTTAAGACGGATACCATGCCGTTGAGTTCGGCCCAACATGGTGTGGAGGTATCTCCACTTGTGCTCCTGAAGCATTTCCAACTCCGATTTTCCATGATGGTACGGGCCAATAGAGACGATGCGAGGCCGGCATGCCTTGGCAATACCTCCGCCAATCGCCTCAGGGACTCTGAAGATGGTACATCCGCTTCCGCCTGCTGATTCATTCGAACGTTGCAGCGCTTTCTCAAGACCTTCTGACATGGAAGTCACTAACTGCAGCTTCATGAGCTCGATCTCATGTTCTTCAGCGGTTGCTTGATGACCTCCTCGATTGTTGTCCATGCCGAGTTGAATTGTAGAATCAACGTGAATTTCTTGCTAGGATTTCAATAGCTAGAGAGAGAATTGAAAGGATACGAGAAGTGTAGTGTAACCGTGAAAAAATGTGAGGGACATGTAGATATTTATAGAGGGCATGGAACAAGCCGTAGCGGCAAGTGCGGGGATGGTCTCAGTGTAGCAGAGGAGAGAGAAGGAAGAGCAAGTGTAGCAGAGGACGGGGACAAGGACAAGGAAGATGACAGAGAGTAGAACTAGGTCCTAGGACGCCACGTGTCGTCCGAATGGGCTGGCCTGCCCTGGGTCCCACCTCTCTCTCTCTCTCTATTTCTCTCTTTCTTCTCTCTCTTCAAAAGAGGACTTTTTTTTTTCTTGGGGTCAGAAAAGAGAACTTGACTCACATGCAGACAAGTCGTCGTCGAGAGGGACCCATCGAAAAACGCATGGGGCCAAGCGAAGCAATTTGCATTGATGGATTTTGATTAGCCATTTTCATGGCAAAAAGACAGAAAGGTAAATTTATAACTTAAATTACCCAAAAAACTAAAAATAAAAATCACAATAAGCAATTCTTTTGTTTATGCTTAGGGAATATAACTAAATCTTATAAAAACAATTACAGATCAACATATCCAGCCACTAGTGACTAGGATTAGGCAGGGCTCTTCTTACCCCTTATACGAGTAAGGCCACTCATCTCTTTACTAGATCGACAAAATCGACCTAAATGGTTTCGGTCTCCTTTGACATAATTATTTTCTTTCTATGAGTTTTTTTGTGAATTTTAAACTTATTGTTGTTTAGAAAATAAAAGAAAATTACTATTTTCTCCATCATTGCTATTATAACAACAATTGGAAACACACGTGCTCATAGAAATTTAAAATGACCGATTTGAGAAGTTTAGGCGAGGACAAGAAGCCACTCGAAAGATAAAATGCAAGTAGTACAAGAAGAAAGACAAAACAATCGAAATTTCATAATATGAATGAATATGAACATCAATATCTTGACAGCCCATTTATTAGGGAGTTGCCAAAGCAATGAAACAATTTTTTAGGAACCACGGTGGGCGTGAGGCGAAGAAGGCACACAAAAGACAAAATGTAAGTAGCTGAAGTCAATGATTTAGTAGAGAAAACAAAGGAAAAAAATCAAAAATCATTATGAATCTACTTACTTTTGTAAATAAGATGTGGATACAAAGCAATTACTTACCTTCAAACGCTAGTATATTTATATATACACATACACAAATTCTAGACAAAATTAAAATAAGACTAATTAATTGATGTATGCAATGCTTCTACTATGGATTGGTTTTAAATAAACTTATAAAATTTGGAGATCATGAGAAGACTCTTCCATATCTAAGGTGATGCGATTTTGAAATTTGCATAATTTACTTTCAAGTGAAACTAATATTAAATTGCACTAACATTTTTAGAAATTAATGAATATTGAGCAATTTAGTTAAGAAAAAAAATATCTAATGTAAATTGAATGGACACGCACACCCCCACATAGATACGCGTTTTTGAAGCGCGATTTATAAATTTACCAATTTCCATGAAAAGCTACAAATAAAAAGCATCTACACTTTTTCATTTCTTTTGGGAAAAAATGCTATAAGAATAATGATAAGTTGGCAGGCATTGCACCTGCTCTCACTTACCCTAGGCAAAGCTGGCTACTATACCAGTCTACCCAACTATAACCAGGATCGAAATCTTGATGTGGTGTCTATTTTCACCACTATGAAGCTCCCTAATTCTAACCTCTAATTTTTTCTTCTTGAGCAAGAGGATAGGGAGTAACATTGCGAGGACTCCCATCTCAAGACGAATCTCTCGCTTGTTTCTTCTCCATGCGCCTTTTAAGGATTTGTTCAGATTCGACCTCCAACTCCCTTGCTCTCCGATAAAACTAGCATATGGGATACCTCCTGGTTTTCTTTTTTCTTTTTGATGTGATAGGTGCACTTTAATGTTCTATTGGCATCTTTACTGTGGACCGAAAGTAACGACCAATTAAATGGAATCCATCTATCACAAACCTTAATTGAATGGACATGTGCACCCGCACATAGATACGTGTTTTTGAAGTGCGATTGATAAATTTACCATTTTCCATGAAAAGCTACAAATAAAAAGCATCTACACTTTTTCATTTCTTTTGGGAAAAAATGCTATAAGAGTAATGATAAGTTGGCAGGCATTGCACCTGCTCTCACTTACCCTAGTCGCGGGTGGCTACTATACCAGTCTGCCCGACTATAACCAAGATCGAAACATGACGTAGTGTCTATCTTCACCACTGTGAAGCTCCCTAATTCCAACCTCTAATTTATTCTTCTCGAGCAGGAGGAAATACGGAGTAACATTACGATGACTCTCATCTCAGGACAGATCTCTCGCTTGTTTATTCTCCATGAGCCTTTTAAGGACTTGTTCAGGTTCGACCTCCAACTCCCTTGCTCTCTGATAAAACTTGCATATGGGATACCTCCTAGTTTTTTTTTTTTTTTTTTTTTGAAGTGATAGGTGCACTTTAATGTTCTATTGGCATCTTTACTGCGGACTGAAAGTAACGACCAATTAAATGGAATCCATCTATCACAAACCTTAATTGAATGGACATGTGCACCCGCACATAGATACGTGTTTTTGAAGTGCGATTGATAAATTTACCATTTTCCATGAAAAGCTACAAATAAAAAGCATCTACACTTTTTCATTTCTTTTGGGAAAAAATGCTATAAGAATAATGATAAGTTGGCAGGCATTGCACCTGCCCTCACTTACCCTAGTCGCGGGTGGCTACTATACCAGTCTGCCCAACTATAACCAAGATCGAAACCTTGACGTAGTGTCTATCTTCACCACCGTGAAGCTCCCTAATTCCAACCTCTAATTTTTTCTTCTTGAGCAGGAGGAAATAGGGAGTAACATTACGAGGACTCTCACCTTAGGACAGATCTCTCGCTTGTTTCTTCTCCATGACCCTTTTAAGGACTTGTTCAGGTTCGACCTCCAACTCCCTTGCTCTCCGATAAAACTTGCATATGGGATACCTCCTAGTTTTTTTTTTTTTTTTTGATGTGATAGGTGCACTTTAATGTTCTATTGGCATCTTTACTGTGGACTGAAAGTAACGACCAATTAAATGGAATCCATCTATCACAAACCTTAATTGAATGGACATGTGCACCCGCACATAGATACGTGTTTTTGAAGTGCGATTGATAAATTTACCATTTTCCATAAAAAGCTACAAATAAAAAGCATCTACACTTTTTCATTTCTTTTGGGAAAAAATGCTATAAGAATAATGATAAGTTGGCGGGCATTGCACTGCCCTCACTTACTCTAGTCGCGGGTGGCTACTATACCAGTCTGCCCGACTATAACCAAGATCGAAACCTTGACGTAGTGTCTATCTTCACCACTGTGAAGCTCCCTAATTCCAACCTCTAATTTTTTCTTCTCGAGTAGGAGGAAATAGGGAGTAACATTACGAGGACTTTCATCTCAGGACAGATCTCTCGCTTGTTTCTTTTCCATGAGCCTTTTAAGGACTTGTTCAGGTTCGACCTCCAACTCCCTTGCTCTCCGATAAAACTTGCACATGGGATACCTCCTAGTTTTTTTTTTTTTTTTTTTTTTTTTTTTGAAGTGATAGGTGCACTTTAATGTTCTATTGGCATCTTTACTGTGGACCGAAAGTAACGACTAATTAAATGGAATCCATCTATCACAAACCTTAATTGAATGGACATGTGCACCCGCACATAGATACGTGTTCTTGAAGTGCGATTGATAAATTTACCATTTTCCATGAAAAGCTACAAAATAAAAAGCATCTACACTTTTTCATTTCTTTTGGGAAAAATGCTATAAGAATAATGATAAGTTGGCAGGCATTGCACTTGGCCTCACTTACCCTAGTTGCGGGTAGCTACTATATCAGTCTGCCCGACTATAACCAAGATCGAAACCTTGACGTAGTGTCTATCTTCACCACTGTGAAGCTCCCTAATTCCAACTTCTAATTTTTTCTTCTCAAGCAGGAGGAAATAGGGAGTAACATTACGAGGACTCTCATCTTAGGACAGATCTCTCGCTTGTTTCTTCTCCATGAGCCTTTTAAGGATTTGTTCAGGTTCGACCCTCCTACTCCCTTGCTCTTCGATAAAAATAGCATATGGGATACTTTTTTTTTTTTTTTAAATGTGATAGGTGCACTTTAATGTTCTGTTGGCATCTTTACTATGGACCAAAAGTGACGACCAATTAAATGGAATCCATCTGTCACAAACCTTAATTGAATGGACATGCGCACCCACACATAGATACGCGTTTTTGAAGTGCGATTGATAAATTTACCATTTTCCATGAAAAGCTACAAATAAAAAGCATCTACACTTTTTCATTTCTTTTGAGAAAAAATGCTATAAGAATAATGATAAGTTGGTAGTCATTGCACCTACCCTCACTTACCCTAGGCGTGGGTGGCTATTGTACCAATCTACCCAATTATAACTAGGATTGAAACCCTGACGTGGTGTCTATCTTAACCACTGTGAAGCTCCCTAATTCTAACCTCTAATTTTTTCTGATCGAGAAGGAGGAAATAGGGAGTAACATTGCGAGGACTCCCATCTCAAGACGGATCTCTTGCTTGTTTCTTCTCCATGAGCCTTTTAAGGACTTGTTCATGTTTGACCTCCTACTCCCTTGCTCTCCGATAAAACTAGCATATGGGATACCTCTTTTTTTTTTTTGATGTGTAGGTGCACTTTAATGTTCTGTTGACATCTTTACTGTGGACCGAAAGTGACGACCAATTAAATGGAATCCATTTGTCACAAACCTTAATTGAAAATAAAGGCTACCTCCCCATTCTATGTTTTTTCTTATATACTATTGTTGAGGCCACGCACTGCACATGTTGCGTTCGTGATAAACCTTTTTTTTCCCAAAGAAATGGTGTATGTGTAATGGGTAATCACTGTTATTATTAGACTCGTATGAATTATATGGTAAGGTGATGAAGGAGAGAGCAGTGACCTAACAAGCAATTTCAATTTTGATAGAGGGGTAATGTAGGAACATGAAAAGTGAGACAGATGAATATTTTGACACGCGCGCGCGCGTGCCCACACACACACACACACAAGTTGGCGACCTCCTTAAGTGTTGTCAATGCTGAGTTAAATTGTAAAATCTGTGTGAATTTCTTGTTGGAATTTCAATAGCTAGAGCGAGAATTGAAAGCTATTAGAAGTGTAGGGTATCAAGGAAAAATGTGAGGGGCATGTAGAGATTGTAAAAAGGTCTTGGACCAAGCTGTGGCGCTAAGTCCTGGGGAAGGTCACATGTAACAAAGTATAGTTTGTTATAATTATGGTTAATGGATCAAAGAAAGCCAACAAATTAAGATACATCTTTTCTAGTTCACGTATCTATTGAATTCATGAATTACCTAAACTTTTCTGCTCATGTATCTATTGAATTCATGAATTTCCTAGATTCATGTATCTTTTAGTTCATGTATTTATTAAGTTCACAAATCTCTTGAATTCACGTGTCTCTGGATTCATGAATCTCTTGGATTCACATATATTTTGATTCATGAATTTTGTGGATACATGGGGATCTATTTAATTCATGTATCTCTTCTATACATGAACTAAAAAGCTTTATAAATAGATAGGAGCATAGAACTTCATTACAGTTTTTTGTTTTTCGACT
The DNA here is from genome assembly GCA_014182575.1 of Eucalyptus decipiens. NCBI lineage: Eukaryota > Viridiplantae > Streptophyta > Magnoliopsida > Myrtales > Myrtaceae > Eucalyptus > Eucalyptus decipiens. Next base: position 48,024,942 of record CM024613.1, on the reverse strand, counting down.
CGATTCCAAAAGAGATTTGATATACTATTCTACTCTTCTGATTTTTCTGGGTGTGTTGGTTCAATTGAATGGTTCGACTGAGTCCTGTTTGCATAGTGCTAATCCAAATGGGTTCGAGGTGTTGTATCTTTGGAGGTATAGTTTGTAAATTTGCAGAGCACCATTGGTAGGAACTAATTGCCTTAAGGAAATTCAAATATCCGTACCTCACCTTCATTACATTGATATTCTGATTACAACAAACAGTTTGTTTTCTCTTGATTATATTCCAACAATCTTAAAGTGATTAGATCACTCACTGTTTGTTGTTCTTGTTAGATTATTGAGATGGCTGAAAATAATCAAGTGCCATTCAATGTCCAGAATGTTTCAGGAGACGTTTTTCCATGGTCGATTCGACCGTTACTATGGACGATGTTCAGCCCTCAAGGTCTGAATTTGTAGCAGACAATGCTATGGGCCCTTGGGCCAACACCAATTTTAGTGGTGCTAGTACAAGTAATACAACTGGTATACTCGGGACTGTTTTTCAAAATAGTACAGGCCAAATGGCTTTTGGCTCCGTTTCTAGAGGGATAGTTTAATGAACTTTGCCTACTATGATGGCAACATCTCCAGTTACAATTAATGAGAAATCAGAGAAATTCACCAGAGTGGGCTTTAAACAGTGGCAGTAGAAGATGTTCTTCTACCTGACCATGCTAAATTTGACGAAGTATTTATCGAAGGTGTGCCTGATAATTAGTCCAGATGAGCATGATGTCATGACGCTCGGTGCATTGGAGGCTTGGAAGCATGGGGACTTCTTATGCCGAACTTATATTATTAACTGTTTAGTGAATTCTCTATATAATATTTATTGTAATATTGAATGCAACAAACTTGAGTTATGGGAGTCCTTAGAGAAGAAATACAAGACTGAGGACGCTGGCACTAAGAAATTTGTGGTTGCCAAATTCTTGGACTACAATATGGTGGATTCTAAATCTGTCGTGAGTCAGGTTCAAGAATTGCAATTAATTATGAGTGAGATCTTTGCTGAAGGAATGATACTTAGTGAATCATTCCAAGTGGCGGCCATGATTGAGAAACTGCTTCCAGGTTGGTCAGACTTCAAAAATTATTTGAAGCACAAACGGAAGGAGATGAGCCTTGAAGATCTCATTATACGCCTCAGAATCGAGGAGGACAATAGAAGGAGTGTGAACCCTTCTTCTGAGCCAAAGGCCAACGTTGTGAAATCTTCCAAATCCAAGCAAGATAGAAAGAGGAAGATATCCTTTCAAGGAAAAGGCAAACAAAAAGAATAGTTCTAGAAATTCCAAGGGACAGGTTTTATATGCAACAAGCCTGGCCATCGTGCTAAGGATTGCAAGAAGCGCCCAAAAAAAGGTAAGAACGATGGTGCAGCCCAGTAATTGAATTTGACAGAACATGACAATATTGAGAGATTGTTTGCTGTGGTAATGTCCGAAGCATCTCTGGTATCAAACACTAATGGCTAGTGGTTAGATACCAGTGCCACAAATCACATCTATGCACATAAATACATGTTCTCATTTTATGAGAAGGCTGAAGAAGATGAGAAGCTTCATATGGCAAACTCTGCATCAGCAAAGATTGCCAAAAGAGGAAAGGTGATCTTGAAGTTTACATCTAGCAAGGAGGTCGCTCTACTGAATGTGTTGCATGTACCAGAGATTCGGAAAAATCTAATTTTTGGCCTCATACTCGTCAAGAAGGGTTTCAAAGTTGTATTTGAATCTAACAAGTTTGTACTTTCAAAATGAGGAATGTATATGGGGAAATGGTACTTGTGTAATGACCTGTTTAAAGCCAATGTGGCTGTCATTGATGTAAACTCAAATTATGTGTACCTAAAGACTACTAATAAAGAAAAGTCTTCAGTTTCCACTGTTGTGTCTTTTTATCTATAACATGATAGATTATGACATGTAAACTATGGTACAATGAAGAGAATAGCAAACTTGGGGTTAATTCCAATATTTGGATTGGATGCTCGTTACAAGTGTGAGACTTGCGTTGTGGCCAAGTTTGCCAAGAAACCTTTCAAATCCATTAAAAGAACAAGTAAACCTCTATAATTAATCCATAGTGATCTATGTGATTTAAAGTTTGTAGAAAGTAGAAGTTGAAAGAAGTACTTCATCACATTTGTGGATGACTGTACTAGATTTTGCTGTGTTTATTTACTAATTAGCAAAGATGAGACTATGAGCATGTTTGTCAAGTATAAAAATGAAGTTGAAAACCAATTTAATAAACAAATCAAAGTGCTTAGGTCTAATAGAGGAGGAGAATACAGTTTAATCAATTTCAGAGAGTTTTGTGCTAGTTTTGGAATAATTCTCCAAACAACTGCACCATATACTCCACAACAAAATGGAGTTGCTGAACGATTGAACATGACACTAAAGGAGATGGCTAACGCCATACTTTTGAGTTCAAATTTACCTCAAAACTTGTGGGGGGAGGCAGTTTTAGCTGTAAATTATATTCTTAATAAAATACCACACAAAGACAGGTAAAACCCCATATAAGTTATGGAATGGAAAGTTGCCTTCCTACAATTTTCTAAAAATGTGGGGGTGCTTGGCCAAGGTAGCAATTCCTCCTCTTAAATAAACTCGGTTGGGACCTAAAACGGTGGATTGCATATTCATCGATTATGCTCAAAATAGTAGCATATATAGAATTTTGGTTCACAATTTTGAAAATGCGAAAATCCATGTCAATACAATCCTAGAATCAAGGGATGCTGAATTTTTTGAGGATATATATCCTGCAAAAAGAAATCAATGAGAACTTTCTCAGAATAAGCTTAGAGAATCAGAATTTGAGAATGATTAAGTTGTAACCAAAGAAGCCAAACATCGAAGGAGTAAAATGTCTCGAATTGAAAAATCTTTCGAACCTGATTTTCTAACATACATGTTAGAAGGTGAGCCCCAAACATTTAAAGAGACAATGTCATCTCCAGATGCTCCCTTTTGGAAAGAAGCTGTTGACAATGAAATCCATTCTATCCTAAGTAAACATACTTGGGTTAGTTAATCTTCCACCTGGAAATAAACCAATTGGATGTAAATGGATATTAAAAAAAAAAAAAAACTAAAAGCTGATGGTTCCATTGATAAGTACAAAGCTCGGCTTGTAGCCAAAGGGTTTAGACAAAAAGTGGGTCTTGACTACTTTGATACTTATTCACCTGTCACAAAAATAATATTAGTAAGGATGTTGATTGCTATAGCTTCGCTATACAATTTGTAGATATATCAAATGGATGTGAAAACTGCATTTTTAAATGGTGATCTCAACGAGGAGATTTATATGGACAACCTGAATGATTCAAGGTCAACGAACAAGAACTTAAAGTGTGTAAACTTGTCAAATCATTGTATGGATATAAACAAGCTCCTAAGCAATGGCATGAGAAATTTGACCGGGTAATGATTCAAAATGGGTATAGAATCAATGAGTGTGACAAATGTATGTACACTAAATCCATAATAGTTGGATATGTACTTATTTGTCTATATATCAATGATTTACTAATTCTTGGAGATAACACTGAGGTCATCAGAATAACCAAGAACATTCTCAAAAAGAACTTTGAGATGAAAGATTTAGGTGTATCGGATGTTATACTTAGCAGCAAAATTCTAAGGAATTATAATGGCTTAGGTTTAACACAATCTCATTACATTGAAAAGGTATTTGAGAGATTTAAAGGATTTGGCATTAAATATGCAAACAATCATTTTCCTTCACACCTAACTTTAAAAAAGAACACTGTAAATAGTGTTAGTTAGCTAGAATACTTTCAAGTAATCGGCAGCATCATGTATATCATGAATTGCGCTAGACGTGATATTACGTACTTAGTAAGCAAACTAAGTAGATATACCAGTAACCCATGTCACGAGCACTAGAATGCTCTAATGAGAGCATTATGATATTTGAAAATGACAAAAGACTATGTTCTACAATATAGCAAATATCCAGCTGTTTTGGAAGCTTATTGTGATGCCAACTGGATTTCAGATTCTGATGAATCGAAATCGACTAGCGGATATGTGTTCATGCTAGGAGGTGCCGCAGTGTCATGTAAATCCTCTAAACAAACTCTAATAATGCGCTCTACAGTGGAATCAGAGTTTGTTGCTTTGGATAAAGCTGCTGAAGAAGTAGAATGGTTTCAACATTTTTTAGAAGATGTTCCAGTATGGCCAAAACCTATGCCTACACTGTGACAATCAAGCAACAATTGCAAAAGTGCATAATGTAATTTATAACGGTAAGTCTAGACATATTCGTCGTAGACATAACACCATAAGGCAGTTACTCTCAAATGGAATCATATCTTTAGACTTCGTAAAGTCAAAGGAAAATATTGCGGATCCGTTGACAAAAGGTTTGTCAAGAGAGCAGATAAACTACGCATCAAGGGGAATGGGTTTAAGAGACTTAACTTAATAAAGAGATTCCAAGGTGGAAACCTAACCTATGCGATTGGAGATCCCATTATCTAAGTTCAATAGAACAATGCAAATTCTGGAAACTCTAGTGTAAGCACTGTCTCCCAGTCCTATGATGCAACAGTGTTTTCCTATAGCGTTATTAAGGGTACGCTATGCGTTTAATGATTCTTATAACTTGGAATGTAACATCCAAGTAAGATATGGTAGGATATCTTTAATAGGAATGCATATATATGCGTGAAGTTGGCCGACTTTATGAAAATCTTTAATGGCTAGATTTTTTTAAAGCACACATGAATCCCGAGAGGTTCGGGGCCAAAAAAACGAACACAACCGAGAACTAATCTTGAATTGGAAATACTCTGTGTGAGGTTTATTGTTTAGGCTTACACAAACAACTAGCGATTCAAGACTTAGTTCATCAACTAGTTAAGTAAGTCTGATAGACTTTCACTAAAGAAGGTTCAAAGCAAAAGCTACATATCTTGATGCGGTGTATTTCAACAAGCATGCTCAGATTTATTCAAGTCAAAAATGTTTTATTGATCCATTAATGTGGGTGATTGTTATAATTATGGTTAATGGATTAACGAAAGCCAACAAATTAAGATACGTCTTTTCCGTTCACGTATCGATTGAATTCATGAATTTCCTAAACTTTTCTGTTCACGTATCCATTGAATTCATGAATTTCCTAGATTCATGTATCTTTTAGTTCATGTATATATTGAGTTCACAAATCTCTTAAATTCACGTGTCTCTTGATTCATGAATCTCTTGGATTCATGTATCTCTTGATTCATGAATTTCGTGGATACATGCGTTTATTTCATGTATATCTTCTGTACATGAACTAAAAAGCCCTATAAATAGATAGGAGCATAGAGCTTCATTACAGTTTTTTTTTTTTTTCGACTCGATTCCAAAAGAGATTTTATATACTATTCTACTCTTTTGATTTTTCTGGGTGTGCTGGTTTAATTAAACAGTTCAATTGAGTCATGTTTGCATAGTGCTAATCCAGATAAGTTTGAGGTGTTGTATCTTGGGAGGCATAGTTCGTGAATTTGCGGAGCACTAATCGCCTTAAGAAGATTTGAATATCCATACCTCACCTCCATTACGTTGATATTTTGATTACAACAAACAGTTTGTTTTCTCTGGATTATATTCCAACTTATTCTATTTCTTTGTTGATTGAAAACGAAAGAGGGCTGGCCTCATGAGGCAAAGTTGTCGGGCGGCTGATGATGACTGCCCACTGACTGCTGTTGATTGAGGATCATTGTCAGTCGTTGGATCGAAAATGACTAGTGTTACTTTTATATCAAGACCGGCTTAGAATGTTTGTATGTTGGAAAACGACAACCATAGCGAGGACAAGAAGACACATGAAAGACCAAATGCAAGTAGGGGAAGTCAATGATTCAAATACAGAAAGACAAAAAAATATCAAAAATCATTACGAATCTACTGACTTTTGTGAATTAAAATATGAATAGCGTCAAGTGTATACATTTTCAAATATACACGGACACACCTTCTTGGCAAAATAAAATATTAAGTTCACGTTTCCCACTGGTAACTAATTCTACATTAGATATGTAACTTTCTGTTAGTGTTGCTCTACAATCATGCAATACCTCGTATAGAAAACTTTATAGTAGATTACTTTCTTTTGATATAATTAGCTTAATAATTGGTATATGTAATACATAGTTGAATTAATTAGAGATTTTCTAGCATGTTCAATTATATAAAAAATTCATTTTTACGTCATATAAAGTTTAATATTGAACATTATTATCATGTCATCATATATTCTACAAACTAGATAGGACAACATCGAACAAATGAAAATAATTATACGTAAAATTTCTTTTGTATTTTGCAATTTAGGCTACATAAACTTTATTCTGCGACAGCATCACTTTAAATTTGTTGGGTACCGCAAATTTGCGTGCTTATTAATCTAAACTCATTAGGTAAATTATAGGGCCATGGTCTAGGAATCTCTTTATCTCTTTGTATGCTTCTTTGTCTTGTGATGAGCATTCAAGCATTGGGGTGAGCATCAGTCTAAGGTTAACTTTGGACCAATCTTGAACCAGCTCAGCCCTGTCGGTTCTGGTCTAGTTCTCAATGGGACTAGGTCGATCTTTGGTCTTGAGATCCCTGTACCAGCACTGTGCGAGTTGATCCTCAGTCTTGAGAGTTTAAGGTCAATCCAACACGGACCAACCTTGACTGTATATATTATATATGCCATCTTGAATTTCGACCCCGTCTCAATAATATGAACTGGGCTTTTCATCGACACGCTTATGGTCCTTTGTCTCTGAACTGATCACTCATGAGTTAACTAACCTATTAGGTAAAGTTGTTAAGGGATATAAATGCGGTAGATTTGAGATTTTGATCGGAAATCGATCGCTCGACCATGATGATCGGCAAGGGTCAAAATGACACCGTTATAATTGATTTGTGATCGGATACGGGTCGATTCGACGGAATCATGTAATTTAATTACAAGTGATTCCGCCTGATTGCGAAATTCACGTCGAACGGCACTAACCTGGTTTTCAATCGATTTTATACTCGGTGTCCATAAGTGAAACCTTGCGATTTTTACGACAACTGAGAGTCGCCTACGAGTCGAAAATGCACAAACGTAGATTGAAAATTATTGACCATGGGTCAAACGCATTAAAATCCCTAAAAGCTACTCGATAGGTTAGGTTGTACTAAAATCGTGTCCGGTCGATTTTAACCATGAAATTGAATTCGATTTCGGGAATCGAACATTCGAACGTGTCGCGATTTATTTTTAGGACCTCGTCTCATCTTTTGGGAAAATTCCGTCAAGCCTGGAATTTTGCGGAAAAATCAAATCCGGGAAATTAAAATCAAAGAAATTCGGATGGGCACCTTTAGTTGGAAATTTGGCCACCAATTTGAATTGTTATGTGAAGGATTGAAGGGAAATTCGTAGGGGCTATTGCCATGGACTCTTTGGTCACCGAAATGACTTGATTTGTGAAGAAATTGAGAAGAAATTGGTAGAAATTCGTATGGACAGCAGTGGAGACATTTTTGGCTACCCATTTGGCTTAGTTTGTGAAGATTGGAGAGAAATTCCCCATTGGAGACTGTCTTGACCAAAGTGGCTGAAGACTTTGGGGCATGAACACTCAAGTGCCAAGATATTTGGCTTGGATGGCTATTGGCTATTGCATTGACTTCCTTGGCCCCTTATTCCCTATCTTTTTCCAAGCTTTCCCCCTCATGCGTGCCCTCTCCTTCCAACTGACTCCCCTCTACCATTTCTTCCTCTGCATTCTTTCCTTTAGCTACCACAAACTCCATTGCACCATCTCCATTCCGTCACAAATCCACCCGCCCACCGTCAACACCAGCCGTAGCCAGCAATCCGCCGGTCCCCTCCGTCCAAGCTGTGTCGTCCGTCTTCGCACTGTCCAGTCCAACAACCGCCTATAGCCCTCTCGACCACCAACCCGCCAGCTTGCCACCACCGTCGACCAGCTTCATCGTCACTACCTCCAACTGCCCATGGCCGACCGTCCGCGCCTCACCACTCACCCCTGTGCTCGCCAGCCATGTCCAGCTGAGCTAAGCCCTGCGATTAGCCCCCTCCAGCAGAACTGCATCTCAGCTTGGGCTAAGACTTGCAAGGCTATTTTCAGCCTCTTCTAGCCCTTCGTTAGAGACGCCATAGGCCTGGGTCTTCACCGCCTTCGCACCACTACTATCGCCATGAACCCGTCACCTCGCTAATCTGGTGATTTAACATCCTAATCTTGGATTAGGAAGTTAATTGCACTTAGGGGGATTAGTGTAAGGTTAATTATGATTAATGTAATTTAGTTAGTGTAACTAGTTAGTTAGAATAGCTAGTTAGATTAAATAGTTTGGTTAGGATGGTAAGTTAGATTAGTTGGTTAGCTTAGTTAGGTTGATGTGGTTAGCCTAGTTAGGTTAGCTAAATTAGGTTAGGGTGATTTTTTTTTTTTTTTTTTTTTTTGGTAAGTGTTAGGTTGATGTTGTTACGGACTATTATTGCAAAAAATTGGATTTATGGTATTTAAATAATAAAAATACCAGGTGTTGGTTTTTTATCCCAAAATTTTTATATAGTATATAAAATCGTGGAATTTTGAAATGAGTGTACCATGCCTACTGGTTCGATTTAAATGCGTGACCACATGTGATTATTTTACCAAGATGATTTTTAATACGAAGAAAATTGGCCAAGTTCATTATTTGAAATTGAGGTATTTGAGTGCAAAGCACGATGGTCTTGGCCAAGTATGTGCTGGTGTGTGATCACCTAAATACCTGATGCGTTTACGCAAGGTAGTGAATCCGTCATAATGCGTTTACGCATAACGATACCTGATTACATTCGGATGCCCTACATCAACGGATGCCAATCGCAGTGGAACGGCCAATGCTCCTTATCGAATGCCATCCTAATGCGTTTACGTGGGACAATGCCGTGCTCGATGGGGCGAGACGACGCCTGGTTATGCCGGATGACTGTCGACTGTTGAGTTAGACATGGCCGATGGGTCGTAATAACTGAGACACGTGTGAGTGATTAAGATAGCCGCATCTGATTATGGGACAAAATTGTGTGGCATGGAATATGATGTGTCATAACAGTTTTATCTTATAATCGGGACCCATGTGATTGTCTGAAAGGTGAATTGATGTGTTCTAGTTATGAAATATGTTTGCCATATGGATATGATATATGTGATGAGCTAATGTGTAGGGAGGTGCTAAGGTGAGGTAAGTCCTATATGTACATGTTTAGGCTGCCTCTAAGTGAATTCTCGTCATAATCGGGGTTTAGGGTGTAGACTCGCTAAGATTTATCTCACCCGGTTGTAGTTAACCCTTTTTCAAATTCTTAGATGGAGGTACGTCACATCGGTTTTGGGTGTCCATGGGAGGTGGAGACTAAGCGTACCCTTCTCCCCATCCTCGGGACCACCTGGACCCATGAGCTTGTGGTGACCACTATTTGGGTCGATGAGGGCCTACCTTAATTGGTACCTCATCGCTTCAAAGCATGGTTCCTCAACAAGCCTAACGAGGTTCGGGAGGGCCCCTTAGAGGGTTTTGACGGGCTTGCCGTCGAAACCAAGTATGACGAGGTACTTGGCCCCATGGATATCGGTATACTGGACGATATCATGGCGAACTTGGGACTTGAGGCTGAAGGGTCCGGAGTAGAGGTAGCTGATCCTTTGGACATCGACATCCCATATGGTGTTGTGGTAGACCCAAATCCCGAGTAGGTAGAGTCGGGGTAGAGTTGGCTTGGTAACTTCTTTTTGGATTTAGAGTCCTGTATATAAACCTGTAGGTTGAATCTGATATGTTTATAAAGTGTGTTTTGTGAAAAGGTGTTGGCATATGATTTTACTATCCCAGTGTTTGATGATTGTCAGGGTATCTGGTTAAATTCGCTTTCGCATGTGCATAAAACGAATGGATCGACAACACGTCCTGGGAACATCGCATTTTAATCGACCGCCGAGGGATGTGCACGTGCCCGGGGTTCGGGGTGGGACATTATATATTATATATTATTAATATATTATTAATATTATATATTGTTTATAATGCTTTTGCATATGGTGTTGTGAGTATTGTTGATAGATGATTACAGGAACTTCTCATCTTGTCTCATATCTCTATGAGTGATCTTAATCTTTTTTATGGTTTCTTACTTTTAGATGGTGCGGAATTTCTATTATTGCTTTATCTTAAATTTGTTGAATATGTATTGGTATATATAGTTTTGTTTCATCACGTTGCATTACGATAAATATGTAATTTGAAATGGTAGGTTTGTCTTTTTAGGGAGTACAAAAAATGAAATAAAAAATTATTAATTGGTCCCAGGTTGACCTTAGAATCGGACTGAATTCATTGAGTTGGTCCGGTCCTCAGTCTGAAAAATTGAGGATCGACACTAGGGTTGGGGGGTGGATCGGCCTAGCCCGGACCATGCTCACCCCTATTCAAGCACATGTGTTTTGACTAGCTAATATAAGTCATGATAGATATGGGGTCTCTAGGAGGGTCCAAACTTATGATTTCCCCCACCAATATTTTCTTAATTCTTTATTATTTAAATTCGGGTTTCACATAGGGGGAACTTAGAAAGAACTATTTTGGGTTGGCTAACACAAAGCAAATGCCAACACTGACTTTGTGATTAATTGTACAGGTTTAAACTGACAAAAATCCCAAATCAGTACACCTATGATAAATTTACTCTAACTCAATTTTTTAACTGCAAAAAATTTTAAATTAATCATTTGTGATGAATTTACTTTCTATTATTTTTTGTCAAATTGGATTAATACAATGAAAAATCACAACCCGATATACCTATGACAAATGGAATGGATGGTAAAACTCTAAACAACTACGCTCATAATTGTCACGAGTCACCCAACTAAGTAATTTAATGGTAAAACTTAACGAAAAATAATATATGATAAATTTATCACAGGTGTACTAGTTTTGGTAAATTTGTCACTGGACGTACTAATTTAGGATTTTTCATGATATTAACTTGTATTTCATTTATTTTTGTCAATTTCCAACGCATGATTGAAAAATATCACAATTTAAAAAAAAAAAATCATAAACCTATTGCGATCATACTAATTCAGTTTTGAACTTTTCTATTGTGCCAATTGAGTCCTAAATATTTTCATATCTTGCCATTTGAGTTGGCCAGAAGACATTGACGTGGTTGTCCAGTCAGTATTGGTCTTCCTATATAGCATACCGTCATTAATATTGACAATTTTTAATAAATTTTCTAATTTTTTGGTTTTTTTTTTTCCTTTTTTTGGTTTTTTTGTTTTTCTTTTCTTTTTGTCGGTGGCTAGTCTCATGCAATAGTCACCCACCGGCAAGAATTGGAGGGGGTTGGGTGAGGGACTATTATGCCTAGGTGAGGGTCATCCTTGCTTGATTTGGCGAGGGTTCTTGTAAAAAAGAAAGTAAAGAAAAAAATTATAGAAAATTTCAAAAAATTAAAATATTATTGAAAATGTCTACATAGCACGCTCGACATTCACATTATTGATTTTTAGTCAAAATTGGGCAAATAGACTCAATTGGCAAAGCATGAAAATGTTTAAAACTAAATTGAAATTATGAAAAATAGTTAAAATTGAATTGGCATGGATATACTAGATTTAGGACTTTTACCCAATTCAGTCAAGTACTAGTGACATTTTATCAATCATTTTCAGATGTCTTATTTTGTCTTAAGTGGGTTTTATTATATGGCACTGACGTTACATGTAGCTGATTTAGTTATAACGAGTCCAATCAGGCAAACCAATCAGGAATAATACGTAGTGTTCTTTTGTTTCCTCTAAAAGAGCTGAAGTAAATAAGGACGAGTTTATCCAATCCTCTCGACTATGTAGAGCTTTTCCTCTCGACTATGTAGAGCTTTCATCTACCCACATGGTAGTTTCACCTTCTCAAACCCTAACCTCACCATTCTTCATCCCTGCTTCTCTTGACTAACATCTTTGATAACTTCAATGGTCTGTTGTTCGGTACTGTGGAATTGTCCTTGTTGAAGAATGGGCCCCTTCCAATCCTCTTATTCTCCATTACTCTTCTTCAATCGAGATATTGTCCTATACTGTTTCTTGCCAATTAGTTAAATTCCCACAGCCTTCGCTTCAATCGACTTGAATCCTGTTGCATGCACCCAGTTGCCGTGATACCCACCCTTTCGCTTGCGATACCCACTTTGCCGTTGTGCTGTGTCATCTACTATCATGGATGATCATGACCAGGAGGAAGAAAATCGGCTGGCTACCCTGTGTTCTTGTTTGGGTCGCCTCTAGCCAGAGCACGGCATAGACAATTGGGATGAATCACTACCTGTGGAGAAACTCGAAGAATGTAAATTGATGCTAGTAGGTCAAATTTTATCAAATCCTTCAATTAATCTTCAGGCCTTTCGAAGTACTTTGCAGCGTGTTTGGAAAACAGAACAGGTTGAAATATCTGAACGGGAAGCTGGTATCTATGTTGCTTAATTCAAATCTGCTTCCGATAAACAGAGAGTTTTGGAAGGTGGTCCGTGGCGTTTCTCTGGTCACTTAGTGAATTTTAAATCTTGGCTTCCCAATACACCACTGCATTGTTACTATTTCTCTACTTGCGCTTTTTGGGTGCAAGTCTTTGGGTTGCCTTTGGAATGGTGTTCTGCACATTTAATTGAAAAGGCAGTTAGTAATATAGGAAAAGTTCTTGAGGTTCAGATTGAGAATAAGGAAGGCACCTCTCTACGGGCAGGGTGAGCTCAGGTTGAACTTAACCTGCAGGAACCTTTGAAGACAAGTCAGCTTATAAGAATCAGTGGTAAAGTCTTGTGGCTGGATTTTCGGTATGAGAGATTGTCACACTTTTGTTATTCCGGTGGCATACTTGGACACTACGCAACTTATTGCAAAGACATTCCTTTCACCGATGCAAAGATGGAAGACAGAGACAAAATGGTGTATGGCCAATGGTTAAGAGTCGAAGTGAGGGAGCACAGCTCATATTGGACAACTTTTTATGCATCTCAATACAAAACTGATTCACCAAAAGAAGTTATACCTGAGACTCCCTTACCAGCACCTCTTTTAGAACTAGTTAAGTGTCCAAGTAGTGAAATAGACAGAACATTACCTCAACTGACAACTGACCCTACTCGCAAAGACATCACCACTGTTGTCCAGCAACAACCTCCTGCAGATCAGTCGGGACAACATCTAACCTCAACAGTGCCAATTATAACCATTGCACTTGTGCAAAATATTCCAGACCTAAGAGTGGGCTCTTTCAACACAAAGCGATAGAAGCACAGTAAGCTTCATATTAAAGTAGGAACTGCGAAAAAGTTAAAGCGATATTGCCCTTATGAATCACGCATACATCAGTATGACCCCATTGACGAAACTCAACTGATGGACACTCCTATCCTTGAAACTGATGAAGCTGGAAAATGAGCCCTGGTGGCTTGCCCAAAAAAGCCACCACTGGGTAAATACAGTTTTTGAGTTGGAACTGTTAGGGGCTGGACAACCCCTTAACAGTCCCGTCCCTTAAAGCCCTAGTGGCTAAGGAGAGGCCCGATGGTATTTTTATTTTATTTTATGGAAACCAAAAATCAGCAGTTTTTACTTCTACGTCTACAAAAACAACTCAAGTTCCCTAGCTCTCTTATTATTAATCCTATAGGTTTAGCTGGTGGCCTGGCTCTTTTTTGGAATGACTAGCTAGACATATCCTTGGCGACTTCGTCCTCTGACTATTTTGATGTTTTCTGTACTGATCTACCTACTGGTGTGAGGATGCGACTAACCTGTCTTCATGCACCAGCCACTTTGCAGCAACACCTTCAGTTTTGGGCAACCTTACTTCTCATCAGTGTTTCCAACAATCTGCCATGGCTCTGTATTTGGGACTTTAATGACATTCTCTATCATTGGGAAAAAGTTGGTAAGCATTTGGCTAATTCGCAAAGGATGCAATCTTTCAGGGATGTATTACATGATTGTTCCCTCATGGACATTGAAAGTAAGGGATGTTCTTTTACCTGGATGAATCATAGGGCGGGTGCTGATTTTGTTAAGGAAAGATTAGATAGGGCTGTCTGCACTTTGGACTGGCGTCTTACATATCCTGAGGCAGAAGTGTTTGCTTTACCAGCAGTGGAATCAAACCATAGTCCCTTGCTATTGATTACGGATGGAGTACATCATCGTCGGACTCGGCCTTTTGTCTTCAAAGCCTTCTGGACTCAGGACCCGGAGTGCCGAGACATTATAACTCGGTCTTGGCGATCCAAAAATCCAACAGCCTCCTCATTTACTTCTAAACTGAAGTTGGTTTCCTCTGCACTAGCTCAATGGAGTAGATGAAAATTCTCCAAGGGTCACCAACAACTTGCAGTATTACATCAATAGCTTCAGCAACATGTGAATTAACCCCACAATCATTATGATCAGCCACTGATCTCTAATCTGAAACAACAAATACAGACATTATGGCAGCAGGAAGAACAATATTGGGCTATGAGATCTCGAATAAAGTGGCTGCAGTGGGGGGATAAGAATACTAGATTTTTTCATGCAACTACTATTCAGAGGTGACAGCGCAACAGGATTAGTATACTGCAAGATGACAATTAGGTTTGGGTGCGTGATCCTCAGTTTTTAAAACAGATGACTACTGATTACTTCTCTACTCTCTATCAGACAGTGGGGAATCGAGATTATGGCCCTATATTGAATCAATGTCCTTGTATAATCACAGAGGAAATGAACTTATCTCTAATAGCGCCGGTCACTAAGGAGGAAGTTCGAGATGCTACTTTCCAATTGGGAGCTACTAAAGCACCTGGTCCTGACGGTTTAAATGGCTTATTTTTCCAAAATCATTGGGATATTCTTCAGGAGGACCTATTGTTTTTTGTGCAACAGTTCTTTTTATCCGGAGTCATGCCACCTATTCTAAATCGGACTATCATCTCTCTCATTCCTAAGGTCCCTCATCTTGAAAGGCTTGATCAATATCACCTAATTAGCCTCTGCAATTATGGCTATAAAATTATCTCTAAGGTGCTAGCGAATCGCCTGAAGCCCTACTTGCCTGACCTCATATCCAAGGAACAAAATGCTTTTGTTAGTGGCCGCCAAATACAAGACAACATCTTAATAGTGTAGGAGGTGCTTCATCAGGTTAATATCAGAAAATGCAAGCAGCAATCTGGAGCTGTTTTGAAAATGGATATGCAGAAAGCATATGACCGGGTTGAGTGGGATTTCCTACAAGATTATCTTCTCAAGATTGGCTTTCACACTACATGGGTACATTAGGTTATGCAGTGTATCACGACAGTCTCCTTTAGTGTTAAGTTTAATGGTGAACTGCTTCAGTTTTTCAAACCATCCAAAGGTATTCGACAAGGTGATCCTCTTTCACCCTATCTATTCATCCTATTGGCAAATGTTTTATCTCATCTTATGAATCAAGCAATTACCATGGGGCTTCTCAAAGGCATTAAGTTGAACAGGTGGTGTCCCACTTTATCTCACCTCTTTTTTGCGGATGATGCCATTTTCTTTTTAGATGGTAAATTACTTGAATGTCAGAATTTGGCTAACATCATAAATCAGTATTGCTATGCTACTGGCCAAATAGTCAATCAAAATAAATCCGGAATCTTGTTTAGTAAGGATTGTCCTATTACCCTCAAGGAAAATCTTACTTGGGAACTTCGAATACCTGTGCTAGACAAGGCCGGTAAATATCTTGGTATACCATATGACTGGGGCAAATCTAAAAGAGAAATGTTTGTTTGGTTATTAGGAAAAGTGAATGCCAAATTAGAAGGGTGGAAAGAAAATTTGATCTCTAAGGGTGGAAAGGAAATTTTACTAAAGGCTGTCGTACAAGCGATTCCTCAGTACGCCATGTCAATTTTCAAGATACCTGTGTCTATTTGTAAGTCCATAGAGCAGAAAATTGCTAGATTTTGGTGGCAAAGTGATGGCAAGAAATCAAGTATCCATTGGAAGAATTGGGACACTCTTAAAAATAGCAAGCAAAGTGGGGGTATTGGCTTTCGTGATCTGCTTGACTTCAATAAAGCTATGCTTGGTAAGCAAGCTTGGCGACTAATTCAGCATCCAAACTCTTTATGGAGCAACCTCTTTAAAGGTCTGTATTTTCATGCTCGGGACTTTATGCATGCTAAGCTAGGTTTGAAACCATCCTGGGGTTGGAAGAGTATTCTGCTTGAAAGGAATGCTATTATACCTCATTTACTATGGTCAGTTGGTAATGGCCATTCTATCAACATTTGGGAAGACCGTTGGCTTCCGAGTGGGGTTATCGGAGGTCTTGTTGCTCGTGAGGCTCCCAAAATGGTCGTGGACCTATTCAACTCAGATAACAGCACCTGGAACATCCCCCTTATTACTTAGCACTTTGATGCCCCCCTAATGGCCGAGATTCTCTCTATACAAGTGCGCCCTATTTATGCTACTGATTGTGTTATATGGAACAAAACTCAGAATGGTGCCTACACAGTCAAAAGTGCCTACCATACCATACGACAATACAAGAATAGCATTCATCATACTCAAGCATCATCATTATATAAACCTCCTCTGATTCTATGGAAAACTATTTGGAAAGTTAAATTACCCCCAAAATTCGCCCTTTCCTTTGGTCAATTTGTCATAATGCCCTAGCTACCAAAGATAATCTCTATCAGAGGCACATCTCCGCTGTTCCAACATGCCCTATCTGTAATCACAACAAACCAGAAACCACAGAACATCTTTTGCTTTTGTGTCCATGGACGCATCGAGTTTGGTCACATCCCAGATTAGCATTCCCATTGCACCAAGCTCAGTCAGGCGAATGGATGAGTGGCTAACAAAACAGATTGAAAGTAGGGGTCGCTTACCTTCCATGGATCTTATTGCTGCACTGTTATGGCAGATATGGAAAGCTCGAAATGGGTTTATCTTTCGACAAAAGCGGCCAAATCCCTTGTTCGTTGTTGAGGAAGCCCTCGCTCAGGTGCAGATCTCTTCGCTCTCATCCCAACTGCTGATGTGTACAGCCTGAGCTTCCTCCCAACCAGATCGCCTGTGCGACCTCCGGATCCTGGTGAAATCAAAATCAATATCGATGGGGCATATCATCAGGTGACGTCACAAGGTGCTATGGCATGTATACTCAGAGATCATACCGGCACTTTCCTCCATGGCTTTACCTGCGGTTACACAACAAACTCGGCTCTGCACAGCGAGATCCAGGCGTTCTTGCACACTGTCGACTATCTGCCACAGCATGGAAAACATCATGGACGACTTGTGCTTGAATTTGATTGTCTTACTTTGATAGATGCAATTCATAATCCATCATCGACGCCTTGGGAGCTGCGCCCTTTACTCGCAGAAGTGGTGGCGAAACTTCCTCTTTTCGATACCCTATAGATTTGTCACTGTTGGCGTGAAGCCAATTGGGTGGCTGATTGGGCTGCTAAGGCCCATTCTCATGGTAGCATATCACCGAACCGGGCCTCCTCACTCCCTCCCCTCCTTTCGGATCTTATGTACGTGGATGCCCAAGCTACAGGATGTTGTAATACGTTTATTTAGTGCTATAACATTTCTTATTTCAACCAAAAAAAAAAAATCAGGAATAATACAAATTAACGTGCAATAGGGACGTTTAAAAATTCTCGGACTGATCGAGATTATGTGAACGTGACCTCCATCCTATTATGACAATGGTTGGAAAAGAACCGGCATCATTCTTCTTTTCACATGATTTATCCATGTGACGCTCCACTTAATTAAAGAATTTGAAGATCTCGAATTTGTTTCGTTCTCTTTCTTTATAAGCAAGGCAGGATCCTTCAGTTGAATATGGTGAAGGAAAGGGACGGATTAATCTAATTAGAAATTAGACATGCTCTCACCTTGATTACAAAAATTATTGACAGAATGCTTTGATTAGCTATAGTTGCTAGGGACATCTTTGCAGTTTGGGTCGGAACATGTCTATTGGAAAATTAGATTGAACCTAATCATTCATGCTCCACTAAATTAGGACCGGAGAAAAATGGGACCGCTTTTCTAAGCATCAGACGTTTATTATTATCTAGGGAAGGGATGCAGAAACAATTGGAAAAAGTAATGGAAGCTGCGAAACTACGATACTTCTTTTGAGAATCGAGAACTTGTGATTACATGCATGATAGATGTTAGTGTGTGAAGCAGATAATTATATGCTTAAATTATTGTAAGGAAGTCAGGGACATGTAAAAATGAGAATATTAATACGACATTAATACGAATATATATACTAATGTAATATCACTTGGTGAAGTCGAATTGAATCTTCATTTCCTCCGAATTCTTGTATGCCCATCAGGCGAAAAAAAGCTGTCCAAAGTGCGCCGGCTGGACCGAGGAAAACGAGAGATGAAAAAAATTATGAATTGCACCTGAGAGCGCCATTCCAAGTTTCTGGAGGCGACGAGGTACATATTTTTAAAGGAATTGCGATCGGATCAAGGACAAGAAAACCCCACAAAAGAAAAAAATGTAAGCAGGTGAAGTCCACGATTTAGGACAAAAGGAAAGATAAAAAGAAATCGAAATTTCATAAAATAAGTGAATCTGAATGTCGGTCTCTGCGTAGCCCAGTTGTCGAAGGAGTTACCTAAGATAAAGTCATTTTTAAGGAAGTGAACATCGAGCGAGGACAAGTAGCCACACAAAGACAAATGTAAGTGGGTTTAGTCGATGATTCAGCTCAAAAAGAAAGAGCAAAATCGAAATTTCAATTAAAATGTGGACATTGTCGCATATTTCAGTAATTTTTGAAATATTCACTATAATAACTTTGGTAGAAATTATGATCGCAATGAAGACCATAATTATTCTTATGGTTATGTAACAGTTATTTAACAATCATATAACGTCTGATTTATTTTTTCATAAACCGTCAATTATTCTACGACGGCTCTATAACAATCTCTTAACAACTCTATAATGGTCTCTCAATGGCTCTATTTTATATAATCATAAAAATAAAACTTCAAATGACAATCTTAATAGATACATGAAATTAAAAAGAGAATATTCTTTTTCCTAGAAAAAGCTTTCCTTCCTTTTCCTTATTGGATTATACATGTATATTGTTTGTATTCCTTTGAATATTCAATGCGAAATATAGAAAAAAGTCTATTGTATCTTGAGAGTATAACTGTTAGAGCCTATCGTATCGAGTTTCGTACTCCGAGGGGCGGAATTATCCTTAAGTATGGTACCAACACGCCTGAGACAATTTTATTTTTTCATCAATTTATCCAATAATCTTAAGGATAATCCCCATGGAGTCTCAAGTTGGAGTTGCCGTCATCATTGATGGCTCTATCTCCACTAGTCCAGTTGTGTTGCCACCACTACCACATATGCCCTATGCTAAACCAATCCCTAATATATCAAATATTGAAGTTTTTAATGGCACTAATTTCGAAAGGTGGCAAGAAAGAGTTTTCTCTATTTTAGATGCACATGGTGTGGCTTTCGCACTTAAGGAGGTCGAACTAACTTATAAAAAACAGTGAGATTAGTGGATACTTGCTAATAAGGTATATAGGCACACAATTATTAGTATGCTTCTAACGAATTGTTTGATGTCTAGTGTCCGTACAAGGAAGCGAAACAAATATGGGACTTCATGATTGCAAAGTACGTTGCAGAAGATGTCGGGAAACATAAATTCATGATTGGAAATTATTTCGATGGGAAAAATCCGATGACAATGAGATCAAGACACAAATCAAGAATTTCACATGCTGACAGAGGATTTGAAGGCGGAACACATCAATCCACAAGAAGAATTTATTGCGGGGTTGTTGATTGAAAAGCTGCCTAAATCTTGGAATGACTACAATCAACAACTCAGTACAAAGATGAGCAACTATCACTTGTCAATCTAGTCATGCATATTGTCATTGAGGACACAAATTGCAAGGAGATCAAAGTTGCCAAAGGTAAGGAAATTGCTACCCAAGCAAATTTGGTGCCAAGCAAACCTCAATATCACCAAAATGGGTATAATAACAAAAAACCTGAATGTAAACCCAACGTTGCTCACCCAATCTTCAAAAAGAAAGGCTCTTGTTTTGTTTGTGGACAGACCAAACCATCATGCAGCATATTGAAGAAAGAAAATAAGGAAAATGACAATCCTACTAATCTAAAAGTTGACTTTGAAAGCGGACTCTCCATTCATTATATAGAGAAGATTGTCAAGATTTCATCATCCACTGCAGAACTTATTCCAATTCAATGAGTATTCTCAATATTATGCCTTGAAGAGGACTCGAACCTCCATGCCTCCCATAGGAGTCTAGGCCGTGTCTCAGCCCTAGTGTAGCTAATTATCGTCTCGAACCAACTACTGATTATCACCTTGATAAGCTATTGCCTCACCAACTAGCTAATCAAACGCGAGCCCCTCCTTGCGTTGAAGTAGATGACCCTAACAATATAATTGTTGTGGTCATTTCCCAAGCTAATACCGTGGCCAATGTGAAAGAGTAGGTGCAAACTCAAGTGCTACCAAGTATATTTGTGCAAATAAAAATACCTTTTCCTCTGACATGCCGGTAGGGGAAGGAGAAAAAATTATTTATCTTCGTGACTTAAGAATAGCTCAAGTTCTTGGGAAAGGAAAGGTTATTCTTAAGCTCACATCCAGCAGCAAGGCCCTGAATAATGTACTACATGTCCTTAAAACAAAATCAATACATGTAATGAAATCAATAAGGAAGATGCAGCTTCTATATGCTTCCTACTACTTGGGATGATAGTATTGCAACACAACGTCTACTGTTAATCATGCCTACAAGCGTCACTATAACAAATAGGTATGAAAGAACCGACCATGGTTTGTCATGAAAAGCATTAAAAGTGTGCACACAGCAAAGATAAGCTCGTTCAGACTTAAGAGACTCATTTATAATTGTAAAGTGCAGCATTAGCTCGGCTCGACCTCAAAAGAAGCGTCCTTGTAGATGTCACCTAAGAAGATTTTTCCTTATTTAGGGCGGTGGAATGTGGATGTGCACGATCTACTTTCAAGCGAAACTCCGTATTAAAATGCACGGAATCAACCAATTTTTCGAGCAAGAAAAGACAACTTTCTTTTTTTTTACGTAATATGAATTAAATTGCCTTTATTGGCTTTTGCAGATTTTCGATAACATTTTAGTGCTTATACGTGCACGTTGTATCCTTCGACATTTTGGAAGAGTAGCACTATTCAAAAATATTATCCTTTTAACAATTCCTAATATTTAATCATAAATTTTATCTTACTATTTTAAGACTACGACACTTTAAAGAATTCCTTTTACTATATTTTGATAATATTCTGATGTTGCTTTTAGTTTCTAAAATGGTTAAAGTTTTTGACTTGAAGATTCTTAATAAGTATTGACTACCGGCTCAATTGCTATGGTGTAGTATGGCTATGGCTAGTTTTATTATGGGAAAATTTCAAATAAGGACCTGAAATGAATCTATTTTCTCAAATAGAGACCCAAAGTGAACTCTGTGTCATATAAGGACCCGAAGTGGACCCATTGTTTTAAATAAGAACCCAAAGTGAATTTTGTGTCAAATAAGGATCCGAAGTGATCGAGTTAATTTTTTATTGAGGACCTTAGTTCACCGACATATATTTTCCGACAATTAAAATAGGAGCAATTTTGTCAAAAATTTGCGATTGGAAAAAAAGGGAAAATTCTAAATTAATTAAATTTAGGTTATTAATTTAGATGTTTATGTTTTCTTCTTTCTTCTCCCCCGCTGCTCCTCAACCAAATCACTGCCCAATGATCGTCATGACTCGATTCTCATTGCTCTTCGCCTTGCTCGACAAGCGGAGAATTTGGGTCTCTGCAAACAAAGAAAGAAGCATATCGTTTTCTTCTTACTTTTGAATTCATGCCTCAAGCGGCGGAGAATTTGGGTCTTCGACTTTTCGGAGGATGGGTATAAGGAATGGGGAGAACTTCAGTCTTTGACTTTGCAGATGATGGGTACAAGGAACGGGGAGACCTTAGAAAACCTAGGGTTTTTTTGTTTCTATTTTAGGATTTGTTAATTTTCCCTATTTTTGTTTTTTTGGACAAAATTGCCCAAACTCCGGTGGTTGGAAATGTCACATGCTTGATAGCTGGCGAATATTTGGCTAACTAGCAAGCTCGGGTTCTTATTAAGAATTTATTCAACCATTTCAGATTCTTATTTGAGACAATGGATCCACTTTAGGTCCTAATTTGATACAAAGTTCATTTCGTGTCCTTATTTGAGAAAATTGGTCAACTTTGATTCCTTATTTGGAATTTTCCCTTTTATTATTGATCGAGTTGAAGAAAGCTTTGACACGAAACAGTATTTTGTAAAATTTTAAGTTCGTATGATCTTCGCATCTAATACAATAGACATGAGTATTATTTTTAAATATAACTCATCTAAATTTTGTGCGCTTAAATAGATGTAACAAAAGCCAAAACTCGAACTTTTATATTTGCTTGGAATGACTAATTTTGACCAATTGTCTTTATATCTACAGATAATAAGAAATATGTGTAGAATGCTATTTTGTAGTTCAGCAACATCCCCACAAAGCTCCATTCCTCCCACTTCCCTTAAAAATAATTAGACAACATTTATTAGGCAAAAAACTAATTATCACTGTTGACACCTAAATTTTAACGGCCCATTTAGTCATTAAAAATTAGGGTTTAATTTTATCAAAAAAAAATTCATTAAAAAAATTAATTGCATAGCATATGAATTTAGGTGCATTTGTTTTTAATTTGCATTTTTTACATTTGTTTATTGGACCGGTGGCGGATGGGTCGAATTAGTGGTTTGTGGTTTTAAATTAACAGGCTGGACTAAGCCTATGAAGAATACAAATTGGCCCGAGCCCGTTTTCTGAAATTAAGATTTGAAATGAGGATTTTTGGAATTTAAGAAAATCGGGTTGCAATCTTATCTTTAAAAATCAGTAGAAGATATTCAGGAGATAAGGAAAAGGATTTTTGTGATCATAGGGGTTATAAGTAATCTTCATAAGAGATGAAATATTTACAAAAGATTACATTTTGTTTTTCTTATATAAGGAGTGCACGGAAAAAGTTAAGGGGGGGTTTCGCTAGGGTTTCTTTTGGTCGAGGAAGAGAAAAAAGCAAAAAAAGTGAAAGAGAGAGGAAAGGGAAGAGGGGACGTGCGGCAGCAGAGGGAAAGAAAAGCAGAGAGACAGACAGACTTGAGGAGACGTGTGACTGGAGAGTGAGAGAGTAAAAAAACAAAAAGAGAAAAAAACCAAAAATCACTGTGCTTCTTCTCCGAGAAGTCCCCGCCGGCGTCCGTTGTTGCCCACCGCGCCCGCAGCGCCTCGCGCTGGTCACCGCGCCTCCGCCGCTGCCGCAGCCACCGTCTCCGTCCGCGCCAGCACTTCCGCCCCGGCGTACCCTGTTGCCCGAGTCGCCGACCATCACCGCGGCTCCGCCGCGATCCGCTCGACCCCTCTCGCCGCCTACAACCATCTGTCGAACGTCTCCGAGCGCCAACGCCTTCTCCAGCGACCCAGCGCCCAACGCCGCCTCAGCCTTAGCCGGAGCTCCCTGCTGCCGAGCCACCACCGCCCGAGCGACGCCCCTGCTCTGTTTGCGGTCTGCCCAGCCCGGCGCCCGCCGTGCCCGCCGACGTTTCCTCCTGTTCATTCGTTGCTGCCCGAGCCGCCGGCAGCCGAAGCCCTTGCACGCCGCTCCGAGCCCTCTCCGAGCGACGCCGCCGCAGCATTCGTGACTCCGGTCGCCCTTGCTGCCGAGTCCAACAACCACGCCAGCGCCCAGTAGTCCGCGACTCCGCACCAGCAACGCCATCACCGCCGCTCGGAGCTCGACGTACCGCCCCTGTCTCGCCTGACCCGTGACCAGCCGTGTCTGCTGCCGCCCTCGCCGGAGTTCCCCTGCCGAACCTCCGATCCTCTGCTTTGGTGACTTGCCACGAACACGAAGCTTGAAAGGAAAAAGGAAAAAAAAGAAAAAAAAAAAGGGAAAATTAGGTAGTTTTTATTTATTTATTTACTTATTGTTTTTTTTTCTTTCCTTTTTGTTTTATTCTTTAGGTGAAATTGTTCCCTGATTGAGATCCCAATATGAAGTAGTCCCTAAAGCTAGAGATTGACAGTCGATTTTCGCGCCCGAAATCCGACTCGCAATCCCTTACAAAAATCGATAATCCAATCTCAAGACCGAGATTCGATTCGCGATTTAATTTAAAATTGACCAACCCGATCTCATGCGCGAGATATGGTTCGTCAATTTTGGATATCAATCTTATCTTGTGTGATTTGACATCGTCAAGCTAGTTGAGTCAATCTTATTTTCGTAAAAGAAAAAATCCAAAAAATACTTGAGTTAGGAATAGATTTGCTTTAGAATATTCCTAGTCTTAAGTTTAAAATCGTAATCTTATTTCGAATTTCTTAAAGAAAAACACAAAAAAAATCATTGTGCATATTTGATTGGAATTGCACGTTTCATGTTAAATTAAGATCATCTTTTTAGATAAATCGCATTTTAGATTTAGATAATGTCTTAGTTTAAATTAGGATTTAATATGACTTGATCCCTAATTTAAATTAGATAGAATCTTAATCTAACTAGATAATTTCAAATTTCATAAAATTTGTCTTAGGATAAATTAGTTGCAATTTCTAGGATAGATTGCATTTTTAAAATAAAAAATGTCATATGCATGTCATATAGAATTAGGTTCATGAAATGCATGTCATTTTAGTGATTATTGTTAGGTTCATTTCTAATTAGAAATTGTCCGTCATTAGATTAGGTCATTTAATGAATGTCGTATGACATATAGCTCGCATATTAAATTATATGTCGCATGTCATTTTAGTTGAAATAATTTTGTACGTCATTGCATTGCATCGCACGTCATTAGCATTAAGTCATTTGGGTTAAATTAAATCGCATATTTAATTATTGCATTTCTTTATAATAGACTGCATGCTTATTTATGTCATATAGTTTAGGACATGTTGCCATGCCATATCATTTCATATTAGATTAGAAGCATTGCATTGCATATGGACTATATTTTTGTTGAAAAAGAGAAAACAAAAATTGAGTAATTGCTTGTTAATTAGAAACCATATCTAGGATTGTTGATATGGATTTTAATTTAACACTGCAGATGCTTTCGTTGCTTTGAGGTAAGTCCTGCATCATTTAATTGCTTTCTTGGGTGTTAAATTGGTGGTTTGCGCACCTGCATGAACACCTCACATGTTAGGGAAATAAATTTAAAATCAATCCAAATTGCTTGCCAAACATTTTTCAAAATAAAAAGAAAGGTACCGAAAGGGCGTTAGAGAAATCTAACGTAACCAAATCCCCGTACCCTTAGTCTCTGGTTCGTAGAAGTAAAGTAAATCTCCCGTTACTTTACTAGGGTTTCTAATCGACCCACCAAAAATAGATTAGTGGCGACTCCTAGTTAAAATTTAATTGCATGTTAACAATTCAAACCTAAGTCGCGAATTTGTATGGGCTTGGGAGAGCCCGAGTTAAGTCTAGGCTTAACAATCCATTAGCCAAACCTAGGTGATCCAAACCCCGAGAAAATTGGGTCGCGACAGCTTGGCGACTACGCTGGGGAATTGAGTTGAAACTCTTAGTGGACTTAGGCCAATTTTCTTTTTTTTGAAAAATATTTTTGTTTGGCAGCGAGGATCCCAGGTACGTCCCTAACATTTAGGTGTTAAATGTTCTTGCAGATTGGGAGGTATAAGGGGAAGTGATTGCTAACCCTTGCCTTGCAGGTTGGAGTTAGGGATGTATGGTTTATTTTTATTGAAGTGTTGTTTGATTTCAATTGCTATGCATGCTTTGCATTTATCACTACACTTTGCACACACAACCTGCCGTCGGACCTGGGCTGCATAGGATTATTTAGGATGGTATTGAGATGGATACCACTTCGACCGCATGCTCGCGGTACGAGTCGCCCATCTCAATCCCGAAGTTTCTTTCATGGTGTCAAGAGTACCCACCTCGGTCCGCATGCCCGCGACCCGGGCCGGCTCTTTGACCAAGCCGGAGTCATGAGGACCCGACATAGTCCACAAGCTCGTGGCTAGTCTGATCATCCTTGTGGCTTCACTTTGATAAGCCGTATAGATTAGAAATCGAGCCACTTACCATGCGCATGTCTATGTGATTGCCGTCGATTTTTCTTGGTAAAGTAAGTTTTTTATCCCTATACCATGCAATTTATTTTGTCATGCTTTTGGTCTGTCCATGACAATCTAGTATAGTCATTTGATCTAATTCCTTTTAGAATGAAATGAAGAAATTGTTATGCAATGAATCATTTGGAAAATAAAAAACTTTGGAGAATTTGTTTTCAATTTATGTCTAGGAAATTTGATTTTACTAGGATGTCTATTTTTCTAACTTTCTTTAGGAAATTCCCTCCTTGTAAGAACTTTTCATGAAAAAAAAAATGATGAAAAAAAGTTGATAGATCATTGTCATAGATTGATTCTTTATTTGCACCTCATACTTATATATTTTCATTCATTTGAATTAGGTCATAACAGATCCGTCATGTTCGCCTATCATCACGCGATTAAGAGCTAGAATGGCCGAACAAATCGAAATGCGTGATTGTGTCTCCGCTGTAGAGACTCAACTCCAACAAGTACTCGCCTCTTTACAGCTTGTGACGGATCAACTCCAATTCCTCCAAGCAAATCCAACAACTGCACCCGCTCTTCCTGAAGTAGTTATCCCGAAGCAAGCAAACAAGGTTCAAATAATTGATGACAACATGCCTAGGCTGGAAGATGACCCAGTCATTGTTGGAAAGGCCAAGCTTGATGGCGTTCCCAAGACGGATCGGGATGAGCGTTTTTGCGAAACCGGGAAGAGAAAATGAGACTACCGGGAGTCACAAAGCTCCCTCCCGTTCGACCTCTCAGTTTATGAGAAGGTCAAAATGCCGAGCAAGTTCAAAATGCCAGAGTTTGAGAAGTATGATGGCACATCTTGCCCAAAATCTCATCTGCAGATGTACCACGTGCGCATGGCCCAGCACGTCAAAAATGAGCCCCTCATGATCCAATCATTCCATGCGAGTTTGACTGGACCTGCATTAAACTGGTACGTGATGAAGAATGTGAACCTTCTCGACACCTGGAACGAAGTAGCCGACGCGTTCCTCAAACAATATAAGTTCAACATGGACATCGCACCTTCTCGAGAAGACCTGGAGCCGATGGAAAAGAAAATGAGCGAATCATTTAAAGAATATGCTGTAAGATGGAGAAACCTGGCAGCTCAAATCACTCCTGAGCCTACCAACAAGGAGCTGATGAAGTTGTTTGTGAAGACCCTCCCATTTGAGTTTCGTAACAGAATGGCCAGTACATATGTCGAAAGCTTCAATCAGCTTATTCCTATAGGAGAACAAATTGAGATGGGGATAAGAGAAGGGTGGTTTACTGAGCCATCTAATAAGAGGTTTTCTACCAAGAAGGAGAGAGACCCTGAAGCTGAGATTAATATGGCCTACTCTCAACTGAATCGTGATACATCCAATCGCGCTCCAGTAATTAAGATTTCTACTGAGCAACAACGTGGAGGATATCAATTCTCGGGTCAACGACGTAATGTTAGGAGGCAGCTTACACCTCTTCCTGGACCCTTATCCAAAGTTTTGCCTATTCTCCAAAAGAAGGGATTACTTTCTACTGAGCCGAAGCGACCAAATCCCGAGCGTTATCCTGCATATAATCCCTCCGAGAAGTGTGACTATTACATGGGAGAGATTGGTCACTCTACTGATGATTGCTATGTTTTGAAGCATAAGGTCCAAGACCTCTTGGATACAAGGGCGTTCTCTTTCAGCAGTAATCAGAAAAATCCTCAGCCTAACCATGATGAAGGCGCAAATGCTGTCACTAAGTGAAGAAGTTCTTATCTCCTAGGATTTCAAGTTTTGTTTAGGATTCTCTGAAATTTCAATTATCGCTTTCACTTTTAGGGTTTGGCTTGTTTGCATTTTCCATTCCAATAATGTAATTCATTTGATTCTATTCAATGAAATTACAATTTTATTTTCAATTTTGAGGATATGATGGAGTATACCAAACCAGTCCAATGACGATATCCAACCATGAAAGAAACTATCATCCACGGAGAAATCCTGAGGGCTGGACTTTTTCATACCTCCTCTAAAAACTTTTTCGAAAATAAAAGCATTTCGTTGTTAAAAGAAAACATTTTTCCAAAGCTTGTAGCAGATTAAACTGTTTGTTTGTCGACTCATTTGCTTTTTGTCTCGAGCATAATTCTATAACTCGTTATGACAAGGGACATCTGAAAATAGCGTATCGAGTTTCAATGATCATAAACTTGACTTGTGATTAACAGGTTTAGAGTGCACTTGCAATGAAAAAAGATTTGGGGCAAGTGAAAGAAAACCATCATTCTTCGGTGGAAGATCCTGGGGGCAAGTTTGCTCCAAATTACAGCCTATATGTGGTAAGGAAGGTACTTTCAGGAGGTGCCGTCCTAGCATAAATGGGTAGTCATGAGTTTTCTACTCCAATTAATTCTGATGCTATCAAGAAGTATTACCCATGATAGAATTTGCTATGTCATGTTTTGAGCTGCAAGCATTTCTATGATGAGTAAATTGCCTCAGTGAATTGAAATGTTCAAATTTGTTGCAAATCTTGCATTTTTCCTCCTTGATGAATTGTGTGAGATGGAATGAATGTGTCAAATGGGATACTTTAGAATGATGAATGACAAACCATATTCCATACACATGTTTCATACACTAACCCCCAGTGAGTTGTGTGGAAAAATTCCATGCCCACGAGGAAAATGGTGATCTCGCATAGGGTACATCAACCGAGGAGATGAGAGGCAGTTTCTTCTGCTACCTGAAACACTATAGATATATCCATTGTTCAGCCTTTTGAGCCCACACACATGAAAAGCTTTTAAATTATCCCTGTCAAGGATCGTCCTATACTGGGACAAGATTTGAAATGAATGATAGGAATTTTCTTACTCACACTTGCATCAATCTTCGAGTATTGTTTTTACAGTGTAACTTATACGATAATTTAAAGTGCCTTAGGATAACGAAGAGCAGTTCTTTCTCTATCCTATACACTTTATCCATTGCATAGCCCCATTGAGCCTATGAATTCATTTCACATTAAACCCAGTTGGTGATCATCCCCCACCTTTGGGGCAAGGAAAGAAAATCAAACCACTCAAGTAGCATGATTTATAATGCTAATAAAAATGGAGACTTTGTCCAAAAAAGAGAATGCAAAAAATGGGGCATGAAAAAGCAGTGTGCCTGGTAAAAGCAAGGCCAATGCCCAAAGAAAAAATCAAACACTTGATGAAGTGAGTCGTATCTCCAACAAGGTGGTACCCAAAAAAAAAAAAATACTCAAATGTTGAGATGTTGCAATCAGTGGAGTTGTGATGTGAAGAAAATCTTCGACAATAGGGAGAAAAATTATTGGAAATGTCAAGATGATCACCAACTTTGACCCCCTAAACACTTTTTGAGCCTAATCATCTTTTTGTTTCTCAACCCATGAACTTAGCCTACGTTACGTCCCTTACAAAGTCTCTTCAGATTAGGGCACTTGAATTAACGTAAAAGTTCATATGTTTGGAAGCATCGCTTGAAGAAGTGCGAGTAAGATAATTTCTGCTTCATTTCTCATGTTTCTTGATTTGTAAACCCCAAGATGATTGTGAAATATCACTCATTTTTCAATAGCCTCGACTCAAAGAGTCTCTTTTGTTAAGCCATTGACCAAGCCCGCATTACAGTCCCTATTAAAGACCTCTCATATTGGTAAGTTCGTACCACTTGCGAGATTACTCGGACCCTTGTTTGGCATGATGACAGTGAGATAGAGTGACTGTTAAAAATCTTGCATCAAAGGTCAGGATGAAATGGCCATTTTAATCGGGAGTGAAAAGTCCTTTCGATCGAAAGATCTCTCATTTGACACATCCATGACACTCATGTATTCACATTGGAATATTCTTTTGAAATGTCTCCAATGGAAATTTGAGTGATGCAAATGTCATTATGCATGAACCCCAATTGAATTGATAAAAACTTCAGTAGATTTTGAAGTGTGCATTCCAGAATAGCCGTAATTGCTTATTTATTTGGTAAATGCATTTTTGCTGTAAATTGTGTCTCAAAGACCCAAGAGCTCTTGACATTCAGGCTCCTTTCAAGAAGAGAAACCATCAGAATATTCAAGGTGCATCCTTGATTTATTTCTATTGAGGGGTGAGAGACTTCCACGAGATATATGAATTCTAGAAGACATATCCCCAAGAATCAGAGATATCATCAGGTGAGTATATCTCTACCCATTATTGACACTTGACTCGGTTAAGCTGTCTCTCTATATTGACCTGGCGTGCTTTCGTAGCCCAGAGTCCCTTTCATTGACCCAGCGTGCTTTCGTAGCCCGGTGTCCTTTATATTGACCTGGCGTGCTTTCGTAGCCCAGAGTCCCTTTCATTAACCCAGCGTGCTTCCGTAGCTCGGAGTTCCTGACCTGGCGTGCTTTCGTAGCCCAGAGTCCCTCTTTATTGACTCGGCGTGCTTTCGTAGCCCGATGTCCATTTATACCAAATCGGCGTGCTTCCGTTGCCCGGATTTCTTTTATCGACCTGGCGTGCTTTTGTAGCCCAGAGTCCCTTTTAATCGACACTCGACTGAGTTGTCCCCCAAAGATTTTCCTCCGAGCCAATCGATTAAGGCGACAGAAGAATGGTTCGGGTCCTGGTCAGTTGATCTCTTTTGCAAGGCTGGGCGACCGAAGAATGGTTCGAATCCTAGCCAAGCAAAACCTCAGTCTAGGTGACCGTAGAATAGAACGGGTCGTAGACAACATCTATTTCCCTATTTAGGCGACCGTAGAATGGTACGAGTCCTGGAAGGTAAATCCCCGTTTAGGTGACCGTATAATAGAACGGGTCCTAGACAACATCTATTTCCCTATTCAGGCGACCGTAGAATGGTACGAGTCCTGGAAGGTAAATCCCCGTTTAGGTGACCGTAGAATAGAACGGGTCCTAGACAAAACCTATTTCCCTATTCAGGCGACCGTAAAATGATACAGGTCCTAGAAGGTAAATCCCCGTTTAGGTGACTGTAGAATAGAACGGATCCTAGACAAAACCTATTTCCCTATTCAAGTGACCGTAGAATGGTACGAGTCCTGGAAGGTAAATCCCCGTTTAGGTGACCGTAGAATAGAACGGGTCCTAGACAAAACCTATTTCCCTATTCAGGCGACCGTAAAATGATATGGGTCCTGGAAGGTAAATCCCCGTTTAGGTGACCGTAGAATAGAACGGATCCTAGACAAAACCTATTTCCCTATTCAGGCGACCGTAGAATGGTATGGGTCTTGAAAGGTAAATCCCCGTTTAGGCGACCGTAGAATGGTACGGGTCCTAGACACAACCAAACACTGTCATACTGGACGACCGTAGAATGGTACGGGTCCTAGGAAAGCAGTCTCTTTGCAAAGTCATGTTAC
Organism: Eucalyptus decipiens; assembly: GCA_014182575.1. Classification (NCBI taxonomy): domain Eukaryota; kingdom Viridiplantae; phylum Streptophyta; class Magnoliopsida; order Myrtales; family Myrtaceae; genus Eucalyptus; species Eucalyptus decipiens. The sequence goes on along the minus strand of CM024613.1, from coordinate 47,993,134 downwards.
TATTTAGGCGACCGTAGAATGGTACGGGTCTTGGACATGTAACACCATCTTGAATCACTCTACCCTCCTTGAAGGTAAGATATTCTAGGTAAGTTCTTTTTACCATTTTCCAAAAATTAGACATCTTAGTCTGGATCTGGATGTCTCCATTCTTTTCGTTGAACATTTCACTCTGGATGTGAATGTTCTTCGATCTTCCTCGTTATACCTTAGCTTGGATCTAGGTATTTCGAGTTCAAAATCTTGACATCTCTGTCTGGACCCGGATGTCTTGATCATTTTCGTTAGAGCATTTCACCCTGGATGTGAATGTTCTTTGATCTTCCTCGTTATACCTTAGTCTGGATCTAGGTATTTCGAATTCAGAACTCTTGACATCTCAGTCTGGATCTGGATGTCTCAATTCTCTTCGTTAAACATTTCATTCGGGATGTGAATGCTTTTCGACCTTTCTCGTTATACTTAGTCTGGATCTAGGTATCTCGAGTACAAAAATCTTGACATCTCAGTCTGGATCTGGATGTCTTGATTATTTTCATTTAAACATTTCACTCTGGATGTGAATGTTTATCAATCATTCTCATTATACCTTAGTTTGGATCTAGGTATTTCGAGCAAAAAATCTTGACATCTCAGTCTGGATCTAGATGTCTCAATCTATTGCCTGTTACGCTTTTCAAGGAACCTGAGTGAGAGTTGGGTACTTGTGGAGTAAATATGGATTTATCATGTACCTCAAGATGCTTTACCGCACTGACAGGGAAGTAATTGTAGGTACGTTATTTCCTTTGACATCATGCATTTGCATTAGCATTTTCATGCATCATATAAATTGCATTTAAAAATGGAATTCATTTTCCGACAAAAAATTTCAGTGCATGTGCATAGTCAAAATTTAGGTCTCAATTTGTCTTTGAATGCCACCTTTTCGAGCTCACCTTCAAAGAAGGGCAGCTGTTGACACCTAAATTTTAACGGCCCATTTAGTCATTAAAAATTAGGGTTTAATTTTATCAAAAAAAATTCATTAAAAAAATTAATTGCATAGCATATGAATTTAGGTGCATTTGTTTTTAATTTGCATTTTTTACATTTGTTTATTGGACCGGTGGCGGATGGGTCGAATTAGTGGTTTGTGGTTTTAAATTAACAAATTTGGACTAAGCCCATGAAGAGTACAAATTGGCCCGAGCCCGTTTTCTGAAATTAAGATTTGAAATGAGGATTTTTGGAATTTAAGAAAATCGGGTTGCAATCTTATCTTTAAAAATCAGTAGAAGACATTCGGGAGATAAGGAAAAGGATTTTTGTGATCATAGGGGTTATAAGCAATCTTCATAAGAGATGAAATATTTACAAAAGATTGCATTTTGTTTTTCTTATATAAGGAGTGCACGGAAAAAGTTAAGGGGGTTTCGCTAGGGTTTCTTTTGGTCGAGGAAGAGAAAAAAGCAAAAAAGTGAAAAGAGAGGAAAGGGAAGAGGGGACGTGCGGCGGCGAGAGGGAAAGAAAAGCGAGAGAGACGAGACGGACTTGAGGAGACGTGTGACTGGAGAGTGAGAGAGTAAAAAAACAAAAAGAGAAAAAAAACAAAAATCACTTTGTGCTTCTTCTCCGAGAAGTCCCCGCCGGCGTCCGTTGTTGCCCACCGCGCCCGCCGCTCGCGCTGGTCACCGCGCCTCCGCCGCTGCCGCAGCCACCGTCTCCGTCCGCGCCAGCACTTCCGCCCGGCGTACCCTGCTGCCCGAGTCGCCGACCATCACCGCGGCTCCGCCGCGATCCGCCGACCCCTCTCGCCGCCTACAACCATCGCCGAACGTCTCCGAGCGCCAACGCCTTCTCCAGCGACCCGGCGCCCAACGCCGCCTCAGCCTTAGCCGAAGCTCCTGGCGTCGCCGAGCCACCGCCGCCCGAGCGACGCCCCCTTTCTGTTTGCGGTCCGCCCGGCCCGGCGCCCGCCGTGCCCCGCCGACGTTTCCTCCTGTTCATTCGTTCTTTGCCCGAGCCGCCGGCAGCCCGGCGAAGCCCTTGCACGCCGCTCCGAGCCCTCTCCGAGCGACGCCGCCGCAGCATTCGTGACTCCGGCCGCCCTTGCTGCCGAGTCCAACAACCACGCCGGCGCCCGGTAGTCCGCGACTCCGCACCCGGCAACGCCATCACCGCCGCTCGGAGCTCGACGTACCGCCCCCGTCTCGCCCGACCCGTGACCAGCCGTGTCCGGGCTGCCGCCCTTGCCGGAGTTCCCCTGCCGGACCTCCGATCCTCCGCTTTGGTGACTTGCCACGAACACGAAGCTTGGAAGGAAAAAAAAAAAAAAAGGAAAAGGAAAATTAGGTAGTTTTTATTTATTTATTTACTTACTGTTTTTTTCTTTCCTTTTTGTTTTATTCTTTAGGTGAAATTGTTCCCTAATTGAGATCCCAATATGAAGTAGTCCCTCAAGCTAGGGATTGACAGTCTGATTTTCGCGCCCGAAATCCGACTCGCAATCCCTTACAAAAATCGATAATCTAATCTCAAGCCCGAGATTCGATTTACAATTTAATTTAAAATTGACCAACCCGATCTCATGCGCGAGATATGGTTCGTCAATTTTTGGATATCAATCTTATCTTGTGTGATTTGACATCGTCAAGTTAGTTGAGTCAATCTTATTTTCGTAAAAGAAAAAATCCAAAAAAATACTTGAGTTAGAAATAGATTTGCTTTAGAATATTCCTAGTCTAAAATCGTAATCTTATTTCGAATTTCTTAAAGAAAAACACAAAAAAAATCATTGTGCATATTAGATTGGAATTGCACGTTTCATGTTAAATTAAGATCATCTTTTTAGATAAATCGCATTTTAGATTTAGATAATGTCTTAGTTTAAATTATGATTTAATATGACTTGATCCTGAATTTAAATTAGATAGAATCTTAATCTAACTAGATAATTTCAAATTTCATAAAATTTGTCTTAGGATAAATTAGTTGCAATATCTAGGATAGATTGCATTTTTAAAATAAAAAATGTCATATGCATGTCATATAGAATTAGGTTCATGAAATGCATGTCATTTTAGTGATTATTGTTAGGTTCATTTCTAATTTAGAAATTGTCCGTCATTAGATTAGGTCATTTAATGAATGTCGTGTGACATATAGCTCGCATATTAAATTATATGCCGCATGTCATTTTAGTTGAAATAATTTTGTACGTCATTGCATTGCGTCGCACGTCATTAGCATTAAGTCATTTTGGTTAAATTAAATTGCATATTTAATTATTGCATTTCTTTATAATAGACTGCATGCTTATTTATGTCATATAGTTTAGGACATGTTGCCATGCTATATCATTTCATATTAGATTAGAAGCATTGCATTGCATATGGACTATATTTTTGTTGAAAAAGAGAAAACAAAAATTGAGTAATTGCATGTTAATTAGAAACCATATCTAGGATTGTTGATATGGATTTTAATTTAACACTGCAGATGCTTTCGTTGCTTTGAGATAAGTCCTGCATCATTTAATTGCTTTCTTGGGTGTTAAATTGGTGGTTTGCGCACCTGCATGAACACCTCACATGTTAGGGAAATAAATTTAAAATCAATCCAAATTGCTTGCCAAACATTTTTCAAAATAAAAAGAAAGGTACCGAAAGGGCGTTAGAGAAATCTAACGTAACCAAGTCCCCGTACCCTTAGTCTCTGGTTCGTAGAAGTAAAGTAAATCTCCCGTTACTTTACTAGGGTTTCCAATCGACCCACCAAAGATAGATTAGTGGCGACTCCTAGTTAAAATTTAATTGCATGTTAACAATTCAAACCTAAGTCGCGAATTGGTATGGGCTTGGGAGAGCCCGAGTTAAGTCTAGACTTAACAATCCATTAGCCAAAACCTAGGTGGTCCAAACCCCGAGAAAATTGGGTCGCGACAATCACTTTGTCTACATTAATCTTCCTAGAACAATCTATATACATGAATTGCGTGTAATTTTATTTTTTTTGTCAATAAATCTAATTCACCAATTAAGAACTTTACTTGGTTTTTTCATATCTAATTCCCCACGCGGCCGTTCGCAGACAGGACCCAAGCGAGGCTGGGCGAGCACCGTAGAAGAGAAGAGCAAGGGAAGCGAGAGGGAAGACGGAGGGGAAAAACGCTCAACTTCTGTCTCTGGGACAGGCCGTCTCTTCTTCCTCTCAACCATTCTTCGTCGGATCCTCACTCGACACTACGATTACTCACCACCGTAGCCGCGATTCACCCACCATTTTCATCCAGCCCAGAATCTTCCCCGCTTTAGAGAAGCGCCATTGCTAAACATCACAGAGGAAGAACACGGTGTTAGTAATTAAAAAAAAATAAAATTCATAGAAAGTTGCCGGCTCCCAAGACTGGTGCGCGTTGAAAAAGAGTCTTTATTGTAGTGTTGCTTTCAGTTCGTTGCTTTATATCTAGTTTAATATTTTGTAAATTCCCAGGAATCTATCTTCCTAAAATGTAAAAAATATATATAAGTTGGCTTTGTAATTTTTTATTGCAAACTCTAATATAGGTAGAAAATACATGCGTGGTTTCTGTGTGATATAGCAAACACACAAAAGCCACTTTTCAGGATTTATATGTTTCATAATTTTTTTTGTGACAAGTAATTTTGAACCTTATCCTTTTCTCGTCGACGTTCTATTCAAAGAATTAACTAATAAATACATATTCTAATGTTTCTATTTTAAGTGTGTTGTTCTCCACGCTTCAACTTCTCAAGAAAAAATCTTTGAATTTGACGTTGGATATATCAATAGTTTTGAAATATTAAAACTTACTGATTTTATAATGGTTTTTTACCGTCATTAATTTTTAATAGTTTTTATCCACTATAAATATAAAAAATTTTGTAATGTTTTATTACAGCTTTGTAAGGCCATTTGAAGGCTTTGTAACATTTGATTTATTTCTAAATAAATCCTTCATAATTTGTAATGGCTACATAACAACCATACCAGTCTTCTTAATTGCTCTTTTTTTTCGTTTGAATATAAAAATTTCAAAACACAACCTTTGAAGAGAATGAATTTAAAAAAAGAAAATTTCTTTTCCTTCTTATTTTGTTTCTTTGCTGGAGTTATACACATAACATTGCTCTAGTTCCTTCCGAAGAATTTCTATTGTATTGTAGAAGAATAATTGTTAGAGACTTGTGCACCAAGTTTCGTACTCCAAGGAATAGAATTATTCTTAAAGACAGTTCTTGCAAGCCTTAGATAATTAATTTTTTTTCTCATATTTTTCAACAAATTTATAACGATTCTTATATTTTATATTATCTAATTTTTTTCCAACACTTTATTTCCTCGTTTTACTTCGTACTTAACCTTTTCCTTCCTAATTGGGTAGCGCATCCCCTGGGCATTATGGGACTTACCTTGTCTTGGCGCTCCTGCTGTGAGCCGGATATTTAAGAACGTTTTGACTCAATAAACCTCCTTTGACCAAAAAGACAAAAAGAAAAAAAAAAGAAATTGGAAGTGGGCATTCACTATCCCTTTTTCTCATCGCATAAAGGCTCAGTTTAGGAGAGAATTGATTAAATGATAAAGTAAAAATGAATGAATGTAATGAAATGAATAAAAAATGATGAAAAAAAGAGGTGTTGAGTTTGGTCCAAAGCATGCTGGACCAAAACTCAGACGCACGTTATATGTTTGATAAAATGTCTCTCATAGGTGATAAAAGCTCCCTGTAATCGTTCAACTTGGAAATTTGTTAGCGTTGTTCACCTGGAGCAATCTGAGTCGGTAACCATTTGACATGATTACATGTGTAATTTGGATTTGCTGCACATACTACTGAATCGATGTTCTCTGTCTTGTGTTATATATTCCCACTGTTGGAGATATGTGAGGATTGGACCGAAGATTATAATCGATCAATCCAAGATTGCAAGAGATTATAGTTCGTTAATTATGTCAACTTGTAATTGGATTTGATTTGATGTATCTTCCTTTATTTTCCTTAGTTAGACATTCATTGTATTACAAATAGGAGCTTATACAAAGTAAACATATACGACCAACAATATATAACGATTACGAGTTGTTTTCTCACTCTTGGCATATTCTTCGAACTCTGACATAGTATAAGAGCTCTTGCTTCCGCAGCATTCACGAATTGCCTCAGTTCCCTTCTAGTTTTTGCTATTGCAAATAAGAGCCTGCAAAGCAAACCAGCGAGCATAGTAGGAATTCATCTCTACACATATCATGGCCAAGAATGCCAAAGGGAATACTTCAGTAGAGGAGACTCTGAATTCACCTCAAAATCTGGGTCAGGTTAATTCGGCTGAAGATGAGCATTCCACGACTCAAATCACTTCTGATATCTGGTCCTTGCTCTAGGAAATTTTTCTAGCCTAGTTCAATAGCCACCAGTCTAGTGGTTCCCATTCCAAGGTCCATGGGCAGCTGGGCCAACTTAGCCATGGGCTTCGTATGGCAAACCTGGAGAAGGATTTCCAAATCCTAGAGCCCAGCCCACTGAAGGAGGACAGAATCCCTTCAACGTCGAGATGGGCTGGGTGGGTCCAGGCCTAGGACCCGAGCCCATATCTCAAGGTTAGGGGGCAAACCCCTTTTCGACTATGAGGCATGGCTTTCTGCCGTTTGCCATCCTAGCCAATAGTGGTCGGCCAGAGCTTGGCAACCCACTCTATGCATCTCTAAGTGACAACCTCAAATTATGACTCATCTCCTAGCCAATAGTGGCCGGCCGATTTTTTTTTTTTTTTTTTTTTTTTTTTTTGGTCGGAAAAACACTTCATTGATTAATACTGGGATGGTGGATTACAACTAGAACGAAAGTCCAAACATAATATAAGATAAAGTTCGTGCGGGGGATGGGATACCCAATTGCTCGGAAGAGAATCTGTGTTGTGAGCCTTGGCGATCCAATTAGCAGCTCGGTTGGATCCGCATGATTCATATCGCAAGGAGATATTCGGCATTTGGGCCAGCATTTCTCTGCAATCCAGGACAATAGGATGAGAGGCCCAAGACACTTCGTTTCGCCCCAAGATGGAGTCCACGGCTGAGATGCAATCGTTGGAGATGCACACAGGGGAGACAAGCAGATCAGTTAGTGCGCTTGAAGGGAGTTCTGTCAGAGCAGTTTGGTTTCTCCTTAGCCAAAGTAACGCCTGTTGGATGGCTAGGGTTTCTCCCATTTGAGCCGATTGAACTTGAATTTTTTGCGCAAAACCTCCAACACACACCCCTGCCTCTCCTTTGCATATTCCGGCAATGGATCCCTCCAATTTCTCGTCCTGCCAAGAACAATCAACGTTGATCTTCAAGGCGCCCGGAGCTGGAGGCACCAGTGCCGCTTCGGTGTCATCGTTTTTGTTAGTGGGTTCCATTTCTCGTAGAGTTGTTGCGAAAGAAGGGCTTCATTAATGGTCTGTTCTTGTGTTTTTCGCCGGCCTTGAAAGATCAGAGCATTGCGGGCTTTCCAAATTAGCCAAAGGGTGGTCGCAAAAATCGCTTTTTGACTTGCTGAGATGCCAGATCGGAGGTATTCACTTACCCATCGGTCTGTTCTTGTTATAGAGGTTGGGGAAACGTCCATGTCGATATAATAGTCCTGCCAAATTTCTCTTGTCCACAGACAAAGCCCAAAGAGAAATTCAAAGGACTCTGGAAGTTGGTGACAAATGGGCATGTCGGCTTAGGTATGATTTTTCTTCGGTATAGGTTGGCTCTGGTAGGGAGGCCTTCGTTACATAAACTCCACATGAAGTGCTTGATTCTGGGTGTCGTCTGTAGCTACCAGATTTCTGTCCAGAGTTGTTTCGGTACCTGATATGAAGAGGATGCATGGCATTCTGTTATGTTAGTGTTGGCTGCTCGTAATTTATGATACCCACTTTTGATCTTATACTCCCCTGAATTATGACCTGTCCATATTAGACGGTCAAGTCTGGTAAATATGCTGAGTGTGGTTGCTTGAATTTCCTCTGAGATGTGGCTGTCAAAAAGCTCTATGATAATTTGATTTTTTTCATGTACGCGTAGTTGGATCAATGATCTCTGCCACTAGCTTAGGATCATCTCGGTTCACCGGTTCACCAATTCTTCCTGACATTAACCAACAATCATCTCTCAAGTTGATAGATTTACCGTCCCCGACCTCCCATTTCATATTAGGTTGTAGGGCATCACGGCCTATTAAAAGACTCTGCCAACCCCAAGATGGTCTGGCTCCTTTTGTAGCAATCCATAGATTACCATTAGGGAAGTAGAGGCCTTTAAATATTCTGCTCCACAAGGCCTCAGGGGCTTTCTCTAATCTCCAGGCTTGTTTTCCCAACATAGTTTTATTTAATTCCACTAAATCTTTAAACCCCATTCCTCCTTGTTCCTTCCTCTTCTTCAAAACTTCCCAACTCTTCCAGTGAATACCTTTTTGTTGTGCATTTTGTTTCCACCAGAAGGCTGAGATTTTTCTTTTGATCGCTCGACAAATAGATAGGGGTATTTTGAAGATATTCATGGCATATTGAGGTAATGCTTGAACAACCATTTTAATTAGCACCTCTTTCCTTGCCTTCGATATTAATTGCTCTTTCCATCCCTCCAGTTTTTTGTCCACCCATGCTATGATCCAATCTAACATCTGTTTTTTAGTTTGGCCCCAATCGGATGGTATCCCTAAATATTTCCCAGTTTTTTTAAGGACAGGAACCCTCAGTTCAGTTGTAATATTTCGTTTCAAATCCTGTGGACAGCTGGCCCCAAGAAAAACTCCAGATTTGTTAAGGTTGATCGACTGACCAGATGCAAAACAATAACAATTCAGAATATTGGCAAGGTTCTGAGATTACCTAAGAGTTCCATCCAAGAAGAAAATGGCATCATTCGCAAAGAATAGGTGGGATAAGATAGGGCAGTGTGGATTGAATTTGATTCCCTTTAAGGTTCCATCCATGATAGCATTATGCACCATATAGGAGAGAACATTAGCCAAAATAATGAACAGATAAGGTGAGAGAGGATCCCCTTGTCTAATACCTCTAGTTGGAGTGAAAGATTCCCCAGTTGCCGTTAATTAACACACGAAAGTGGGCTGAGGAGATACAAAATTTGATCATATTCACCCATTTCTCATTGAAACCCATCTTCTTCATACAATCACATAAAAAGTCCCACTCGACTCTATCATAAGCCTTCTGCATGTCTAGCTTCAGCACAGCTTGGAATTTTCTACGTCTCTTTCTAACCCGTAGTTGATGTAGGACTTCTTGAACAATAAAGATGTTGTCTTGTATTTGCCGACCCCCTACAAATGCGCTTTGTTCCGGGGATATGATGAATGGGAGCCAAGGTTTGAGTCTATTTTCCATGACCTTTGTAATAACTTTGTAGCTAAAATTGCATAAACTTATTGGTAGGAATTCTATTATGCTCTTAGGATTTGCTACCTTGGGGATAAGTGTGATAAAGGTCTCATTAAGAGCTGTATCAGATCTGCCTTCTTTGAAAAAAGAATCCACTAGATTAAATATGTCTTCTTGAATAATAGCCCACTGACTTTGATAGAAAAGACCACTCAAACTGTCTGGTCCAGGGGCTTTTGCTGCCCCCATTTGGAAAACAGCTAGCTTCACCTCCTCCATAGTTATTTGTGCTGTTAACAGCTCATTCATTTCCTTAGAAACAACAGTTGGACAATGCTCTAAAACTGGCTGATAATACCGAGAACCCACGGATTTATACAGCTCTTGGTAATAAGCTATTATGTGTTGTTTAATGATGCGAGGCTCTCGACTCCACCTATTCTCTTCAATCTTCAGCATCTTGATTTTATTCCTTTGTCTCCTCTGAATTGTTGTAGCATGAAAAAATTTCGAGTTCCGATCACCCCACTTTAACCAGTTAATTCTAGATCTGTTAAAATATATCTCGAGTTTAAGCCCGAAGCGAATTGCTGAATTTTGAAAATAAATTAGTTAACTTGCGGATAAGGAAATATTCCTATCATTCAAGCGGAGATTGGCAAGCGGAGATGCACTCGTCAACTTCATCAGCCAAGAAAGGAAATATAAACTTGATTAAGGGAAGTTGGACTTCCTAATTTAACTTGGCTTGGGACTTTCCTCTTTGATCGAGGCGGTGCACGTACAAGCATATATATCCCTAGTTTGCTTGCATGAATATTGGGGTCAGCATCATTGTTGATACGAGCATTGAAGCGCCGTTATTCTAGCGAGTGCTTGGCGGGTTTTCGTTCGTGCAATTACATTCGCGAAGAATTAGTGTTTGTAGCCGATTTAATTCTTATGGTAAGATTTGCGTGTAATTCCTTCGTGAGATTGAGAGATTATTTTTGAGGAATTTCGAGGCTAAACATTGCGTGCGTTATTTGGTGTAATTGGGGCTTGGGAAACACCGAGAGAGTGTTTGAGTGACTTGAGTGTGTAATCTCGTTGTATCGCTTGATTTATAGTAAAATTCGCTGCTGCTCTCTCCGTGGACGTAAGTCTTTACAACTGAACCACGTAAATCTGGTGTCCGATTTATTTTTCTTCTTCTGTCTATATTTTGTTCGATCGCTCGCCCTATCGCAACAAGTGGTATCAGAGCTAGGTTTGGCTAAGTTGAAGCGAATCGATGGCGACAGAATAAGTAAAAGTGAAAATCAATAGATTTGATGGGAAGGATTTTAGTTTCTGGAAGATGCAGATTGAAGATTATCTTTACCAGATGAATCTGCACTTGCCTTTATTTGGGGAGAAACCAGAGACGATGAAGCAAGCTGATTGGGATTTGCTGGATAGACGAGCTATGGGTGTTATTCGGCTGACGTTGGCTCGTAACGTCGCGTTTAACATCCTAAAGGAGAAGACCACTGCTGATTTGATGCAAGCCTTGTCAGATATGTACGAGAAGCCTTCTGCGATCAACAAGGTTTGTTTGATGCGACGTCTGTTTAACTTGAAGATGAAAGAAGGTGCGTCAGTTGTAGATTATATCAATGAATTCAATGTGATTGTTAGTCAATTGAGTTTAGTTGAGATTGATTTTGAAGATGAGGTACGTGCTTTGATTCTATTATCCGCATTGCACGATAGTTGGAATACTACAGATTCTATCGCTGTTAGTAATTCCTCCTGGGTCAACAAGTTTGACGTTTGATGGGGTTCGAGATTTGATTCTGAGCGAGGACATTCATAGAAGAGAATCTGGTGAATCTGTATCTACTGCTCTAGTAGGTGAAAATAGAAGAAGATCTGTAACACGTGTGGGTAATGGTAGTACTAATATGAACAGACGTAGTCAATCTAGGACTGCTAATGTTGTCTGTTGGAGCTGTGGCAAGAGGGGGCATCTTAGAAGGGATTGCCTTAAATTGAAGAATGAGAAGGGTAAGGGAATTATAATTGATTATGAAGATTATGTTGCAGCTGTAGCAGATAATGCCGATTATGTCTTTTCTGTCACTAATGATTCATCACTTGATGGATGGGTTATGGATTCTGGTTGTTCTTTTCATGTCACACCAAATAGAAACTGGTTTATCACTTATCAGTGCACGGGTAGTGGTAAAGTCCAGTTAGAGAACAACGTTGAGTGCGATGTTGTGGGTGTTGGTGATGTTAAAATCAGAATGCATGATGGTATCGTGAGGACATTGACTGGAGTGAGGCATGTTCCAGAAATGAAAAAGAATTTAATTTCCTTGGGTGCCCTAGATTCAGTTGGTTGCAGGTATTCTTCAAAAGGTGGAGTTCTGAAGGTTGTTCGAGGTGCCCTAGTGATAATGAAAGGAATCGAGCACAATGGCCTGTATAAACTTCAAGGTGAGACAGTGACAAATTTCGTTGCGAAGACGTCGGATGCATCTGTTCGAGAGTCTATTGACTGCTCGAGGAAGACCTGGGTGTTTGTGCCAAGGCACAAGTTTAATGCTGGTGTCAGGATCTCGCAGTCAAGAGCTTTGATCGAGACGGAGACTAGTAAGTCGATCAAGCATGTGTGGACTAGCAATAGCATGGAGTTCTGCTTGGAGCTGACAAATAAATTCTGCATGAAAGAGAGCATAGTGAAACACCGCACTAGTGCTAGTAAATCACAACAATTTGCAGAATTGATGAGTATAATATTACTAGAGACGGCCCGAAAAATTATCTCTAGTGCTGGTATTGCTAGGAGAATCCTAGCTGATGTGCTTAGTACAGTAAGCTGCCTGGTGAATAGATCCCCATCGACTGCAATTGGATATCAGACTCCTAAAGAAGTGTGGTCAGGTAACATTGCTGGTTATTCTATTATTAGAATGTTTGGTTGCCCATGTTATTTTCGAGTGAGTGACGGTAAGCTCGATTGGAAGGCAAGATGCATATTCCATGGCTATGCACAAGGTGAGCGGGGCGATCAATTGTGGTGTCCGGATATAAATTCACATGTTGACAGCAGAGAAGTTACTCTTGACAAGTCTCCAATACTTCTGGCTAGGAGTGTGGCAATGTTAATACGGATTTGGACGGTGTTCAGCTTGAGGTGGAGTTGCGACTAGAAACTCCTGAGGTAGCATGTACGAGTACTAGCAAAGTAATCGACACAGATGGTGCTCATAGCAAGGTGGAGCTTATAGAGCCAATGATTGCTGTAACTGTTGAAATTAACAAGGTACGTATTCGATCTCCTGACAGATATGGATGCAACAATGGTTTTGCTTTATCTGCGGTTAAGGAGGTTATGTCAGAAAATCCTTGCGGAGCAGTTAAAGGTGCATGTGGAGTTGGTATTCTAATGAGGTCCTCAGTTATGGCGAAGTTCAAGCGAAGCTTGGACTTGAATAATATCTGTGGCGGTTGAGCCCATCGGGGGCTATGGGAAAGTAGTAGCAGAGTTTGAATTTTTGTGAAGCGATTATGACTTAGCTCAAACATCGAGCCAAGGTGGAGAATTGTTAAAATATGTCTTGAGTTTAAGCCCGAAGCGAATTGCTGAATTTTGAAAATAAATTAGTTAACTTGCGGATAAGGAAATATTCCTATCATTCAAGCGGAGATTGGCAAGCGGAGATGCACTCGTCAACTTCATCAACCAAGAAAGGAAATATAAACTTGATTAAAGGAAGTTGGACTTCCTAATTTAACTTGGCTTGGGACTTTCCTCTTTGATCGAGGCGGTGCACGTACAAGCATATATATCCCTAGTTTGCTTGCATGAATATTGGGGTCAACATCGCTGTTGATACGAACATTGAAGCGCCGTTATTCTAGCAAGTGCTTGGCGGGTTTTCGTTTGTGCAATTACATTCGCGAAGAATTAGTGTTTGTAGCCGATTTAAATCTTGTGGTGAGATTTGCGTGTAATTCCTTCGTGAGATTGAGAGATTATTTTTGAGGAATTTCGGGGCTAAACATTGCGTGCGTTATTTGGTGTAATTGGGGCTTGGGAAACACCGAGAGAGTGTTTGAGTGACTTGAGTGTGTAATCTCCTTGTATCGCTTGATTTATAGTGAAATTCGCTGCTGCTCTCCCCGTGGACGTAGGTCTTTACGACTGAACCACATAAATCTGGTGTCCGATTTATTTTTCTTCTTCCGTCTATATTTTGTTCGATCGCTTGCCCTATCGCAACAAGATCTAATGCCCAATACATTTCTTCTTGGCGCCACAATGAGCTGATTTTCTCAGTGATATTATTGTATTCCTCTGCCCTGTCGTTCTGGTTTGCCCTGTTAGTGATCTAAATGAGTTGATTTCTAAGCTGGTCAATTTGTTTAGATGCATTTTTAAAAGATTTCCTGCTCCATTTTCTCAAATCCTCGATTACCGTTTTTGTTTTCCGAACCAAATCTCCTTGCTACCAATTCTCTGACTTCCAAGCCTTGTCTACTACATTTGCACATTCTGGGTGATCTAACCAGAAAGCCTCGAATCTGAAAAGTCTCTGTCTTTTCTGTACACCTGCATTTAAGCATAATAACAGAGGACTATGATCAAATCCTATTGCTGGAAATGCAAAGGCTTTGACATTGGGAAATAAAAGCCTCTATTCTAGGTTGCAAAAAGCTCGATCAAGCCTTTTTTTTTTTAAAACTAAATCTTCCCTGTCTCTTTTATTTGTCCACGTGAATGCACACCCCTTGCTTTCAATATCTATTAGAGAACATGAATTAACAAAGTCCCGAAAAGCCGTCAATCGAAATCTTTCCATTTGTCTTCGGCCCATCTTCTCCCAATGATATAACATCTCATTGAAATCACCAATACAAAGCCAGGGTGCTGTTGTCAATCCATTTCTAGCATGAAGTAAGTTCCAAAGAGATACTCTCTCTTGAAAGTTCGTTGATGCATGTAGGAAAGAGATCTACATTTTAAAACTGTTTCCAACCATAATGCATGAAAGATCAATTAACTCTTGGCAGCTATGCTCAATAGTAAGGTGTAGCAAGTCATCCCATAATAATACCAAGCCTCCCATTTGTTCCCATAGGATTAACAGCAAACATAGAAGAAAATTTTAGACTTCTTTTGATGTTTTCTACCATTTGGTGCTGATTTTTTATTTCCATAAGAAAAACCATATTAGGTCTCTCGCGAGCCACTAAGGCTCGTAGGTGCTGGACTGTCAAGGGAGAGCCTAAACCTTGATAGTTCCAGCTTAACACCTTCATGGCTTTCTTGGTGGCTTATTAGGGCTAGCCACCAAAGCCCCTACTGCTTCGCCTTCCCATATTTGAATTGGTGTTTCCAGAAGTTTGTCCATGTCCACAAGGGTCGTCAGACTACCCTTTCTCTCATACGGAGTAAAGCGTTTTAATTTTTTGGATGTTTGTTTCTTTGTACCAGATTTGGCTGCCCCTTGAATCCCCACCTCTGCACCATGCATTAGATGCTCCATTGGTTGTTCCGAGTACTGCTGGATGCGTTTACCTTTTTTCTGTGCTGCGAGTTCAGTTGAGATTGATAATTCTGGTGTTGGTTGTGTTGTAGGATGATAAAGTACAATGGCTTGGCTGCCATTTGTTGAAGATTTGCTATTCGACTCATCATTGGAAGGGATAATAGGGGTCTCGGGGATCATGTCCTCTTCAGGTAAGGTAAGGTCTATCTCCCCATAAAAGGTATTCCAGCAAGGGCTGAAATCTTTCACCTCTGCTTTCAACCAAAATCCATAACGTCCTAGTTTATCTTGAGGAAGTCCAGATTCTTCGTAGGGAAATGTTGGGCAATAGTTTGCATAATGACCTATGTAACCACAGGAATAGTAATAGTGTGGTAGTCTCTCATATTTGAAGTCAATCCACCAATTTCTATCTCCAACATGAATGATCGTTCCGGTTTTAAGAGGGTGAAACAGATTCAGCCTTACTCTTGCTTTGCCAATTTTTCGAGAGCTATTATTTCGAGTATCAATTCTAACTTCCTCTACTTCCCCCATTTTTCCAGCAATCGTACGAATACAGTCCTCCGACATAGCAACTCTTGGAAGCCCCATCAGATGCACCCAGAAGGAGCAATATTTAAACTCATAGCAGTGCTCGGGAACGGTAGGGTCCCCTTCCTGTAGAACTAACAGATTACTTGCAAAGGACCACGGGCCTGTCTGTAGAATTCTTTTCTATTCTTCCTCCGAGTTGAAAATGAATACAAAGAAACCTGATTCAATCGCCTCGCATCTGACCTCTTCTATCTTCCAAGCCCTTTTCATGTAGCCCAGAATGCTGGGAAATTAACATTTGGTTTCGAGAACAGTTTCCCATATAATAGATACTCACCAGCCTGTTTGTGTACCTTAGGGATGCAGCCATTCAGTTCCGTAATATCATCTGCTGCTGATAGATCTCCCATCCGTTTACAAAGAGCCATCAATCGAAGATGGTTTTCCTGGTTATCCTCCATGATTGAATTGAGATGGACTTCAAATGACAAAGTTGCGGCGCGGGGAATATCATGAAACTGACAATCGGTGCCGGCCAGAGCTTGGCAACCCACTCTATGCATCTCTAAGTGACAACCTCAAATTATGACTCATCTCCTTGCAGCTCACCGGACTCAAATATTAGAGTGCCTGGGCTCGAGATCTCCAGTGGGCGTTGGTCACGAAAGACAAAGACAGGTTCCTTGAAGGAACCATGCCTTTTCCATCCAACGAGCGCTCATGGCAACACTAGTGTAGATGCAACTAGCTCATGCGAATGTGGATCGGAAATTGCCTTGCTCCAAAGGTGGCTGCTGGACTTCCATCAATCAAAGATTCAAGGGCGATGTGGGATAACATCTGCGAGATGTACGGAAAACTCGAGGGCCAAAATCTTTCTCTCTCACTCAAGCCATATCGAAACCGAAACAAGGAAATCAATCCATCACAACATGCTTCAATCGACTCTCAGCTCTGTAGAACGAGCTCGAGGCGGTTGAAGAGCAACACGAGGAGCTGGACGAAATGCTTCAACAATATCGAGTGATACGTGAAAGAGTTTAAGCAACCCTTTTTTTACTGATCTTGAGTGAGAATTACTCATATTTCAGGTACCAAATTCTTGCAATGGAGCCCGTGCCGTCGCTCGGGCGGATATATCAACTAGCGGTCTAAGAGGAGAGCCAAAGGAGAGCCATGGTTGGACACACACAAACTGAAGAGGGAATCGCCCTTGTTGCTTTCGGATCTAGACTGTCTGTGACTGGCGGCTTCTTGCCCGACTTGTTGCCTCGGACCGGAACACCACCGGTTGGCGACCTCCTAGCTGGCTTTGCTTCGACAAGTCAATACCTCGATTTCCATGGAGAAGTAGCCCGACGATTTGCTACTGCTGTTGGTGCGTCCTTCAAAGAAGAAGGGAGCCCTAGTCCTTTTCGGATGGATGGCCACGATTTGATCCCTAGATCAAATGACTATTATTTAGCCATGGCTTCAACCAAATCCAATGGCCCTCAACAATGGTACCTGCTTTTAAAGGATCTCACGGCTCTTGTAACACCACATCATCCTTGAAAGGAAATTTTTAAGAAAAGGGGAAATTATATTGTGATTATTGCAAATGCCCTCATCGCACGGTAGAAACCTGTTGGAAATTGCACGGTAAACTTAGGAAGAAAGAAAAAAAATGAATCTTCGGCTAATTAAGTCATTGGGCATATTACCAATCAATCCATTACTCAAAATTAGTACTGGCAAATCATGAGGGCATTGAGACAATTGGAAACTTCTAATAAAGGGGCAAGTTTCTCAAATACTTCATGTTGTCTTAATTCCATTTCTAATGATGTATGAATAATTGATTTAGGTGTCAATGACCACATTATCTGTGATGAAAGTCTTTTTTCTCATACCCACAAAAATCATTTCTCTCTGATTCATGGAATCAATCGTTTTCACTTATGCAAACATTCTTTTATGCAAGACGTAAGGGGATATCACAAACAGGATTTGTGAGTTGGCTAGTTTGGCATTCGGCTTATCTTGCAAGGGTAGTCATTTGGAGGAACAAATTCTATGTTGCAGTGAACTGGGCGACGACTTTGGTATTTGGCAGAGACAACTCGAGAATAGGTTGACAATGTTAGAGATGCATTTTATGATGCATTGGGCTCTTATTGGGTGGAAAGGTTCATTTATTTGTAACACAAGTATTTAGCATGGCTATAAAATAACGATGGTTTTGCACCAATACACCTTTTTTGTCGCATAACTTTGGTTTTATTAGTTATAGAACACCATTTAAATGGCCGATCTGGTCCTTTGTTTTACGGAACTTGGAAGTGGGAGTAAGTTCTAGATTCCTAGGTGGAATGGGATCACCGGTTTGTGCTCTCTCCTAGTGATCACCACTTTAGTGATGATAACTGCTAATCCACATACTCAAGATTGATTTGATCACAGGGAAAGTATCAACAACTCAAAAGATTCACCGAAAATAGAGTCTATATATAATGAAATCAATATGGAAGATCTAGCTCTATATGCTTCCTGCTACTTTGGATAATGGTATTGCAACATGGCATACACTGTTTGAATGATGCCTACAAGCGTTACTACAACAGCTAAGCCTGAAAGAGCCGACCATGGATTGTCATGTAAAGTATTTAGGAATTGTGCTCGGCAATGGTAAGCCTATTCACACGTAAGAGACTCGTTTAAAATTGCAAATTGCGACGCTAGATAGCTCTCTTCAACAAGCTCAAAAGGAGCAGCCTTACGGATGTTATTGAAGAACCGTGCAAATTCCCTATTGCTCATGCCATGATTTGAGATGACTTTACATTTGCGCAAAAGTTGTACATCATCAACCGTGTGAATGAGACTTCCCATGAACATGGCATAGGCAGTTACATGATTATCATTTCGGCAGCCACAACACTGTTCAAAAGCAACCATATTGGGGAGGATCCAATTGAGGTCATCGTCATCTACTGTTATTTTCGGAATTCCAATAATTCTGCATTTTCTGTCAAATTTGATCTCCAGGAAGGTGCTGGCTTCCCTCTGCTTGAATCCAATTCCCACTTGACGCAACTCGGAAGCAGATCTTATCATAGCAAAAGATGAGCCCTTGTCTACTTGATTGTCTTGTTGATCCGAAGGTATTAAGCTCAGACGAAATTCGTCGAGTAAGTGCACTCCTTTCCGATTTATCCGTCTTTCCCTGACATTGCCAGGTCCTTTCAGGATGCAGCTGAAGAAATTGAAGATAAGATCGGCCAAGGACGAGGTTCCCTCTGGAACATTCGTCGTTTCAAACAAATCCTTAAGAACAAAGTAGGGTACTTGGTTCTCAAGTCGTAGAAGGTCCTGCACAACACAAGCTTTCACATATGTATTACATAATAGGGGCCTGTCCAGATGAGGTACTGCCCTCCCTACTTGACGGAGGAGCTCAATGATGAAGCATCCATCGAGGACCATCATTCTCACAAGATCAGGTCCGCTGAAATTGTCGGTGCTCTCCGAGTAGCACTGCCGGATCATTCTCTCCTTTGGGGCCACTACATCGATGAGGTTTTCAAGGCGGACACCATGCGATTGAGTTCGGCCCAACATAGCGTGGAGGTATCTCCACTTGGGCCCCTGAAGCATTTCCAACTGCGATTCTCCATGATGGTACGGGCCAATAGAGACGATGCGAGGCCGGCATGCCTCGGCAATACCTCCGCCAATCGCCTCAGGGACTCTGAAGATGCTACATCTGCTTCCGCCTGCTGATTCATTCAAACATTTCAGCGCCGCCTCAATATCTTCTGACATGGAAGGCAATAACTGCTGCTTCATGAGCTCGATCTCATGTTCCTCGGCGGTTGCTTGAGGCCCTCCTCGATTGTTGTCCATGCTGAGTTAAATTGTAGAATCAACGTGAATTTCTTGCCGGGATTTCAATAGCTAGAGAGAGAAACGAAAGGATATCAGAAGTGTAGTGTATCCATGAAAAATATGAGGGACATGTAAAGATTTTAGGTCATGGAACCAAGCTGGAGGACCAAACTAAAGAGGGCTTGTCTTCCTCCCGGCAAAATCATCGAGGGCTTCGTGAGCGATCGGATGGCTGATGATGACTGTCAACTGTTAGCTGCTAATGAACAATCATCGTCACCCGTTGGATCGAAAATGGACTAACAGTCAGCCGCCTCTCTTTCGGTCTTGTTTCTTTCCTAAATAAATTAACGTCGCAAGAACGATTGGAAAACACTTCCTCATAAAAATTTGACATGACCGGTTTGAAAAGTAAGGCGAGGATAAGAAGCCACACTTAAAAAGAAAGACGAAAAAAACAAAAAAAAAGATATTTCGTAATATGAATGGATATGAACATCAATCTCTGCATTGCCCAATTATCTAAAGAGGTGCCTTAGAAACAACACATTTTTCTAGGAACTACGGTGGGCGTGTGGCAAAGAAGGCACACAAAAGACAACATGTAAGGACGTGAATGATAACCATTCTGGCTAAAAATTAATTTTTTGAAGAGAAATAAATTTTTCTATTTTATTTTTAGATAAGTTTCTAAACAAAAATAACCGTTTGATAACTATATCAAATTTTTACTCTAAAAATAGAAATTCATTTAATAACGATACAAAACTTCTTCCTTTCGAACGGCGGCGGATCGACGGCCGGCGGCCGATGACCAACGGATTGTGGTCGCAGCGACAGATGGAGGACCAGTTGACAAACGATGAGAATAATTTTTATTTCTCATTTTTGTTCCGAAAATAGAGAATTAGAAAATTTTTACTTTTGATTTCTATTCCAAACCTATTTCTAAAACAAAAATCTATTTCAGAAATAGAAAAATGGAATAATTTTATTAAATGGATTTCTATTCCAGAAACAAGTCTAGAATAGAAAAATTATTTTGGAATGAAACAAGAGATTGTCATGCACCCCTAAGTAGCTGAAGTCAATGATTTAGTACAGAAAAAATAAGGAAAAGTATAGAAAATCATTATGAATCTACTTACTTTCATAAATTAAGATTTGGATACAAAGTAACTATGTATCTTCAAGTGCCTTTATATATACACATACAAACATTCTAGACAAAATATACTAAGACTAATTAATTGATGTATGGATTGCTACTACTATGGATTGGCTCCAAATGAACTTATAAAATTCGAACATCATGAGAAGACCCTTCCATATCTAAGGTGATGCGATTTTGAATCTTGCACAATTTACTTTCAAGCGAAAATATATATTAAATTGCACTCATACTGTCAGGAATTAATCAATTATTTGAGCAATTTAAGTAAGAAAAAAATAATTCCTGATGTAAACTGAATAGACTTGCCTTTATTTGCTTGTGTAGATTTCTTAAAACGTTTTAGTGCCGCATTTATGTATACGTTCATATTGTATCCAGCAACGTTTTGGAAGAGTATCACTCTCTAAAAGTCACTTTTTTTTTAAAAAACATTTCCTATAATTGTAATTGTTTATCTTACAATGTCAAAACTACGACACTTTAAAGAATTCCTTTTGCTATATTTTGATAATATTTTGATAATATTTTGATATTTTAAGTTTTCTGACTTGAAGATTCTTAAAAAATATTGACTTTCAAATTAATTGCAATGGACCGTTTTATAGACAAAAATGAAATCGGAGATTAAATTATTGTTGACCGAGCTGATGAAAGCTCTAAGATGAAACTGTGATTTTGTAGAAAGTTAAAGTTTGTAAAATGATCTTCGCATCTATTACTTTATAAATAAAGTATAATTAAAAAAAAAAAAAAAAGAGCTCACTTAAATTTCATGTTCTTTAATAGATATAAGGAAAGCCGAAAATCAGACTTGTATATTAGTTCGGAATGACTATTTTGACTAATGATCTTTGTACCATGCTTAACAAGAAAAGTCGGTACAATGGGGTTTTATGATCGAGCGACATCACCCCAAAGCTCCATTCCCTTGCATTTCCTTTAATGATAATTAGATAACGTTAATCAGTTAAATAAGTTCATTATCACTTGATCTAGTATATCTTCCCAGAACAATCTATAAACATCAATTCGCATGTTATTTAATAGCCAATAAATCTAAATCACCAATTAAGAACTTTATTTGGTTGTTTCTTATCTGATCTATTATCTCATATATATTATGTGAAAGTGCGTTTTTGCCCATTAATAACGTGGGCGGTTGAGCAATTAGAGCTTGTCCTTGAAGTATGTCATTATTATTTTCAGTATCATTAAGGGAAACAAAGTCCCCGCATCTCGAGATTGCAATTTTTAGTAGTTATGATGTTTATGTGAGGGCGATAGGCAAAGACGCCCATATCAAAAATTTGATTTAATTTGGAGTAATTAATATAGCTTAGCTTCGAAAATTTGATGTAATTTGACATCCCTAAGTGCGTATATGATAATCATTCTATTTCTACACAAATCTAGTTTTCGGTTCCTAAGAACATATTTGAAATAAAATCTATTTAATAATACAATTTCATTGTTCTATTTTTGAAACAAATCTTTTGTCTACAAATAATTTTGGAATAGAAATGAAAAAAAAAAAAAAATTTGCTTATAAAAATTCTTTTTATTGCTTGCCCTTGCCTCTCGTTGCATGCAGTCACTACCCATCAATGAATAGAAAAGAACATAAGAGGGAGAAATTTTATATGGTTATCAAAGGAGAAATTTTGTGAAATGTTCAAATACGTATAAATATTTAGAAAATTGTCAGGGAATAAAAAAATTTCTAAATAAAAATTTATTCCGCGCATAGGATGGTTGCCATGGAACAACCGAGCAAAGCTGCAATGGCGGAAAACCTGGAGATGGTTCCATTGTAGCAGAGGTCGAGAGGAGAGAGAAGGACGAGAGAGAAGAAAAGTCATCCAAAAACGCGTGGGCCAAATGAAGACGAGTGAGCGTAGACGTGATTCATCCGTCTTGACAGGAAAACGTGTGGGGCCGTACGAGGCAATTTGCATTGATTGATTTTGATTAGTCATTTTCACGGCGGGAAGACAAAAAGGTCAATTCATAAATTAAATTACCCGAACGATTAGAAATATAAATCAGTGGAAGCAATTCTTTTTGTTTTTGTTTAGGGAGTATATATAAATCTTATAAAAATAATTACAAAATCAACGCATCCGGCGACCAATGACTAGGATTGGCCAGGGCTCACTCCACCCCCTATACAAGCAAGGCCACTCGACCTTAACGATTTCCATTTTGCACAATCTTCTTTGACATAATTATTTTCTTTCTATGGTTTTTCATGTAATTTAAATTTGTTGCAATCTTCTCCATCATGATAACAACTCATTTATTTTTGTCTATCTAATCTCATAAGCTCACTTTTTCAGTGAACTTATTTTTCAGTTTCATTAGTCTAAAAAAAATATATTGAGCCTGTTGATTTACTATGTCGAAGACTTTTTCTTTTTCCTTACTATTAGTAAGATACTTTCACGTGAGCATTTAAGATGTTATAGGAGTATCTAAAAAAACCTAAGACATTGATGCGAAGAAGTGATCCACATGAGCAATTTTGATATTTTTTACATAAATACTCTATGAATGATGTAAATTTTTGTCAATCCCGAATAAATGAAATTTCACTGACATTTTAAAAAAATTCTTCACATGAGGCCATCGAGGCTAGGGGTGAGCATGGTCCGAGTTGGTCTGGGCCACCCCCTAACCCTAGGACCAACCTGTACAGAGCCGGTTCTCAATTTTTAGAACCGAGGACCGACCCTATTGAGCCTTGAACCAAGGACCGAACTGACCCAATGGGTTCGGTTCAACTCGGGACCGATCAATAATTTTTTTTCGTCTTATTTTTTATACTCCCTAAAAAGTAAACCTATAAATTCAAATTACACATCCATCGACAATGCGGCATTGTGCAACTAAACTATAAATACCAATACATATTTAGCAAATTTAATAAGACACAATAATAGAAATTTCATACCTACTAACCGCTTATCGAGATAGGGGACAAGATGGAAAGTTCTTGTAATCATCTATCTTTAATATTCATAACACCATATGCAAAAGCGTTTTTCTGCATTTGATCATGCAGAGTCCACTCAATTAAAAAATGAGCTTCGCACCACTTGACTAACATTTGATCATGTAGAGTCCACTCAACCAAAAAATTAGCTTCACACCACTTGACTAGCAAATCACCGTAAAGAATCGTGATGATTACTCTACTCTTCAAAAACTTCTACCATTTGACACAAATTGAAAAGCAAAGCGCAACTAAAATTCATTAGTAAATACAATTAAACCATAAAAAGTTCAAAATACTTAATATAAATCATGAATATATAACTTCACATCTTGTTAATTCACTTGAACTTCTAATACCTGAAAACAAAACAAACGACAAATAATTAATAATCAACAAAAGTTTTAAATTGAAATTACTATTATTGCTACAGACATTTTACTTAGGTTTGAATATATAAAAGAATTATAAATAATATAATATGATATGATATGATATGATATAATATAATATAATATAATATACAGGGTTGATCCAAAGTTGGACCGATCCAAAACTCTTAGGACCGAAGACCAACCCGTATAGTGTTGGTCCTGGAATTCCAGGACCAAAGACTGACCCAGTCCCCTTGGGTAGGGGTGTGCAACCGGACCGGGTTAACCCGGTTCCCGAATCGGCCCACTTGGAAAACAGGATCGGGAACCGGTTCCAGTTGAAACCGATCCGGGAACCAGTTCCAGTTAAAACCAGTCTGGGAACCGGATCCGAGGGATTACCCACCCGGAAATCGGATCGACCGGACCGGTTTGGGAACCGGTTTGAGAACCAACCCAAAAAGACCAAAACCTAATTTGTTTCTATCTTTACCTCTCAAGCTCTCACACCCGCAAACTTCCTCGAGGTCGCGACCTCTGCTGATTCCCTGCATCCCCCGCAACGCCAGCCTTCGAGCAGCAATGCCGCACCACTCGCGCTACAGCCTCACTGGCGAGCCCGCACCTACCTCTCCGCTCGAGCGCTGACGCTTGCTCGTCCTCGCGTCTGCTGTCGCTACACCACAGAAGAGCCCAAAGCCAACAAATCTGAGCCGATCGCCGTGACGCTTGGGCCTCCAATCTCCTTCGCCGACGCTCCCCATAGCAGCTCAACCCAGCACCGTCATGCTCTGCCTCACCCGCGAGCCCACCACCTCTACTCGAGCCTCCACCTGCGACGCTCCTGCTCCGACGCCCATCAGATCTGCCCTGGACCCACGAAGCCGCCGCTGTCCCATCTCACCGAAACTCTCGCCTATGAGCTTGCATCCCTGCATCGCACCGCACCACCGTGCTCGCCTTGCTCCGCTCCTGCAGCTAGATTCGATCACCGCGACCTCCGATCAGTGACTCGACGCCACAGATCCAGCGATCCAATGACCCAGCATTACCCTCTGCCCTATTCATTTCTACCAATGACTGACGCCAGCAAACCCTAATTTGTTCCATCCAAGCGTTGATGCTGCTTCTGCTCGCCCACCGTCGCCTTCCTCCCGCGACACCCATAGCCCGTGAGATCCCATCGTCACCACTCCACCTCTCCCTGCTCTGCGCCCCCCGAAATCGCAACGCCGCCTCTGTCAACCCGATTCCTAGTTGCTTGCCAGCCTTGCAAAATAGGTTCCAACATAAACAGGATTAACCTTATTCCTGGACCGGAAAAACAGGGTGGGTCGGGAACATGGTATAATGCAAACAGGGTTGGGAACAGGGTTTAAAAAAAGAGAACCGATTATAATAGGGTCGGGTACATAATCTAGGTCTAGACCCTACCCACCTTGGACCCGATCACCCCTACCCTTAGGAACCGGACCAGGACCGACAGGGTTGGGCCTTTCCATGGTTGGTCTAGGATTGACCCTAGACCGTTGCTCACCCCTATTTGAGGCCCCACTAGTTGTAGGATTTGGCGGGGGAGGGCCATGACCCTCCTCACCAAAATGAAAGAAAAGAAAAAGGAAAAGAAAGAAAGAACCAATAAAATCAACTTTTAAAAAATTGTAAGAATTTTTAAGGTTAGCAATTTTCGGTGAAAATTGATCAAAATGACTCAATTGACAAATTATGAAAATATTTATGACTAAATTAGCATAATTGAAATATTTAGAAGTAAATCGATATAATTGTAATAGGTTAAAAATTTATTAGTATTTTTCCCAAGAAAAAAGAGAGAATCCCACCACACCTCACCAGAGCTACTAACACCGATTAACAATTCTTGAATAATTTTGGTGTGATTCAAACATTTACGAAAGTCGACATGCAGCATTTTGGATCCATTAAGAAATGAAAGAGTTGGTGGAGAGGTAACAAATATCAAAAAGTAAAAAGTCCAAAAAACCGAAGGGCCTCACTTCAATAGTATTGAATTTGAAGGGCACGCTGAAAATTTTGTGCTCCGTATAACTTGTCGCCATCAAGCGGAGCGAGTATTCCTATGAAGCTTTTTAAACATCTCCTCTCTAAAGCATTTTGCTATGTACTTTCTTCTTTTGGTCAAAATCTTGGCCCAGACGCTTTAATTACCATGTACTTTCGATCCACGTGGGTTAGCCGTTCTCTTGACTTTAATTCAATAGTATACCAATTTCGAGTATCAGCCGGCTAACTCCATACATAAATGGCTGCTGCTAGAATTCTTCGAGCAGGCATCAAGGAGGATAGTGTTCCGACAACCTAGACATGGCAGCTCGGGCAGCCATACAGCTAGCGAGATAGTTTTGTCGGTGATGCGAGGGATAGCTTCAGGAACAAGGACGGATGCATTATATTCTTTGTTATGCTTGCTTGACTTGAGGCCCCATCTTGGGATATGCTATGTAGAATGGCCATGAGTGACTCTCATCTTGAGGGTTAAGGTAACAAATTTTGATAGCAAACGATATGAAACATCTACAGGGAGAGGCTGTATGTTCTGTTTAGGAAAAACATAGAGAAAATTCTTGATCGATTCGACCCAATGCCATCAAATGGTAAACATAATATCATGTGCTAGTACTTTTTTCCTCTTTTGTGGATAGCTTATGCAATCATCACAAGCAAATGGGCTCAGCCATCAGACAAAAGACAAGAATTCATGCTAATGCCCACAAGAAGCCCACATTACTACAACCAATGGGTTTAGCCAACGGACAACAATTCATACTAATGCCCCAACTAACGACTCTATCGCTTGGTTCTCCGAACAACTCTTGTTGCATTGCCTAGCTATGGTATATCTCGTATGGAGAGACTTTCTAGTTGCCAACATCTTGATGAGGCTTCAGCAACATGCTCACCAATCTTGGATCGTTGGTCGTGGGTGGTGCGGAGCTGGTCGCCTTTTCCTGCGAAAAAAAGACTTGCTTGATACTGGCCTAGCAACCGACTTCCAACTTAAATCATCAAGAGATACCCGAAGCAATGCAATGTTGCCGGTGAATTCTAGTAAGTTACTTCAACTCAACACAGCCTTCAGATCTATGTTTTGCTGCTAGTCTGACTTGCCTCTGAAGGTCATCAACGGAAGGAATATTCTGAGAATGCAGCAAGTCATTCTTAGCCGAATTTCATTGCATTTTCAGTGGCAACCTAAGTTAAACCACAAATTACCTGCATTATATCCACTCTTATTTCCAACAAGATTAGGCAAGCCAGAAGCATTCCGAAGAAGAGTTACCAAGAGGAATGCTTGAGGCGAATTACTAAGTCTAGCTTGAGTACAAAGAGCCAAGAAAGTTTGAATTGGAGAAGAACCTCGTGTTATTCAAATTTCTTCCAAAAGATATAAAAAACTTGGAGGTAATACCCTTGGCGGAAATCAAAATCCAAAACACATTTCGCCCCGTTGTCTAGCAACTCAAGCTTTTAGTTCCATGCAAAATTGCGTTAATGTGATCCCAATTCCTATATTTTTCATGTTTGGAGAGAGCAAAATATAATTTATGGATAATCCTCAATAAGGGCCACATTGTATTGCCTAGCATTGAGATTCCACTTATGCGTCGGAAAAACTATCAAAAACACAACTCCATCATTGTCGCTGCCACCGTCGTTGGTTGCCACTAGTAGCTGGTCCCCAATGGCCAACTCAATTGCCAAGACGATCGCCGATCACCAGTCACGGCCGAGAAGTTTTCTTTTCTAGAAGGCCAAAATTTTTCTTTTTGTCAATCGAACACGAATCTTATTTCAAGGAATGACATTACTTGGAATACGATTCCACTTGAGGATTCCATGCTCATGGAACCGATCCAGGGTCCAAGAAGAAATGTCTTGGAGGACCTCAAGGCGTTGCGAAATAGACAGACCAACTCACCGGAAGCAAGGAAAAGCGAAGAATTACTGGTCGAATGAAGCCAAACGCTTGCTGTTGGAATGGCATGCTTGGTTCCTTCGCAGTGGCGTGCTCGTTTTGTCCCGTTCATTTTTATCACAAGCTGCATGCAACAAGCAAAGTGAGAGATGGACAAGAGAACTAGTGTCTGATTGCGGATATATGAAATAAGGAAGAGAACGACCGCTACATCAGAGCCCATGAAAGATTTCATGGGTCATACGTCCTCCCGCATCGCCACGGCATTACAAAATCTTTTGAATGTGGTTGAATGCTACGATCATCGGGAGGGCAAATGAGAAGCCTTAAAGATATAAATTGCACTCTCTGCCGATATCCCAGGATATTTCCTAAAAGAACTTGAAGCTGGCAAAAGTATTTTGGCTCCATGGAGATGCAATCATGCATGGCCTGACCCCTATTGATTACCAAAACTTATGGCGGAGACTTGATTCGTGTGACATTTGCGAAATCTCTACCATCGAATGCAGTCAACTTCGGTTGAACTCGTCCTAGGTAAACAGTAAAGGTGTCAAAATAAGTTGAAGACCTAATGAAACTTGTGTCTAGACTCTGATAAGCTTTGAAAATTACTCATCTTAGCTCCATAAACAACCTTTTTTTGAGTTGTGCCATATCAAATCAATTCGGTTTATCGATAGAACTTGTACCAAATGACAAGCACAAGTAGTGAGAACCCTGTAGAAAACGTTTGCAATGATACAATATCTCCTTACATAGGGCCAAATGAAGGACTATATAACCTCATTCAATACTAATAAAAACTATTAAACGCAAGTTTGAAAATCGCAATTTATTCATCAATTATAGTAAATCAATTTTGTTTGGCTAAGTGACGAACCGTATTGCTATTGCAACTTCACCGATTTGTCGTGATGAATTCAACACAGAAAAATAATTCGCCACGACAAACTGGAGCAAAGGAAAATATTGTCCAATATCTCACAAAATTCTTCGCTCATACACATTGCGGGTTCCCTCCTGTAGTCGCTCATCTCAATCCCGATCCCTCCTTTAGAGACGACAGAATAAGTTACGAGTTCTATCCGCCGTTAACCATCTCAATCCCTCCTTTAGTAACATAGTTGTCACTAACGAATCTAGACCAGTACCAGTGCTTCTTCCACACCATGCCCATCTCCTCGATCGGGATGTCCTTCGTCTTGGGCAAGAAGAAGTAGTTGAATATGGACATGGCAAGCACGAAGAAGGTGAAGAACAGGAACAGCCCGAACTTCATATGGCAGAGCATGTTGAGGAAGACCCGAGCCACCATGAACGTGAAGACCATGTTGACCAAGATGCTCTGGGCGGCCGACCGGATCTCCAGGGGGAAGATCTCGCTCAGCACGAGCCACCCGAGCGGCTGATTCTTGTTCTGGGTGCTCTGCTGCCTCTGGCCATTCTTTTGCATGCGAAATTCTTGGGTAATATGGTTTAGATGAATAAGGTTGTGACTGGCAAGATCTGTGAGGCTTGAGCTCTTCTCTTGTTTCTTTCCTTGCTAAACCATGGAGACCCAACTGACTTTTTGAGATGGTTTTAACATCCATTGCACTGGAAAGATCTGATTTTGAAGAAGCATAACGGGGGAAGCTCTCTGTTTTTGCTCCTAATCAGTGGTAGTGATTGTTGCAGTGGCGTTCGAGGTGATCCTCGCGAATGGTTGCTTACTTGCGACTTTTTGTGGACGTTGATGCATATCTCGCAAGCTTCTTTCTTCCAGTAGAAATGCTTGGGCACGATGAAAATGTCCAACTTTGATTAATTGGTTGTTGATTTTTCTTGACACAGGGCTCACTCGTTAGATCTGCCGTTGCTTTATTTTACTTCTTTGTATTTTGTCCATTTCATATCAACGTGTGATTACGAGTGCACTATTGAACAATATTCAGCTAATGACCCTTTTTGTGATCTAACCTTAAGGAACTAATAAAATTTCTAGGTGAAAAGTCCTCCTGTTCTTTCCTTTTGTTCTGCTTTTGTCTGGGTGTTGATCCTATTACAGAGCAGGTGAAATGAACTCCATTCTTATAATTCACTCGTGAAGAGAGGAATTTACAGCTTTAATTGTTTAAAGGAAACCGTTTGTGTCTGTTGATATTCTTTTTTCGCTGTTCTTGATCATGGCATCCCATGAAAACCTCCAGGCATAAGCTGACACTTCGTAAGATTTTGCATTTGGTGGATTTTGGAAGCTAGTAAAATGAGATTGTTGAAATCATCAATTTGGCTGTTGCAGAAAAGAACAAGCCTTTGATTGAATGAGTCAGTTACAAATTATGCCTTTCCTCCAAGAAATATGGACCTTCTTTTTTGTCTTTTAATGGCTTATAGAAAACCACAAGAAATTTTCTCATTGTATGTGCCATCAATTGATGACCCAAGCTAAGTCGGCTTTTATCCCAGCAGTCATCGAAGAAATCGTTGTCAGACACCCATTAATCATCTTCATTTCCCTTGGACCATACTCCAATTGTTCTACATGTTGTCTTTACCTCCTCCTGATATCATGGAGTGATCAGATTGTCTTTCTCTATATATTTCTGCTTTTCTTGTAGTTTAAGCCCAGGCCTCTCTTTTTTCTCAGGTGCAATTTCATAAATAAGCCTAAGGATCCAGGCTATTGACTTGCTGAAGTATCAGTGTTGTACTCTATGGCATTTGCAAGAATTGTTCGGGGCAACCTGAAAAGAGCAGGAGGTGCTATTGGGAGCTTTAGAGATGGAAAAGAAGAGACTTTTAGAGGAGTACTTGCGGATTCATTTTCCTTTTCTTCTTTTGAAAGTGTCCCCACGAGAAGTGATTTTTTCGGCCGCTTACAATCGAGTAAGTTAAATTATGCTAGTAACTGGAGCAGAGGAATTAGGACAACCCCACATGATCAATTTCCTGTCGCTGAGAGGGCATTGGCGGAGTCTGATTCTGAATATGAGAGCGACAGATATCCGGGTCTTGAACCGACTAAACCCGGAGAAAAGCCGAGGGTCGTTGTTCTTGGTACCGGTTGGGCGGCTTGCCGATTTATGAAGGGGCTTGATATGAACATGTATGATATTGTGTGCATTTCACCCCGAAATCACATGGTTTTCACTCCCCTTCTTCCGTCAACTTGTGTTGGAACTTTGGAGTTCCGTTCGGTTGCTGAGCCTGTGAGCCGGATACAGCCTGCTCTTTCTGCAACTCCCAATTCGTACTTCTATTTGGCTTCCTGCACTGGAATGGACACTGCCAAGCATGAAGTAAGTTGAATATCTGGCTATCGTATGTTGATTTCGATGCTCATATACATTTTCCTCCAAGGACGTGATCAGTTCCTTTTCATTTTGCATGTGTTGATTGACTGGAATTTTCCTCTGTCTTCTTCAAATAGCAATGAACAAACATCAGAAATTTACAATATACCGTCTGACAAACATTGACATGGATTGTCCACACTTTTGCATTTGTGTCGAGGTCCCGGCTATAGGAATTGTGTGTGTGATTATCTGGCAAGTCAAATAAACTAACATAAATCAACACGTATTGTCCACACCATTGGACATGTGAAAAAAATATTTTAGGTACATACTACATAGTGAGATAAGGTTAAATTTCATTTCTCCAATGTGATGGAACCAAAGATGCACCAGTAAGACATGTCAAATAACACTAGGCGTTGCAAATCTGCCACGGTATTCCCTTTTTGTGCGTTTCTTTTGCTAAATCCCATTGCCCATTTGACTAGGTATACTGTGAAACGTTTGGCAATGGTGGACTGCCTCAAGAGCCTTACCGGTTTAAAGTCGCATACGACAAGCTGGTCATTGCAGCCGGAGCTGAGCCCGTGACTTTCAATATAAAGGGTGTTAAGGACCATGCCTACTTCTTTCGGGAGGTGAATCATGCCCAAGAAATCAGGAAGAAGCTTTTGTTGAACCTCATGCTCTCTGAAAATCCAGGTACCTCAATTCTCCAACCATATGTATTGTGCTTATAAAGCAACATTCCAAAATCTCAGGAATAGAAGAAGATGCTCATTGTTTTTGCCTCCACATTCTCTATAATTAATGATCAGTGAGATTTTACGGCTTCAATGGAGATTGGGGGAGTGATTCCTTCTCTGTATCTTATAGGCATATTAGAAGAAGAGAGGAAACGCCTTTTACACTATGTCATCATTAGAGGTGGACCAACTAGGGTGGAGTTCAGCGGTGAATTAAGTGATTTTATCATGAAAGACGTCCGTGAAAGTTTTCCTCATGTTAAGGATTACATTCAAGTCACCCTTATTAAGGTACTCATACACACTCACATACAGATGTTAGCGTCAGTTTGGAAAAATGTAACGTGAATTGACAAGTACACACTTTAACAAGCAAATGAAATCCTGTCGTCATTTGATGTTGGCTTACGACAGTATGCGACAAATCATCTAACAAGGGTAAGTTGATTTTCTTTCTCAAATTACCATCATCTTTTCCAACAGTTCATTTTGGTGTTCATTTAATGCTTTCAATCGCTAGTCCGATGTTCATCTTAAAAGAGGCGTGGTGAAAGAGGTGCATGCGAAGAAAATTGTACTGAATGATGGTACGGATGTTCCATATGGCCTCCGAGTCTGGTCCACTGTTGTTGGACCCTCGGAGTTTATCAAGTCACTTGATCTTCCCAAATCTCTGGTGGAAGGTGAGGAAATAAGATTTCTTCTCTCCTTGGTCATCTAACTCTACAATAGCAATCTCGAGATAAGAACTTTGTGACAATTTGATTTTAGCATTTTACCACCTTCCAAATCATAAAATTTGTCATCTCAACTGTTTCAGGATTGGGGTTGACGAATGGTTGAGGGTACCTTCAATGGAAGATGTGTTTGCACTGGGAGACTGTGCGGGTTTTCTTGAACAGACAGAGAGGCCGGTGCTTCCCGCTTTAGCTCAAGTTCAATCACCTATCTAATTCCTTTAAAGATGTCTCACTGTAGCTCTTCATTTGATTGGCGATCTTCAACTTTATCTCCTTGTTCTACTTTGTACAAGATGGGGCATGAATCCTTCCATTTGAAACTGAAATTGGTCATTCACTATCTCTTTCTCATTGTATAAAGGGTTTCTTTCCTCGGAAATAACATGAATGTTGATCTGAAACATGTTGTGGAAAGGGAAGGGAAATTTTTGGAGGAGCTATTTTGTAGGATAGGGAAGCAAAATGAAGGGAAGGCATTTTGCTTAAAAGACATACCTCTAGGAGACCCATTCGTGTACAAGCATTTGGGAAGCATGGCTTCTGTTGGGCATTACAAGGCGCTCATCGATTTACGCCAGTCTAAGGTGCATAACGTGCTACCATGCAACACTCACGGTTTTCTTTCCCAATACCTAGTTCTCTGATTCATGGAATCAATCGTCGTCACTTATGCAAACATTCTTTTATGCAGGATGCCAAGGGGAGCTGGCTGGTTTGGCGTTCGGCTTATCTCACGAGGGTAGTCAGCTAGAGGAACAGGTTCTACATTGCAGTGAACTAGGCGAGGCTAGTCAGCTAGAGGAACAGGTTCTACGTTGCAGTGAACTAGGCGACGACTCTAATATTTGCCAAAGACAACTCGAGAATAGGTTGACAATGGTAGAGACGCATTTTATGATCCATTGAACTCTTTTAGGGTGGAAAGGTTCATTTATTTGTAACACAAGTATTTAGCATGACTAGTAAAATAACGATGATTTTGCACTAGTACACCTTTTTTGTCGTGTAAATTTGATTTTATTAGTTGTAGAATGCCATTTAATCGGCCAATCCGCTCTTTAGTTAGTTCCATGAAACTCGGTAGTGGCTATTGGCAAGGCCTAGGATAGAGTAAGTCCTGGATTCCCGGGCGGAACGAGATTACTTGTTTGTGTTCTACCCTAGTGATCACAACTTTAGTGATGATAATTGTTAATCCACATACTCAAGATTGATCTGGCCATAAGGAAAGTATCAACAACTCAAAAGATTTACTATAACGAAATCAATATGGAAGATGTAGCTTCTATATGCTTCTTGCTACTTTGAGTGATAATACTGTAGTAGAGCGGACACTGTTTGAATCATGCTTGCAAGCATCACTATATAATAGCTAGGCACAAAAGAAATGGACATAGGTTGTCACAAAAGACTTTTCGGTATTTTCCCCAGCAACGGTAAGCCTGTTCATACCTAAGAAACTTGTTTATAATTGCAAACTGCGACGCGAGATAGCTCTCTTTGATGAGCTCGAAAGGAGCAGCCTTGCGGATGTCATCGAAGAAGCGTGCAAATTCCTCATTGCTCATGCCATGATTCAAGATGACTTTACAATCGCGCAAAAGTTGTACATCATCGATCGTGTGAATGAGGCATCCCATGAACATGGCATAGGCAGTTACATGATAATCATTCTCACGGCCACGACACTGTTCAAAAGCAACCATATTGGGGAGGATCCAATTGAGGTTGTCATCCTCTACCGTTATTTTTGGAATTCCAATCTTTCTGCGTGTTCTGCCAAATTTGATATCCAGGAAGGTGCTGGCTTCCCTCTGCTTGAATCCAATTCCCACCTGACGCAACTCGGAAGCAGATCTGATCATAGCAAAAGATGAGCTGTTGTCTACTTTATTGTCTTGTTGATCCCAAGATGAGCTCAGACGAAATTCGTCGAGTAAGTGCACTCCTTTCCGTTTCATCCGTCTTTCCCTGACATTGTCAGGACCTTTCAGGATGCAGCTGAAGAAATTGAAGATAAGATCGGCCAAGGACGAGGTTCCCTCCAGAACATTCGTCGTTTCAAACAAATCCTCAAGAACGAAGTAGGGTACCTGGTTCTCAAGTCGTAGAAGATCCTGCATTACACACCTTTTCACATATATATTATATAATAGAGGCCCGTTGAGTTTAGGTACGACCCTCCCTAATTGACGGAGGAACTCAATGATGAAGCATCCATCGAGGACCATCATTCTCACAAGATCAGGTCCGCTGAAATTGTCGGTGCTCTCCGAGTAGCACTGCCGGATCATTTTCTCTTTTAGGGCCACTACACCGATGAGGTTTTCAAGGCGGATACCATGCCGTTGAGTTCGGCCCAACATGGCGTGGAGGTATCTCCACTTGTGCCCCTGAAGCATTTCC
Organism: Eucalyptus decipiens; assembly: GCA_014182575.1. NCBI lineage: Eukaryota > Viridiplantae > Streptophyta > Magnoliopsida > Myrtales > Myrtaceae > Eucalyptus > Eucalyptus decipiens. The sequence continues at coordinate 47,958,160 of CM024613.1, read as the reverse complement.
AACTGCGATTCTCCATGATGGTACGGGCCAATAGAGACGATGCGAGGCCGGCATGCCTCGGCAATACCTCCGCCAATCGCCTCAGGGACTCTGAAGATGGTACATGCTTCTCCGCCTGCTGATACATTCAAACGTCGCAGCGCTTTCTCAATATCTTCTGACATGGAAGGCACTAACTGCTGCTTCATGAGCTCGATCTCATGTTCCTCAGCGGTTGCTTGAGGACCTCCTCGATCGTTGTCCATGCCGAGTTAAATTGTAGAATCGACGTGAATTTTTTTGCTGGGATTTCAATAGCTAGAGAGAGAATTGGAAGGATACGAGAAATGTAGTGTGACCGTGAAGAACGTGAGGGACATGGAGATATTTAAAGAGGGCATGGAAGAGAGAAGGAAGAGCAAGTGTAGCAGAGGACAGGGACAAGGACGAGGGGAGATGACAGAAAGTAGAACTAGGTCCTAGGACGCCACGTTTCGTCCGTTCATTGGGCTGGCCTGCCCTGGGTCCCACTTCTCTCTCTCTCTCTCTCTCTCTCTGAGAGAGAAGAAAGGGAAGCACAGCAAAGGACAGACAAGGACGAGAGAGATGGGACTAAGGGCGCCACGTTTCGTCCATTGAATGGGCCGGCTCGCCTGAGTCTCACTACTCTCTTATGTTTTAGAAATATTTTTTTCAATTTTCAAGTAAAAAACGCATTTAATAATTATATAAAAATTTTATTTTCGAAATGAAAATGAACATAAATGTTAAATAAAATTTTTATAACATATAATTTCTGTTAATTTTTAATAATTTTTTTAAAAAAATTTCTTTTCTTATTCTCCCTTGCTGCTATCGATCGGTGTCCTGTGCTGTCTCGTCACTATCGACCGCTCACTTGTTTTTTTTTTTGGTAAGAAAAGAATAAAAGGGACAAGGGTGACCGCTCACTTTTTTATTTCGGGAAATAAAATAAAAAAATAACTTAATTCTGGAAATTATTATCAGGAATAAGAAATCACTTTTTATATTTTTATTTTTATTTCAAATATATTTTCAGGTCACTTTTTTACTTTGAGAAATAAAAAAATTGATTGATATTATTAAATTTTTTTTTTTCAAGGAAGCAGAACAGAAAAATAAAAAAATAGGAACATTAACAAAATAGAACCTTACTGCAGAAAAGTTGTCGAGACTTTATGAGCTGTCAAAGGTCAGTGTACGGTTCAGCGTGGGATAGGACACATCCAAAAACGCGTGGGCCAAATGAAGAGTGAGCGTACACGTGATTCATCATCATTCTTGACAGGAAAACGCGTGGGGCCGAACGAAGCAATTTGCATTGATAGATTTTGATTAGTCATTTTCACAGCGGCAAGACAAAAAGGTGAATTCATAAATTAAAAGTGCCCAAAAGATTAAAAATATAAATCACAGTAAGTAATTCTTTTGTCCATGCTTATGGAGTGTATATAAATCTTATAAATATAATTACAAATCAATACATCAGGTGACCAATGACTAGGACTTGTCCCATAGACGAGTAAGGCTATTTATATTTTTACTAGATTGAAGAGATCGACCTTAATAATTTCTATTTTGCAATCTCCTTGTACATAATTATTTTATTTCTATAATTTTTTTTATGAATTTTATACTTATTGTTATTTAGAAAATAAAAGAAAATTACTATTTTCTCCATCATTGCTATTGTAACAACAATTGTAAAGCACGTGCTCATAGAAATTTAAAATGACCAGTTTGAGAAGTTTAGGCGAGGACAAGAAGCCACACGAAAGATAAAATGCAAGTAGTACAAGAAGAAAGACAAAAAAAATCGAAATTTTATTGTATGAATGAATATGAACATCAATATCTTGACAGCCCATTTATTAGGGAGGTGCCAAAGCAATGAAACATCTTTTTAGGAACCACGCTAGGTGCGAGGCGAAGAAGGCACACGAAAGACAAAATGTAAGTAGCTGAAGTCAATGATTTAGTACATAAAATAAAGGAAAAGAATCGAAAATCAGTATGAATCTACTTACTTTTGTAAATAAGATGTGGATACAAAGCAATTACTTACCTTCAAACGCTTGCATATTTATATATACACATACACACATTCTAGACAATATAAAATCAGACTAATTAATCGATGTATGCATTGCTACTACTATGGATTGGCTCCAAATGAACTTATAAAATTCAAACATCATGAGAAGACTCGTCAACGTCTAAGGTGATGTGATTTTGAATTTTGCACAATTTCTTTCAAGTGAAACTAAATATTAAATTGCACTAACATTTTTAGGAATTAATGAATTGTTCGAGCAATTTAGTTAAGAAAAAAATAATATCTTATGTAAATCGAATAGGCATGTGCACCACACCAAAAAGGCTAAAAGAATAATGATAAGTTGTTGCCTCCTGCTCCCTTGCACTCCGATAAAACTAACGTATGTATCTGTTAATTTTTTATGGATAAGTTTTAAAGTTTAGCAGGAAATCTAAATCAGTTTGGAATTTGAAATCGCTCATCGAAAAACCGTCACGTCACATGTCAAATGAAAGTACAAATTATTTCTGAGATTCTCAATCGAAAGTGGAAGAGGGCTTCATAGCCAATGAGCCATCAACGATCAGCGTACGGCTCTGGCGCGCATGTCCATAAAGAAAGGACATTTCCGTGTCGTCATTTCCGACTCGAAAGAACACGAGTTGACCACAGACAGACGCGGCTCATTCATCGCGACAAGAACAGCGTGGGGCCAAATAAAGCAAAGCTGTAGCAGAGGAGAGAGAGCAGGAAGTAGCAAGTGTAGCAGAGAACGGAGACAAGGACAAAGGGAGATGTTTAGCCCTGGGTCCCACTTCTCTCTCTTACACGAAAAGTCGTCGAGAGCATTTATGAGCTGTCAAAGGTCAGTGTACGGTTCTGCATGCGAAATGACGTATCCAAAAAGGGGCGGGACGAAGCGAAGCAATTTTGCATTGACGGATTTTGATTGGCCATTTTCATGGCAGGAAGACTAAGAGGTAAATTCATAAAATATAAATCACAGTAAGCAATTATTTTGCTTATTAGGGAGTATATATAGATCGTATGTATAAAAAGAACACATTTTCATTTAGCTCATTGAAAAAAATTACAAAACAACACGACATGCGATCGGTGATTAAAATTGGGTAGGGCTCTTCCTACCACTCATTTCTTTACTAAATCAGCAAAGATCGAACTTAATGATTTTTATTTTGCAGTCTCCTTTGGCATAATTATTTTCTTTTTATGATTTTTTGTGAATTTTAAATTTATTGTTATCTAGAAAATAAAAGAAAATTACTGTCTTCTTCTCCATCATCACTATTATAACGACAATTGGAAAACATGGGCTCATAGAAATTTAAAATGACCGGTTTGAGAAATTTAGGCGAGGACAAGAAGCCATACAAAAGACAAAATGCAAGTAGTACAAGAAGAAAGACAAAAAAAAATCGAAAATCATTATGAATCTACTCACTTTTGTAGATAAGATGTGGATACCAAGTAATTACTTATCTTCATGTGCTTGCATATTTATATATACACACACATTCTAGACAAAATAAAATCAAACTAATTAATCGATGTATGCATTGCCACTACTATGGATTGGCTCCAAATGAACTTATAAAATTCGAACATCATGAGAAGATTCTTCAACATCTAAGGTGATGCGATTTTTAAATTTTGCACAATTTACTTTCAAGTAAAACTAAATATTAAATTGCACTAACATTTTTTGGAATTAATGAATAGTTCGAGCAATTTAGTTAAGAAAAAAATATGATTTGATGTAAACTGAATAGGCACGCGCACCCACACATGGATACACATTTTTTAAGCGCGATTGATAAATTTACCATTTTCCATGAAAAGCTACAAATAAAAAGCATCTACACTTTCTCATATCTTTTGGGAAAAAAGGCTAAAAGAATAATGAGAAGTGGTTGCCTCCTGCTCCCTTGCTCTCCGATAAAACTAACATATGGGGATATACTAACATTCGCATCTATTAGTTTTTGATAGATAAATTTTAGCGGGAAATCTAAATCAGTTTGAAATTTGAAATCGCTCATCAAAAAACTATTACACGTCACATGTCACGTGAAAGCATAATTATTTCTGAGATTCTCAATTGAAAGTTGAAGAGGGCTTGACATACATGCACAAAAGTCGTCGAGGGCTTCATAGCCATCAACAGTCAGTATGTCCATAAGAAAGGACATTTCTGTCTCATCATTTCCTCATCGAAGAACATGGGTGATTGCAGACGCGGCTCGTTGATCGTGACAAGAAAAGCGTGGGGCCGAATAAAGCAGCTTGCATTGATGGATTTTGATAGCCAAATCCATGGTGGGAAGACAAAAAAGGCAAATTTTCATCATTTCCGCCTCGAAGAACATGGGTGATTGCAGACGCGGCTCGTTGATCGTGACAAGAAAAGCGTGGGGCCGAATAAAACAGCTTGCATTGATGGATTTTGATAGCCAAATCCATGGTGGGAAGACAAAAAGGCAAATTTTCGTCATTTCCGCCTCGAAGAACATGGGTGATGGGTGATTGCAGACGCGGCTTGTTGATCGTGACAAGAAAAGCGTGGGGCCGAATAAAGCAGCTTGCATTGATGGATTTTGATAGCCAAATCCATGGTGGGAAGACAAAAAAGGCAAATTTTCGTCATTTTCACCTCGAAGAACATGGGTGATTGCAGACGCGGCTCGTTGATCGTGACAAGAAAAGCGTGGAACCGAATAAAGCAGCTTGCATTGATGGATTTTGATAGCCAAATCCATGGTGGGAAGACAAAAATGGCAAATTTTCGTCATTTCCACCTCGAAGAACATGGGTGATTGCAGACGCGGCTCATTGATAAGCGTGGGGCCAAATAAAGCAGCTTGCATTGATGGATTTTGATAGCCAAATCCATGGTGGAAGACAAAAAGGTAAATTTTCGTCATTTCCACCTCGAAGAACATGGGTGATTGCAGACGCAGCTCGTTGATCGTGACAAGAAAAGTGTGGGGCCGAATAAACCAACTTGCATTGATGGATTTTGATAGCCAAATCCATGGTGGGAAGACAAAAAAGGCAAATTTTCGTCATTTCCGCCTTGAAGAACATGGGTGATTGCAGATGCGGCTTGTTGATCGTGACAAGAAAAGCGTGGGGCCGAATAAAGCAGCTTGCATTGATGGATTTTGATAGCCAAATCCATGGTGGGAAGACAAAAAGGTCAAATTTTCGTAACTTAAATTACCCAAAAAAATTAAAATAGAAATCACAGGAAGTAATTCTTTTGTAAATATAGATCTTAGAAAACCAATGACAAATCAACACGTGATCCGATGGGACTATCTCCGTCCCTATGCGAGTAAAGCTCCCTCAACAAAGAGAAAAACTCACAAAAAAAAATCCTAAATTTTGTCATTTGTAATACATTTATTCTAATTTTTTTATACTCATGTGAGATATTCATCCTCAAAATTTTTTGTGACACAAAAAATTCCAAACCATTTTTATGACATCAAATTTTTAGAATCAATGTGTCATACTAATACAAATTTGAGATTTTTGTGTTACAAAAAAAGTTTGGAGGCAAATGAGTCACATTCTACTAGTTTTGAGTAAATTTATCACATAAATATAAGTTTGGATTTTTTGGTGTCAAGAAAATTTAACGTAAATATGTCACAATTGGCACAATTTGAGGACTTCGGTGGCTTTTACCCTTTTGATCAACCTTAATAATTTCCATATTTGCATAAGTTCTATGTTTTTTTTGTAAAATTTAAACTTATTTCTATATAGAAAATAAATAAAAAATAGTCTTTTATCCATCATTGTGATCATATTGGCCAATTTATTCTCCGTCCATCCTATCTCAAAAGCTCACTGTTTTAGAGAACATTTTATTTTTCAATTTCATTATTTAAAAAAAAAATATCAAGCCTGTTAATTTACCATGTCAAAGAATTTTTGCTTTTTCCTTATTGTTGACGAGACACTTTTACACGAGCATATAAGACGTCATGGGAGTATCTAAAGTATACTAAACGCATTGATAAGAAAAAGTCATCCACATGAGCCATCTTGATTTTTTTTTTTTTTTTTTTTTTAAATACTCTACGAATGATATAATTTTTTTTTTTGTCAATCCCAAATCAATGAAATTTCGCTGTCGTTTTAAAGGAGCTCTTATTTTATGCAAAAATTTTCTATAATTAAATTTCATCTTTTAAAGCTTCACGTGAGGGAATGTAACAAAGATTTTTTTAAAATAAAAAATCTTCAAAGAGATCTCTTGTTTTTATTTTTAATTTTTGCATCAATCATCACGTTCTATATGTGTGTGTGTGTGTGTGTGTGTGTGTCTAAAATAAAATTGGTAAGAAAGAATTTGATGGTGATATACACAACAAAAATAAATAAACATGTGCACAAAAAAAAAAAAAAAAAACAAAAGTATATAATTATGTGAAAGTTGTTTTAGTTAATTTTTTTAAAGATTCTGATTGGTTTTGGGTCTGTATGGCGGGTGTGAGATTTTAGGATTTGGTGATTGTCAATTTTGGAAGGAAATATCATTTCCTGTAAATAGGAACACAAGGATAATGGACAAAATACAAAGCATGCTTTCGGTATTTCCGTGGGCTTCTAATTTATGGATCTTCCCATATAAGAAAGTGATCGAATACATGGGCCTTAATCCAAAATAATTGGCTGGCCCGATGAAATTATATGTTGATACTTAGTGGGACTTGGAATTTTGTATAAAATAGCCCTATAGGAATTCTTTTTTTTTTTTTTAATCTAACAATAGGAATTCATTTAGTTTTTATATTTACCTTTTTTTTTGGTGACCGAGGAACTGCTGGAGACTCTCTTACAGGGTCACATTGCCCTCCGATGCTCGGTGGCACCGTCGGACGTTGTCACAAGCCACTATTTAGACGTAAAACCTTGGAGGGCTAGCCCAATAATTTACCCCTGGGACCTCCACTTAAGTTATGGAAATGCAAACGAGAGGGTTCAAACCCTTGACCTCGGCGATGAGGGAGAGCACGCACACCATCTACACTACCCATGGGTGGGTTTTATATTTACCTATTATGATACACTTTTGAGCTAAGCGTACAACAATTAACACCTAGGCAACTCCTGTTATGACATAGCTTTTCAGCTGGAGGTGATACCATGCGATAGTAACATGAGATTATTGAATACAGTTAAGACTCATACTTGATGTAAGCTGAATAAAAAAACAGCATATCTATTTTAGTACGATATAATCTAATTCGATCAATATTCTGATAATTATAACTGAGTTGTGAAAGTTATACCAACTTCACTAAAAAGAGAAGTCAAATTAGTTATTGAGTTCTTTTGATTAAACTTTTAAGACAAGAAATTTCTGTCTTGACGTGATGACATTAGCACCATTTAATTTTGGTCTAATTGTGGAAGTAAAAATGAAGAGTGTGAATACATGAGACAGGGACTTTGAAACGAAAGAGTCCATGGAAACACCTGAGCAATGGCAACCCCTGAGACCGCCGCCATTATTGCACCGGTGTCGAGCTCGTCTCGTCCTTTGCAATTGCTCGCACGCTTGCTTATCACCGCCATTGTGCCACTGCCATTGTTCACTCGTCTAGTCCTAATATTAGGATTTTGCTTTAGGGAAATTACTTTCATAATTGTTTTTGATTCCATTGTTTTATTGCTTATAGTGGAGCAAATGATGCTGCAAGAGACTAAACACAGAAATCGTCTATCTACCGAAATGAAGAGTTCTGGATCCATTGTGCGACAGCCCTTCGACTTTGAGAATTATAGATTTTCCCGAACTTTCATTTCTATTGCATAATCGTTAGTTTTTCCATTTGCACAGTTGTTTAGTGTCACCAGAACATGGACTAACTCATTTTTCTTCACCAAAATAACCTCTATTAGATTTTCTTAACTTCATTTATCATGCATTGTTCTTTGTTTTCTTAACTTCATTAACCATGTAGCATAGGCTATTTTCGTCAAGAAGAATAATTAGTCCATATTTTAGTAACACCTAATGGCTATGTAAACGGAGAAACAAGCGGCTGCAGCAAGAATAAGAAGTTCAATCGTTAATCTATAACATTTCAAGTTTTAGAGGCGATTGAGCATCGTTGTTTAAATTCAGGGACGAGATCTAGAACTTTTCAGAGTTTGAGAGTTATTACGCAAAGCGCCAATTAATGGGGATTTGAGCAATTATTGCCCTATATATATATATATATATATATGGGTCGGTTTTTGCCCAATCTTTTCTAAAAGCCATCCTTTCACATGTAAAAGAAAAAAATCTCGTTTTTTATCAAATGGCAACAAGTTGTTAAGCAATATGTTTGATGAGTTCATGCTACCAAATTGGGGGAAAATTATCCAAAAAATCCTAAAAATATGGTACGGTTGCTAATTAAATTCAAAATATTTTAATTGTACTAATTTAGTCTTAAACCTTTTTACAACTTGCCAATTTAGCCATAAGCCTTTCAATTATGCCAATTTAATCCTAAACATTTAATGATTTGCTAATGTAGTCCTAAACCTTGCAATTAGAACAATTTAATCTTAAGCATTTTCAAATTGATACAAATTCATTCAATTTGGCCAATTTTGATAAAAGTTGTTGATGTGGACGTTGGTGATCCTCAAGGCATGGTCGGCGCTAATGTTGACATTTTAATTTTTTAATATTTTTTCTTTCCTTTTCTTTCCCTTCTTTCTTTCAGTTCCCTACACAAGTCATGGTCGGGGAGGGCAGAGGCGAGGCCGACCCTTGCTTAGACAAGGTTGACCCTCATCAGCAAAAGGAGAAGGGAATTAAACCAAAGAAAAAGTTCAAAATAATTACTAAAAATGTTTACGTTAGCGTTGACATGACCACCGGTGTCCACATTAGCAACTTTTGGTTAAAAATTGACTGGATTGATTGAATTTGTATGAACATGAAAATGTTAAGACTAAATTAGTCAAATTAAAATATTTAGAACTAAATTGGTACTAATAAAATAAGTTTAGGATTGTATTGGTACTTTTCCCAATTATTTTATGCTCACACTACGTCGTAATGGAACTGACGATATCTGGTAAGAAATGTCAAGTAACACTAATTGTTGTTAGTGCATTATGTTTTTCCTCTCTAATTTTCTCTTTTGCTAAATCTCGTTCCCTATTCACTAGGTGTACTGTGAAACAGTTGGCGATGATGGACTGCCTCAAGAGCCTTACCAGTTTGAAGTCGTGTACAACAAGCTAGTCATCGCAACCGAAGCCGAGCCCTTGCTTTTGGTATAAAGGGCGTTAAGGAACACGCCTACTTCCTTCGTGAGATGAATATTGCCCGAGAAATCATGAAGAAACTTTTGTTGAACCTCATGCTCTCTTAAAATCCAGGTAGTTCAATTCTCCTACCTTATGAATTGCACCGACAGAGCAAAATTCCAAAGTTTCAGGAATAGAAGAAGATGCTCACTATTTCTCAATGATTAATGATCAGCAAGATTTTACAGCTTCATGGACAATGGGGGAGCGATTCCTTCTCTGTATCTTATAGGCATATCAGAAGAAGAAAGGCCTTTTACACTGTGTTGTTATTGGCGGTGGACCAACTGGGGTGGAGTGCAGCGGTGAATCAAGCGATTTTATCATGAAAGACGTCCGTGAACGTTTTCCTCATGTGAAGGATTACATCCAAGTCACCCTTATTGAGGTACCCATATACACTTGCATAAAGATGGTCGCATCTGTTTGGAAAAATGTAAACGACACTATTTGACAAGTACACCCTTTAATAGACAAACGAAATTCTGTCGTTGTTCAATGTTGGCTTACGGCAGTATATGATGAATCATCTAATTTATCTTCCCAAATCCCCAGAAGGTGAGGGAATAAGATTTCTTCTCTCCTTTGTCATCTAAATCTGCAATAGCAATTTCATGATGAGAACTCTGTGACAATCTTATTTTAGCATTCCACCACCTTCCAATCAAATGATTTGTCCTCTCAACCATTTCAGGATTGGGGTTAACGAATGGTTGAGGGTACCTTCAGTGGAAGATGTGTTTGTGCTGGGGGATTGTACGGGTTTTCTTGAACAGACAGGGAGGCTAGTATTTCCTGCTTTAGCTCAGGTTCAGTCACCCCATCTAATTCCTTTGAAGATGTCTCATCGTGGCTTTTCGTTTGATCTGCAGTCTTTAACCTTATCTCCTTGTTCTACTATGTACAACATGTTGCATGAATCCTTCCATTTGAACTTGGAAGTGGTCATTCACTATCGCTTTCTCATTGCATAAAGGCTCAGTTTTCTTCTTTCCTCGGAAATAATATGAATGCTGATTTCTGAAACAGGCCACCGAAAGGGAAGAAATTCTTAAAGGAGCTGTTTTGTAGGATAGGGAAGCAAAATGGAGGGAAAGCATTTTGCTCGAAAGACATACCTCTAGGAGACCCATTTGTGTATAGACATTTGGGAAGCATGGCTTCTGTAGGGCGTTACAAGGCGCTCATCGATTTATTCCAGTCTAGGGTACATAACATGCTACCATGACATACTAACAGCTTTCTTTCCTAGTACCTAGATTTTGAGATGCCCCTTCTTCCATGATTCATGGAATTAATAGTCATCACTTATGCAAACATTTTTTAAGGCAGGACATGAAGGGGATATCGCACCTAGTATTTGTGAGTTGGCTGGTTTGGAATTTGGCTTATCCTATGAGAGTAGTCAGCTGGAGGAATAGGTTCTACGTTGCGGTGAACTGGACAACAACTCTGGTATTTGGAAGAGACAACTCGAGAATATGTTGAAGATGGTAGAGATACATATGTTAGCCGCTTCACACTTGTCTTGAAAGTTTCTCACTTCTAGGATACATTGTGCTCTTTTGGGTGGAAAGGTTCATTTATTTGTCACGCAAGTGTTAAGCATGGCTAGCAAAATAAAGGAGGTTTTGCACTAGTTTACCTTTTCCTTATTTGTTGTGTAACTTTGGTTTTATCAGTTGTAGAACGCCATCTAACTGGCTAGGCCTAGGGTGGAGTAAGTTCTAGATTCATTGGCGGGGATGTTAAGCATGGCTACCAAAATAAGGATGGTTTGCACTAATTTACCTTCTTCTTTTTTCTTTTTTTTTTTGGGTCGTGTAACTTTAGTTTTATCAGTTGTAGAACGCCATTTAACCGGCCAATTCGGTCCTCAGTTCTATAGAACTTGGAAGTGGCTAGGCCTGGGGCTCAGTAAGTTACGAATTCCCAGGCAGAAGGGGATCACCAATTCGTGCTCTCCCCTAGTCACCATCACTTCATTGATGACAACTATTCATCACTTATTCAAGATTAATCTGACCACAGGGAAAATATCAACAACTCGAAATATTCACTGAAAACATAGTCAATACATGTTATGAAATCAATATGGAGATGCAGTTTCTAGATGCTTCCTACTACTTTGGGTGATAGTACTGCAGCACAGTGTACATTGTTTGAATCAGGCCTACAAGTGTCACTACAACAGCTAGGCCTGAAAGAGCTGACCATGGGTTGTCATAAAAAGCATTTAGGAGCTGTGCACAGCAAAAATAAGCCCGTTCATACTTAAGATACTCATTTAAAATTGCAAAATGTGACGCTAAATAACTCCCCTTAGCATCGAAATAAACATCCTTGCAGAGGTCACCGAAGAAGCATGCAACATCCTCATTGCTCATACCGTGATTCAAGATGACTTTATGGTCACGCAAAAGTTGTACATCATTGGCTGTGTGAATGAGGCATCCCATGAACATGGCATAGGCAGTTATGTGCCCGTCCACTTGGCCACGACACTGTTCAAAAGCAACCATATTGGGGAGGATGCAATTGAGATCATGATCTATTTTTATTTTTGGAATTCCAATGGTTCTGCGTCTACTGTCAAATATGATCTCCAGAAAGGTGCTGGCTTCACTTCGCTTGAATCCAATTCCCAATTGACGGAACTCGGAAGCAGATTTGATCATATGATAAGATGAACTCTCGTCTACTGGATTATCTTGTTGATCTGTGGGTATTAAACTCAGACGAAATAAATCGAGTAAATGCACTCCTTTTGGTCTTTCCCCGACAATAGCAGGTCCTTCTAGGAAGCAGCTGAAGAAACGAAAGGCAAGATTGTCCAAAGACGAGGTTCTTCCTGAAACATTCGTCATTTCAAACAAATCCTCAAGAACAAAATACGGGATCTGGTTCTCAAGTCGTAGAAGGTCCCGTCCAAGAGAAAGTAACACGAATGAATTGGAATTGATTAATAGGATTCTGTCGGGCGGTACATATCCTGCAATTTGACGGAGGAATTCAATGATGAAGCATCCATCGAGAACCATCATTTTCACAAGATCAGGTCCATTGAAATTCTCGATGCTCTCCGAGTAGCACTGCCGGATAATTTTCTTTTTCGAAGCCACTACGTCAATGAGGTCTTCGAGGCGGATACCATGCGATTGAGTTCTTTCCAACATAGTGTGGAGGTATCTCCACTTGTGCACCTGAAACATTTGCAGCGATTCTCCATGGTGGTACGGGCCAATAGAGACGATGCGAGGCAGGCACGCCTCGGCAATTCCTCCGGCGAGTGCTTGAGGGACTCTGAAGATGCTACGACTATTTTCACCTGCTGATTCATTCAACAATTTCAATACTGCCTCAATATCTTTTGACATGGAAGGTAATAACTGCTGCCTCATGAGCTCGATCTCACGTTGGGTGGCTACTTGATGACCTCCTCCATCGTTGGCCATGGGCAAGTTAAATTGTAAAATCAACGTGAATTCTTGCTGGAATTTCAATATCTAGATAGAGAATGGAGAGGATATCAGAACTGTAGTGTATCTGTTAGATTAATAATGTCTAAGTTGCTGTTTTCCTTTTTTACTCTGTTTTCTGTTCTGTTTTTTTTTTTTTTCCTCTGTTTTACTCTGTTTTTTTATTAAAAAAACAGCAAGTTCAATTTAGTTATTTATTTAGTGTTTTTGTTATTTTCTAGGAAGTTAATAGCACGTTTGTGTGCAGTTATGTGTTGCACGTACGTGAGCAGTTTTTGCTTTGTTTAAGTTGTCCTGTACTTGACAGTTTCCTTAGAACAGACGTATGCAAGTTTGTGTTCTGTTTCTCTGCGCTTCTCTTCCTCATCTGAAAAATATAGCTTCTGGTTTTCTATTTTCTTGTTTACTGTTTTGATCAGTAACAACAGTGGTATCAGAGCGTGTATGATCTTGAGGGACTGTGAAGTGAAGCAAGTATCGAAGTGTAAAGAAGTTAAAGGGTGATGGAGACAGGGTCGAGTGGTTTCTCTGCGATGGCTTCTCCGGATTTACTGGAGAGAATTATCAGGCTTGGGCTGTCAAGATGACGGCATTCTTGGAGGGTCATGATTTATGGGAGGCTGTGGAGGATGATTATGAAGTTGCTCCACTTCCAGATAATCCAACCATGAATCAAATCAAACTTCATAAAGAGAGAGCCACAAGAAAAGCCAAGGCAAAATCTTGCCTGTATGCTGCTATCTCGCCTACCATCTTTACTAGAATTATGAAGTGTGACTCGCAAAGGCCATATGGGATTTCTTGAAGGATGAGTACGAGGGAGATGAGAAGATAAGAGGCATGAAGGTGCTGAATCTCTTGAGGGAGTTTGAGAGACAGCGGATGAAGGATTCGAGTCGGTGAAGGAGTACTCGATAGGTTGGTTGGGATAGCTGATAAAATCAGAGTTTTAGGGACCGACTTGAAGGATGAAAGGCTTGTTCGTAAGATTCTGGTGTCTCTTCCAGAGAAGTTCGAAGCCACCATAGCGTCTCTGGAAAATACAAGAGACTTACGATATAAAGCTTGCAGAATTGTTAAATGCTGCAGCGCAAGAGCACGAAGGCGATGAGAAAAGAAGAGTTTGTAGAAGGTGCGCTGCAAGCAAGAGTGAAATCAAATGATGGAGGCAAAGGGAAGAAATTGATTCAGTCCAGAGAAAATGCCAGTGACTCCAAGTTTGTAGCAAAAGAAGGAAATTCTGGTGGGTCTAGCAAATGGAAGATGAACAAAAAGCCTTGTCAATACTGTGGTGGAACTAATCATCAGTTTTTTAGATGTTGGAGAAAGCCTGATGCTAGATGCAGAAGATGTCACAAGTTGGGTCACATGGAAGCCATCTGTAAAGAAAAAAATTACCAGCAAGCAGGAAAAGCCCAGGTAGCAGTGAATGAATGGCGAGGAAGAGCACTTGTTTGTAGCTTCTTTTTCTGAATATTTTGTTGGGAATGATGCATGGCTGGTGGATAGTGGCTGTACCAATCATATGACGGCAATTCGAAGCTGTTTAGGAGTCTAGACAGTCGGTCGCCAGTCCAGTCGAATTGGCAACGGACGGTATATCGAAGTGCAAGGGAAGGGTACGGTGGCTATTGAAGGAAATCAGGAGGTGAAGTTGATCAGTGATGTTCTCTTTGTGCCAAATATTGACCATAATCTGTTAAGTGTTGGTCAATTAGTTGAGAAGGGCTATAAAGTGAAGTTCGAAGGGAAGGAATGTCTTATTAATAATGCAGATAGCAAAGAAGTGCTAAGAATTCCAATGGAGGACAAGAGTTTCATGTTCAAGCCACAAGAGATGCAATAAATGGCTTTAAAGTGCAAAGAAGAAAATGCAGAGATATGGCATAAAAGACTTGGGCATGTTCACAGGAAGAGCATGTCGTTTATGCAGAGAAATAACTTGGCAGATGACTTGCCAAATTTGGAGGAGGAATTTCCACGGTGCAGAACTTGTCTTCTTGGCAAGCAAGTCGATTTCCTTTCAAAGGAGGAGGTGGAGAGCATGTGAGAAGCTGCAATTAGTCCACACAGATTTATGTGGATCTATGTCCGAGTCTTCTCTCAATGGTAGCGAGTGTATTTCATTACCTTCACTGATGATATGACTAGGATGAGTTGGATTTATTTTCTGCGAGCCAAGTCTGAAGTTGCTGATGTGTTTGTGAAGTTTAAAGCCTTAGTTGAGAATCAAAGTGGGAAGAAAATTAAAATGCTCAGGTCTGATAATGGTTCTGAGTATACTGCTCACAAGTTTAAGTTAAATTGTGAGCAAGGTGAATTGTGCAGAGTTCACTTTGCTCCCTATTCACCTCAACAGAATGGGGTTAGTGAGAGGAAAAACAGAAGTATTATGGAGATTGCCAGATGTATGATGCAGGAGAAGATGTTGCCTAAGAAGTTTTGGGCTGAAGCAGCTAATACTGCAGTGTTCCTGTTGAACAGATTGCCCACAAAGGCCTTAGAGAGGTCAACACCTTTTGAAGTCTGGTATGGTGTTAAACCTTCGTGAAAAATTTGAAGGTTTTTGGGTGTTTATGTTACACTCATGTTCCCGAGGTCAAGAGGGACAAGTGGATAAGAAGGCGAGCTTGTAATCTTCATCGGGTACGATCTCCAATCAAAGGCTTACAGAATTTTTCACCCTATGACGGGAAGGTGACTGTAGCGAGATGTTGTTTTTCTAGAAAAGATGAGTGGAATTGGATGGAAGGAAATAGTGCGGAAAAGCAGCAGTTCAAAAAACAACCTGCAACAGATGTAGAGGTTGATGGAGTTATAGATGGATTGGAAGACAGTGTGGATGATTTACCAGTGAGGGGCACAAGGCCACTTGCTGAAATCTATGAAAGAAGCAATGTGGCAATGCTCGAACCATCTAACTTTGTGGAAGCTAAGGAGGATCGAGGTGGATTGCAGCAATGCGGGGAGGAGATTGCAATGATCCGGAAAAACCACACATGGGAGCTTGTTGACGAGACCATCGATAAGAATGTGATTGGGGTTAAGTGGGTGTTTAGAACAAAACTTAATCCCGATGGTTCGTTAATAAATACAAAGCTAGACTGGTGGTGAAAGGCTATGCACAAATATGGGGAGTAGACTATCTGAAACATTTGCTCTGTTGCACGACTTGATACAATAAGGTTACTTGTTAGCTATTGCAGCTGAGAGAATGGGTGGCCTATATTTCAGTTAGATGTCAAGTCTGCATTTCTGAATGGAGAGCTTGAGGAGGAGATTTTTGTTGAACAACCTGAAGGTTTTAATATCAAAGGGCAAGAAGAGAGTGTATACAGGTTGAAGAAAGCTCTATATGGACTGAAGCAGGCTCCAAGAGCTTGGTATGGGAAGATAGATCGATATTTGCAGGATTTTGGCTTCGTAAAAAGCTTAAGTGAGTTCACTCTTTATGTCAAGAAAGTGAATCACAGTGTTGTAATTCTGTCACTTTATGTAGATGATCTATTAGTGACTTTGGGAATGATATGGAATTGATAGAGAAGGTGAAGCAAGATCTATCTGCAGTTTTTGAGATGTCGACTTGGGAAAGATGTCTTATTTTTGGGTCCGGGAAGTTAAACAGGCTTCATATGAGATCTTCATTTGTCGAAAAAAAATACATGAAGGAAATTCTAAAGAAGTTTCAGATGGAAGATTGTCGAAGTGTAAGCACTCCTATGGCTGCTAAAGAGAAGCTGCGAAGAATGATGGAACCGATGCGGTAGATGCTTCTATGTATAGAAGTCGATTGGGTGTCTCATGTATCTTACAGCAACCAGACCAGATATTCTATTTGCTGTAAGTGTTTTATCCAGGTTTATGAGTAGTCCTAGTCAGTTACATTTGATTGCAGCAAAAAGGGTCTTGAGATATCTCAAAGGAACATTGTTCTTTGGTGTGAAGTTTGAAAAAGGTCAGAAGTTTAATTTGCAAGGGTTTTCTGATGTTGACTGGGCTGGTTCAGTGGATGACATGAAAAGTACGTCCGGGTATTGTTTCAATCTTGGTTACGCTTGTTTCTCCCGGTGTTCCAAAAGCAAGAGATTGTAGCTCAGTCCCACCGCAGAGGCTGAGTTTATAGCAGCTACTTTGCAGCTGCAAATCAAGCTTTGTGGCTGAAGAAGATAATGAAGGATTTGTGGTTGAATTCCAGTAATTGCATTGAAGTTAATGTGGATAATCAGGCTGCCTTAGCAATATCACGTAATCCAGTTTTTCATGGCAAAACCAAGCATTTCAAAGTCAAATTTTTCTTTCTGCGTGAGGTGCAACAAAGTGGCGAAGTCAAGTTGGTCTATTGCAGATCTGAAGATCAGCTTGCGACATGTTCACAAAACCACTTCAAGCTGGAAGATTTGAAGTATTAAGAAAGAAAATTGGAGTATGCAGCAAAGAATCGATCCAAGGAGGAGTTTGTTAGATTAATAATGTCTAAGTTGCTGTTTTCCTTTTTTACTCTGTTTTCTGTTCTGTTTTTTTTTTTTCCTTTGTTTTACTCTGTTTTTTTTATTAAAAAAACAGCAAGTTCAATTTAGTTATTTATTTAGTGTTTTTGTTATTTTCTAGGAAGTTAATAGCACGTTTGTGTGCAGTTATGTGTTGCACGTACGTGATCAGTTTTTGCTTTGTTTAAGTTGTCCCGTACTTGACAGTTTCCTTAGAACAGAGACGTATGCAAGTTTGTGTTCTGTTTCTCTGCGCTTCTCTTCCTCATCTGAAAAATATAGCTTCTGGTTTTCTATTTTCTTGTTTACTGTTTTGATCAGTAACAACAGTATCCACGAAAAATGTGAGGGACATGCTGTCACACCTCAAAATCCTACAAGAATAGGAGAATGTCATGGCCATCTTTCCTATTGAAGGACACAGCCTTAAACCATACCCAAAATCCAACTCCCAACAAGTCTTGATCAAAAGCACTATCTTACTATCGATAGCTGCTAACTTGGGAACCTGAAAAGATTTGAAAGGAAGGGATGACAACTAAAAGCTAGTGAGTAACATATATTCTAAACAGATCGAACAATCATTATATATATATATACAAAGGGAAACTAGAAACTCATACTTCAATCTCATATATAATATTTCAAATCAAATAAGAGTTGTCTTATTTCAACAAAGCTTTAAAACAAATAAAAAATACTCATTTAATCACAATCACAATTCAAACATCAATGATCCAGACCATTAATCAATTTTTATATAAAAAAAAAAATCACCTCTATGATTCATTTCATTGATCAATCTCAAATCATATATCTATGGTTTATCCATCAACCATCTATTGTTTAATATATTACTGTGGTTACGACATAACGTCTGGTAATAAAGGGACCAAGATTTCCTCATTGGCAAGATCTCCACTTTTTATAAGGTAATGGCTTGGTTCAAAAAGATATCATAAACTAGTATGCATACCCAAAAACCCCTAACTGGATGCACAGTCATATTGAACATCAAGCAATTATCTTCCGATAGCAAAATTTCAATCAAGAATCAATCTCATAGACCACAATACATTTTACAACCTAAAATAAATAATACTTATGCAAACTCATCACATCCGTTGAAAGTACCTTTCTCAAAACATTTATAATATCTTTTAGAAATCCTTTCATAAACTAGTTCGCAAAGCAATACATACATACATACATTCATACATACATGTCTCCACAATATTTAGTATAACACGTTTTCTAAAATATTCATAAATAACCGAGTAGATGCTCGATCTAGGTTTTTATGCAACAATGGTGTGATTTCTTAACTCATAGTATATATATAATTTATATTACTTTCAAAATATGAATTTACAAACTCAAAAAAGAGATGATACCACTCACTTGAAATGCCTATGATTAAAGAAAAAGATTATTCAAACCATTGAACTCGCAATCTTATCAAATAAACAAAAAATGATGTTAAAATCAAGTAAAACACTACTTTAACTATAACTCAATCAAACTAAGCTTAAACGTTAACAAAACTACTCAAACGCACTCATAAATCGCTCTTCCAAAGCCATTATTTAAAGTCGTTTGCAACGCGAAGTTTGAGAGTTGAACTTGATCGCACCATGACTTTTTTCACCAGACTTTATTTCACGTGAAGTTATAGTTAAAAGAAATATATTTCAAAATACTAGAAAACCCATAACTTGGCTGACCCAAAATTGAGCAAAAACCAACAAAAAACTGTTGGTTGCTATTGTCCATCATGCGTGTACAAATTCAAAAATTTGTTTTGGAAAAACTATAAGCTCAAATCGAGTTCCGTAAAGTCCTACAACTCTATAACGCTTTAAACTAGCAAAACCCACAATTTTTTAGCTTAACAACTTCAAAATTAGACTTTGTAGTTTAAGTTTTGATTAATCCCGAATTTAACCCTTAATTCCGAAAACTTTTTTGATTGGGAGAATGAAGGGCACAAGCACTTACCCAAACATTGCGAATTAAAGTAAATTTGGTTTGGCGAGGCGTCTGAGGCGAGGATTTGGAGTCCCTCCTCCTCCTTTCTTCTTCTGCTCCTCTTCCTCCTCTTGCCCCTTCTTCTGCTCCTCCTCCTCTCTATTCATTGGGCGAAGTGCTCTTTCTCCCTTTCTGGCCTTTATCTCACGATGACCTTCTTTTTCTTTTTCTTTATTTTTTCTTTTTCTTCTCGTGGGCCCCATCCTTTGAGGTGTGTTTCTCAGTGTAATACTAGTGGATGACAAGATACCTGCGCTGGACATGAATATATATAGAGCCTTGCTTGTGATAGCCATACTGCATAAGGCATGCAAAAAGTCTACGTTAATTGTAAGGTGGAAAATTTGGTTCCATACTCTGCGGAGATACAACTAACGAAGCCGTTCTTGTCCGAACATGCGAAACTTAAGGGACAGCCGTGGAGAGCACGAGTGCTTCCTGTACATCATCCACCACCACCACATTGGATAACTGGTGCTGTACTAGAATTTATCAGATTGCCTCAATCAACTCACACCATGTCATTCTCCCCCCCATAATCACCTCCGTGATATCTTCAGTGGGATCCATATCTAGCAAATCGTGCTGTTTTGAGCACTCCATTTCTTTTTTCTTTTCTTTTTTAACCCCATTTTTCTGCCGTTTTAAGCAGTCCAATCCTCCATTTGTCCTTTTGCAAAAGTCATGAAAATGAGCGCCATATTTGATGTATTATGTACTATCTACTTAGACTTGCTTCATCTTGGAAACAAATGTTTACTGTTAATTCTAGTAGACTGAATCTAGACATTTTTCTTCTCACCTAAGTGCCTAAATGTAACATTTCTTCCGGTTGAACAAACTCTATGCATGTCGACATCTCATCTGCAAATAATTTGATATGTTAGAATTCAATGAGAGATAATGATGAAGAGAAAAGATTATTACTATCTTGTCACGACCCCGACTCCATCTCTGGGTCACAAGCGACAAGAGTTATTTTCGCGACGTCATAGGCTCGTCATCGTCCCGATTTTTTTTATCTTGCTATCATGCACATGCGGAAATGTGAATAAACAACTCTCGGGACAAACAACAGCTAGAAAACTGGGACATACATCGCACAGAACACACTAATTAATATTATAATAAGACTTTTACAAGTCCTTTCTCTACGAGTCATCTTTTCTTTTTACATCACAGTACAAAATTTTGATAGATAAGTTTTAAATTTTAGCAAAAAATCTAAATCGACTTTGCAATTTGAAATCACTTATCGAAAAACTGTCACATGTCACATGTGACGTGAAAGTATAATTTATTTATGAGATTCTTAATCGAAAATGGGTCAATACCCTGAAAAACTCCAAACTAGTACATCTGTGACAAATTTACCTAAAACTATTTTTTTAATCACTAAAACCCCAAACTGGTATACTTTTGACAAATTTACTTCAAACTAATACACTTGTGATAAATTTACCCCTGTTAGTTTTCGTTAAATTTTACTGTCAAATTATTAAGTTAAATAATACGTGACAGTTGATTGGTATACCAATGTGGGATTTTACGCTCCGTTTATCATAAATGTACTAATTTGAGGTAAGTTTGTACTACTTTGTACTTAACATCTTCCTTTCTAATTGGGTAGCACATCCCCCAGCCATTATGGGACTTTGTCTTAACACTCCTGATGTGAGCCTGCACGTTTGAGAACCTTTTGACTCAAAAAAACTTCCTTTGACCGAAAAAAAAGAAAGAAAAGAAATTGGAAGTTGTCATTCACCATCCTTTTTTCTAATCGCATAAAGGCTCAGTTTTCTTCTTTCCTAGGATATAATTTAAATGCGAATTTCGGAAATAGATCACAGAAAAGCAAGAGAAATTCTCAGCAGAGCTGTTTCGTAAGATAGGGAAGCAAAATGCAGGGAAAGCATTTCGCTCGAAGTACATACCTCTTGGAGACCTATTCATGGACAAACATTTAGGAAGCATGACTTCTGTCCAGCAATAAAAGGCGAGAAAAGAGAGAAAAAAAAAAGGAGGAGAGAATTAATTAAATGATTAAATAAAAATGAGTGAAAAAAACGAGATGAATAAAATATGATTAAAAAAAAAAAGGAGTATTAGTTGGAGAGTCCGAAATGCCCACTTTCTTTGCTTGGATTTCAGCCCAGATACACCGAAAGAGACCTATAGCTAGAGCAGAGAACATTCGTTGCATAGATTTGAGAAACTTTTGAGCGTCTAGAAGTCATTCTCTCAGTGATTTCCACTGAATCCTCTCCTGCCTCTACGTTGCCAATCGTTGCAATCATCGGATCGCTTCTCGTCACTGTCAGTTCGACCGCCACGGGAAGCTCTGTTTGCCCTGTTCTTGGCCGCGAGGACTCGAAGCAGGTTATTTGTGTTTGAAGCTTCATAGCCGTTGTTCATCTTCACAGTCAACGCTTCCCAGATCTTCCTTGTGCTAGCTTGATTAGTTATCGCAATCAAGAATTTCTCCTTACTATGGTAACACTTCAACTAGATCTTGCTCTGTTCTGATGAAGGAAAAAAAACTGAAATGGGATGATTTCTGTTAAGATCAAATCAGCTCTGTAGGAGTTAATTTCATTGATTGTGCACATGCGGGAATCACTTTTCTATGAATTTAGCATCAAATTCGAGCTTATTACACTCCCTGTAATCGTTCGACTTGGAAACTTGTTAGCGTTGTTCACCTGGAGCAATCTGAGTCGGTAACCATTTGACATGATTACATGCGTATTTTACATTTGCTGAACATACTGCTGAATCGCTGTTCTCTGTCTTATGTTATATATTCCCACGGTTATCGATGGGGGTTGTTGGCGAGGTGATGATGCTGAATCCATGGCCTGAGTCTTGACCATTACATACATCTGCACCAGTTTGCTTCTTGTGTCCCTGCTTGCTTTAATCATGCTGTATATTTATGAATAATAAACGGTTGATGATTGAGGTGGAGATTGATGGTTGACGGTCCCGTTAGGCGGTGGCTGACGGTGGTGGTTGATGACCGGAGGTGGTCAACGTGGGGCCCTGGTTCATGCACTCCCCTAGTGACCATCACTTTAGTGATGATAACTGTTCTGTCACTTATTCAAGATTGATTTGGCCACAAAGAAAGTACCAATTACTCGAAATAGTCATTCAAAACATAGTCAATACACGTGATGAAATCAATATGGAAGATAGAGCTTCTACATGCTTCCTCTTAGGAGGGATGATAGTATTGCAATAAAGCATAGACTGTTTGAATTATGCCTGCAAGCGCCGCTACAATAGCTAGGCCCAAAAGAACCGACCATCATAAAAAGCATTTAGGAGTTGTGCGCAGCAAAGATACGTCTGTTCATAGTTGAGAGACTCGTTTAAAATTGCGAAGTGCGACTCTAGATAGCTCCCCTTGACATAGAAAGTAGCATCCTTGCACACGTCACCGAAGAAGTGTGCAACATCCTCATTGCTCATGTCATGATTCGAGATGACTTTATGATCACGTAAAGTTGTACATCATCAGCCGTGTGAATGAGGTATCCCATGAACGCGGCATAGGCAGGTATGTGCCCATCCCCTTGGCCACGACACTGTTCAAAAGCAACCATGTTGGGGAGGATCCAATTGAGATCATCATCTATTATTACTTTTGAATTCCAATGATTCTGTGCTCGCGATCAAACTTGATCTCCAGAAAGGTGCTGGCTTCCCTTTGCTTGAATCCAATTCCCACACGACGGAGCTCGGAAGCAGATTTGATTAGATGATGAGACGTCCTCTTATTTACTGGATAAATGTATCGTTGACCCCAAGGTATTAAACTCAGACGAAATGAATCAAGTAAATGCACTCCTTTTAGATTGCTCCGTCTTTCCCATACATTGCCAAATACTTCCGGAAAGCAGCGGAAGAAGCGGAAGGCAAGATCGGCCAAGGACAAGGTTCCTTTTGGAACATTA
This sequence comes from Eucalyptus decipiens, assembly GCA_014182575.1. Taxonomy (NCBI): domain Eukaryota; kingdom Viridiplantae; phylum Streptophyta; class Magnoliopsida; order Myrtales; family Myrtaceae; genus Eucalyptus; species Eucalyptus decipiens. Next base: position 47,934,822 of record CM024613.1, on the reverse strand, counting down.
GCCGTTTCAAACAAATCCTCGAGAACAAAGTACCGGACCTGGTTCTCAAGCCGAAGAAGGTCTCGCATAATGGAAGCTAACACGTATGAATTTTTTAATGAGGGATCAATCTGTATGACCCCTGCCATTTGACGGAGGAACTGAATGATGAAGCATCCGTCAAGAACCATCATTTTCACAAGATCAGGTCCACCGAAACGGTTGGTGCTTTCCGAGTAGCACTTCCGAATCATTTCCACTTTCGGCGCCAATGTATTGATGAGGTCCTCAAGTCCGACACCGTGCGGTTGAGTTTGGTCCAGCATGCTTTGGAGGTATCTCCACTTGTGTTCCTGAAGCATTCCCAGCTGCGCTTCCCCATGGTGGTATGGGCCAATAGAGAATGCGAGGCCGGCACGCCTCGGCATTTCCTCCAGCAAGTGCCCGGGCCACTCTTCGAGAAAATATTGGGTGGTCCGGGACCTCCACGTCAGCGTGGTCCCGGACCACTCAGGAGGTGCCATGTGGAGGGTGGGCCCCATTTCGTGTCTTCTGCCTTCTTCCCCCCTCTCTCTCCTCTTCCTAGCCTGCCGAGCCCTCTCTCCTCCTCCTAGCCTGCATGCTCTCTCTCCCGTCGAGCATTTATTGCGGCTTAAGCTTTTGTTTTCTTTCTCAAACGAAGGAAAGAGAAGCCCCGTTCGTTCCACTGTCCTCTCCATTTCTTTCCTCTCGAAAATTTGAATCTGAAAATTTCTCTCTCCCCCCGCGCTCGTTGCTGCTCCGCCGTTCATCAAGCGGCCGTTCCCCTGCCGTCGCCGACGAACCACATTACGGCCGCCCCTACTCCGGTGCTCGCTCGCTTCGCTCCGTCGTTCGTTCCGGCGTTCCCGGGATCGCAGATGCAGCGCGCGGAGGAGAAGCAGGCCTCTTCGAGCTCCCCTCAACGTCGGCGAGCGTCGCCCGCCGAGCGAGACCCCCACACACCGGAAGGCTCGGAGGCGAGGTTGCTGGAGAAGAAAGGTTGAGCCCCTCCGCCTCCGCTGGTTGCTTCCATCGCCCCCCCACGCCGACGCCGACGCCGACGCTCCTCCGCCTCCCTCTCGCGACGTCCGCTCTGCTCTCTCTCTCCCCCCTCCGCGAAGTCGTGTCTCTCTTCCAGCGAAACGCGACGCCGACGGCCCTCCACCTCTGCCTCCGCCGGTTGCCTCCGTCGCCCTCGACTCCGACGCCGCCTCCTACCCTGAACCCGACTCTGACGCCGACGCCCCTCCGCCTCCCTCTCGCGACCTCTAGTCCGCTCGGTGTCGTACTGTTGGAGCTCATCGCAGGCAAAAGGCCTCTAGACCCCGAGTTTGGAGAATCCGTCGACATGGAGCGATTTTCTCTCGTCCATCTATCGGCTATGTTTCTTGGGGAGGTGCAAATACTTATAGATCTTGCCCTTTATTTCCAACTTTCACTTCTGATGTAGTTTTTCGGTTACTAAATGATGCACCATTTTTCTCTGTCCATCTATCGGCTATGTTTTTCTGATATGCCTTTTTTCTCATCGTAACAACAGGCGCAACAGGGATTAAATGTCCAGCAGGTATTAACCAGGTCCTTCCTTGCGGCGTTGTGCTTCCACGCATACCAGCAGGTGAGGCTTTTTGCCCAATGCAATATTTTCATTATTTTTGGGTCACGGGCCACACATTTCTTTGACGATCTAAATCTTTAGCTATGTTGTGTGCCTCATTCATAATTGCTTTTGGCATTCATTTTCAAATCTATAGCTGTGACCTATTACTTTAAGCACTCAGAACCCCTTGAGTCTTCTCTATAGGACATCAAGTTTAGATAAGCAAATTTACAGGATGGCAGAAAATCGAAGGGATCAATTTGTGACATCACTAGTGAAAATTTTTTGGAACTTTTGAGAAACGAAACAGCTGTGTCTCCATCATTGTGACATCAGTTGAAAAATCATTGTGGGGCAATAGTGATTTTTAACTCATCTCGCATCGGATCAATTATCCCGTGATATTGTTGATCTTTTTATTGGATCAGCAAACTCTATAATATTGTCTGTTCACATGTCTATAGAATTGGATAACCGTCTGCTTCGGATTAATCAAGATATGCCACAATATCTGCACTAATGTGCGTAGTGTTCGTGCCCGCAAGAACAATGAAGTACATGCAGGAGAAGGAATTGATTGTTTTTCAGTCATGCAGGTCTTCAATAGCACTTTTTAATGGGGAAATACCAACCTTAATTGTTGAATTTGTGTAGGTCTCTTACATGATACTACAGAGGGTATCGCCAGTGACCCATTCTGTAGGAAACTGCGTGAAGCGTGTTGTGGTCATTGTCAGCTCAGTTCTCTTCTTCCGAACTCCAGTTTCACCCATAAATTCCCTAGGTGATTTATGCTACCATCTGAACAGCCTTTTTCGAAGTTTGTTATTTTCTTGGCTTTTGTTTCTTCCCCTTCCCTCCCCAAACCTTAGTGAGAAAGCATATAATGGCATTTGCTTCTAGGGAAAATGAGATCTGGTATCTATTTATTGGTTAATCAACTGGTTTAGCTTGGTTCCATAGTATTACTGTTGTCATTACTATTTAGATTATTTTGCTCTCATGGTTATGGTTTTGTTATCTTTCTCATTGTGGTGATGTTATTAGGTACGGGAGTGGCCCTTGCTGGAGTATTTATGTACTCACGCGTGAAGCGCATTAAGCCCAAGCCAAAGACTGCTTGAAGGACCACTAATGATGCTCCGGAAGAACGAAACAGTATCGGTAGTGGCAGGGTCCTATGGATACATTGCGCCTGGTAAGTTGATTATTACTCTCATAATCTTCCATCAAATTGATCAACTATCGATCTTTCCAAAGTGTCCCGATTAATAACCGTATTACCCTTGCAAAATAGCTATTGGTCAATGCTAAAAAGTGATGAAAGTATCACATATGCTCATCACCTTTCCTTAGCTAACAATGCTGCAATTTTTTGATGTTCGCTGACAGAGTACGGATACACCATGAATGCATATGAAAAGATAGACATATACAGCTTCGGTGTCGTACTGTTGGAGCTCATTGCAGGCAAAAGGCCTCTAGACCTCGAGTTCGGAGAATCCGTCGACATTGTTGAGTGGATACGGAGGAAAATCAGGGACAACAGAGCTCTGGAAGAAGCTCTAGACCCCAATGTAGGAAACTGCAACCATGTGCAGGAAGAGATGCTTTTGGTGCTCAGAATAGCGCTCCTCTGTACTGCAAAGCTACTGAGAGATAGGCCCTGCATGAGGGATGTCACAACCATGCTCGGAGAGGCGAAGCCTCGGAGGAAGAGTAGTAGCAATAGCGCCACAATGTATGAAGCTAGCAAAGACAAGCCAGTTTTTAGCACGTCACCTGTAAATGGCCTTCTCTAGGGACTGAGTTTTGAGCATTTGAGTTCCTTTTGGCTAATAGTTCCTTCAATTTTTCTCTGTATTTAGAATTTCTTAATTAAATGCTTGTAGCTACTGGTTTTGATATCTGTAGAGATCACCGGTATATGATGTAGGTACCTTTTTTTGCAAATAAAACTTCATTTGCTGTATATGTCCGTGTCCAGAATCACTGCGGCAGTATGTTTATAGAGCTTCAGTTTTTCTTCTTATGTTGTTTTCTTGGTAACTTTCACCCGAAAAGCAAAGGATATCAAGATGGTCATTTCTATTTAAGAGGTTCAACTTGGTAATGGCAATGGAAATTAACACATTTTCAAATCTGAGGAAAAAACATTGCATGACATATAAATCATGTAGACCAAGTTCATCAGGATAATTGATCTTGTAATGTTCGTCTATATAGTCTATAGACCATGCAATAATTTCTCTTTTAGGTCAATGCATTGAGGAGTTCATGGCATTAAGGGGTTCATGGGTTATGAAGGGTATTTTTGGTTTTTTATTTATAAAATGAGTTGTTTAAATCTGTGTCCCATAGTGTAAATAAATACTAAATTGAGCGCCCTAGAAGCCTTAGCAGTTAGTATATATATATATATATAGAACAGGACGATAAAAACAAGAATAATCGATTGTCCTGTGGTTATTGATCTATCAAATTTTGCGCACACGTAGTTTAAAACCTCACCCTATTATTGAGCAAAAAAAATTTGGTGTCAAAACCCGATACCTCATTTTTTGGGCAAGAAATAGAGAAAAAAATGAGGTATCGAGTTTGGATGCCAAATTTTTTTTGCTCAATAACACAATGTGGTTTTAAACTAGGTGCGTGCAAAGTTTGATGGATTAATTTTGAGTACAGGAGCACGTAAGAATTTATTTCCGAAAGCTTTAAAGAAAAAAAAAGTTGGAAAAGGGTTGTTGGGCAAGAAAATAAAAAAAAATGGGGTGTCGGGTTCGAATGCCAATTTTTTTTTACTCAACAACACAATAAGGTTGTAAACTAGGTGCGTGCAAAGTTTGATGGATTAATTTTGAATACGGGAGCACGTACGAATTTATTTCCGAAAACTTTAAAGAAAAAAAAATTGGAAAAGGGTTGTTGAGCAAGAAATAGAAAAAAAAATTGGGTGTCGGGTTTGGACGCCAATTTTTTTTTTGCTCAACAACACAATGAGGTTATAAACTAGGTCCGTACAAAGTTTGATAGATTAATTTTGAGTACGATAGCACGTACGAATTTATTTCCGAAAGCTTTAAAGAAAAAAAAAGTTGGAAAAGGGTTGTTGGGCAAGAAATAGAAAAAAAAATTGAGTGTCGGGTTTAGACGCCAATTTTTTTTTCTCAACAACACAATGAGGTTGTAAATTAGGTACGTGCAAAATTTGATGGATTAATTTTAAGTATGGGAGCACATACGAATTTATTTTCGAAAACTTTAAAGAAAAAAGAAAAGTTGGAAAATAGTTTTGGGCAAGAAATAGAAAAAAAAAATGGGGTATCGGGTTCAAACGTCAATTTTTTTTTTCTCAACAACACAATGAGGTTGTAAACTAGGTGCGTGCAAAGTTTGATGGATTAATTTTGAGTACGATAGCACGTACGAATTTATTTCCGAAAGCTTTAAAGAAAAAAAAAAGTTGAAAAATGGTTGTTGAGCAAGAAATAGAAAAAAAAAAATTGGGTGTCGGGTTTGGATGCCAATTTTTTTTTTGCTCAACAACACAATGAGATTGTAAACTAGGTGCGTGCAAAGTTTGATGGATTAATTTTGATTACGGGAGCACGTACGAATTTATTTCCGAAAACTTTAAAGAAAAAAAAAGTTGAAAAAGGGGTGTTGGGCAAGTTGGAAAAGTTGGAAAAGTTGCCAGCGAATCTACGTAAACTTCCTGCTTCAACCTGGTACTAGAATCCGCTGGAGCAATTTGATATGAAGCGAGGACTAAGATTTCTTTTACTTGTATTGGTTCAAACTTGTAGTAGTATGATTAAGAATGGTACTTTGGTTATGAAAGATGCGTACGCCATGCGATGATCTTCATGGAGAACATTCATCGACAACACAAAAAGAGGTCGCCTTTGGTTTTGCGCAACTGAATGAAATTGCTGCCACGAGTCATGCATTAGGGGTTGATGTATCGATGCTCAAGTTTCCCCGAACAATACGATCGAGCAAGCCAATAGTTGGGTTGTGTTGGATGGCATATCATACGACTGGTGAAGATAAAAGGAAATTGACAGCTACAACTCACTAAACCAAACAAGACAATTGGCAGCTTTAAGCAATCTAGACATCCACATGCTATAAAGGAATTGAAACCTTATATCATTCAAAAATCTGACTATGTACCACTATACTTAAGATTCACGAGTGTCGGTTTCGGAGATGTCATGAATGCATTTACAATGGTGGTTGTTTATTCACAAGGCAAAAAATCAAAGTAGACACTCTTCCTATCTCACCTCACTCATTTTATCTTCCTGCCTCAGCTAGTTGAATAATCAAATTCTTAAGATCGTTTGTCACACTTGCTTTCCGAGACATGGCTCTGAGTCTGCGGCATTCGGCTTCCAGCCTAGCTACCTTCTTTATGCTCTCTAAATGCCGTTTGCTGGCTGTTTCTGCTGCTTGGGTGCTCAAATCACGCTCAATAATCCTAAGTTCTAGCTCCTCCGACATAGAAAGGACTTTGGCTTTGAGGGCCACATTCTCTTTTTCAGCAGCATCAAGCTTAGGGCCGAGATCAGAACATATAACTGAAGAAGCTTCACTCTTGGCTGCTTGAAGCTGGGCATGGACATTGGAAAGCTTAGTCTCAAGCTCGGCCTTTGTTGATTCCCACTCACGAGTTTTCTTGACCACAGCTTCTGGGATCTTCTGCTCTTGCTCTTCCCTCACCTGTCTGAGCTGCCTCACACATTCCTTAAGTGCTCCATCAAGATGACTGATTCGATCTTCTAGTGTCGAGTTCCTTTGTGTTGCAGCCTCCAGTTGTTTCTTTAGCACCAAGACTTCATTTTCAGCCTTCTCCCATCCTACCATTGAATATCAGAAGATAAAAACTTACGACGAAGTACATAGGCACAAAAATGCAAATCCGAATGCAATGTCAAATAGATTTAACGCAGGAACGGTTGAAGTAGATGTCATCCTCAAATCTGAAACTCCATGTGATTTCACTCTTGCTCTGATTGAAAGCTTCCAATCTTGTTACCCAGACATTAGTGCTAGTAAGGCTAGTATCCTCCTTCACTTTCTCCACTTGCTTTATTGACGTCTCTCGGCTGCGAGACTGGAGGAGGAGGAAGTAGTATCGATGATGATGGTGCCGCTTTAGGTTGTTTGGAGCACTTGATGAAGAGGGGCAAGTCCTCATCCACTCGGGACTCTTGGTCCATTACAAAGCCAAGAAACAACTAATTATGAGCCGCCTTTTTTCTAAGAGGATGGCCAGCAGAGCAAGAATCGAGTTGATCAAAGCCCCTCGAGCACATAGAATCCAGTGTGTGAACAAAACTAACACAGAGCATGAACCTTCCCAATATTAACATAACCCGACACCGAAACTTCAATCACAACATCGAATGAACTTGTGACATCACAGACTAATAGCATAATCAGAGCAAGGAAACAACTAAAGTTCATCTTTTGAGCTTCCAAGGCACGACCCAACACTCTATTCGGCACAAGAGACGCACATCCCATTACGAACAACCTCCGCACTAAAGTGTCGCTTAATCTCAATCTCATGAAACGAACCTACCCATGATGCATCATCAAGCTAGAGTACACTTGCTCATCAACATGGAACAGAAATAAGAAAGAAGAATCCGTGACACCGTAGAAAAGAGAGAGAGAGAGAGATAGACGACGTCTACCTGGCCGCGAAGGAGACGGAGACTCGGAGAGAGGTTGCTCGCGGGGTTGGCCAGTAAGGGCGCTCCGCAGAGGAAAGAGGGAGAGAGCGGAGCGGAGGTCGCGAGAGGGAGGCGAAGGGGCGTCGGCGTCGGCGTTGGCGTCGGGCGCGTAGGCGGAGGCCGAGGCGTGGGCGTCGGAGTCGGGGGCGACGGACTCCGACGCCGACGGAGGACACCGGCGGAGGAGCGTCGACGTCGGCGTCGGCGTCGGCGGGGGGCGATGGAAGCAACCAGCGGAGGCGGAGGGGCTCAACCTTTCTTCTCCAGCAACCTCGCCTCCGAGCCTTCCGGTGTGTGGGGGTCTCGCTCGGCGGGCGACGCCGCCGACGTTGAGGGGAGCTCGAAGAGGCCCGCTTCTCCTCCGTGCGCTGCATCTGCGATCCCGGGAACGCCGGAACGAACGACGGAGCGAAGCGAGCGAGCACCGGAGTAGGGGCGGCCGTAATGTGGTTCGTCGGCAACGGCAGGGGGAACGGCCGCTTGATGCACGGCGGAGCAGCAACGAGCGCGGGGAGAGAGAAATTTTCAGATTCAAATTTTCGAGAGGAAAGAAATGGAGAGGACAGTGGAACGAACGGGGCTTCTCTTTCCTTCGTTTGAGAAAGAAAACAAAAGCTTAAGCCGCAATAAATGCTCTGACAGGAGAGAGAGCGTGCAGGCTAGGAGGAGAGAGGGCTCGGCAGGCTAGGAAGAGGAGAGAGAGGGGGGGAAGAAGGCAGAAGACACGAAATGGGGCCCACCCTCCACATGGCACCTCCTGAGTGGTCCGGGACCACGCTGACGTGGAGGTCCCGGACCACCCAATATTTTCTCCCACTCTGAAGACGCTACATCTGCTTTTGCCTGCTGATTCAGTCAACAATTTCGGCGCTGCCTCAATATCTTGTGACATGGAAGGCAATAACTGCTGCTTCATGAGCTCGATCTCATGTTTTTGGGTGGTTGCTCGATGACCTCCTCGGTTTTTGTCCATGTCGATTCGAATTGTAGAATCTACGTGAATTTCTTGCTGGAATTTCGATAGCTAGATAGAGAATCGAAATTCCTAGCGAAAAAAAAAAAGGAAAAAGAAAGAAAGATGGAGAATCCAAAGGATGTCAAGAGCAGTGCAGTGTATCCTATGACAAATGTCAGGGGAGAAGCTTGACTTACATGTAGTAAAGTCATCGAGTGCTCATGAGCTGTCGGATGCTGATTGACAATCATCATCAGGCGATAGATCGACCATGAATTTTCATGGCCGTCTGTTTTGTAAAAGAAATGACTACGTCTTAGCGAAAGAGCAAAGCGATGGTGACAACTCCTTAAATTTTTTCCCTAGTGGCGGTGCTTTCCTGATACACATTACTCCCTGGAAACTGGCCTCCTTACTTCGGTTTCCATGAGAAAAATAATATCTTTAACCTGCCATACACGGTTCTCAGAAAGAAATTGAATTTTTAAGATATTCTAATTGACATATATACAGAGCTTGTAATGTTAAAACTGTATTATTCTATGCAAAATTCGATACTTTTAAAATATTAGGTTTTATAAAATTATGAAAAATACAAGATTTTACATGTTTTTATTTGTATAGTTTGAAAAGTTTCTTTTTTTTTTTTTTTGCTAAATAAAAATCTAATTGGGAAAGACATTAAATTTAAAAAAAAAAAACTGAAAACCACCATATTCTCTCCTTATTTTACTCGCATCAACTCAAAGGTTAGGTTTAACATTTAAATAAGCAATTATGTGAAAAGAATAAACTCATAAAGGCTCGTGCTTTTTCCATTCATTTTTGCACTTCTGATGCCCCTATTACCTTAAATTGATCACACTATCTCTTGCTGGTGCCAGATTTAGAATTTTTTTTAACCTTTTTTCTTCTCTTTCTTTGAAAATTCTGCATTTAGAATTGACAAAAAATATGCATTTGCCAATGGTTTGATTGGATTGTCTCATAATGCAATTACAATTGTCATAATTTCCTTGTCAACAACTAATTATTCCACTTGATCAGCCATACTTTTTAATTTTGTTAATGTAGTTCTAAAATTTTGGGTTATATTTGTCTTTCCTACTAATTGTCATTGAAAATCGCTAACGTGGCATCTAATCATTGCCAGCGTCCTAAGTGGCATGCTAATGTGGACAATTTATTAATTTCCACGTCATTATTTGCGATGGCAACTGGCAGGAAATACTATATTTAAATATCACGCAATTGTGTAGGACTATAACATAATTAGAAAATTAAAACTGAATTGACATTTGTAAAATTTGTTTAATACTAATTGATAATTTTCTCAAATATTTAAATAATCATTCATTCAACGACACATGTATAAGCATTTTTTATGAAAAGTACATTAGGAGTACCATAACTTTTATATGATGCTCATTTGAGTACCTTAAATTTGAAAAATCGATCACTTTAGTATTATTGGTGATTTGTCTTACCAAAAAATCTAATGTGGATGTTAGTTGTCTTACGTGGTATCTAGGGATGAGCATCGGTCTAAGGTCAACCCTGGACCAACCTTAAACCGGCCCAACCCTGTCAGTCCTAGTCCGATTCCCAGGGAGATCGGGTTGGTCTTCAATCCTAGGATTCTTGGACCAGCATTGTGCTGGTTGATCTTTGGTTCAGAGAGTTTAGGGTCGGTTCAACCCGAACCAACCTTGATTCTATAAATAATATATATGTAATATATTATTTATAATTTTTTTATATAGAGAAAATCCTAAAATAAACGGCGTCAACAACTTTAAATAGCTCATTATGATGAGTTCAAGTAATTTTACACTATTTTTTAATAACTTTTATCTTTTAATGTTTTTTACGGCATCAACAGCTATAATTTACAAAAGAGGAAAATATTTTTGTGAGGAGTCCTCTTAGTGTTCAAAAGGGCATAAATAGCTCCTCACGACATCCTCCTTTAGTACTCGTTCTCTTTTGTCTTATTTGTCATCTTAGTCTTCAATTTGCAAAAATTGAAAGAAACAATTTCACCACTCCACTTGACATTCGCCTCACTTACTCTGGGTCACTTGTGCCGCACACTTGGCTTGTTGCTCCCTGCTCAACGCTCGACACTCACCCCACTCGACACTTGTTGTTCATCTCTCTTAGCTGACCTCACTCGTCACTGAACCCATTGGGTTGGTCCAGTTCTCGATCGCCTTTTCAGGGAGTATAAAAAATGAAATAAAAAATTATTGATTGGTCTTGAGTTAACCTTGAAATCGGACTAAACCCATTGGGTCGATTTGGTCCCCGATTGCCTTTTCAAAGAGTACAAAAAATGAAATAAATAAATTATTGGTTGGTCTCGGTTTGACCCTGGAACTAAACCGAACCCATTAGGTCAGTCCGGTCCGGTCCTCAATCCTAAGCTCAATAGGGTTGGTCATTGGTCCCAAAAATTGAGAACTAACACTATGCGGGTTGTAAGTAGGGTTAGGGGGTGGGCCGGCCCAACCTGGACCATGCTCACCTCTAGAAGTATCGTTGGAGCCGACGTGGATATTTAATAAAAAAATTCAAAAATAAAAAATAAATCCACATCGGAATGGGAAATTAATAAAAAAAGATCCACATAGGAAGATTTGTGGAAAATTGCACTTAAATGATCAATTTTATTCTAATGTGGTATTTAAGTAAGTGAAAAAAAAAAAGGTTATAGCACTCTTACTGAACTTGTCCCTAGTTCTACTATGTATAACTTTTCATGAACAAAAAAGATATTTTTAAAATAAGGTGGAGTTCGACTAAAAAAAGAAGTTACAAATAAAAAGTTGATTTGAGGTTCTAATCTTTTATATAGATACCCATAGATGCATGAAAAACTTTATCCACTTTTCATGTTCTAAAGTTACCCATCTCAAAGGTAAAATATAAGAAGCTGACGTGTCCGGAAGTCAAATATCGGATTTTAATGCCTGTATAGTCCTCGATATTTTCTCACAACCTGCTGGTATTTTTTTAACTCTTTCAGTCTCTCAGTTATTATCAAACAAGTTGCAATGGCTTCTTCTAACTTCTTCACCCAAGCTTTTGTTCTCTTTTATAAATAACTGCAGCTGTTTTTTTTTTTTTTTTAACCAATTTAAAGAAGTCATTAACGATCTTTTGTTGGAAATGCCCTTTATTTGATCGAGTTGATAGACCATCTCCTTTCAACGACATTTGGAGGCGCATTGGAGTCCAACAGCAGCAAAAAACACACCAACATGTTTCTCAACGTTGAAACGCTTCGTTTCATCCTGGGGGCTTGCTTTCATGTCCTTTCTTCTTGCTTCATTTTCTAGTAGGTCTCCATGTAAACATGTTCTTGTTCTTATTCTTTGATTGGTTGCCATATTCGTATGGTTGAGGCACCGGTATTAACTGATTGTTGGTTTTTCTGAAGAAAGCTCACTGGTTAGATCTGCAGTTGGTTTATTTTACCTCTTTGTAGTTTGTCTATTACACATTCCTCATGTGATTGGCATTCTCTTGAACTGCATTCACCTAATAATGACCCTTGACGTGATTTACCTTGAGGAATTAATAGAATTTCTAGGTGAGAAAAACTCTGTTCTTTCCTTTTGCTCTTCTTATCTTTGGGTGTCCATCCTATCACAGAGAAGGTGAAATGAACTTCATTTCTACAATTGACTCGTAAAGAGAGGAATTTTGCCATGTAAATTTACAACTTTAATTGTTTGAAGGATACCATTTGTCTCTGTTGACATTCTTTTTTCATTGTTCTTTGTCATGGCAGACCAAGAAAAACTCCAAGCATCTGCTCACACTTGTGAGACGTGCATCTGGTGTGGATGTTAGGAGGGTAGTCCAATGAAATTGATGAAACATCAATTTGGCTGTTGCACAAAAGAACGAGCCTTTGGTTGAATGAGTCAGTTACAGTTGACGCCTTTCCTCCAAGAAATATGGGCTATTTTTCATCTTTTATTTGCTTATGGAAAATCAGAAGAAATTTTTTCATTGCTTGAGAGCTTTAGACATCCAAGTCTTGAACCGAGTCAGCCCGGAGAAAAACCGAGAGAGGTCGTTCTTGGTACCAGTTAGGCAGCTTGCCGGTTTATGAAGGGGCTTGATATGAATGAGTATCGATATCATGTGCATTTCACCCTAAAATCACATGGTTTTCACTCCCCTTCTTCTGTCAAACTTTCGAGTTCGGTTCAGCTGCTGAGCCATTAGCCAGATACAGTCTCCTCCTGTAGCAACTTCCAATTCATACTTCTTTTTGGCTTCCTGCACTGGAATTTGACGCTGACAAGCATGAAGTAAGTTGAATATCTGGCTACTGTATATTGATTATACTTTTTCCTGCAAGGATGAGGTCAGTTTTATCTTGCATGTATTGATTGATTATTCGGGATGTGCAGCTGGAATTTCCCTCCATGTTCTTCAATTAGCAATCGACAAATATCAGAAATTTACGATATACTGTGTAAACAATCACCGACATGCATCGTCCATACTTTTGCATTTGCGTCGAGATCCCCAGCTATAAAAGTCCCATTTGCGGATACTTGGCAAATCAAATATACTAACAAATATCGACGTGCATTGTCCAAGTGTCAGACAAGTTGAAGAGTGTTTTAGGTACGTGAAATAACGTAAAATTTCATTTCCTCCACATGATGGAACCGAAGATGCACCAGTAAGAAATGTCAATTGACACCAGTTGTTGCAAATCCAGTAAGTTTTTCCTTTAGGATTTTCTCTTTTTCTAAATCCCACTCCCTTAATGATCGGGTGTACTGTAAAGTGGTTGCCGACGATGGACTGCCTCGAGAGCCTTTACCAGTTTAAATTCACATACGAACAAGCTGGTCATCGCAGCCAGAGCCGAGCCCTTGACTATCAGTTTAAGGGGTCTTGAGGAACAGGCCTGCTTGCTTCGTGAGGTGAATCATGCCCAAGAAATCGGGAAGAAGCTTTTGTTGAACTTCGTGTTCTCTGAAAATCCAGGTACCTTATTTCTTCAACCTTGTGAATTGCACTTACAGAGCAACCTTCAAAATTTCAAAAATAGAAGAAGATGCTCATTGTTTTCACCTCCAGTTTCTCAAAGATTAATGATCTAACAAGGGTGTTGATTTTCTTTTTCAAGTTACCGTCATCATTTCTAGCTGCTCATTTCGCTGCTGGTCTAATGCTTGCAATGCTAGTCTGGAGTTCGTCTTAAAAGAGGCCCAGTGAAAGAGGCGCATGCGAAGAAAATCGCGCTGAATGATGGTACAGATGTTCCATACGGTCTCCTAGTCTGGTCCACAGGTGTTGGACGCTCGGAGTTTGTCAAGTCACTTAAATCTTCCCAAATCCCCTGTTGGGCGTTACAAGGCGCTCCTCGATTTACGCCAGTATAAGTTACATGACGTACTACAATGCCACACTCATGGTTTTCTTTCCTAATACCCAGATTTTGATGCGCACGTACTTTTGAAATAGTCCTAATTAATAATTGTCACTTATGCAAACATTCTTCTACGTAGGACGCAAGGGGAATATTACACACGGCATTCGTGAGTTGGTTAGTTTGGCATTCGACTTATCTGATGATGGTAGTTACCTGGAGGAGTAGGTTCTATGGTGAATTGGGCGGCAACTCTGGTATTTGGAGCAGACAACTTGGAATAAGTTGACAAAGACAGACTTGCACACACTAGCTGCTTCACGCTAGTCTTGAAATGTTAATATTTTGATACCTTGTGCTTTTTTTGGGTGGAAAGGTTCACGTAATTGTCACACAAGTATTTAGACTCTGGCTAGTAAAATAAAGATGGTGTTGCACCAGTTCTCTTGTTTCTGTCATGCAACCTTGGTTTTCTTAGTACTAGAATGCGGTTTAGTCAATTAAACTTCATGAATCGAAAATTTTGGCAGAAACTTGCAGTGTCTCTAACTGGCCGATCCAGTCATAAATTCCATGGAATTGGCTTAGTCGCTAGGGCTAAGGCTGGGTAAGTTTCGGATTCCTGGGGAACCAGATCGCCTGTGCATGCTTTCCCCCAGTGATAAGCACTTTGACGATGATAACTATTTGTCCACCATTTCAAAGATTGATTTGGCTACAAGGAAAATATTAACTCAAAAGATTCACTGAAAACAGAGTCAATACTTGTAATGAAAAATATGGAAGATGCAGCTTCTAGTTCCTTCCTGCTATATGCGTCGATAGTATTGCAACATAGTGTACACAGTCTGGATCGCACCTGTAAGCATCACTATGGCAGCTATAGTCGACCATGTGTAGCGACAAGGAGTATATATGAGTTGGGTGAAGAAAACACGGATCTGTTGATTCCTAACATATTTGTTCACTCCCGCAATCTCCGACTCTAGGTAGCTCCTCGCGACATCCCAACTAGAGTGTCCTTGCTGACATAGCGGAAGAAGTTTGCAACACCCTCCTTGCTCACGCTGTTAATCGACATGACACTACGAGGGCAAAATCAGAAATTTAAAAAATTAATAATGAGGGCAAAATAAAAAGTTTTAAGAATGAATAAGGATAGTTTTGGAGAAAAAAAAATTTCAGCATTTAGCAAAATGCTAAAAGTTCAAAGCTAGTCCCTACTAATATTAGGCTTTTAGCCTTTTCAATACTAATTTTTACTTAAAAGCTATTTCAAAATGGTTGACAAATGATCCAGCATTTCCTCAAGAGGCTTTAGAGGTTGAAAGCTCATTGGAAATGCTAAACTAAACTCACCCTACAAGCATCATTGTAACAACTAGGCTCGAAATTTGTCATGAAAAGCATTTAGAAGTTGTGCATAGCAAAGATAAGCCCATTCATACTTAATAGACTCTTTTGTAATTGTAAAGTCCAGCATTAGCTCCTCTCGACCTCAAAAGAAGTGTCCTTGTAGATGCGACCTAAGAAGATTTTTCCTTATTTAAGGTGGTGGAAATGTGGATGGGCACGATCTACTTCCAAGTGAAATTACGTATTAAATTGCACTTGCATTTTAGGAATTAATAAATATTTCGAGCAAGAAAAGAATTTTTTTTTGACGTAATTTGAATTAAATTGCCTTTATTCGCTTTTGCAGATTTTCGAAAATGTTTCAGTGCTTATAGATGCACATTGTATGTACAACATTTTGGAAAAGTAGCACTCTTTAAAAATCTTTTTTCTTTTTAACAATTCCTAATATTGAATCAAATTTTTATCTTACTATTTTAAGACTACGGCACTTTAAAGAATTCCTTTTGCTATATTTTGATAATATTCCGATGTTGCTTCTAATTTCTAAAATGATTAGGTTTTTTGACTTGAAGATTCTTAATAAGTATTGACTTCTGGCTCAATTGCTATGGTGTAGTACGCCTATGGCTAGTTTTATTATTGATCGAGTTGAAGAAAACTTTGACATGAAACTGTATTTTGTAAAATTTTAAGTTCTTATGGTCTTCGCATCTAATACAATAGACCTGAGTATTAATTTTAAATATAACTCATCTAAATTTTGTGCGCTTAAATAGATGTAACAAAAGCCAAAACTCAAACTTTTATATTTTCTTGGAATGACTAAATTTGACCAATGGTCTTCATATCTACAGATAATAAGAAATATGTGTAGAATGCAGTTTTGTAATTCAGCCACATCCCCACAAAGCTCCATTCCTCCCACTTCCCTTAAAAATAATTAGACAACATTTATTAGGCAAAAAACTTATTATCACTTTGTCTACATTAATCTTCCTAGAACAATCTATAAACATCAATTGCATGTAATTTTATTTTTTTTGTCAATAAATCTAATTCACCAATTAAGAACTTGGTTTTTTCATATCTAATTCCCCACGCAACCGTTCGCAGACGAGACACAAGCGAGGCTGGGCCAGCACCGTAGAAGAGAAGAGCAAGGGAAGCGAGAGGGAAGACGGAGGGGAAAAACGCTCGACTTCTCTCTCTGGGACAGGCCGTCTCTTCTTCCTCTCAACCATTCTTCGTCGGATCCTCACTCGACACTACGATTACTCACCACCGTAGCCGTGATTCACCCACCATTTTCATCCAGCCCGGGATCTTCCACGCTTTAGAGAAGCGCCATTGCTAAACATCTCGAAGGAAGAGCACGGTGTTACTAATCAAACAAAATTCATGGAAAGTTGCCGGCTCCCAAGATTGGTGCGCGTTGAAAAAGAGTCTTTATTGTAGTGTTGCTTTCAGTTCGTTGCTTTATATCTAGTTTAATATTTTGTAAATTCCTAGGAATCTATCTTCCTAAAATGTAAAAAATATATATAAGTTGGCTTTGTAATTTTTTATTCCAAACTCTAATATAGGTAGAAAATACATGCGTGGTTTCTGTGTGATATAGCAAACACACAAAAGCCACTTTTCAGGATTTATATGTTTCATAATTTTTTTTCTGACAAGTAATTTTGAACCTTATCCTTTTCTCGTCGACGTTCTATTCAAAGAATTAACTAATAAATACATATTCTAATGTTTCTCTTTAAGTGTGTTGATCTCCACGCTTCAACTTCTCAGGAAAAAATCTTTGAATTTGACGTTGGATATATCAATAGTTTTGAAATATTAAAAGTTACTGATTTTATAATGATTTTTTACCGTCATTAATTTTTAATAGTTTTTATCCACTATAAATATAAAAAAAATTGTAATGTTTTATTACGGCTTTGAAAGGCCATTTGAAGGCTTTGTAACATTTGATTTATTTCTTAATAAATCCTTCATAATTTGTAATGGCTACATAACAATCATCTATTAATTATAATAAATTTATACCAGTCTTCTTAATTGCTCTTTTTTTCGTTTGAATATAAAAATTTCAAAACACAACCTTTGAAGAGAATGAATTTAAAAGAAAATTTCTTTTCCTTCTTATTTTGTTTCTTTGCTAGAGTTATACACATGACATTGCTCTAGTTCCTTCCGAAGAATTTCTATTGTATTGTAGAAGAATAATTGCTAGAGCCTTGTGCACCGAGTTTCGTACTCCAAGGGATAGAATTATTCTTAAAGACAGTTCTAGCACGCCTTAGATAATTAATTTTATTTTCTCATATTTTTCAACAAATTTATAACAATTCTTATATTTTATATTATCTAATTTTTTTTTTTTCCAAACACTTTATTTCCTCGTTCTACTTCGTACTTAACATTTTCCTTCCTAATTGGGTAGCGCATCCCCTGGGCATTATGGGACTTACCTTTTCTTGGCACTCCTGCTGTGAGCCTGGATATTTAAGAACGTTTTTACTCAATAAACCTCCTTTGACAAAAAAAAACAAAAAGAAAAAAAAAAAGAAATTGGAAGTGGGCATTCACTATCCCTTTTTGTCATCGCATAAAGGCTCAGTTTAGGAGAGAATTGATAAAACTATAAAATAAAAATGAATGAATATAATGAAATGAATAAAAAAAATGATGAAAAAGAGGTGTTGAGTTTGGTCCAAAGCATGCTGGACAAAAACTCAGACGCACGTGATATGTTTGATAAAATGTCTCTCATAGGTGATAAAAGCTCCCTGTAATCGTTCGACTTGGAAATTTGTTAGCGTTGTTCACCTGGAGCAATCTGAATCGGTAACCATTTGACATGATTACATGTGTAATTTAGATTTGCTGACCATACTGCTGAATCGCTGTTCTCTGTCTTGTGTTATATATTCCCACTGTTGGAGATATGCGAGGATCGTACCGAAGATTATAATCGATCAATCCAAGATTGCAAGAGATTATAGTTCATTAATTATGTCAACTTGTAATTGGATTTGATTTGATGTATCTTCCTTTATTTTCCTTAGACATTCATTGTATTACAAATAGGAGCTTATACAAAGTAAACATATACAACCAAAAATATACTACGAGTCGTTATCTCATTCTTGGCCTATTCTTCGAACTTTGAGATAGTATCAGAGCTCTTCAACCTAGCTTCCGCAACATTCACGAATTGCCTCAGTTCCCTTCTATTTTTTTGCTATTGCAAATAAGAGCCTGCAAAGCAAACCAGCGCACAGTAGGAATTCATCTCTACACATATCGTGGCCAAGAATGCCAAAGGGAATACTTCAGTAGAGGAGACCCCTAATTCACCTCAAAATCTAGGTTAGGTTGATCCGGCTGAAGATGAGCGTTCCACGACTCAAATCACTTATGATATATGACCCTTGCTCTAGGAAATTTTTCTAGCCTAGTTCAGTGGCCGCCAGTCTAGTGGTTCCCATTCCAAGGCCCATGGGCAGCTGGGCCAACTCAGCCATGGGCTTCGTATGGCAAACCTGGAGAAGGATTTCCGCATCCTGGAGCCCAGCCAACTGAAGGAGGACAGAATCCCTTCAACGTCAGAATGGGCTGGGTGGGTCCAGGCCTAGGACCCGAGCCCATATCGCAAGGTTAGGGGGCAAACCCCTTTCCGACTTTGAGGCATGGCTTTCTGCCGTTTGTCGTCCTAGCCAATAGTGGCTGGCCAGAGCTTGGCAACCCACTCTATGCATCTCTAAGTGAGAACCTCGAATTATGACTCATCTCCTTGCAGATCGCCAGACTCAAATATTATAGTGCCTGGGCTCGAGATCTCCAGTGGGCGTTGATCACGAAAGACAAAGACAAGTTCCTAGAAGGAACCATGCCTTTTTTGTCCAACGAGCGCTCATGCCAACACTAGTGTAGATGCAACAGGCTCGTGCGAATGTGGATCGGAAATTGCCTTGCTCCCAAGATGGCCGCTGGACTTCCATTGATCAAAGATTCAAGGATGATGTGGGATAACATCTACAAGATGTACGGAAAACTTGATCAGGCCAAAATCTTCTCTCTCACCCAAGCCAAGTCGGAATTGAAATAAGGAAATCGATCCATCACAACATGCTTCAATCGACTCTCGGCTTTGTAGAACAAGCTCGAGGCAGTTGAAGAGCAACACAAGGAGCTGGACGAAATGCTTCAACAATATCGAGCGATTCATGAAAGAGAGGAAGCAACCCTTTTTTCACTGATCTTGAGTGAGAATTACTCATATTTCAGGTCCCAAATTCTTGCGATGGAGCCGACGCCGTTGCTCGGGTGGATATATCAACTAGTGGTCTAAGAGGAGAGCCAAAGGAGAGTCATGGTTTTTTTTTTGGTCGGTAAAGGAGAGCCATGGTTGAACACACACAAACTGAAGAGGGAATCGCCCTTTGTTGCTTTCGGATCTAGATCATCCACCTTTGGATCTAGACTGTCCGTGACTGGCGGCTTCTTGCCTGGCCTGCTGCCTCGGATCCGAAACACCATTGGCCGGCGGCCTCTAGCTTGCTGCCTCAAATCCGGTAGAAACCTATTGGAAATTGCATGATAAACTTGGGGAGAAAGGAAAAAATGAATCTTCGGCTAATTAAGTCACTGGGCACATTACCAATCAATCAATTACTCAAAATCAGTACTAGCAAATCATGAGGGCATTGAAACAATTGGAAACTTCTAATAAAGGGGCAAGTTTCTCAAGTACTTCATATTGTCTTAATTCCATTTCTAATGATGTATGAATAATTGATTCAAGTGTCAATGACCACATTATTTGTGATGAAAGTATTTTTTCTCATACCCACAAAATCATTTCTCTCTAATTCATGGAATCAATCATCATCACTTATGCAAACATTCTTTTATGCAGGACGCCAAGGGGATATCACACGCAGGATTTGTGAGTTGGCTGGTTTGGCGTTTGACTTATCTTGCAAGGGTAGTCAACTGGAGGAACAAGTTCTACGTTGTAGTGAACTGGGGGACGACTTTGGTATTTGGTAGAGCCAACTCAAGAATAGGTTGACAATGGCAGAGACACATTTTATGATGCATTGGGCTCTTTTTGGGTGGAAAGGTTCATTTATTCGTAACACAAGTATATAACATGGCTATAAAATAACGATGGTTTTGCACCAGTACACCTTTTTGTTGCGTAACTTTGGTTTTATTAGTTATAGAACACCATTTAACTGGCCGATCTGGTCCTTTGTTTTACGGAACTTGGAAGTGGCTAGGCCTAGGGCAGAGTAAGTTCTAGATTCCCAGGTGGAATGGGATCACCGGTTTGTGCTCTCTCCTAGTGATCACCACTTTAGTGATGATAACTGCTAATCCACATACTCAAGATTGATCTAATCACAAGGAAAGTATCAACAACTCAAAAGATTACTGGAAACAAAGTCTATATATATAATGAAATCAATATGGAAGATCTAGCTCTATATGCTTCCTGCTACTTGGGATAATGGTATTGCAACACGGCATACACTGTTTGAATGATGCCTACAAGCGTTACTACAACAACTAAGCCTGAAAGAGCCAACCATGGATTGTCATGAAAAGTATTTAGGAGTTGTGCCCAGCAATAGTAAGCCTGTTCACACTTAAGAGACTCGTTTAAAATTGCAAATTGTGACGCTAGATAGCTCTCTTCAACGAGCTCGAAAGGAGCAGCCTTACGGATGTCATTGAAGAAGCGTGCAAATTCCCTATTGCTCATGCCATGATTTGAGATGACTTTACATTTGCGCAAAAGTTGTACATCATCGACTGTGTGAATGAGACTTCCCATGAACATGGCATAGGCAGTTACATGACAATCATTTGGGCGGCTACAACACTGTTCAAAAGCAACCATATTGGGGAGGATCCAATTGAGGTCATCGCCATCTACTGTTATTTTCGGAATTCCAACAATTCTGTGTTTTCTGTCAAATTTGATCTCCAGGAAGGTGCTGGCTTCCCTCTGCTTGAGTCCAATTCCCACTTGACGCAACTCGGAAGCAGATCTGATCATAGGAAAAGATGAGCTCTTGTCTACTTGATTGTCTTGTGGATCCAAAGGTATTAAGCTCAGACGAAATTCGTCGAGTAAGTGCACTCCTTTCCGTTTTATCCGTCTTTCCCTGACATTGCCAGGTCCTTTCAAGATGCACCTGAAGAAATTGAAGATAAGATCAGCCAAGGACGAGGTTCCCTCTGGAACATTCGTCGTTTCAAACAAATCCTTAAGCACAAAGTAGGGTACTTGGTTCTCAAGTCGTAGAAGGTCCTGCATAACACAAGCTTTCACATATGTATTACATAATAGGGGCCTGTCCAGATGAGGTACGGCCCTCCCTACTTGACGGAGGAGCTCAATGATGAAGCATCCATTGAGGACCATCATTCTCACAAGATCAGGTCCGCTGAAATTGTCGGTGCTCTCCGAGTAGCACTGCCGGATCATTCTCTCTTTTGGGGCCACTACATCGATGAGGTTTTCAAGGCGGACACCATGCGGTTGAGTTCGGCCCAATGTAGCGTGGAGGTATCTCCACTTGGGCCCCTGAAGCATTTCCAACTGCGATACTCCATGATGGTACGGGCCAATAGAGACGATGCGAGGCCGGCATGCCTCGGCAATACCTCCGCCAATCGCCTCAGGGACTCTGAAGATGCTACATCTGCTTCCCCCTGCTGATTCATTCAAACATTTCAGTGCCGCCTCAATATCTTCTGACATGGAAGGCAATAACTGCTGCTTCATGAGCTCGATCTCATGTTCCTCGGCGGTTGCTTGAGGACCTCCTTGATTGTTGTCCATGCCGAGTTAGATTGTAGAATCAACGTGAATTTTTTGCCGGGATTTCAATAGCTAGAGAGAGAAACGAAAGGATATCAGAAGTGTAGTGTATCCATGAAAAATATGAGGGACATGTAGAGATTTTAGGTCATGGAACCAAGCTGGAGAACCAAACTAAAGAGGGCTTGTCTTCGTCCCGGCAAAATCATCGAGGGCTTTTATGAGCGATCGGATGGCTAATGACTGCTGTCAACTATTAGCTGCTAATCGACAATCATCATCACCCGTTGGATCAAAAATGAACTAACAGTCAGCCGCCTCTCTTTCGGTCTTGTTTTTTTTCCTAAATAAATTAACTAGGGGTGTCAAAAAAGCCCGACCCGACCCGACCCGAACACTACCCGAACACGAAACATGTATTATACATGTTTCGTGTTCGGGTCGTGTTCGGGTAACAAATATAAAACAAGCAAAAAAATGTGTTTCGGGTAGGGTCAAGGTTCGAACATTGTTCGACCCGAAACAAGTTATTCCAAAGTCCAAACACGCCAAAAACACAAACACTCTAGTCTAGCCCCAAACACAAACAGTCGAACGCGAACTGAAGCACATACCTCGTCGGCTCCGCCTTCTTCTCCGACGAGTGCGCCTTCTCGTGGAGTCCGCTGCCGCCCTCCGATCGACGTGCCTACGCCTCGCCGTCGCCGGCGTGCGGGCACCCAACAACGCCTAACACTTCCCCACCAACTTCTCCAAGCCCCCCGCCGGAATCCGAGGAATCCGACGCCTCGCCGCGATGGATGGAAGGAACCCACCTGGTCCAGCCGGCGGTGGCGGCGCTCGTCGCGGCTTTCGTGGCCGCCAGAGCCTACCGGCGGAAATCGCTCGACCTCTCCGGGGCGCTCGCCGGGTTCCTCGTCATGGCCGTCCACATCGCAGCTGGGTACAGGTGAGTTCCGGCTGCTGCTGCTGCTGCTTTCTCGGTTTTCACGAACGGGATTCCTTTGATTTGTTTTTGTCAACGAAGCTTCGATGGGTTTCATTGGTGGGTGTCGAATCTTGGGTAGGTACGGAGCCATGCTGCTCGTTTTCTTCTTCAGTTCATCGAAGTTGACCAAAGTCGGGAGGAGAAGAAGCGCAAGGTTGACGCTGATTTTAAGGAGGGTGGACAGAGAAATTGGTAAGTCTTTGCTCTCTCTCTCTCTCTCTCTCTCTCTCTCTGATTCTGTGCATGGTGGGAAATTGGATTGACATGATTATTCGAGTTCGTTTGCTTGGAAGCAATCGAAAAGTTCAATTTTTGTGCGGGCGTTGGTTGCGAATTGTAGGTGGGATTATTGGTGCGGCTTGGTTTGAGCTGATTCGTGTTTCCATTTTAGCACTTTTCCATGAATGCAATGCCTTCTTGCAAACATAGAAAAAAATGGGACGTAAGTGTATAGGAATTTTATTGGTGTTTCAGATACTTAAAGCGTGGTTTTGTTATTCTGGGATTGTTTCTTTGGTTACCTCGGAACTCTGAATTCAGCGATAAAATTTTGCATAAACAAACTTAAAAGTTTTTTACAGACTTCTTTCGAACCTGACAACCTCGACCAGTCTGTCCAAAATGAATCCTTCTTTATTGTGTTGCTGAGTCGTGCTCGGCATATCTTCCCCATCTTTCATGCGCTTGCAAGCGTAACTGATGATCTTATTTGGGCACTGGTTATATGTCTGATGCCTAATTGACCTGTGGAGAGAATGCAGCTACTGCGGATCATGTGCTTAGATTTATCAACGCTGCGATGGTTGCTTGACTTCTCTTATCAGGATACAGGTCCTATCAAATAGCGCTGTCGCTACGGTTCTCGTTGTGGTTATCTGCACATTAACTGGATGGAAGAATGAGTGTTTGGACTCTGGAAAATCAGCTCTGATTACTTCACTCATTGGTGGCGTAATTGGTCACTATTGAAGCATTAAATGGAGATAGATTCAGCTGTTCAGCAAGGTTTTACTTAGACATGTTCACTCTTGTGTACTTATCAGTTGATATTGGAAACAAAGATAGTCTTTGTGTGGTCTTTGAATCATTGGCAATTCTGGGTTTGCATTGATTACTTATGATAAAATTGCATGTGCAGTGTCTTTGCTTTCTGGAACACACGAGCGGCGATCCTGTTTTTTAGTGGTAGGCTAGGCTTCATTATGGCGGATTCTGGTGAGGCTAAGCAGGCTGAACCAGGAAATTTGGAGGAGACAGGTGAAAAGCAAACATCTGAACAGGGTAATTCCTGATGTACCATACAAACTCCTATCATTCCAGCAGCTTCTAAGTTTGCTTATAAGAATGTTAGTATACTGATTCAGTGTTTCTTTTATTGTTAGTGTGTAGCTTTTTCAGGAAGCCATCAAGAAATAAGAATATCAGGAAGCGGGATGGTTGAAGAAGACGATGATGAAGATTCCAAGACGGAGAGTTCAGTGTTACATAATCAGAAGAAACCTCAAAGGACAGGCAATAAGCTGTATTTTTCAACTGGATCCTCCAAGAGCTCTGTGTCTGCAGAATCAACCTTTGATTCTGATAAGTAGATTATGAAGAAAGGAGAAGATTGCATATTTTACTCTAGAAAGTAAAACCCTTTTCAGCATATTTACCGAGCTCACCATACCTTATGAATTCGTGGGCATTGGCAAGAAGTGCAGCTTTTCTTATTTCCGATTCTCTAGCATCTTCTTTTCCAATTGTATGAATGTATTTCTTAAACATTTACTTCTCTCCGATCCCATTTTAACTTCTTTCTTTTCCCCACATGCATATGCTTGTGCTCATTTGTAGAAGATACATTCATTTGAGGCCAGCCAAAAGAAAAAAGAGACAAAAATCAATCCAATGCTAAAAAATAAAGAGCCAAGCCGAGGTTTGGAATGTTTCGTTATAACCTATAACAGTTGCGAGAAGTCATGAACAACAATGAAGATGAATGGCCCCGTTCAACTCTCACCCGAAAAAAAAAAAAAAAAAGACCCGAAAACCCGACCCGACCCGACCCGAATTTCATATGCGAGTTTAATGTGTTTCGGGTCGGGTCGGGTCGGGTCACAGTATGTGACCCGTATGTTTCGGGTCGGGTCGGGTAACATCAAGACCCGACCCGACCCGACCCGACCCGTTTACACCCCTAAAATTAACGTTGCAACAACGATCGGAAATCACGTGCTCACAGAAATTTAACATGACAGGTTTGAAAGTTAGGCGAGGATAAGAAGCCACACGAAGATAAAATGCAAGTAGTACAAAAAGAAAGATAAATAAAAAAAAAAAATTGAAATTTCAAATATGAATATATATATATGAACATCAATAGTCTCTGCATTGCCCAATTATTTAAGGAGATGCCTTAGAATCGACACATTTTTCTAGGAACTACCATCAATGCGTGGCGAAGAAGGCACACAAAAGACAAAATATAAGTAGCTAAAGTCAATGATTTCGTCGACCCAAAAAAAGTCAATGATTTAGTACAGAAAAAAAGGAAATAAATCGAAAATCATTATGAATCCTTACTTCTGTAAATTAAGATGTGGATATAAAGTAACTAATTATCCTCAAGTGCTTGCATATTTAAATATACACATACACACATTCTCGACAAAACAAAATTAAACTAATTAATTGATGAATGCATTGCTACTACTGTAGATTGGCTCCAAATGAACTTATAAAATTCAAAAATCATGACAAGACTCTTCCATATCTAAGGTGATGTGATTTTGAATCTTGCACAATTTACTTTCAAGTGAAACTATATATTAAATTGCACTCATATTTTCAGGAATTAATCAATTGTTCGAGCAATTTAAGTAAAAATAAAAATAAAATTCTGATGTAAACTGACTAGACTTGCCTTTATTTGCTTGTGTAGATTTTTTAAAACGTTTTAGTGCTGCATTTATGTATACGTTCATATTGTACCCAGCAACGTTTTGGAAGAGTATCACTCTCTAAAAGTCACTTTTTTTTTTTTTTTACATTTCCTATAATTATAATTGTTTATCTTACAATGTCAAAACTATGACACTTTAAAGAATTCCTTTTGCTATATTTTGATAATATTTTGATATGTTTAAGTTTTCTGACTAGAAGATTCTTAGAAAATATTGACTTTCAAATTAATTGCAATGGACCGTTTTTATAGACAAAAATGAAATCGGAGATTAAATAATTGTTGACCGAGTTGATGAAAGCTCTAAGATGAAACTGTGATTTTGTAGAAAGTTAAAGTTTGTAAAATGATCTTCGCATCTATTACTTTATAGATAAAGTATAATTTTTTTTTTTAAAAAAAAAAAGAGAGCCCATTCAAATTTCTTGTTCTTTAATAGATATAAGGAAAACCGAAAATCAGACTTGTATATTAGTTCGGAATGACTATTTTGACTAATGATCTTTGTACCATGCTTAACAAGAAAAGTCGATACAATGGAGTTTTATGATCGAGCGACATCACCCCCAAAGCTCCATTCCCTTGCATTTCCTTTAATGATAATTAGATAACATTAATCAGTTAAATAAGTTCATTATCTCTTGATCTAGCATATCTTCCCAGAACAATCTATAAACATCAATTCGCATGTTATTTAATAGCCAATAAATCTAAATCACCAATTCAGAACTTTATTTGGTTTTTTCTTGTCTGATCTATTATCTCATATATATTATGTGAAAGTGCGTTTTTGCGCATTAATAACGTGGGCGGTTGAGCAATTAGTGCTTGTCCTTGAAGTATGTCATTATTATTTTCAGTACCATTAAGGGAAACAAAGTCCCCGCATCTCAAAATAGCAATTTATAGTAGTTAAGATGTTTATGTGAGGGCGTTAGGCAAATTCCCATATCGAAAATTTGATTTAATTTGGAGTGGTTAATATAGCTTAACTTCGAAAATTTGATGTAATTTGATGTCCATAAGGGCATGTACGATAATCATTCTATTTCTAGCCAAATCTATTTCACAGTTCCCAAGAACAGATTTGAAATAGAAATATATTTAATAACATAATTTCATTTTTCTATTTTTGAAACAAATCTTTAATCTATAAATAATTTTAGAATAGAAATAAAAAGTTAAAAATTTCTACTTATAAAAACTCTTTTTTATCACTCACTCATGCCTCTCGCTGCATGCAGTCGCTGCCCATCAATGAATGGAAAAGAGCATAAGAAGGAGAAATTGTATATGGTTATCAAAAGAAAAATTTTGTGACATTTTCAAACACGTATAAATATTTAGAAAATTGTTAGGAAATGAAATAAAAATTTCGAAATAAAAATTTATTCCACGGACAGGATGGTTACCATGGAACAACCGAACAAGCTGCAATGGCGAACCCTGGAGATGGTTCCATTGTAGCAGAGGTCGAGAGGAGAGAGAAGGACGAGAGAGAGAAGAAAAGGAAGAACGAGGACAAGAAGCCACACGAAAGACAAAATGTAGGTTGAATTCACACAACACATTTTTTTTTTTTTTTTTTTTTTATGGTTGGTTATATCTTAAGTGATATATTAAGTTATATACTAACGAATGATAAATTAAATTAGGTTATATATAAATTTGTTATTGTGGGCATATTTATCTTTGGAATTCTCGAAATTCCAAGAGTAACGAACAGACCCCATTAAGGAGACATATCCAATTCAATTTCGTTAGGTAATGGCATAGGAAAACGTTCTGATTCCTAGAGTTCTCTTTGTCAGGGGTGTATATCTAGGAAAATTTGCATATGTCCCTCAATTCTCCATATCTCTCTTAATCATACATATATCACTTGGTTGTGCATTTCATGATTGATTATGATTGTTTCGATATTTTATTATTTTATATAGTTATCTCATAAAACCTATAAATAGATGGAAAAAATGTCAGAAAAGTCCTAAGGTTTAGGGTTAATTTAGTCATAATTCTTTTAATTGTATCAATTTAGTTGCGTCAATTCAGTCATTTCTGTTTATTTTAGTCGAATATTACTAATATGAACGTTGGTCATCTTATATGACATGATTGACGTTGAGGTAATATATGGCATGACTAGTATTGACGTAAATATTTTAAAATAATTTTTAAAAATTTTCTTTTTTTCTTTTTAAAAGCAAGACGAGGGTAGCCTTGCCAGATTTGGGGAGGCCAGCCCTTGCACATGCTTGGTTGGCCTTGGTTGCATCACCGGCCGTTGAAGGAAAGACAAGGAAAAGAGAGAGAGAGGAAAGAAAGGAAAAAAGAAAAAGAAAAACTAATTAAAAAATTCCAAAATTTTCAAAATGTTATTAAAAATGTTCATATCAGCGCCGATCATGCCACGTAGGACAACAAAGTCCATGTTAGCAATATCCAACTAATTAGTAGAAAAAATTTAATTGGCTCTAGATCAAAAAATTTATGATTAAATTGACACAATTAAAAGGTTTAAGAAATGCAATAAGTTTAAGATTTTTTAGACACTTTTTCATAAATAGGCTCATACACTATTCGTCACTATATATTATAATACACATAAATTACACAATTCTCTTTGTAGTATACCACACAACCATGTCAGCCTCTTGCAAAGACACTAGCCACTTTAGGGGGTGAATGATAACCATTCTGGCAATAAATTGATTTCTAGAAGAGAATTCTAGAAGAGTGTTTAAGCAAAATTAACCGTTTGATAACAACACAAAATTTATACTCTAAAAATAGAAATTCGTTTGATAACGACACAAAATTTTTTCCTTTTAGATGGCAGCGGACCGGCAAACGATGGTGGACTAGTGATTGGCGGCAACCAACGGCGGTTGGCTACCGGCGGCGGCGGCGGTGGCAGCTGGCGACTGGCAATTGACAACCGACGGCGGCGGTTGGCAACTAACGGACGGTGGTTGGCGGCGACGGATGAAGAACCGGTTGACTAACGATGAGAAGAATTTTAATTTCTCATTTCGATCCAGAAATAGAGAAGTAGAAAATTTTACTTCTAATTTCTATTCCAAACTTATTTCTGGAACAAGAATCTATTTCAGAAATAGAAAATTGAATAATTTTATCAAACGGATTTCTGTTCCAGAAACAAGTCTGGAATAGAAAAATTGTTTCTAAAACAGAAACAAGTGGTTGTCATGCACCCCCTTAGCCTATTCTACACAAGTTTGCCAGTTCTCTCTTTAGCAAACCAATGACAACATAGCCTACAGGACTTGTTCTCTAACATTGATTAGTCTTCATAAAGGCACATCCACTCGAGCATTTTTTTCAATCTTTTCTCCAATCCACAAATGACTGCTTTTGCGTCACTTGGAGTTGGAGGGATGTTATATAAATTGGAGATTTTCCATAATTCCTCGATTCTTCATATCTCTTGGGATTATGCAAATATCTCCCCATATTTCTGATTGATTGTAAGTGAGATCTTATTATCTAACATAGTCATTTCATAATGCTTGTAAATAGTGCCACGCATTCTACATCATAATATAGTATTATATGAAATTTACACAATTCTCTTTTTAGCATTATTTTTATCTTTGTTTCAGAAATAGACAATCTTGAGAAGTTTTACCACACCCAATGCAATTCTGAGGGGAAAAGTGTTAAAAAGGTTCTAAATCTTTTTGCATTTATGTCAATTTATTCTTAAACCTTTTAATAATGTCAATTTAATCCAATACCTTTTGATTTGTGCTAATTCAGTCTTAAACTTTTAATGGTGCAAATTTAGTCGTAAGCCTTTTGAATTAGTGCCAATTTAGTCATAAACATTTTAGTTTGGTGCAAATTTAATCCTTCCAGCTTATTTTAGCTAAATTTTGCTGATGTGGACATTGGCCCGCTAACGTGGTACCGTTGACGCTGACGTGAATAATTTTTAATAATATTTTAAATTTTTTTTTTATCATTTTTCTGATTTTTTAATTATATTTCTTCTTTCTTTCTTTCTTTCTTTTTTCTTTCCTTTCAATTTTCTCTCTCTCCTCCCTTTCTTCTTCTTCTTGGCGTTAGAGCGACAACCGGCCATTGGTCATTGCCAAGCAAGTTAGCCTTGCTTGGCCAAGGTGAGGCGAGCCTCGGGAAGGGCCAGCCTCAAATCCTAGGCGAGGCCGACCAACGCTTGGGCAAGGGCAGCTCCGGCAAGGCTCCCCTTGCCTAGGCCACGGTGGCCTTATCGAGCGCCACCCAGGAGAAGGCGCCACCCAGCCAAGTGAGCCCTAGTTGGGGCTGCCCTTGCCTAGGCACGGGTCTACCTCGCCCAGGCCAAATCCAATGAGGCTACCCCAGCCTGGGCGAGAATCGGCCTCGTCAAATTTGGCGAGAGGAGCCCTCACCAAGGTTGCCTTTGCCCAAGCATGGGTCAGCCTCACCCAAGCCAGATCTAATAGGGCCGAACTTTATTGGGGCTCGGCCTCGCCCTAGCCACGTGAGGCCAACTCACTTGGCCAAGGATGGTGGCCGGTTGTCGATTGCCGGCTGGCCTCCGCCAAGAGGAAGAAGAAAGGGAGGGAAGAAAAAAAAAAAAATAAAGAAAGAAAGAAAAAGAAAAGAAAGGAAAAAATACAAAAATATAAAATCAGAAAAATAATAAAAAAATTGAAAAATTATTAAAATATTAGTAAACTATCTACATCAGCGCCAATGATGCCACATCGGTGGGCCGGTGTCCACGTTAGCAAAATCTGGGTAAAATTAACCGGAAGGATTAAATTGACACTAAGCTAAAATATTTATGAGTAAATTAATACTAATTCAAAAGGTTTATAACTAAATTGGCATCATTAAAATGTTTAGGGCTAAATCGGCACTAAATTAAAAGGTTTAGGACTAAATTGTCACAAATATAAAATGTTTAGAGTTTTTTTGACACTTTTCCCCACTTCGAGTGCATTTTCCTTTGTCCTTTTCTCTCTTTATTCTTGCCTTGCTCCTTTTGTTGGAAAATGAAATCTGGATTCTCTCCCCCGCATTATGCTTATCTTGATGCCATAAATAGACAATCCCGAGAAGTTTTATCGTAGCCAATGCACTCCCGAGTGCATTTTCCTTTTGTTTCTTCCTTTTTTTCTTTATTCTTGCCTTGCTCCTTTTGCTAGAAAATGAAATTCGTATTCCTTGCACGAAGAGGAAGAAAAGCAAGCACAAGACAAAGTTAATTCATCTCCAATTTGACCATCTTATTCAAACATAAGAAAATGACGAGTAATCAATAACCCAATCTTACTTTATCTAATGAATTTCACTATGCAAAAATGCTTTAGGCTGATTTTCTTGACATATACAATTTCTTCCACCAGGTAATCATGTGAATGACTTTATCTGAATCGGAAAAGATCCAGAATAATAACAAAATTAAGAAAGAAAGTATATGTATCTCTCACAATAGAACGCGGAAACAAGATTTGATGCTGAGATGACATATTTAATGGAAATTGTTTCAGTTGGACAATAATTAAGGAATTTCTCGAGAATCCCCTCATTTTGGCGTGAACCAACTAGAATTTAACTAGTCCGAGGAGCTTACATTGAATCAGTCAGAATCCCAAGCAATTACCTCTTTCCCAAGCTTGTGAGTTGCGACACTTCAGCTTTGCGTCCATGGTACAATTTGAGAGAAAATTGCCAATAAATTCTTAAATTTATTACACTTTTACCAATTTAGTCCTAAAATTTTCAATTTAACCATTTTTTTTTTGGGTCGAAAATGGGTGATTTCTTTCATTCCTTCTTACGATAATTACAAGACAAAGGGAAACAAACTTCCGAACATAAGATATCCCTAAGAGGCTAGGGATGGGAAGATGTCCAATTGAGAGGGAGTTTTTTGGTTCGATGGGCTTTTGCTATCCAATCGGCGGCGCGATTTCTGTCTTGAAGGCAATGGTTCATCTTTGCTTGTTTGAAATGGGCTAGAATTCTTTTCCCTTCATTGACTATGTTCCTCATAGCCCAAGGGGCTTCTTCCCGGCCCATTATGCTCTCCACTACCCCCAAATTGTCACTTTCACAAAGAAAATCTATTTCTTTCTTTTGACTTTTCCCCACGTGACTCTCTTGGATTTGCTTCAAAAAGTGCAGGCCTTTGATAGCAGCAAGGGTTTCGACTTCAAGAGGGGTGGCTGCTTGGATCTCACATGTGAAGCCTCCCTCCACCATTCCGCTAGAGGTCCTCAAGATCCCGGCGATAGAGCTTGGGAATTCGCTCCCCACCAAGATGCATCAACATTCAGCTTGAGGTTTGAGTTGTTGGGGGCGTCCACTTTGCTTCTTCCTTCCCAGATCTGGTTTTTGCACTACTGTTCTGCAGGATCCATCTGTGGTAAGTGACAGCTTGAGCTCTCGCCTCTTCTAATATGGCTATGGGATTCGGCTGTTGTCCTCGAAATACCGCGTTGTTCCTCGCCTTCCACATACACTAGAGGAGCGTTGCTATTTTATCTGCTTTAGTTGTAGTTGCGTTGTTCTTGAAGGCATCCATTAACCATTTATCAGCTCTGATGAAACTTTGTAGGGTTGTGAGGTTCTTCAAAGTTGGGTTTGACCAAACTCCTTTTGTCTAGCCACATAAGAAGAGCACATGTTCGATTGTCACAGGGTGCTTGGAACAAAGCGGGCATATTGGGTCTGTAAGACTCTTCTCTTGTAAAGTTTCTCACATGTTGGCAGAGCAACCTGGCATAATCTCCAAAGGAATATTCGTATTTTCGGGGGGCTCGGATACTCCATACTTTTGTCCATAGTTGTCTCGGTGGCTAGAATGAGGTCGATGCCATGTTTTTATTTGCCTTGAGAGCCTTGGACCACTCGTTGTTGTAGCCGCTCTTAACTGTATAACTTCCAGTTTTGTTCGCTGTCCAGTATAGAGTGTTCGCCTTTTGGGAGAGACTTATGGGGGTCGCTAATATCTCTTCGACGACTTTTTCTGCAATGAGGTTCTGCAAAGTTTGTTCTTTCCACTTCCTTGTGTCATCATTTATCAGTTCTGCCACTTTGTAAGGCTCATCCCTATTTGCCGGACCCCTAATTATGCCCGAGGCTAGCCACTTGTCCTCTCTAATTTTTATAGATTTGCCGTCTTCCACTACCCATTTGACCTCTGACTTGATAACTTCTCTCCCGATTAAGATACTCTGCCAACCCTAGGACGGTCGAAAACCTCTTTTGGCTTTCCAAAATTCCCCATCCATGAAGTATATTCCTTTAAGAATTTGACTCCACAGTGCATGAGGGTTTTGATGTAACCTCCAAGCTGTTTTCCCAACATAACTCTATTTTAGGTTTGCAAATCTTTGAAGCCTAAACCTCCTTCATCTTTCTGGAGTTTTAGCACTTCCCTTTTTTTTCAATGCATTCCCCTCTTGGCATCACTTTGTTTCCACCAAAATGAAGTGACTTCTTCTCTATAGCATTGCAAATAGAATTTGGTATCTTGAATATCGACATGGCATATTGAGGAATGGCTTGCACTACACTCTTTATCAATATTTCTTTACTTGCTTTCGAGAGAATTTTTTCTTTCCATCCCTCCATCTTCATATTAATTCTAGCCAAAATCCAAGCGAACATGTCTTTCTTTGACTAACCCAAATCGGATGGTATTTTGAGGTACTTCCCGGTCTTCTCTATAATTGGGACGTGTAATTCTTGAGTCATATTCCCCTTCAAATTCTGTGGACAACCACTATTGAAAACGATCCAGATTTGTTTAAATTGATTGCTTGACCGGTTGCATAACAATATTGATTTAGAATTACAACCAAACTTTGGCACTCTCTAACTGTTCCATCCAGGAAGAAAATAGCATCGTAAGCAAATAAGAGATGGGTTAATGTTGGGAAATACCTATTTAGAGTAATTCCCTTGAGGCTTCCATCTGCTTTTGCTTTATGCATCATGCATGATAGCATATTTGCCACTATTATAAATAGGTAAGGTGATAGTGGATCACCTTGTTGGATGCCCCGAGTGGGTGGAAATTGCTGCGTGAGTTCTCCATTTACTTTCACGCTAAACGAGACTATTGAGACGCACTGCACGATTAGATCGACCCATCTCTCACAAAAACCCATTTTCAGCATGCATTCTCTTAAGAAATCTCATTCAATCCTATCATACGCCTTTTGCATGTCCAGTTTGAGAATGGCTTGGAACTTATTCCTTCTCTTTTTTACTCTCATTTGGTGCAACACTTCATGGACTATGAGAATGTTATCTTGAATTTGCCGGCCTTGAACAAAAGCACTTTGTTCTATTACTATTATCTCTTGTAACCATGGTTTTAGCCTATTAGCCATCACTTTGGATATAATTTTGTAGCTAAAGTTGCATAGGCTTATAGGTCTAAACTAGCTAATTTCCTTTGGGTTCTTAACCTTAGGAATAAGAGATATATGTGTCAAATTTAAGTTTGGGTCAAGAATACCTATAGCAAAGAAGTTCTGGACCAACTGAAATGTATCTTCCTTGATATCTTCCCAAAAGTTGCAATAGAATTGTCCATTGATTCTGTCAAGCCCTAGGGCTTTTGTTGCTCCTAGCTGGAAGACAGCTACTTTAACTTCCTCCATTGTGATGTTGGCCATGAGATTTTCATTTATCTCATCACCAATCGGGCTCAAGCATTGGTCTAGAATAGGGTGGAAGTTCCGGGGTCCTACTGATTCATATAAGTTTTAGTAGAAATGCCTTATGTGATTTTTGAGAATGTTTGGTTCTCTAGACCAAATCCTTCCATCAGTCATCAGCATTGTTATCCTGTTTCGGTTCCTCCTCTAGATTGTTGTTGCGTGAAGATATTTGGTATAATTGTCACCCCATTGCAGCCACTCAATACGAGATCTCATCCCCTAATACATTTTCTCTTGTTTCCATTTCTTTTCTAATTGTTCCACTATCTTCTGGATTTCATCTTTGCTTGTGGTTGCCCCTGGTTTGTTGTTTATCTCCATTAGTTTCCTTTTCATCCCTTTGATTTGGTACGATGCGTTGGAGAACTTCCCCCCAACTCCATGATGCTAGTTTCTTTGATACTTCTTGGATTTTACCTGGGAAACTCTGCAGCTGAAGCTGTTCCTCCTTCCATGTGCTCCTTATGATGTCCTCACATTCCTATTCTTCTAACCAAAAGGCCTTGAACTTGAAATCATTTTTCCTTTTGTGCTGGTGTGGGTGTAAGTATAGCGTGAGCGGGCTGTGATCTGATCCCATAGCAAGTAGTGCCACCACTTCCACGTTTGGGAAGGCCACCCTCCACTCCATTGTTAACACCCTGTCAAGCCTTTTCCTTACTAGTGCATCGCCTTCTCCCTTATTTGTCCATGTGTAGGCACAGCCTTTACTCTCAATGTCCATGAAGGAACATTCATTTGTGAACTCCCGGAAAGCCGCAATTTTGTGATGGTTAGCCTCTCACATTCCTTCTTTCTCCCAAATATACAAAATCTCATTAAAGTCACCCATGCATATCCACGGAAGTTGATTTGTTGCTTGGAAGCTTTGTATTTGTTGCCAAAGTGCTAATCTCTCTTGAAAATTCGTGGACGCATGGAGGAAGGTGATTCTCATATGTTTCCCACTTTCCGGTTCTTTGCATTCTAGGTCAATAATTTCTTTTGAGCTGAAATTCACTTTGATCTCTACATCTTCAAGCCACATAATAGCTAGACCTCTTGCTATTCCTTTCGGTTGTACTAGATGTGAATGTGGGAACTTGAGCTGTCTTCTTACCCTTTCCACCAGCATCTCTTTGTTTTTTTTTGTTTCCATTAGAAAAAATAGGGTGGGCCTTTCCTGAGCCATTAAGGCTCTTAGCTCTTGAACCGTCAAGGGGTTGCCTAGCCCTTGACCGTTCCAACTCAAAACTCTTATGTCATTTTTAGTGGCTTATTAGGGCTAGACACCAAAGCCCACTCCTTTAACCAATTGAGTTTTAAATCTTTGGATAATTTACCAATGTGGTCTATTCAACTAATGTTGGTCAGAAATCACTAAAGTGGACGCTAGGCGTCCTATGTGACACAATTAGCACTGATATGA
Organism: Eucalyptus decipiens; assembly: GCA_014182575.1. Lineage (NCBI taxonomy): Eukaryota > Viridiplantae > Streptophyta > Magnoliopsida > Myrtales > Myrtaceae > Eucalyptus > Eucalyptus decipiens. Next base: position 47,898,877 of record CM024613.1, on the reverse strand, counting down.
ATAATTTTTTATTCCTTTTTATTTCCTTCCCTTTCTATTTGCCAGTGGTCGATGGAGCTTGGCATGGGTGAGAGCAAGGGCTGCTGAGGGTGAGAGGCAAGTGCAGCTGAGGGCCTTTGCAAGATTTGGCCAGGCCAACCCTCATCAGGCCTCTCCCGAGCATGGACAAGTCTCGCAAAATTTGGTGAGGCCGACCCTCGTCTAGGCGAGGTCAACTCTCACCACCCAATGGATGACAACCAACGCAAAAAAAGGGAAAAAAGTAGAAAAGAAAAAAATTAGATAAATTATTTAAAAATTATAGAATTGTCCACGTCGGCGTCGCTTATGCCACATAGGATAGTTGGCATCCATGATTTGGCAAATCATTAAAAGTGTTAGGTTTCATTTTTATTTTTATTTTTTTGTAAAAAAAGAGTTAGGATTTAATTGACCAAATTGAAAAGTTTAAGATTATTAGCATAAGTAGAATACATTTTAGGCTGCGTTTGGTGGTCAAGATAAAATTTAGGATAAGATAAAATTTATATTATTATGCTTTTGTTGCCTACTCAATAAGGGTGAGCATGGTTCAGGTTGGGCCGATCCACTCCCTAACCTTAGGACTAACCCGCACCGTGTCTTTGGTCCTCAATTTTTGAGACCGAGGACCGACCCTATTGAGCTTGGGACCGAGGACCGGACCGACCCAATGGGTTTGGTCCGGTTCTAGGGTCAATCCAGGACCAACTGATAATTTTTTATTTCATTTTTTGTACTGCTTAAAAAAAATGATTGAGGATCGAACTAACCCAATGGGTTTGGTCCGGTTTCAAGGTTAACCTAGGACTAACTAATAATTTTTTATTTCATTTTTTGTACTCCTTGAAAGAGCAATCGAGGACCATATCGACCCTATAGGATCGATGATAAACAAGGTTAGCTAAGAAAGGCAAGCGATGAAGGTCAAGTAGAATGAGCATCGAATAGAATGAGCATCAAATATTGAGCGGGGAGCAACAAATCAAGCGAGCATCAAGCGGCGAGCGGCACGAGTGATCTAAAGCGAGCGAGGCGAGTGTCGAGTGGCGAGTGGAGAAGTTTTTTTTCGATTTTAGCAAATTGAAAACTAAGAAGACAAATAAAACAAAAGAGAACGAATACTAGAGAAGGATGCCATAAGGTGCCTTTTTGGATGCCGTAAGGACTCCTCACAAAAACATTTTCCTCCTTCGTAAATTATGACTATTGATGTTGTAAAAGACATTAAAAACATAAGTTATTAAAGAACAATGTAAAATTATTTGAACTCCTCACTAAATAATTGTTTAATGTTACCGATGTCATTTATTTTAAGGTTTTCTCTATATAGAAAAATTATAAATAATATTATATATATATAGTTAGGGTTGTTCCGGGTTGGACCGACCCGAAACTCTCAAGACCGAGGACCGACCCGCACAGTGTTGGTCCAGGAATTCTAGGACCAAGGACCGACCCAGTCTCCCTTGGAATCGAACCAGGACCGGTAGGGTTGGATCAGTCTAGGGTCGGGTTGACCCTTGACTAATGCTCACCCCTATTAATAGAGTAGGTGAAATATATATAAAACTAAGTACTTCTCACGAACGAAGCCCATTGCATATAAAATCCAAAATATTTTAATTTTAATTTTCAACAAAGATAGGAATTAAAATATCACCAAAACAATTATTACGTACTATTACATAAGCAGTATTATTATAAATTACCTCATTGCCTCTCCTTTTTCTTAACTATCGTTCGGCCTTGACTCTAGAAACCCACCATATTCTCTTCTTATTTTACTCGCATCAACTCAAAGGTTAGGGTTAACATTTAAATGAGCAATTATGTGAAAAGAATAAAAAAACTCATAAAGGCCCATGCTTTTCCATTCATTTTTGGACTTCTGATGCCCCCTATTACCTTAAATTGATCACACTATCTCTTACAAGTGCCGGATTTAGAATTTTTTTTTTATACCGTTTTTCTTCTTTCTTTGGAAATTCTGCATTTAGAATTGACAAAAAATATGTATTTGCCAATGGTTTGATTGGATTGTCTCATAATGCAATTACAATTGTCATAATTTCCTTGTCAACAACTAATTATTCCACTTAATTAGCCCTACTTTTTAATTTTGTTAATGTAGTCTTAAACTTTTGTGTTATATTTCAATGTAGTCTTTCATGTTAATTGCCATTGAAAATTGCTGACATGACATCTAGTCATTGTCAGCATCTTAAGTGGCATGCTAATGAGGGCAATTTATTAATTTCTACATCACAATTTCCGATGGCAAATGACAGGAAATACTATATTTAAATATCACACAATTGGGTAGGACTATATTGACATAATTAGAAAGTTAAAACTAAATTGATATCTATAAAATAGGTTTAAGACTAATTAATAAATTTCTTAAATATTTAAATAATCATTCATTCACAACACTTGTATAAGCATTTTTAGGATAAGTACATTAAGAGTACCATAACTTTTAGCTCATTTGAGTGCCTCGAATTTAAAAAATCGATCACTTTAATGCTATCGGCAATTTGTTTTGCCAGAAAATCTAACGTGCACATTGGTTGTCCTACGTGGTATTGTGGGGCTGACTTGGATAATTAATAAATAAAAAAATCCATGTAGGACGATTTGTTGGAAATTGCACTTAAATGATCAATTATATTTTAATGTGGTACTTAAGTGAGTGAGAAAAAAAAGAAATGTTATAGCACTCCTACTATACGTGTCCCTAGTTCTACTATACATGACTTTTCATGTACAAAAAAGAATTTTTTTAAATAAGGTAGAGTTCGACTAAAAAAAAAAGAAGTTACAAATAAAAAGTTGATTTAAGATTCTAATCTTCTATATAGATACCCATAGATGCATGAAAAACTTTATCCACTTTTCATGTCCTAAAGTTTTTCAATGCCTGTATAGTCCTCGATATTTTCTCACAACCTGCTGGTTTTTTCTTAACTCTTTCATTCTCTCAGTTATTATCAAACAAGTTTTAATGGCTTCTTCTAACTTCTTCACTCAAGCTTTTGTTCTCTTTTATAAATAACTGCATCTTTTTTTTTTTTTTTACCAATTTAAAGAAGTCATTAACGATCTTTTGTTGGAAATGCCCTTTATTTGATCGAGTTGATAGACCATCTCCTCCTTTCAACGACATTTGGAGACGCATTGGAGTCCAACAGCAGCAAAAAACACACCAACACGTTTCTCGACGTTGAAACGCTACGTTTCATCCTGGAGGCTTGCTCTCACGTCCTTTCTTCTTGCTTTATTTTCTAGTAGGTCTCCATGTAAACATGTTCTTGCTCTTATTCTTTGATTGGTTGCCGTTATCGTATGGTTAAGGCACCGGTTTTAATTGATTGTTGGTTTTTCTTAACTGAGCTCACTGGTTAGATCTGCAGTTGGTTTATTTTACCTCTTTGTGGTTTGTCCATTACATATTCCTCACGCGACTAGTGCGCTCTTGAACAGTGTTTCCTAGTGACCATTGATGTGATCCATCTTGAGGAATTGATTAAATTTCTAGGTGAAAAAATCTCTGTTCTTGCCTTTTGTTCTGCTTTTGTATGGGTGTTCATCCTATGACAGAGAACGTGAAATGAACTTCATTTCTACAATTGAGTCGTGAAAAGAGGAATTTCGCCAGGTACATTTACAGCTTTAATTGTTTAAAGGAAACCATTTGTCACTGTTGACATTCTTTTTTCATTGTTCTTTGTCATGGCATACCAAGAAAAACTCCATGCTTATGCTCACACTTGTGAGATTTGCATTTGGTGGATGTTAGGAGGGCAGTCAAATGAGATTGATGAAATCATCAATTTGGTTGTTGCACAAAAGACGAGCCTTTGATTGAATGAGTCGGTTACAATTGACGCCTTTCCTCCAAGAAATATGGGCTTTTTTCGTCTTTTATTTGCTTATGGAAAATCAGAAGAAATTTTCTCATTATATGAGAGCATCAGATATCCAGGTCTCGAACCGACTAAGCCCGGAGAAAAGCCGAGGGTGGTCGTTCTTGGTACCTGTTGGGCGGCTTGTTGGTTTATGAAGCGGCTTAATATGGATGTGTATGATGTCGTGTGCATTTCACCCTGAAATCACATGGTTTTCACTCGCATTCTTCCGTCGAACTTTGGAGTTCCGTTCAGTGGCTGAGCCCGTTAGCCAGATGCAGCCAGCTCTTCTGGCAAACCCCAATTCGTACTTCTATTTGGCTTCCCGCACTGGAATTTGACGCTGACAAGCATGAAGTAAGTTGAACATCTAGCTATTCAGGATGTGCAGCTGGAATTTTCCTCCATGTTCTTCAATTAGCAATTGACAAACATCAGAAATTTATGATATACTGCATAAACAATTGTCGACGTGCGTTGTCCAAACTTTTGCTTTCCCGTGGAGGCCCCCGGCTATAAAAGTCCCATATGTGGTTACCTGGCAAATCAATTATGCTAACAAATATCGACATGCATTGTCCCCAGTTTCAGTCATGTTGAAAAGTGTTTTGGGTACATACTATATAGTGAGATAAGGTAGAATTTCATTTCTTCAACATGATGGAACCGAAGTCGCACCTATAAGAAATATCAAATAATACTGATTGTTGCAAATCCACTATGTTTTGTTTTTCCTTTAGGATTTTTCTTTTGCTAAATCCCGTCCCTTATCGATCAGGTGTGCTGTAAAGTGGTTGAGTTCTCAGGGAACACGCCTACTTGCTTCGTGAGGTGAATCATGCCCAAGAAATCGGGAAGAGGCTTTTGTTGAATCTCATGCTCCCTGAAAATCCAGGTACTTTAATTCTTCAACCTTATAATTGCATTTACAGAGCAACCTTCAAAGTTTCAGGAATAGAAGAAGATGCTCATTCTTTTCACTTACAGTTTCTAAATGATTAATGATCTAACAAGGTAAGTTGATTATCTTTCTCAAGTTACCGTCATCTTTTCTAGCAGTTCATTTTGGTGCTGATCTAATGCTCGCAATGCTAGTCTGAGGTTCGTCTTAAAAGAGGCCCGGTGAAAGAGGTTCATGCGAAGAAAATCGTGCTGAATGATGGGACGGATGTTCCATCGGTCTCCTAGTCTGGTCCGCCAGTGTTGGACCCTCAGAGCTAATCCCGCTGGTGAAACGTGAGGAGAAAAGATCTCTCCTCTCCTCTGTCGTTTAAATCCACAACTTCGTGATAATCTCATTTTAGCATTTGACCATCTTCCAAGCGGATGATTTGTCCTCTCAACTATTTCATATCGGGGTGTGTTAGTTAGTCTAACCCAAAAGCTTAAATGCATTGAAGGAGAGATGACACATGTATATAAAAAGCATATAAATCTCATAATCATAAAGCGTGTAATCAGTTTTTCTTGAACAAATGGGGAGGCCAGTGCTTCCTGCTTTAGCTCAGGTCCAGTCAACTTATCTGATTCCTTTGAATATTTCTCGTTGTCGTTTTTCATTTGATCTCCACTCTTTACTTCTCAGGCAAAAATCCTTAATTTTATTTCCTTGTTTTACTTTGTACAAGATGGGGACAATTGTCCAAACAGTCCTAAATCTATTACACTTTTGCCAATTCACTCATAAATCTTTTTACATGTTACAAATTCAATCATAAACCTTTTCATTTCTTGTCAATTGAGTCTATCCAATCAATTCCAGCTAGAAATTACTAACTTGAAAGTTGGTGTTGATGTGGCACTTTTTAAATAATATTTTATTTTTTATGGTTTTTTTTCTTCCTTTTTCTTTTAAAAACTTTTTGGCTCTCTTTTTTTTTTTGGGGGGTTTGAATTGCTGGCCAATTCTCGTTAGCCACAAGCAAGGGCCGGCCGACCCTTATTGACTCTAGGCAAGGGCACAGGAGCCCTTGCCCAAAAATAGTGAGGCCGTGACGCCCTCGCCAGGTTTGGCCAAGCGAGGGCTTGGTGACCCTCGTTGGCCCCAAGTGAGGGCGGTGACCTGGCTCAAGGCCCTTGCCTGGGGCAAGTGAGGGCTATGGCTAGATCTAGCGAGGGCATCACGGCCCTCGCATTTGCTAGCAAGACCATTGCGGCCCTCGCTGTTTTTGGGTGAAGGCTCGCATGCCCTCACCCAGAGCTCACGAGGGGTGTGACACCCTCACCTAGAGCTAGTGAGGGTCGGCCGGCCCTCGCCTATGGCCAGCGAGAGTTGGCCAACAAAGGTTGCTGGTTAGATCTGAACCCCCACCAAAAAAAAAAAAAAAGCAAAAAAGAAAGTAAAAAAAGAGAAGAATAGAAACCATAAAAATTAAAAATATAATTAAAAAGTATTACGTTAGCATTGGCCATCCACGTAAGTAATTTCGAGCCAAAATTGGCCAAATTGACTAAATTAGCAAAAAATGAAAATGTTTAGAATTGAATTGGCAAAATTAAAAAGTTTAGGATTGAATTGGCAAAAGTGCAATAAATTCATGATTTTTGGGATAATTTTTCCGTACAAGACGTGGCATGAATCCTTCCATTTGAACTTGGAAGTGGTCATTCACTATCACTTTTTTCATTGCATAAAGGCTCAGTATTCTTCTTTCCTTGGAAATAATATGAATGCAAATTTCCAAAACAGGTCGAGGAAAGGGAAAGGAAATTCTTGGAGGAGCTGTTTTGTAGGATAGGGAAGCAAAATGGAGGGAAAGCATTTTGTTCGAAAGACATTCCTCCAGGAGACCTATTTGGTGTACAAACATTTGGGAAGCATGGCTTCTGTGCTTGTCGCAAGGCGCTGGTTGATTTGCGCTGGTCAAGGGTACATAACGTGATACTATGCCATACTAATGGTTTTCTTTCATAATACCTAGATTTTGGCGTGCACGTACTTTTATGATTCATTGAAATAATAATTGTCGCTTATGCAAGCATCCTTTTATGCTGGACACGAAGGGAATATCACACGCTGAATTCGTGAGCTGGCTGGTTTGGCGTTCGGCTTATCTCACGATAGAAGTTAGCTGGAGGAACAACTTCTATGTCACGGCGAATTGGGCGATAACTCCGGTATTTGGAAGTGACAACTTGAGAATAGGTTAAGATGGTAGAGAGACATGACTTAGTTGTCACAGTAGTCTTGAAATTTTCTCAATTTTATGATACATTGTGCTCTTTTATTAGCATGGCTAGTAAGGGTCAGTTTGGTAATACTTATGTTCCCGGAAATAATTTCTTTTCACATATAGTATTTTTCTATTTCTATTTCCTATAACAATTTATGAAAAAAAGAACGTATTTGATAACTACTAAAAATTTCTATTCTTGGAATGGAAAAAGAATAGGAATGTATTTATAACAATCCATAAATTTTTTTTGTAACGTAGAATTTCTCCTAAGTTTTTAATAATTTTTTGAGATTTTTTTTTCCATTTTTTAAAAAATTTTCTTATTCTTCCTTGTTGGCCACTGCCAATTGCGGCCGCTACCAACTATTGATGGCGGCTAGCGATCGGCAACAACGGTCAGCCGGTGGTAACGGTGGCTAGCGGGGGCAAGGGACAGCAAGGAAGAAGAAATGAAAAAAGAAAAGAAAAATAACTTATTTCTAAAAATTGTTCTCAAGAATAAGAAGTTACTTTTTCTATTTCTTATTTTTATTTCAAATATATTCCTGACCATTTTTCTATTCTGAAGAATAGAAAAATTAGTTGACGTTACCAAACGGATTTTTTTTTTTTTTTTTTTTTTTTTAGGAACAAAAGAAAAAAAAACAAAGAAATTGCAACATTGCCAAACGGACCCTAAAATGACGATGGGGTTGCACCAGTTCACCATTTTTTTTTTTTTTTTTTTGTCATGGAACTTCGGTTTTATTAGTTGTAGAGCGCCATTTAAATGGCCTATTCAGTCCTCATTTCCATGCAACTCGGTAGTGGCTAGGCCTAGGCCAGAATAAGTTTTGGACTCCCAAGCAAAAGGGGATCGCCGTTTCTCTGCCCTAGTGACCATCATTTTGGTGATGGTAACTGTTCGTCACTTATTCAAGATTGATCTGAGCCCAAGGAAAGTATCTACAACTCAAAATATTCACTGAAAATAGAGTCCATACATGTAATGAAATCAATATGGAGATGAAGTTTCTAGATGTTTCCTGCTACTTGGGATGATAGTATTGCAGAACAGCATACACTGTTTGAATCATGCCTGTAAGTGTCACTATAACAGCTAGGCCCGAAAGAGCTGACCATGGGTTGTCCTTGAAGGCATTTAGGAGTTGTGCCCAACAAAGATAAAACCATTCACACTTAGAAGAATCGTTTAAAAATGCAAAGAGCGACCCTAGATAGCTCATCTCGGGGTTGAAAGCAACGCCCTTGCTGATGTTACCAAAGGAGAGTGCAAAATCCTCATTGCTCATGTGATAATTCGAGATGACGTTACAGTCATGTAAAAGTTGTACATCATCAACTGTGCGCATGAAGCATCCCATGAGTACGACATAGGTAGTTATATGCCCATCCACGAGACCACGACACTGCTCAAAAGCAACCATATTGGCAAGCATCCAAATGAGATTATCATCGCTTATTTTTATTCTTGGAATTTCAATGGTTCTGCTTTTTCTGTCAAATTTGATCTCGATGAAGGTGCTGGCTTCCCTTCGCTTGAATCTGATTCCCACTCGACGCAACTCGGAAGCAGATTTGATCAACTCAAAAGACGAGTTCTCGACTCTTGGATAGTCTTGTTGATCCAAAGGTATTAAGCTCAGACGAACAAAATCGAGTAAATGCACTCCTTTTGGATTGATCCGTCTTTCCCGGAAAGGGAAAGATTCTTTCTCATAGCGGGAGAAGAATCGGAAAACGAGATCATCCAAGGATAAGGTTTCTGCATCACTCGTTGTTTCAAACAAGTCCTCGAGAACAAAGTACGGCACCTGATTCTCAAGTCGTAGAACGTCCCGCGCAACAGATGCTAACACGGATAAATTGATTATTAGCTTTTCGTTGAGCCCTAGGTGTCCCACATATTGTCGGAGGAACTCAATGATGAAGCATCCGTCGAGAACCATCATCTTCACAAGATCAGGTCCACTGAAATTGTCGATGCTCTCTGAGTAGCACTGTCGGACCATTTTCTCCTTTGGTGCCACTACATCGATAAGCTTTTCGAGGCCGATTTGAGTTCGGTCCAGCATAGCTAGGAGGTATCTCCACTTGAGCCTCTGAAGCATCTGTAACTGCGGTTCTCCATGGTGGTACGGGCCAATAGAGACAATCTGAGGCCGGCAGGCCTCGGCAAATCCTCCGGCAAGTCCCTGAGGGATTTTGAAGATGCAATAGCTGCTTTCCTCTCTCGATTCATTCAACCATTTGCACGCTGGCTGAATATCATCTAACATGGAAAGCCATGACCGCTGCTTCATGAGCTCGACCTCATGTTGGTTGGTGGTTGCCTGAGGAACTCCTCCTCGGTTGGTGTCCATGCCGAGTTAAATTGTAGAATCTCTGTGAATTCCTTGCTGGAATTCAAATAGCTAGAGAGAGAATTGAAAGGATATCAGAAGCGGAATGTCGCCATGAAAAATGCGGGGGACATGTATAGGTTTTAAAGGTTATTGGAACCGATTATGACTGTGAACCGTCACCTGTTAGAAAATAAAATTCAGATTCTTTGCATGAAGACGAAGAAAAGCAAGCACAAAACAAAGCTAATTAAGCTGTCCAAACGACCAAGCACAGCCTTGGTGTCTAGGCAATCCTAAGAAATTTTATCGTGCCCAGCGGGAACGAGTGTCGTTTCCTTCGGTTTCTTCCTTTTTGACTTTCTATTCTTGCCTTGCTCCTTTTGTTGAAAAATAAGATTCCAATTCCTTGCATGAAGATGAAGAGAATCAAGCACAAAACAGAGCTAATTAAGCTCCATTTAACCCATCTTATTCGAACATAAAAAATGATGAGTAATCGATAACCTCATCTTACTTTATCTAATGAATTTCACTTTATAAAAATACTTCAGGCTGATTTTCTTGACATATATAATTTCTTCTGCCATGTTATTACGTGAATAACTTTATCGCAACCATATGCTTCCTGCTACTTGGGATTATAGTAATTGCAACACTGCGTAAACTACTTGAAACACGCCTGCTATCATAATAAAGTTTACGTGATTGCCTGGCTCTATCATATTCAAACAGTAAGTGCATTTGCTCTTGATGAAAAAAAAAAAAAAAAGATTTGTAGCAGCTTTTCTCTTCAATGCAGGCTTAGCGCTTGTCCACGCTGGTTCAATATGCGGCTGTGTAATTTCTTTAATTAATATGTGTATACATACATGTACATGTACTTATTGCGCGTGTACATAAGCTTACATAAAAACGCTTGACCAATAACGGCCGAAGTGCAATTGATAAATTTACCTTTTTACCACAAAAAGCTGCAAATAAAACCATCTACACTTTTTAGATTTCTTAGGGGAAGAAACGCTAGAAAATAATAAGTTGTCGCCTCGTACTCCCTTTCTCTCGGATAAAGCAAACATATAAGACTCAGCTATGAATCGTGGGTGGGTTATGTACGAAGAGAAACTAACGACTTTTTTTTTATTTTTTTATTATTATTATTTAAGGAATGGAGTGATTAAATAATGAAGTATTTGTGTGAACGGTAGCTCTCACTAGTAGACATGTATGAATTAGATGGTGACTTGATAAGAGGCTTGTCAAATGAGGGGATCGGATAAAAAATTGTTCGATCTAAATTAATCCATTTTTATGTAATATAATTTCAGTAATCCATTTACGACTCAATCTTAACCATGTTACTGATGCACATCCATATTTATCCCAACCTATAAAACCTCATACGTACCCATTTAATCCAATTTAACCTCATCATGTGAATATTTTATATTAAATTAAAAAGTAAATTAACAAAATTAAAGTTATCAATTGCTGTCGCTTGGCCTGCCCAACTCAGCCATCGCAGTCTAAAGGTGTGTAAAAAAGTGCACAAATGCACAATGAATTTACTTCTAAAAATCGAAGGGGTGGGAGTATCATGAGATTTCAATGTTCATGTCTTAATGAAGATGAGTCGCTTTTGATCATCACCAGTAACAAAAATAATATCTGATGTAGCTATTCTTCTATAATAGGGATGATAATTGGGTCTTTCTTTGTGATATTTGTATTTGGTTGTAAGATTTATAGCTAATTACTGGCTTCAGCTATTTGATTGGTCTACAGCGAATGTAATAGGAAACATAATGTTTAGGCTCAAGAATCAAGATTAGAAAGAAAAAGACTACCAGTGCTCACATATTAAGAAGTAATTAAAAAAAATTCTGAACAAAATTACAATCACTATTTCTGATTAAATATGAACAAAGTAATTGTATAATTCGTTATTCGTAACATCCACTGTGTCATTGTTGATCATGTTAATCTTGTTTTTTAATTTATAAAAGATATGTCCGTCAAAGATTCCGGCAGTTACATGAACCCCATTGCGTGTGTTTTGATAAGGGAATGGTAGTATCTCCAAATTACAAAAAAAATAATTGAACAGAAAAATATGTAGGGAGGAAGCTAATATATGGGTCATTTAAGCTAATATATGAGTGGTCTAGCGGGTAGTTTCGATTTTCATGAAATGGTTGTTGTGAAAAAAGGCGAGCAATCGAACAATAATATAGACATAAGAAGAAAATAAATCGAATACCGAATTTACGTGGTTCAGTCGTAAAGACTTATGTCCACAGGAAAGCAGTGACGAATTCACTATAGATCAAGTGATATAGGAAGATTACACACTCGAGTCACTCAAACATTCTCTCGGTGTTTTCCAAGCCCCCATTACACCCAATAACGCACGTAGTATTTAGCCTCGAAATTCCTCAAAAAATAATCTCTTAATCCCACGAAAGAATTACATGCAAATCTTATCACAAGATTTAATTAGCTACAAACACTAATTTAGACTCGGATGTAATTGCACGAACGAAAACCCACCAAGCACTCACTAGAATAATGGCACTTCAACAATCTTTGACAACCGCGAGCTCTACTGCGATAGACAAACAGGACATATAAATATGTGTGTGTATCTCACCAAAAACACGCTCGTTGACTGACTCCAATGCGGAAAAGAATCCCATGCAATCCGAAGTAAATTTGGTCAATAAAGTTAATAGATAACAACTATCTCTTCACCGACTTCAATTGATAGAAGAAAAAATCCAAAGTCCAAATCTCCTTTTGAGTGATAGAAGAAAAAATCCAAAGTCCAAATCTCCTTTTGAGTCCTTCTTGGCGATGATAATTAGGAAATCATTATCTATAATTTCCTTTTACACTATCTTCCATCGCCAACTCTAATTCGCCAAAAGAAGTTAACGTTGTTCAATTTCGAACGTCCGCAAAATATCCAATTCAAAATATTCAGACTTTCGCAATTAGACTCAAACTCGATACATATTCTAACAATCTCCACCTTCGCTTGACGTTTGAGCCAAGCTGTAATCACTTTGCGAAAAATTCGAACTCCGTCACTACTTTCCCATGGCCCCCGATGGGCTTAACCGCTATAGATATTAACCAAGTCCAAGCTTCGCTTGAACTTCGCTATAACTAAGGACCTCATCAGAATACCAACTCCACATGCACCTTTAACTACTCCATAAGGATTTTTCGACGCAATCTCCTTAACTGCAGATAAAACAAAACCATTGTTGCATCCATATCTGTCGGGAGATGGAATACGTACCTTGTTAATTTCAACAGTTATGGCAACCATTAGCTTTATAGGCTCCACCTTGCTACAAGCACCATCCATGTCGATTACTTTGCTAGTACTTATACTCGCTACCTCAAGAGTTTCTGGTCGCAACTCCACCTCAAGCTAAACACCGTTAAGATCCGTTTGAATATTGCTATAATCACTTCTAGTTAGAAATATTGGAGACTCGTCAAAAGTAATTTCTCGGCTAATAATAAGTGAATTTAACTCTGGGCACCACAATCGATAACTCCTCTCACCTCGTACATAGCTTAGGAATATGCACTTTCTTACCCTTCCATTGAGCTTACCATCACTCGCTCGAATATAACATGGGCAACTAAATATTCAAAGAACAAAATAATTAGCAACGTTACCTGACCACACTTTTTCGGGAGTCTGATATCCAATCGCAGTCAATGGGGATCTATTCATCAGGTAGCTCGCCGTACTAAGCGCATCCGCCAGAAATCTCCTAGCTATACTAGCACTAGAGAGTATTCTATGGGCCATCTCTGGTAATGTTTTGCTCCTCAATTTCGTAATGAATTGTCGTTCATCAGCATTAGTGCGATGTTTTACTATACCTTCTTTCATGTATAATTCGTTTAACAGCTTTGAACAAAACTCCATACTACTATCAGTCCGCACATGCTTGATTGTCTTACCAGTCTCTTTTTTTTTTGTCAAAGCTATCAACTGCTTGATCTTGACAACAGTATCAAACTTGTGTCTAAGCACAAATATCCACATCTTCATAGAGTAGTCATCAGCAACTATTAAAATATATCTAACACTCTTTTTCGAAGGAAACTGCGACAACCTGCAAACATTCAAGTGATCTCTACAATTTTTGTGGTTTCTTTAATAGTCGTACTGAACTGCACTTTCTGCTATTGATCTAAATCGTAGCACCTGCATACATTTAATTTGTTAGGAATATAACCACATAACAGATTTCTTTCACTTAAAACCTTCAAGCTTCTCTCGCTAATGTGCTCCAAAAGCATATGTCACAATTCAGACTCTCGAACAGATGCATCTGACGTCTCCGCATCGTAATTTGTCGCTGTCTACCTTGAATCTGATATAGGCCACTGTGCTTGATTCCTTTCATCATTATCGAAGCACCTCGAACAATTTTTCAAAATTCTACATTCTGAAATATATCGATATCCAGCTAAATCCAGGACACTCAAGGAAATTGAATTCTTCTTCAACTCTAAAACATGCCTTACTCTAGTCAATGTCCTCAAGATACCATCATGCATTCTGATTCTAACATTACCAACACCAATGACCTTGCATTCAACATTATTCCCCAATTGTACTTTACTATTATTCATGCATTGATAAGTAGTAAACCCGTTTCTATTTGGTGTAACATGGAAAAAAATAACCAAAATCCATAATCCATTCATCAAACAATGAATAATCAGTGATAGACAAGACATAATCGGCATTATCTGCTATAGCTGCAACATTATCTGCAGAATCAACTAATTCACTTACTCTTCTCATTCTTCAGCGTAAGACAATTTCTTCTAGGATGCCCCCCCTTGCCATAGCTCCAACAAACAACATCTCCAGTCCTAGATTACACCTGTTCATATTAGTACTACTCTTACCCACACGTATTCTAGATCTTCCTCTATGTCGCGACCAAATTATGCTAATGGACTACTAAGTATAATTTAGCTCAAGCTCTCCTAAGCCCATACCAATTTGTGACTTTGGTTCAAGTTCTTAACATGCAATTGATTTTCAATTAGGAGTCGCCATTAATATATTTTTAGTGGCTTTATTAGAAACCTAAGTAAAGTAACGGAAGATTTACTTTACTCCTACGAATCGAGATTGTGAGTTCGGGAATTTAGTTACACTAGATTTCTTTAACGCCTTTTCAATACCTTTCTCTTTTATTTTGAAAAAAATGTTTGGCAGGCAGCTGAAATTGATTTTAATTTACCTCCCTAACATGTGAGGTGTTCATGCAGGCGCGCAAACCACCAATTTAACACCCAAGAAAGTAATGAATAAATTGCAGGACTTACCTCATAATAACGAAAGCATCTGCAATGTTAGATTATAATTCACATCAACAGTCCTATATATAATTTTTAATTAACATGCAATTTCTTTTTTGTTTTCACATATTTAATGAGAATCATGCTTTATGCAATGAAATGATATGACATGGCAATATGATCTAAACTATATGATATAAATGAAATAAGCATGTAGTCTACCCTAAAGAATGAAACTAATTTACCCTAAATTTTTTTTTTTGTATTTTTCATGAAATTCGAAATTAGAAAAATGTGAAAATTTTCTAGCTAGATTAAGATTCTATCCAACTTATATTAAGGATTAGGTTAGGCAAAACCTAATTTAAACTAAGATATTATCTTAACTTAGCAGTCTCTAACCTAAGATGCGGTCTATCTAAAAAAATGTAAACTTATAATAAATTAGAAAATATTCTCTAAAATTAAACTATGTGCAATTTTACACTAATATGTAATGACGTGCAAAAATGCCCTAATTCTATTTTTTTTTTGTTTTATAAAAATTCGAAATTAAATTGTCAAATAATTAAACATGCAATTAAAATAACACCCTAAATAAATGTTTCTGGTCTTTTTATTTAAGAAATTCAAAGTAAACAAATTTCCTATTCTAAACATGCAAAAATAACCCTAAACAAGTAATAATCTAACGTGAACCTAATCTAAATATATATTTTTTGGGTTTTTCTTTTACAGGAGCAATCGAATAAAGGCATCAAGAACAGCACGGCAACAAATCAAGTAAGATATCATCTATGTTCATTTGATTTTGGAAATAAATTGATAAATCGTATCTCATGCATGAGATCGGATTAGCCAATTTTAAACAAAATCACGGATCATATCTCGAGCGTGAGATTGGATTGGCGATTTTTCCGTGTGATTGTGAGTCGTATTTCAAGCGTGAAATCGGACTGTCAATCATATACACGTTGTGAAATTAGGAAGATTTCCCAATTTAGAAGGCTAATCGAGTTGCGAATATGATAGCATATCGGGAATTTCAATCATGTGTATCGACAAATATTTCAAAGGAAACGGAATTTTCGGAAATCAAAATAGATAAGATTTTCACCTAGTTCAAATATTGGTTCCAAAAATGCAGTGGTGCACAGTGAGGTTCACGGGATGGCTACTCGGGGCTTTGCGCGCGGCTCCTTGATGATTGCCGAGAGACCTAAAGAACCACCACGGGGAGATGCTCCGAATTTCAATAAAATAAGTGTGCAAAATCCTCCCTCCTTTCAATGTATACGTCCTCCTTTGCTGAAAGAACGTGTGCCCTTCTCTTGCCCAGATTTTAGTGACTCTTGACCGAGCTCAACCACCTCGTTGGAATTCGTTAGCAACGTGAGTATTGGTGCAAATAATCTGGGCACGACGAAACAGACCCGAGGATCAGGCTGATTGGGATGGGTGACACGAGCAGTGGCTACTGGCGTTGCGGTAGCAACGAGGTCGTGGCCAGGAAGCAACCAGCTCGGTTCACGGATGCGGGGCAGCAGCGATGGCAGCGTTCGGGTAATAGTTGAAACAGCAACAACGAGGGGCGGAGTTGCAGTGACGTCATAGATGAAGGGGCTGCGGTGGTGTCGTCAAGCGATCGAGTAATAGCTCCAATAGGATGGCAGCTCGTTGACAATGTGTCGCAGACGATGAAAGCACCGCGGTAGAAGCGTCGGCGTGGGCCAAGACTCACGCTATTTCCTCTCTCACGTGTCTCTCTCTCGTATCAAGAATGCCCCTTTTTTTGGTCCCGTAACGAGTCAATTTATAGTGAAAGGGTGTAAACCATCGAGGAAAGAAAGCATATTTTGTTTTCTTCTGTGCATGCTTTGAAATATATTCTCTTTCCTTTTCTCTTCCTCATTGACCGAATGCCTTCTCTGCAGAGATATATCTTTTTTGCAAATCCACGCCCGTAGCGTAGAACGTGCCCAACATTCCCTTCTCATGCTGGTCTTCCGAATTTCCTTTGTGCAAATGCTCGTATCTTTCCACATAGGGCCATGCAATATACAATATGGATATTCTCCATCGTTTTTATTTCTTTAACCCAAATACCGGCCAAAAATTCAAGATTGTAATAAACTTTTCCTGGATTCCGAATCTTGTAAAGATGGGCTCGCAATATCTCCTTCCTATGCTTATCCTCACCGTATATACGAAAGATTCACCGAATATAAATCTTTTCCAAAATATATTGAATTGCCAACTTGTAAAATTGAAGCTCATCCGCCGCCGATCAAATGCAAAAGTGATAAACAAATAGATAAATGCAACTAAAATTATATGCTATGCAATTTTAATTCTATTTTTTAGAGGTTAAAAATTAACCCTTAGTCAATAATTGATTGGATCGCCAAAATTTAGGTGTCAATACTCTATTTTCACCTACTAAAACAGCAGATACAAGTTCGCCAAATTCTCTTCTACGGATGTCTTCGCTCAAAATCAAATCTCGAACTTGTTGACCCAAAGGAATTAATAACAGTAGTATTCCAACTATCAGACAATGAAGATAATAGAATCAAAACACGTACCTCATCTTCAAAGTCAATATCAACTGAACTCAATTGACTAACAATCGCATTAAATTCATTGATATGATCTATAACTGATGCATCTTTGCTCATCTTCAAATTAAACAGACGTCGCATTAAATAGACTTTGTTGATTGCAGAGGGCTTTTCGTACATATCCGACAGGACTTGCATCAAATCATTAGTGGTCTTCTCCTTCACGATGTTAAACGCAACATTACAAGCCAAAGTCAGTCAAATAACACCCATGGCTCGTCTATCCAGCAAATCCCAATCACCTTGCTTCATCAACTCTAGTTTCTCCCTCGACAAGAGCAAGTGCGGTTTCATCTAGTAGAGATAATCTTCAATCTGTATCTTCCAAAAACCAAAATCCTTCCCATCAAATCTGTCGATTCTCAGTTTTACTTCTTCTGTCGCCATCAATTCGTTTCAACTCAATCAAGTCTGGCTCTGATATCAATTGTTGCGAAAAAAGATGAGCGATCAAACAATAATATAGACAGAAGACAAAAATAAATCGGATACCGGATTTACGTGGTTTGATTGTAAAGACCTACGTCCATGGAAAAGCAACGATGAATTCACTATAGATCAAGTGATACAAGGAAATTACACACTTAAGTCACTCAAACACTATATCAGTGTTTCTCAAGCCCCAATTACACTCAATAACACACACAGTATTTAGCCCCAAAATTCCTCAAAAAATAATCTTTCAATCTTACGAAAAAATTACACACAAATCTTACCACAAGATTTAATTGGCTACAAACACTAATTTAGACTCGAATGTAATTGCACGAATGAAAACCCGCCAGGCACTCGCTAGAATAATGGCGCTTCAACAATCTTTGACAACCACGAGCTCTTCTACGACAAACGAACAGCCCATATAAATATGTGCGTGTATCTCACAAAAAACACGCTCATTGACTGACTCCAATGTGGAAAAGAATCCCATGCAATCCGAAGTAAATTTGGTCAACAAAGTCAACAGATAACAACTATCTCTTCACCAACTTCAATTGATAGAAGAAAAAATCCAAAGTTCAAATCTCCTTTTGAATCCTTCTTGGTGATGATAATTAGGAAATCATTATCTATAATTTCCTTTTACACTTTCTTCCGTAGCCAATTCTAATTTGCCAAAAGAAGTTAACTTTATTCAATTTCGAACGTCCACAAAATATCCAATTCGAAATATTCAGACTTTCGCATTTAGATTCAAACTCGAGACATATTTTAATAATGGTAATGTAGGAATTAAAAGAGAGACAAATGAAAATTTTGGCTATACAAGTTGGCTCTGTAATTTTTAATTGTATACTCTAATATAGTTGGAAGATATATGGCTTCTTCGTGGTTTAGCAAACTCAAAAAAGCCACTTTTTAGAACTTATTTGTTTCATGTTTTACGATAAGTAATTTATTAAACCTCTTTTTTTTTTTTTCCATCGACGTTCTATTCAAAGAATTATCTACTAAATATATGTTTTAGTGATTCCCTCAAAATGTCAACCGCTGGTGAACTCCGCTTTGATGCGCTAATCATTTTCTATTAGCAAAGTTTATTTATACTTGTTATTAAGATATACTATAAATATAATGATGATAGCGCAGTATATTTATAATATAACTTGTTGAACATATAAAACCATCATTTTTTAAAGGTCACAAATTAAAAATTATACATGGACTATATATTGAAACACCAATATATATCGTGACAATCAAATTTCGCGATAATCGATTCTGATGTTTCCTTATCAAAAATCCACACTTCTCCGATTTGAACGACTCTGAAGATGCAACAGCTGCTTTCGCCTGCTGATTCATGCAACCATTTCGGCCCTGCCTCAAAATCTTCTGACATGGAAGACTTAACTGCTACTTCATGAGCTCCATCTCATGTTGGTCGGCGGTTGCTCGACGACCTCCCCAATCGTTGTCCATGCTGAGTTAAATTGTAGAATCTATGTGAATTTTTTGCTGTTCAAAAGCAAGCGAGAGAATTAAAAATGTATCAAAAGCAGAGTGTCACCATGAAAAACATGAGGGACCTGTAGAGATTTTAAAAGGTCTCCGAACAAGTTATAGTGGCAATTCTTAGGGACACGCAAGCCACGTTTACCGCAAATTATATAGCCGACAGTAACTGTCAATTATCAGTTGCTTATCGACATTTTTTCATCAATCGTGAGATCGAAAATGGACTTCAAATGGATCTCTTTCTATCTTCTTTTTCTTCGAAATAAATTGTCGTCTCTATGACAATTGGAAAACCTGTCACCATAGAAAATTAAAAAAATTAAAAATAAATAAAAGAAAAAAGATTCAGTGTTAGTTGTATATTAAGACAGGTTTGAAAAGTTTGTATATTAAGGAAGAACGCGGACAAAAAGCCACGCGAAAGACCAAAATTCACACAACGCATTTATTCTCAATGATTGAACATATCTTAAGTGATATATTAAGTTATATAATAACGAATAATATATAAAATTAGGTTATATATAAACCGGTTATTCTGGGCATATTTGAAATCTTAAGTTATGTGACTTGGAACTTGGAAGTCCCAGCAAATATATCTCATGCCCGTATTGGATATAGCTTCATACGGGAAAATGTATCAAGACACCACCAACCATTTGTAACTTTAATTCCCCACTTAATTAGGGATATATATCTGATATATATCTTTGGAATTCTCGAAACTCAAAGTGTAATAAACAGACTACTATAAGGAGATATATAACAAAATCTCATCAGGTAATGGCATAGGAAAAATTTCTGATTATTAGACTTCTCTTTGTTAGAGATATGTATCTAGGAGATTTTACATATGTCCCTCAATTCTCCATAACTCTTAGGATCATAAATATATCTCTTGATTGTGCATTTCCCGCTTGATTATAATTGATACAATATCTTATTATCTTATATATTCATCTCATAAAGCTTATAAATAGGTTCATATACTATTCATCATAATATACTATAATATAAATAATTTACACAGTTCTCTTTACAGTCTACCACGCAACCATGTCAGCCTCTTGCAAAGACAGTAGCCACGTCAGCTTATTCTACGGTCACATAGCTTGAACCACGACCACGCTTGGACTGCACGAATTAGCCATTTCTTTCTTCAGCAGCCAAACGGTAACATAGCTTGTAGGACTTTTCACTAACATCGATCAGTCTTCATTAAGGCACGTTTACCCGACATTTTTTTGGATCTTTTCTCCGATCCACGGTTGAGTACTTTTTGCGTTACTTTTTGTTTGAGGGATATATAATAAATATGAGATTTTTTATGCCTCTCTTGATTTTCTGTATCTCTTGAAATCTGCCCATATTTTTAATTGATTATAATTGATTTCATAATTGATATCATAATATTCTATTATCTTATAGTCATTTTATAATACTTATAAATAGTGTCACACACTTTGCATCATAATAAATTAATATATAGAATTTACTCATCCGCATTATTCTTATCTTGAGAAGTTTTTTTGTACCCATTGCACTAATTTCCTTTTTGTTTCTTACTTTTCGTTTTCTCTTTATTCTTGCCTTGCTCCTTCTGTTGGAAAAGTTGAAATTCGGATTCTCTCCTCTACATTATTCTTATCTTAGTGTCATAAATAGACAATCCTGAAAAGTTTCGGCGTACCCGACCCAATGCATATTCCCTTTGGTTTCTTCCTTTTTTTCTCTTTACTCTTGCCTTGCTCCTTTTGTTGGAAAATGAAATTCGGATTCCCTGCATGAAGATGAAGAAAAGCAAGCACAAATCAAAGTTAGTTAATCTCCATTTTGACCATCTTATTCAAACATAAAAAATGATGAGTAATCAAAAACCCCATCTTACTTTATCCAATAAATTTCACTATACAAAAAATGCTTCTGGCCGATTTTTTTGACATATACAATTTCTTCCGCCATGTAAATACGTGAATGACTTCATCAGAACCGGAGAAGATCCAAAATAATAACAAAATTGAGAAAGAAAGTATTTGTACCCCTCATAAGAGCATGCGAAACAAGATTTGAGGATGACATGACATTTTTAATGTACATTGTTTCAGTTGGACAATAATTAAGGAATTTCTCGAGAATTCGCTTGTTTAGGTGTGAAGTGCGAACCAACTAGAATTTAACTAGTCCGAGGAGTTTACGTTGACCCAGTCGGAATCATAAGCAATTACCTCTCTCCCAAGCTTGCGAGTTGCGACACTTTAGCTTTGCGTCCATGATACAGTTTGAGGGAAAATAATCAATAAAGTCCTCAATTAATTATATTTCTACCAATTTAGTCATAAACTTTTTAATTTGACTAATTGAGTTTTTGATATTTTGACAATTTGTCAATATAATCCATCCGGCTTATTTTGATAAAAAATTGCCGATATAAATATCAGGCGTCTTATGTCGGGCATCTTATGTGACACAATCGATATCGAAGTGAACAATTTTTATAACATATTAATAATTTTCTAAATTTTTTTTTTCCTTTTTTTTTTCCTTCCCATTCTATTTGCCGATGAAGCCTAGCTTGGGTGAGAGCAAGCGCCACTAAGGGTCTCCTCACCAGATTGGCTAGGCCAACCCTCCCTAGGCCTCTCTTAGGCGTGGACTAGTCGCCAAATTTGGCAAGGTCGAGCCTCACGCAAGTGAGGCTAGCCCTCACCACCCGGTGGTCGACAACCATCACAGAAAAGGGAAAGAAACCAAAAGGAAAAAAAAAATAGAAAAAAATTTAGTAAAATTATAAAATTTGTCAATGTCAATATTGGTCGTGCCATGTAGGATCATTGGTATCCATGCCTTAGCAAATCATCAAAATAGTTAGATTTTTAATTTTAGCTATAAAAAGGGGTTAGGATATAATTGGCTAAATTGAAAGTTTTTAGACTATTGGCATAAGTGCAATATGTTTAGAACAATCTTAGTAACTTCCCCCACAATTTGATATTATGTAATAAGTGAGGAAAAAAAAGAGATAAAAAGAGAATTGGATGGCCAGCGATCGGAAGAAGGAAAAGGTGAATAGGCAAAAAAAAAAAAAAAAAAGAGAAAATTTTAATAAAATTATTAAAAGATTAAAAGAAAATGGTTTGGACTAGAAATTTTAAGACCTACGCATTTCTATTCTGAATATAAAAAATTTGGACAATTATCAAACGCCTTCAAATGTTCAAAAATTGTTCCCAAGAACAGAATAAAAAATAATCTTTTCTAAGCAGAAATTAGTTATGGGAATAGAATAGTTATCAAATAAACCCTAAATGGAAAGAAGAATACCGGCCATTGTAAAAATGACTTTTAGCAAGTTTTCTCTTCAATTGCAAGCCTAGAGCTTACCCACACGGGTTCAATATGTAGCTGTATAATTTCTCTGATCGAAATACGAGTACGTGTACGCATATTAATGCGCGCGTACGTATGCTTATATAGATACGCTTGACCAATGCTGTCCCAAGTGCAATTGACAAATTTGCCTTTTTTCCATAAAAAGCTACCAATAAAGAGCATCTATACTTTTTTGATTTCTCAAGGGAAAACATGCTAAAGAATTAATGATAAGCTGTTGCGTCCTACTCCCTCACCCTCAGATAAGGCTACCATATGGGGATTTAGTAACACTCATAGCCATTGCTCGTGGGTGGATTATGTATGAAGAGAAACGAATCATTTTTATTTTTTTGAAAGGAATGGAGTGATTAAATAATTAAGTATTTGTGTAAAGGTAGCTATTGCTAGTAGACATGTGCAAATTAGATGGTGACTTGATGATAGGCATTTCAAATAGGTGAGTCGGTTCGAATGGCAAATAATTTGACCCAAATTGATCCATTTTTTTATATAATAAAATTTTAGTGAGCCATACTTGACCCAACTTGATCACAACCTCATCCTTCTTACCAAAACACATCCATATGGGTCCCAACTTATGAAAACTCATAGCCACCCCTTTAACCCAATTTAAGCTCGTCATGTGAGTGTGTTACGTGGATAATATTTTAAATTAAATAAAAGTAAATTAACAAAATTAAAAAAAAAAAAAATTCACTTGTCATCACTTGCCTTTGCCCAACTCAGCCAACGCAGTCTAAAGGTTTGTAAAAAAGTGATGCACTTCTGAATATAGAACGGGTGAGAGTGTACCGAGGTTTCAATGATCATGTCTTTATGAAGAGGAGTGACCATCACCATGAACAAAAATAATATCTAATGTAGCTATTATTTTATCATTGGGATGATAATTGGGTCCTTTCTATGTGATATTTGTGTTTAGTTGTAAGATTTAGATCTAGTTACTAGCTTCAGCTATTTGATTGGTCTAATCTACAGCGAATGTACTGGGAAATATAATGTTTAAGTTCAAGAATTACTATAGATTCAAATAATGCCTGAAAACAAACGTTATTAGAAAGAAAAAGACTACCAATGCGCACATAACATGGAATATTTAAATTTTAATAGACAAAATTACAACCACTATTTCTGATTAAATATGAACAAAGAATTGTATAATTCGCTATTCATCACGCCATCTCTTCCCACTATGTCGTTGTTGATCATGTTAATCTTTTCTTCTTCTTCTTCTTCTTCTTCTTCTTCTTCTTCTTCTTCTTCTTTAATTTATAAATGATATGGTCGTCAAAGATCCCGACAATTACATGAGCCCCACTACATGTGCTTTTATAATGGAATGGTACTATTTCCAAATTGGAAAAACGAACCGGACGCAAAAAATGTGCAGGGAGACTAATAAATGGGCTGCTTTAGGGCTGCTTAAGCAAGACCCATTTTATTAGATCTTGTTTGTTTGTTAACCCATTTCTACCCACTTTCGTTGTCAAACGAGTTACCCATTATGGAAGGGCCCATTAAATATGAGTTGCAAAGCTCTGCTTGATGAAAGATAGAGTAGTGGCCTAGTGGGTAGTTTCAATTTTGATGCAAGGATTGTTGGAGGTTTGTTTGTAAAAATAAACTAATTATTTGTAAAAACAAACTAAGTGCGTTTTCCTTGTCCCACATAGGAAAAGTGGGAGGGAGTGGGCTAATTAATAAGTGCGGGGCTTTCTTTGTATATCTAAAAGAATGATTGAGTGGGGTTAGACCCCACAATACCCGCGTACGGGTGCGCAATTATTTGGTGCACTTAGCACTTTGCACGCCCGCGATTTAATTATCACTAATCCCTTTGTTATTTATTTATTTTGTTATGTTATTAATTTTAATCAATTCAAAGGTTGCTTTTGTTTTGATAATTTCGGAAATTATTTAAAATAAAAAAATTATTCCGAATTTTTGTTTGTGTCTTTTCAAGACAACCTTTAGAAAGATGCTCATTTAGTTTGCAACTTTTTCCGAATGGTTGCAAATGTTCGTTCTTTCAACTTCTTATGAATAGACGTCTTTGTTCACTTAGGCAATTTTCGAAAGGACATATTTGTTCAATGTCGGCAATTTTTCACAAAGAGTTGCATGTGTTTTAAGACTATTTTATATATATAGTTGTCAATTTTCGGAAGAACCAAAAAGATCATTTTCGAGCCTTCTTTCCTTAAAAAATTGCAACCATTTTTTCGATTGTTTCCTAAAGAGACTTTGGAAAAATACTAGAATTGCTATATAGTATTCTCATTTTGAGACTTTGTTGTATTCTGGAGGATATTTGCCGATGACCATTAGCAACGTTGTGGGGCAAATAAATCCTTAAAGAAAGTGATATCACGCCTCAAAGTCCGACTTGAGTACTCTAAATATCCATCTTCATTGTTCTACCCAATTCGAAGCCATATTTTCCCAACAAGGATAATGTTGGCTGCGCATGTTGGCTCTGTAATTTTTAATTGTATACATTAATATAGTTAGAAAATATATAGTTCCTTTGTGATCTAGCAAACTCAAAAAAGCTACTTTGTAGAACATATATGTTTCATGTTTTTATGACAAGCAATATTTGAACCTCATTTTTTTTTAATCGACGTTCTAATGAAGAACTTATCTAATAAATATATGTTTTAGTGGTTCCCTCTAGTGTGAAGAAAAAAAATTCTATGCTTTGCACGGGTGGTATAACCAGTTTGTAAATATAACTGAAGTAGTATATCTAAGCTCAACACGAGTTTTGTGTATATAAATATGAAAAAACAATTGATCAAGTTTGTGTTATTGTTGGAACAACCAATTTTGACTTGTCAGCATGCCTAATTATATTAGATTTGTGTATCATATGTTAATGAAAATGTTCGATGTAATAAAGTAATGAGTAAAAGCTACCAAAACCTTAAATTATGTCCTTTGTAACATGTTTATCGCAAACTTTTTTTTTTTTACACTAAAAACCCCCAAACTTATATTTATATGATGCATCTACCCCAAAAAATTTTCTGTGACATCAAAAATATCAAACTTATACTTATATGACATATTTATCCCAAAAATTTGGTGTCACAAAAAAAATTTTGGAGTTTTGATATCACAAAAAAAGATTTGGTATAAATATGTCACATAAGTATAAATTTGGAGTTTTTTATGTCATTAAAAAAAATTAATGTAAATGTGTTACACGAATACAAGTTTGAGATTTTTGGTATCACAAAAAAAGTTGAAAGTAATATTCATTGTGAAATTGAAGTGGTAAATGAAGGGTGAAGTTGGAATATATGAACGGTAAATTTGAAAAATTGAAAAGTCCGTCAAGGAGACACGTGTTACCCATAAGAAGCACCAAATGTCAACTCATGGTGAACTCACGAGAATTAATGTCATTAGAAAGGTTTATTAATACTTATTATTTTTGGGTATGACGGGAATCTAATGATGATAGCATCACATACTTCATAATATAACTTGAGAAGCTTATAAAACCGAATCATTTGTTAAAAGTTACAAAATAGGAGACATATGCTGTTAAAGTCTCATCGATCAAAGCTCTTCCAAATTCTCTAGTAACGCATCTCTTCGAGCAGCAGGCCGAATTTTTTTTTTTTTTTTTTTTGGTGTCGTGTAACTTTGATTTCATTAGTTGTAGAGCGCCATTTAACCAGTTGATCTGGTTGTCACTTCCATGAAACTCGCTAGTGGCTAGGCCTAGAGCAATGTAAGTTATAGGTTCTCAAGCAGAACGGGATCACTGATTCATGCTCTCCCATAGCGACCATCAATTTGGTACTGATAATTTTTCGTCACTTATTCAAGATTGATCTAACCACAAGAAAAGTATCAGCAACTCCAAATATTCACTAAAAATAGAATCAATACATGTTATGAAATCAATATGGAGATGTAGTTTCTCGATGCTGCCCGCTCCTTCATATGATAGTACTATAGCACAACGTATACTATTTGAATATGCTTGCAACCGTTACTACAACAGCTTGGCCCCCGTGTCTCAAGGGGGAAGGCGTCGCAGAAATCAGGGCTGCCAGCCCACCCCCGAAGGGGTTGTAGCTAGGTCTGGCAATGGGGCAAGTATCTTTATCGAGGCCTTAATCCCAGCCTCTATCCAGTATTTTTTGGATGTCATAGCCTTTTAAGGTCTTGTTAAGGACCATATACTATTTGAATATGCTTGCAACCGTTACTACAACAGCTTGGCCCGAAAGAGCCAATGATCAGTTGTCGTGAAAGGCATTTAGGAGTTGTGCTGCATTTGTATGAATTGAGTTGACTTGCCTAATTCGCCTTTATAGATTGTTGAAAACGTTTTAGTGCTGCATATATGTGTAAATGCATTTTGTATCCTAAAACATTTTGGAAGAGCAGCACTTTTTAAAACCAGCTTTTGTTAAAATAAATAAATTTCCTGACATTTAGTTGTAATTGTTTATCTTACTATCTTAAGACTATGACACTTTGAAGAATATTTTTGCTACACTATGACATTTTTCTGATCGCTTCTAATTTGTAAAACATTTGAATTTTCTGACTTGAAGATTTTTTATTATTATTATTGTTTTAGCATTCTTTTGGAGGTTTTTTTTTTTTTTTTTTTTTTTTTTTTTGGGATTTTGGAAAAGCAACAGTTCGGAAAGGAGAACTTCGGTACAGTGGGTATTCATTCACCAGGTTCTCTTTTAATTTTTTTGCTCATTTTGCCATTAATTATATTGCAAATGAGACACGATGTAAAACTTTTGTGGGATACTGGGCATCGTAAAGTTGGATGAGGATTAGAGATGGCCTTGTTCTATCATATTCGTACGGTAAATGCATTTGTCCACAATGAAAAAAACCACTTTTAGTAGCCTTTCTCTTCAGTTGTAGGCTTAAGAGCTAAAAAGTTCTGAAAATGTCATAAACATATTATATTAATGAAAGAAATCGGTGACTGGCGGCCTCCTACCGGCCTTTAACAATAATAATAATTAGAAAAAGGAACAAAAGAAAATGAAAGAACAAATTTCAAATTTAAAAAAATTCAAAAAAATTTCACGTTAGTGTCGACGATGCTAGATAGACATATGGTATCCATGTTACCAATTTCCAGCCATAATTAGCCAAATTGAATACATTGACAAATTGTCAAAATTTATAGGACTAAATTAGTCGAATTGAAAATTTTATAATAGGATTGGAACAAATGTAATAAGTTTATGATTTATTTTTTTTTAGTAATTTCCCTGCTTAGAGCTTCCCACATTGGTTTAATATGTAGCTGCATGCTCTCTTTGATTAATATATCTTACATATAAATAGGCGCGCACCCACAACATGTACATACGCATTCAATTGATAAATTGACCTTTCTCCATTAAAAAAAAAAAGAAAAAAAAGAGCATCTACACATTTTCGATTTCTTATGGGAAGAAATGCTAAAGAAATAATGGTAAGTTGTTGCCTCCTGCTCCATTGCTCTTCGATAAAGCTAACATATGGGAAATAGTAACATTCATAGCTATTAGTTTTTGAATGTGAAAGGTGTACCTTAGTGTTCTGTTGACATTTTTGTTAATAGAGCTTGATCATCAACTGCATCGACTTTGACGACTAATTAAATCCAAATCATCTACCACAAACCTCAACTGAAAATAAAGCCCACATCCCCACTCTATGTTTCTTCTTATATACTTGTGTTGAGGCACACATCAAGCGCGTCATGTGCATGATTGTGGATGGGTTACGTATGAAAAGAAATGCATCATCTTTGAATATTATTAGAAATGTATGAATTATGTGGTAACTTGATGAAAGAGAGAGCAATGACCTGGCGGACAGTTTCAATTTTGGTGCAAGGGTAATGTAGGAAAATGAAAAGTGGGACAAATCGATGTATAAGTTGGCTCTACAATTTTTGATTGCATACTCTAATCTAGGTAGAAAATTTATGGGTGGTTTCTTTGTGATTTAGCAAACCCACAAAAGCCAATTTTCAAAAGTTATATGTTTCATATTTTTCGCGACACTTTTTTTTTTAAACCTTATATCCCTTTTGCATCGACTTTCTATTTAAAGAGTAATCTAATAAGTATATTTTCTAATATTTCTCTACAGATGTGTTGATCTCCACCCTTCGACTTCTCAGGGAAAAATCTTGAACTTTATTTTCTCCTCCTACTTTAAACTAGATGGGGCATTAATCCTTCCATTTGAACTTGGAAGTGGCCATTCACTATCCCTCTCTCTGGTTGCATAAGGGCTAAGTTTTCTTCTTTCCTAGGAAATAATTTGATTGCAAATTTCTGAAACAGGTCACGGAAAGGGAAGGAAAATTCTTCAACGGAGCTGTTTCCTAAGATAGGGAAGCAAAGTGGAGGGAAATTATTTTGCTCGAAAGATATACCTCTAGGAGACCCATTTATGTTACAAAGTGCTAGTCAATTTACATTACTATAAGTTACATAACGGGCTATTCATATCTTTACTAGACCGACAAGATTGACCTTAATGATTTCTATTTTGCAATCTCCTTTGACACAATTATTTTCTTTTTATGATTTTTCGTGAATTTTAAACTTATTGTTATCTAGAAAATAAGCAAGAAAATTACTATTTTCTCCTTCATTGCTATTATGACGACAATTGGAAAACACGTGCTCATAGAAATTTAAAATGACTGGTTTGAGAAATTTAGGCGAGGACAAGAAGTCACACGAAAGACAAAATGCAAGTAGTACAGGAAGAAAGACAAAAAAAAATCGAAATTTCTTTATATGAATGAATATGAAGGTCAATCTCTTCACAGCCCATTTAGTTAGGAAGGTGCCATAGCAATCAAACATTCTTTTAGGAACTACAGTCGACGCGAGGCGAAGAAGGCACACAAAAGACAAAATGTAAGTAGTTGAAGTTAATGATTTAGTATAGAAAAAAAAGGCAAAAATCATTATGAATCTACCCACTTTTGCGTATTTATATATACACATACACACATTCTAGACAATATAAACTCAGACTAATTAATTGATATGTGCATTCCTACTACTATGGATTGGCTCTAAATGAACTTATAAAATTTGAACATCATGAGAAGACTTCCATATCTAAGGTGATGCGATTTTGAATTTTGCACAATTTACTTTCAAGTGAAACTAAATATTAAATTGCACTAACATTTTTAGGAATTAATGAATTATTCGAGCAATTTAGTTAAGGAAAAAAAAATATCTAATGTAAACTGAATAGACACGCACACCCACACGTAGATACATATTTTTGAAGTGCGATTGATAAATTTACCATTTTCAATAAAAAGCTACAAGTAAAGAGCATCTACACTTTTTCATTTTTTTTGGGAAAAAATGCTAAAAGAATAATAATAAGTTGTTGTCTCCTACTCCCTTGCTCTCCGATAAAACTGGCATATGGGGAAATGCTAAAATTCGTAGCTATTAGTTTCTTAATGTGATAGGTGTACTTTAATGTTCAGTTGGCATTTTTTTCTCATAAAGCTTGAGCATCAGTTGCATCGACCGTGGAACTAGAGTTATGACCAATTAAATGGAATTCATCTGTCACAAACCTCAATTGAAAATAAAGGCTACCTCCCCGCTCTATGTTTTCTCTCATATACTATTATTGGGGCCACGCACTACACACGTCATGTTCGTGATAAGCCTTTTTTTTTAAAGAAACGGTGTATGCGTAATGGGTAATCAGTGTTATTGTTGGATGTGTCTGAATTATATGGTAAGGTGATGAGGAATAGAATAGTGACCAGACGGGCAATTTTGATTTTGATTCAAGGGTAATGTAGGAAAATGAAAAGTAAGACAAATGAATATTATAAGTTGGCTCTATAATTTTTTATTGCTACATATATATAAGTTGGTGACCTCTTTGAGTTTTGTCAATGCTGAGTTAAATTGTAAAATCTATGTGAATTTCTAGTTGAAATTTCAATACGTAGAGCGAGAATTGAAAGCTATCAAAAGTGTAGGGTATTTAGGAAAAACGTGAGGGACAAGTAGAGATTTAAAAAAGGTCTTGGAACAGGCTGTAGCGGTAAGTCCTGGGAAAGGCCACAGGTAACAAAGTATAGTTTATTTCTGTCATTGAAAATGAAAGAGGGCTGCTCTTGCATGCGGCAAAGTCGTCGGGTGGCTGACAATGACTGCCTACTGACTGCTGTTGATTGACGATCATCGCCAGCCGTTGGATAAAAAATGACTAGTGCTAGTTTTATATCAAGACCGGTTGAAAATGTTTGTACGTTAAAAACGACGACCATATCGAGGGGAAGAAGACACACGAAAGGCCAAATGTACGCAGGTTAGTGCGTGAAGCAGTTAATTTTATGCTTAAATCAATGCAAGGGACACGTGAAAATGAGAATATTAATACGACATCCATTATATATAATATAATATATCTATTTGTACTGAATTATTGACTCTTTTTTTTTTGGGTGAAACTGAATTATTGACTTCACCAACTTACATTTTGTCTTTTGTGTGGCTACTTATCCTCGCCCAACGTGTACTTCCTTAAAAATGTCTTTATCTAGACAACTTCTTATAAGACTCAATATCACTTATTTTATGAACTTTCGATCTTTTTATCTTTCTTTCTATCCTCAATCATGGACTTCACCTGCTTACATGTTTTCCTTTGTGGGGGTCTTCTGGTCCTCGACCCGACCGCAGTTCCTTAAAAATTGTGCACCTCGGCACCTCCTGAAACTTTGGGATGCAGCTCTGCAAGTGCAATGCATTACTCTTTCATCACTCGTTTTTTTCACCGTCCAGCTGGCGCACTTGCACAGCTCCTTTTTGCTCGATGGGCATTCAAGAATTTAAAGGAAATGAAGATTGGGCGGCGCTCATGCTCAGGCCCGCAATGATTTCATCCTTCTGGCCTTTCGATGCGGGGCGGACGCTTCCCTGCAGCACATACAACTGAAGAGAAAGGCTACTAAAAGTGGTTTTTTCATTGAGAACAAACGCATTTACCATACGAATACGATAGAGAAAGGCCATCACTAATCCCCCTCCAACTTTACGATGCCCAATATTCCTACAAAAGTTTTACTTCGTGTCTCATTTGCAATATAAGTTCATCGCAAAATGAATAGAAAATTCAAACATTTTACAAATTAGAAGCGATATCAATATATTATCATGATATAACAAAAATATTCTTCAAACTGTCGTAGTCCTAAAATAGTACGATGAATAAATACAACTAAATATTAGGAAATTTCTGTATTTAACAAACGCTGGTTTTTAAAGAGGGCCACTCTTCCAAAATGTTTTAGGATACAAAATGTCTTTGTACATATACACAGCACTAAAACGTTTTCAACAATCTACAAAAGCCAATGAAGGCAAGTCGACTCAATTTGCATAAGAAATAAGATCTTTTTTTTTCTTTGCTTACATTGCTTGAAAAAGGTCATTAATTCCGAAGGTGCAAGTCCAATTTAGTATGTAGTTTCACTTCAAAGTAGATGACACAAATATAAATTTCCATCACCCTAAATTACAGAAGAGTGTCCTCATCATGTTCGAGTTTTAGAAGTTTATTTTTGGGGCCAATTTGTAGAGTAGCAATTTGTACATCCATTAATTAGTTAGATCCTTTTTTTTTTTTAGTATTCATGCAAAAACATTATCGAAAAAGTCATAAACATAGTATATTAATGAAAGAGGCAGTGACCAGGGACCTCCTACTCGCCTTTTACAAAAAAATAAAAAATTTCTGATTTTTTGAAAAATTAAAAAAATTCATATGAGCATCAACTGTGCCACATAAATGGTTGGCATCCATACCATTAATTTCTAACCAAATTTGGTTGGATGGACTACAGTGACAAATTGTCAAAAAGTTTATGACTAAAGTGGCCATATTAAAAGGTTTAAGATTAGTTTTGTATAAATGTAATACGTTTAAGACCTTTTTTTTTTACTAATCTTCCTGCTTAGAGCTCGCCCACATTGGTTTAATATATAGCTGCATGCTCTCGTTGATTAATATACGTATTCAGATATATAGACGCGTGCCCACACACGCGTACATACACAGGTTTGAATTGCAATTGATAAATTGACCCTCTTCCATTTGAAAAAAAAAAAAAAAAAGACAGAAAGAAGAGAGTCTACATTTTTTCGATTTCTTATGGGAAGAAATGCTAAAGAAATGCTGATAAGTTGTTGCCTCCTACTCCCTTGCTCTTCGATAAAGCTAACATGTGGGAAATAGTAACATTCATAGCTGTTAGTTTTTGAATGTGATAGGTGTACCTCAGTGTTCTGTTGGCATTTTTTTTCTTATAGAGCTTGATCATCAACTGCATCGACTGTGGAATTAAGGTGATGACTAATTAAACCAAAATCATCTACCACGAACCTCAACTAAAAATATAGTCTACATCCCCACTCTATGCTTCTTCTTATATATTGGTGTTAAGGTGCACATCAAGCGCATCGTGTGCATGATCATGGATGGGTTGCGTATGAAGAGAAACGAATCATCTTTGAAAGGAGTGGCAGATTTGTAAAGGGAAATTACTATTGTTATGAGACAATGTATGAATTATGAGGTAACTTGATGAAAGAGAGAGCAATGACCTAGCGGGCAGTTTCAATTTTGATGCAAGGGTAATGTAGGAAAATGAAAAGTGGGACAAATCGATGTATAAGTTGGCTCTATAATTTTTTATTGCATAATCTAATATAGGTAGAAAATATATGGGTGGTTTCTTGTGACTTGGCAAACACACAAAGGCGAATTTTCGGAAGTCATGTTCATATTTTTCATGACAAGTAATTTTTAAACACTATCCTTTTTGCATCGACTTTCTATTCAAAGAGTAATCTACAAAATATATTTTCTAATGTTTCTTGCTAAGGGTCCATTCGTTTCGTGGAAAATTGGCCATTTCCAAAAAATATTTTCCTATAAGTCATTTTCCAGGAAAATAATAATATTTTCTAGTGTTCACTAAAATCTGAAAATATTTCGGAAAATATTTTCTGGTGTTCGGCAAGGAAAATATTTTCTAAGACTTCACCACTTAGGCATGCATCATTTACCGACCTATAAATCCATCAAATATGAACTTGCCTTTAAATCCAAGCAAACTTACTTCATATCTTTGTTCCCCCATTGTCGCCAAACACTCATCTACTTTAAAAAATGCTTGTATGGATTTTAAAAAGATGCAAAAGAGAAAAGAAACAAAGCATGTACAGCCCTCATGAGAATCTTCCAATTAAGTGGTTTGTTCTCCCCCCGCGTCTTTTGTGTTCTAATAAACAAAACAAAAAAGAAGTAAGGCATGTAGAGCCCTTTGCTTAAGCAATGTACAACTGCAGGGTAGAATAAATAAAGAAAAGGATAAGCAAAAGTGCAGAGCATGAGCTTAAGATCGAGGAGCTCGAGGTTGGCCTGGCAACGACCAACGACTAGCCAAGAAAGAAGAATATGAGAAACAAAGAAAAGAAAAAAAAAGAAAACAATAAAAGAAATAGAAAAGAAAAAGGAAATTAAAAATAATTCGAATTAAAAAAGAAAAAGAAAATTAAATAATAATTCGAACAAAAAAAAGAAAAGAAGAAAAAGAAATGGGAGGAGAAAATGATGATTTGTAGAGATGTGAAATAAGAGAAATCAAATGAGGAAAATGTTTTCCACTTTTCAAAAGTGAAAAATATTTTCCTTTAATTTAGAAGACTTTTTCCTTTCATGGAAAACATTTTCCCCAAAAAAATTCATTTTCCGTGAAACGAACGCCGAAAATCCAAAAAGCATTTTCCGGAAAATGACCCATTTCCCAAAAATATTTTCCCATAAGTCATTTTCTAGAAAAATAACAATATTTTCTTTTGTTCGGCTAAAACCTGAAAATATTTGGAAAATATTTTCGATGTTTAGTAAGGAAAATATTTTTTAAGACTTCACCACTTAGGCATGCATCACTTACCAACCTATAAATCTATCAAATATGAACTTGCCTTTAAATCCGGGCAAACTTGCTTCATATCTTTGTTCGCTCATTGTTACCAAATGCTCATTTACTCTAAAAATATTCGTATATATTTTAAAAAGAAGTAGAGGAGAAAAGAAGCAAAGCATGTACAGCTTTAATGAGAATTTTTCAGTTAAGTGGCCTATTCTCCCCCTGCGACTTTTGTGTTCCAATAAACAAAAAAATAATAATAATAAGCAAAGCATGTAGAGTCATTTACTTGAGCAATGTACAACTGCGGGGTAGAGTAAATAAAGAAAAGGATAAGCAAGAGTGATGAGCGTGAGCTTGAGATCAACGAGCTCAAAGTCTGCCTGGCAATGGCCGATGACTAGCCAAGAAAGAAGAAGATAGGAAATGAAGAAAATAAAATAAAAAGAAATAAAAAATAATTTGAATTAAAAAAGAAAAGAAGAAAAAGAAAGGGGAGGAGAAAGTGAGGATTTGTAGAGATGTGAGATAAGAGAGATCAAGAAAGGAAAATGTTTTCCACTTTTCAAAAGTGGAAAATATTTTCTTCTAATTTAGAAGACTTTTTTCCTTTCATAGAAAACATTTTCCTGAAGGAATTCATTTTCCGTGAAACGAATGCCGAAAAATCCAAAAACGTTTTTCCGGAAATTATTTTCCACGAAATAAACGAAGCCTAACCACCGCCGCGGTGGCGCTACGGGTTTCGAGCTTAGTACCCATCCGCTAGGGAGGAGTTCGAAACTCAGCGTGGGCCGATGCTTCAGTGCAAACGCGCGATTCACCTGTGGCTGGGTCAGTGGTGGGGCCCAGTTCACTCCAAGGTTTACTCCGCCGCGAAGCGGTGCACGAAGGTTCCCTGGGTCACCAAAATAAATAAATAAATAAACGAAGCCTAAATACCTTTTTTCTATTCTCGAAGACTTGATTGAGGTGATGGATGTTCGGAAACAAGTATTGGCCGGTTTAAGTTTCTTTAGGGTGTTTTGAATTTTCCTGACAATGGCCAGGGAAGAAGGCGTCTCTAGAAGGAGTGCATTTACTGGATACGCTTCGTCCAACCTTTTGGAGCAACAAGTCAGTTATCCAATAGGTAGCAGCTCATCTAATGTTTCTATTAGATCTTTTTCCGAGCTCCGTTGAATGAGAATTGGATTAAAGCTGAGGCAACCCAGGACCTTTTGGGATAAATTTAACAGCGAACATTGAACCATAAAATTTTCAAATATGGTTGGTTTTGAACAAAGTTCTGGAAATTAACCGAGTACATAACCGCCTATACCGCAATGCCTCATTTGCAAGGCCATCGATATACAAATTTTGCGTGACCATAGAATCATTTCAGATCGCAGAGGATATTGCACGCTTCTTCCGTGGCCTTGCCAAAGATGTTGTGGTCAACGTTCAGGCGTCCCATCTACCGGTCTTAAAGGATGAATGGGTTTGTGTTTGCTGGCAACAATTCCTTAAAAAACTGTTTACTATCACAAAGCACGAAACTAGGTCACCTAAATATTGATCACAACGTCCTTGCCAAGGTCACGAAAGAAACTTGCAACATTCATATTGCTAAAGCTATGATCTGAGATGATTCTATGGTCACACAAAATTTATACATCATCGGCCATGCGAATGAGACGTCCATGAACGTGGCATAAGCAGATATGTATCCAATCACTTTGCCAGAATTATGTTCAAATGCAATCATATTGGGAAGGATGCTATTCAAATCATCATCAATTGATATTTTTGGAATTTCTATGTTTATATGTTCGTTGTCATATGTGCTCCGGGAAGGTCTTCATATGCCTCAGCTTGGATCCGATTTCCACTCGACAAGAGCTTGGAAACAAATGTAGTAGCAACATAAAATGAGCTCTGGTCTACTGGAAAACTCAGTTGCTTCCAATAAAATAAGGTCAGACGATATGTATCTAGTAAATGAACTTTTTTTGGAGGGCACCTTCTTTCCTCGCAGCTGTCAGAAGATCCAAAAACACTCTAAGGAAGCTGAACGCAAGATCGACCAAGGACTTGGTTACTTCTGGAACATTCGTTGCTTCAAACAAGTTTTCAAGAACAAAATAAGCTACTTGGTTCTCCAGTCTTTCAAGTCCCACGCGAGAGAAACTATCAGGAATGAATCCGATCTTGTCGAGCTTTATGCCTTTTGCAATTTAACAGGAGCTTGACAATTAAGCATCCGTCGAGAACCATCATTTCTACAAAGTCAAATACACCAAAATTGTCGATGTTATCCAAGAAGCACTGCCAAATCATTTTCTCTTGTTGCGCCTCTACATTGAGTTTTTCGAGAGCGGATACAGTACCATTTAATTGGGTCCAGCATAGTGTGAAGAAATCTCTACTTGTGCCCATTAAGCATCTGCAGCTGCAATTCTCACGGTGGTATGAGTCGACAAAGATAACGTGAGGCCAGGGCAACTCAGGAAATCCTTTGGCAAGTCCTCAAGAACTCTGAAGATGGTACATCTACTTTCATCTGCTGATTTCGACACTGCCTCAATATCGTCTGATATGGAAAGCAATAAATTCTGCTTCATGAGCTCAATCCCATTCGCCAACGGTTGCTTCAAGACCTCCTCAATTACTGCCCATGTTGAGTATTAGATTGTAGAATCCACATGAAATTCTTGCTGGGATTCATTCCATCCATCGCACAAGGCATTAAGAAAGATGCATACAATCCACTCAGCTTCGCACAAGATATGACTACACTTAGCGATTGAGGACCAGAATATATAAACAAGTGCAGATAGGAATCAATTCAACCTTAGATTGAGAGAGACTCTCGGTCAACAAGAGATGAAATAACAAGCACTCGAACAATCAGTAGGACAGAATTTTCTAAGACTTGTCAAATCGTTCTCTAATTGATCAACAATACAAGCTATAGCTAAGATGGATCTAACTTGTGCATTTTATCATGAGTGAACTTCTTTAATCAAGTCTAGTAGGTGCATCTTCATCATGTCTTCTTATGTCTTAAGTAGGTTTTCATTATTATTGGTACATCATCATATATGGCAGATTTAATTGTAACAAGTAGGAGTGGCATTTTCCTAACTAATTTTCTTTTTTTCTTTTTTTACTATTTTACTATTCTTTTTATTTAAAAAGGGAACCGGGTCGGGGACCTTACTCGCGCCTAATGGGTCAGAGCCCAAGACCTGTTGGGCTTCGGCTCTCTTAAGCTGAATCCAGCCCAAATTAACTTAAACCCGCTAGGTTTACTCCAGCCCAATTGTCGCTCGGCCTAAACAAGCCCAGCCTAACCAGTCTAAGCCCAAAAATGAGGCCGAGGCCCACTCTTCTGTCGTAGTCCAAACAGCGATCCCTCCAGTCAGCCCAGCCCGACCGGCCACCAACCTACTTCAGTTAGACCAGCCCAAGGCCAAATCAGTCGCTGGACCGATGCCATTGCCTTGTTAATGGCCAACGCCGGCCACCGTTTGCAATCTCCACCAAACGACACCTCGCCATCGCCAAACTGCCGGTGAACACCGTCTGCGCAACCGGAAAAGAGAAAAAACACACACACACGATAATTTGTTCCACACACACGATTATGTTCAAATGGATTTGTTCCATGCCTGTTCTCCGAACATAAAACTGTTCAATTAAGGGGATATGAACTCGATAATAGTGCAAAGGAAAACCACGATAATTTGCTAGATGATTGAGGAATTTCGAAGATATCCGGTGTTGATTGAGCTCTTTCGTCGAAGTTTTATCGAATGGGAGAGGATTAATGGGTCACGGATTGCTGCGGGCTCGCGCGGCCACGAGAAAGGCCGAGCGGCTTATGAACTCGCCTGATCATGGCAAATTCCTAGTCGACAAGATCGATCCCGCAGTTTCTCAAAGGCTGGCAAGTGCTCCATGTGCGCTCCGCCATCCTCAAGCATTTTTCCATTGAGGTATGTTGCCGATTCTTCTCACTCTCGAGTGGGATTTTCAAGAGTTATTCTTCCTTTTTTGTTGCTAGATTCAATTGAATTGGGTTCGTCTCGCTTTTCTATTTGCCTTGTGTCGGTTTTACCAGCCAGTCCCACCCCCAAATTCTCACAGTTAGGGTTTGAACTTTCTACTTCGAACATCTCAAAGAAAAGAATAAGTACCCAAGAAAAAATCAGATCGAGTTTAGTCCATCCTGTTTTCATTTGCGGCAAAATGCAACATATTAAAAGAAAAGTAAGAACAAGGAGAATCACATCAAGTGTCCAGAAAGTTCTTTCACTCCACACTATGGTTACAAAATCAAGAACCTCTCAATGGCAACAAGCCGCTCCTCCTAAAGATTCCCAACAAAGATTAAAAGATCTCTCTCTCTCTTTGAACTGGGATCTTTCTATGTGGTGAACCCAGTTCATTTGCCTCACCATCTTCTTGTGTCTGCACAAAAACCGCGGCCTCTATCAGAATCATCATGAGAAGATGACGTTTATCTTGATGGTACTGTCCTACTGCGAAAAATGAGCACCGGCGCATTGAACGTGGACGACGAACATGGAGGCCACACGGTGTGCAAGCCCTGCCACTATAGCCACCTTCACCCGGCCTCTCCTCGGATCGGCCGGCTCATGACGCTTCTTGCGACATTGCCGCCACCAACAATGCTCACGGTCGAACTTCTTGAATCCGCCATGTCCTCTCTCTCTCTCTCTCTCTCTCTCTCTCTCTCTCTCTCTCTCACTCTCTCGTGGGTGTTATTAAGTTATGATGAGATTGAGAGTGTGGGAAAGTCAATGGGTTGCTATAGAGGGTGATCTTGTTTTTATAGGTTGGAGGTGAGGAATAAACAACTGCCATCTTGGTTTGACCGTTTGACTCTCTTGATGGGTTTGTGGATTCCTGTTGACCAAGCTGGCATTGCCAACTGTCACGTTGCATGGGCTTTGTCTGATTTGAATTGTTGGGTTTTGACTTCTTGACCTTGTGGGTGTGGTGGGTTTTGAAAACATTTTTATTATTTTTTTTATTTTGACCCGCAACGGCAGCAATTCCATTCAAAATCTCAAATTTGTATTTTTTAACATAAATTAATTTTTATCACACAAAAAATTTCACATTATTATCCCATTACAATCCTATACTAACACAAAATAACAAAATCCAATACTCTTGATCTAAATTTACCTTAGCATTCCGCCTATATCTCTCTAAAATTATGCCTATCAACACACGTGGCGGATGATACTAAGATGAATTTGACTATACCTAAAAATCTACCATTCATTGTCACGTATACATGTTAACAAAAGATACATTTTGGATAGAGATATCAACTTGGGAATTTTTGTGACATAAAAATTAGTTTAAAATTTTTAATGGCATTAACCCTATAATGTGGTACACTATAGGATATCATGACCAGCACTCGAAAAGTTCATAAAAGAAAAGTATTAATTCCCGTGCTCAATTTTATATCATAACTTGCTACATAAGACGTATCCAAATATTTATTAGAGTTCTAAACAGAATCCATTGCTTCATTTTGCTTTTTATGATTCACAAATAAGCAAATTTTGGCACATATCCTTTACCAAAAAAAAAAAAAAAAAAATTGGCACATAAAATAAAGGGCCACGCAATAAATTCAAAAAAGAAAAAAAAATTGTTAATAATTTAATAAACGTAACTCTCTATGATTTCGGCACTCAAATAAATTTATGTTGGATCCAGACATTTACTCGAAATTTGTTGAAGCTGCGGAACAACCGTAAGCTTTCAAAACTTTGCCGTATTAAACCTCCACAAGATAAAGGGCGACACAGTAAATTCATAAAAGAAAACCTACATGCCATTTTTAATAATTTATTAAACCAAACTCTCTATTTTTCTGACCTAAAAAAAAGGATTAATGCCTTGAAAAACCCCAAAATGGTACACCTATGACAAATTTACCACAAACTAATTTTTTGACAACTAAAAATCCCAAATTAATATACCTTTGAGAAATTTATCCAAAACTAGTATACTTGTGATAAATTACCCCTTTGCTAGTTTCCATTAAAATGTCGAATTATTAAATTAAATGATACATGGTAGTTAACTAGTGTATCGAGTTGGGATTTACTCTCTGTTTGTCAGAGTTATACAATTTTTGTAATTTTTTGTGGTATTAATTCAATTTAACATATGGTATATTTATCACAAATGCACTAGTTTAAGGTTTTTGGCGGTTAAATAAATTAATTTTGAGTAAATTTATCACAAGCATATCCATTAAGGATTTTTTTTTTTTTTTTTTTTTTTTTATGGTTAGTTGGGGTTAATTTGTCATAGATGTACTAGTTTGAGATTTTTCATAGTAAAAAAATGGTTTAAGTAAATTTGTCACGGATATACTAGTTTTGGTATTTCAAAGTATTAATCTTCGACAAAAAAAAAAGAAGGTATTAATCCAAAAAAAAAAAAAACCCAACTCTCTTTGATTTCCATATAGCATTTCCAACCGTATTCTCCAACAAGTTCCGATGACAACACCGTTTTATAATCTGCCGACATATTACACATGTGTTCATGCCTAAGATAAAGTATTTTTTGATAGGAGAAAGGCCATGTTTGATTCTACATTTCAAATGAGCTTTGGGATTGTAAAGTGTTGACACCTAATTTTGGAAAAATAAAATTGCATTTTGAACAAATAAAAAGAAAAAAAAATTGAAAATGGGGGGAAATTGATTTGATTGAAGTATGCGAAATATGAAATTACTGGATGTCCTGATTTTGTTAAATGCAAAGAACAATTTTAAAATCAAAGTGAACAAATGGCAATGATTTTAATAAAATGGAAGGAATCGATGAAAATGAAATTGATTACGAAATCACGCTCCGATTCAGATCCATGATTTAATGCAACATGCAGATGGAAGTTTAAAATTTTCCATGAAAGCGGCCGATCGAAACCACTATAAAAGGGGTTGACCTGCACAGTATTCACGGGGATGCGAAAAAAAAAAAAATTGAGAGAGAATCCGCTAAAAAAATCGTGCAAGAGGGAGAGATTTTTCGAAATTTTGAAAAAAAAAAGAAGGCAGGAAATTGTGAGATTTTCGAGGAAAACTGGGGAGCGAAATTCGAAAATTCAAAAAAAAAAAAAAATGAGACAAGCTCCCTCCGTTGTTCTTTAGCCGAAAAGAAAGTGATCTTTCTTTTCTCTTCTGACAAGCTGCAAAAGAAAATGCAAAAGTCAGCCGCTTCTCGGCCAGTGAGGGAGACGTGAGGGACGTGCGACAGGTGAGTAAAAAATCAAAAGAGGGCCACTGTTTGTCTTCCTCGTGCAGCCCCTCTTCGACGCCGCCGCACCTCCAGACGCTGGCGTCTCCCTTTGCTGGCCACTGCTGTTCTGCTTGCGACCCAGCGACGCCGCTGCCGCAACCTGCGACAACCCGGAGCCCCTCCCGAAGCCGACGCCCACCGTGACCCGCACCTACATCTCCACCACGCACCCGCAGCAACCCGCTCGCCGATCACAGCGCCTCTGCCCGCGACTCCGCTGCTGCCTCGTCGCTCCGCACCAGCAGCACCGAATGCCAGGCGCTCCGACGACCGCGCTCCTGCCCAGCCGACGCCGGAGCTCCGAAGCTTGCCGCTCCCGACCTCGCCGCTCGCCTCAGCCCAGCACCCGGTGCCTTCGCCGCCCGTCTCCGCTCACCGGACGCCGCGCCTGCGCACTCGACGCCGCACCAGCTGCCCGAGGCCTCCAGCCGTCCCTACAGCACCACCTCCGAGCCTCCTTCCGGTGAACCCAGCGACCTCCGCGCACCAGCACCCGCAAGCCTCGCCGCGCAGCAACCTGTGACCCGCAGCAACTCGCGCACACCACCCGACGACCCATCGCGACCTGCTGCTGCCCAGCTCGACGCCGGAACTCCAAAGCCCGCCGCTCCTAACCTCGCCGCGCCACCGCACCGCCTCCGCTTGCGATCCACTTCCCCATCAACGCATACTGGTCTTTCTTTGCAGGTGGAGAATCTGTGGTCAAAGGTTGGAAATTTAGTGGGATCATCAAAGGATTAAAGGATCCTACGGAGCCACCAGTGAAGAATAAACCTATTGAAAAGAAAAAAAATTGTTTGTGCCTCTGCGCCCAATCACCACGTGTCCCTTGTCGAGCTTACAAATTTTTGTTTCACAGGACTCGTGGAGCCCATGACTTTCGAGCAACCGAGCACTGCCACGTTGCATCACGAGTAATCATTCAAGGATCAAAATTCAGAAACCAATATTCGAATTAGGTGAAAATCTTATCTATTTTGATTTTTGAAAACTCCATTACCTTATGTGAGATATTTGTTGATGCATATAATGGAAATTCCAACATACCATTTGATTCGTAATCACGCTTGATTTTTTATTCCATCTATAGGTTTTAGATAAATAATTAATCGTTTTAATAAAATTGATATTTTGATCTTTAAGGCTTAAGATCAATTTATCGATTTTATTAACGAAATATTATCCCTTATCTGAATGGCGTGTGATATTTTTTTGGGTAATTTTGAATGGACTTGATTACTTTATTTATGAGTTAGAATATTGCATGTTTTAGGATAATTTACATATTTAGACTAAGCATTTTATTTATTCTGAATTTTCGAAATAAAAAAATATATACCAAAAACATGAATTTGGGATGCTAGATTTTTAATTGCATGTTTAATTATTTGGCAATTAGTAATTTCGAAATTAAACAAAAACAAAAAAATCATCATGCATATGTCGTGTGGAATTAGGGCATATCATTGCATATTAGGGTAAAATTGCACTTAATTTAGTTTTAGATAATACTTTTCTTAATTCATTATAAGTTTATCTATTTTCTTGAATAGATTGCATTAAGATTATTTGGATTAAGATAATATTTTAGTTTAAATTAGGATTTAGCTTTACCTAATTCCTAATGCAAATTAAATAGAATCTTAATCTAGTTAAGTAATTTTCACATTTTACCAAATTTCGAATTTCGTGAAAAATACAAAAATGTCATAGGTTAAATTAGTTTTATTATTTAGGATAAAATAC
The DNA here is from genome assembly GCA_014182575.1 of Eucalyptus decipiens. Classification (NCBI taxonomy): domain Eukaryota; kingdom Viridiplantae; phylum Streptophyta; class Magnoliopsida; order Myrtales; family Myrtaceae; genus Eucalyptus; species Eucalyptus decipiens. The sequence goes on along the minus strand of CM024613.1, from coordinate 47,855,047 downwards.
ATTCATTTAGAAAAAAAGTGTCATATGCACGTCATTAGGGCTAGATTCACTAAGATGCATGTCATTTAGTATTTTTGCTAGGCCCATTTAATTAGAAATCACATGTCGTTAGAATTAGCGCATTGTATATTGCATGATTTTCATTAATTAAGCGAAAACAAAAAAGAAATTGCGTGTTAATTAGAAACCATATCTAGGGTTGTTGATGTGGTTTTTAACTTAACATTGCAGATGCTTTCATTGCTTTGAGGTAAGTTTTTGCAATTTATTGTTTATCTGGGTGTTAAATTGGTGGATTGCGCACCCGCATGATCACCTCACATGTTAGGAAAATAGATTTAAAATCAATTTAAGCCGCCCGCAAAAACATTTTTGAAAATAAAAGAATGGTACCAAAATGGCATTAGAGAAATCTAAAGGTAACCAAGTTCCCGTACTCCATCTCCGGGTTCGTAGGAGTAAAGTGAAACTCTCATTACTTTACTTGGGTTTCTAATCGACCCACCAAAAAATAGATTAGTGATGACTCATGATTAAAAAATAAATTGCATGTTAAGAACTTGAACTTAAGTTGCGAATTGGTATGGGCTTGCGAATTGGTATGGGCTTGAAAGAGAGAGCCCGACTAAGTCCAGCTAATAATCCATTAGCTAAACTCTATGTGGTTCACACCTCGAAAATTAAGTCGTGACATAAAGTCTCTTGGCTAGATGTAAATAACATCATTTGCTTAATTTTGGAGAAATACAATTACATTTCAAAATGAATTTAAAGGCTTTTTAGCCAAAGTAAGTCTGGAAGTCCTATGAGAAGTTGCATTCTTCAAACACAAGTCTTGGTCTTCATTCAATATTCATCTTCTTTTTCTTCTCCATGGGTTTGGACAAAGAAGTGAGGGGTAGTGCGGCGGGGACCACCACTTGAGGGGTCTGTGACCTCCAACAAAAAGTATTTAAAACTTTTTAAAAAATTAGCAAAAATCATTTATAAAATATAATTTTTATCAAATGCACTTAAAGTTATAATTTACTAAAAACTATTTTCATTTCATAAAATTCTTTTTAATTCAAAGGTATTTTTATTTTTTTAAGGATATTTTTTTGAAACCGAATCAAACAAGGCTGAAGAATTTATATGGAACTTTGTATAAATATTATTTCGATAAAATATAATTTATGGGAAACTGGTCCTTGTCTTGATAAGTGCTTCAAGAGCACGTGATTTTATTAGTTGTCTATTTTTATTTGTTTTGACCGTTTTGAAAGCATCATGATATGGGGCGTCGTCCAACGACGAGGCTGCATTTTAGAGATGCGTGTCAAATGTAAGATCTAATTTAAGATTCGAATATTGTCTCGTATTTCGTCTCATTTTATAATATTATCATAAGTCAAAGATGGCATATTAAGAAAAAGATGGCATATCAAGTTCTGTCAAATCATGATCCTATTTAGATGGCTTGCATGTCTCAATCTGTCTTTGAGTAGGGCTTCATTAGATGGGGTAGGGGTGTGACATCTGATGAGATAGCAAAGAAGATAAGGGGTCAGGCATCCAGAAGGATATAGATGTTACCCATTCGCCTGGGACAGCTAGAGCATTGATCAAATTGCGTTTGCTTCAGAGGCTTTGCCGTGATTGTGTCCCATTGTGTCATGTCTTATAATGGAGAGCAAAATTCGAATCCAAAGAGTTTCTATAATTGCTCCTAAATTGAAAAAAATTGAGTTGAAATTTGATCATAAATTTTTGAGTATTTGATTATCACCACAGTAATATTAAATTTTCTGAGAAAAGTTCAATAAGCACTACGCAACTAAACATGCTTTCAAGAAATTACTTCAGACAACCATTAAGGGATTGTTGCTTTAAAAAAATATGTTTTCTACTGTTCGAGATCCTAACAAATGAGTCTCAAAGATCATATAATAAGTATATACAAAATACATACCATCTTAGCAATATTATACGATGGTTTACTCGATATTAATAGGATAGCCGATGCATAAAATATTTTTCCTTAGTATAAAGTGCATGACAAATGCATTATAACACTATGCAATACATCCTTTTTTTTTCCTCATTTAGAGATTATACAATGCAACTATAACTACATCAGATAGTTTTGTTTTTTTGTTTGCCTTATGTTGGTTTTACCGGCAGATCCCACCCCCAAATTTTCACAAATAGGGTTCAAACTCTCGACCTCTCACATCTCCAAAAGACTTACAACAAACTAAAATTGAATTTAGTCCGTCTCAACTATATTTCTGACAAAAAAAAAAAAACAGATATAAAGAAACGAATAAATAGCCATAGAAAAAAGGAATAAGAAGAATCGGATCAAGTATCCGCAAAATTGTTCACTCTGCACATTCAAGAACCTCTTTATTACAACAGCAAACCGCTCCTCCTAATGCTTTGATGATTACAGGAACATCTCTTTCTATCTCAATGAGAACTAGCACATCCGTTTCTGAGATTGAGAGAGAAGATGAAGGCAAACACATGAGCCAACTCCACGACAATCGCCACCTTCACTTGGCCTCGCCTTGGGATCGGACGGCTCGAAACCCTCGGCGACAAACGTCCGCCATTGATCTTGCCGCTCCTCGAAACTGCCATCTCCCTTTTTCTTCTTCTTCTTCTTCTTCTTCTTGGTGCTTAATCGATCCTCTGAAGAACGAAGCTAAATGCTTTCAAATAGAAAAGCCGGTTGGAAGGTTTGAGAAGAGAGAGCTATATGTTAAAGCTATGAGGCTGCTACACTTTGGCTAATCTGGGTAATGACAAAGTTGTTATATAGAGAGGATATTTTCTGATATGCCCTTCAATTTCGTTATACTTGAAGTGAGGCCCATCTCTTTGGGACTTTTTGATTTGATATTTTCTAAGTGATTGCCATCTTATCTCATCTTATCCTTCGTAAATCTAAAGTGCTTTACATAACCCTTTACGCGATTATTTTCCTAAATAATGGCTGATAATTAATGATATATTAGATATATCACTTTTCCCCCGCGTTGCTCTACTATCATTTGATACCTATCTTTTGAGCGTAATGAACTTAATTACTGTTACATAAGAAACATGCCTAAATTAATTAGTGATTTCTAGCATAATTGATTAGATAAGAAATTTAATCTATTTACATTGCTGCTAGTTTAATTTACATCATATCATCATACGTTATAGAAATTAATTACGCAAGGCAAAATAATGCACCATCTTCCTCATCTTATGCGTGATTTACTTTATTGTTCAGGTATTGTTCAAGTTGTGAATAATACTTTAAACGTTTATAAGTCTAGAGTTTTTGCGATATTAATTGCTAACAAAATAGAGGATAGCACAACATGAATGAATAAATTATAAATAATATTTCTTAATTTTTTTAATTTAAGGAGCATAAACTTTATTCTGCAATGGCCTTACAAAAAAAAAAAACTTTATTCTGCAATAAACTTTAAATCTGCCGAATACAGCTAATATTTGTACATAAAATTATCCGAATTTGTTAGGTAAAGTATCGGGGGATGGGCCAGAAATCTCTATCTCTTTTTGTACCTCTATTACTTTTATTCATTTATCCACTGATTTTTGCTTTTGTTCGATTAAAAGCAATCAGATATCCTTCTTTGTCCTGTGATGTGCTTCAAGAACACGTGCGTCTTCGTTTCGAAAGTTTTTGACCGGTTGACACAAGTCGTGATCCATATGGGGTCTCCAAGAGGGGCCAAGCAATGATGATTTCTTTTTTTTTTTGAACCTCCAAGCAATGATGATTTCACCCACCAATTTTTTTTCTTGATTCTTTAATTCTAATATTCGGTTTTCACATTGAAGGCATTCATTAATAATAACTTTTGGTTGGCTTAAAGCCGAACCAAATGTGAACCTTGAATCTTTTATTTTCTTGTCTTTGGTCAATGTGAACCGAATATTCAAAAATGTCGATTCTAATGTAAGACTTAAAAATGTCTTATATCTTACGCAATTCAGTCAAACATGGGGGAACTTCTTTGATCAATCTTATGTAGATGTCTTCCCATGTCCTATTCTGTCTTTAAGCTGGTTGAGTTATATGGTATTGACATTAATTACATAGCAAATTTCAATATAAGGAATTATATAAATTGATGCGCGATAGGGAACATTGAAAAAGTTCCAAATTGCTAGAGAATATGTGAATGTGACCTCCATTCTAACACGATAATTGTGGAAAAAAATCTGCATCATTCTTTTAATATGATCCATGCGATAACTTCACTTATTTAATATTGAACTAATTAAGAATTTGGAGATCTCGAAGATGTTGCCATTTTGTTTCTTTATTAGTAAAGTTGAGGGCAGAATCATGAATTAAGAATTATGAGGGGAAGGGAAAGGTTAATCGAATTTAGAAATTAGACATGGTCTAACCCTAGATGATACAACTTATTGGTGGTCAAGAACACGGATTGAACAAGAAGGATAAATGTTCAATGGCATTGCTCACAACCGGGGTACATAAACTAGCCTGCGGTTGTGAGCAATGCCGTTAGGCGCGCTAGTCATGTAGTAGGTATTTCATCCATCCTCACCCATCATAAGCGTGAGTGGTTATTATATCCTACCTTATGGTAGCCAAAGCGAGCAAGCTTACCCTAACATGGAGTCTACTTTTCCCAATGTGAGACTCCCTAATTCTTTATCTATTTTTATCTTCCCAACAGAAAGGAAATACGAAAGATAGCACTAGATCCTCCCACATCAAAGTGATTCTCCATACTGTTTCCTTCTTGAGTTTTTTAAGAACCTACTCAACCGCAATTGGATCTTATATGGAATTGATTGATTAAAAATATTTGATAGGGACATCTTTGTAGTTTGTGTCGAACTGTGTTTAGTAGAAAATTAGATTTGGATCTAATCAGGTGTGATTTTATATGGTAAGCCCTATAATTACACCTAATTTTGTCATATTTTCCCCAAAGATGAGAACACAGTACGAACATATGTACTAATGCATGACATTGTCTTCGTTTCGAATTCTTGTACGACCAACGAGCAAAAAGAGGGTGACCAATCTGCGTACAAAAGGCACAAGCTGGACCATGGGGAAAAGAGAGACGAAAAGTTATCGGATGAGAAAACAAGTACGAAATAAGAGTGTTCCCATAAATGCAAATGTCGCCCTTAGCCTTTCCCAAGATCCCATTTCAAGTGAACCATAAAATCGTCATGCCTATGACGGAAACACTCGCTTGGAATAAAACTATATAACATTAATCGTTATAGGAAAAAGTTCGAGATTGGCACAAATTTGTCTTCGCAACCTTGCCATAGCATTGAAGGTCCTAATTAACACTTTTGCACAATGCTAGACAGACACATCTCATATTTGTAAAATCATACCAAAGCATACCATCAGTAATTGTGCCCCTCCCGAACACTCTTGCTGCGTTTATCCAAATTACAAAAAATGAGATACTAAATGACGTGATAGACTACAATTGAGTGTTCAAGTTCGTCCACTTGCTTAATTGTCCACTTACAGTCTGCCATTTTATGTATTATCCCAATCTTAATGCATTTATGCACCGATCTTTAACATATATAGCATCACTTTTATAACCTATGTAATATGCTAGTGTTTTACATACGCAGTCAGCAAGCGCAATAAGAAAAGAAGAGTGAAATGAGCTGGGGCAAGGACATGGTCAGATGTGAAACTTTCATTGGCTTATGCAATTGGTCAGACGAATGTATTGGAGTCGAGAAGATTCGAGTTTGAATCATAACATGACTCCTGATTAGAGCAAAGCTTGAGAACATATAGGGTACTATTGTTGATGAAATAGTGTCCATTGTACATGAATGCCAACTACTTCGTTGCTCAACCAGAGAAATAGAGAAGAACAAACCCATAAATCATCTGCAAAAATTATACTTCCTTCGCACAAAAAAAGTGTATAAATTAAAAAGAAAAACTTGTTAATTACAAGACCAAATGGTTCTATCTTCTACCCAAGTTTCCAAAAACACTAACCAGGAAAAACAGCAACACCACACCGGTCTCTCTCTCTCTAGAAGAAGAAGCAAAGTGAATGCTCGGTCACCGAGAAAACTGGGCAGATCTGTTTTTGAGATGGGGAGAGAAGATGTAAGCAAAAGAATGAGCCAATCCCACCACGATCCCCACCTTCACTTGCCCTCTCTTTGGAATCGGACGGTCGCAATCCTCCGCGACAAGCCTCCATTGTGTATAATGTATATTGCCGCTCCTCAAAATAGCCATCTCTTTTCTTCTTCTTCTTCTTGGTGCTTTGAAGAAGCTTTTGGATATGGAGGTTTGAGAGGAGCGATGTGTTGAAATGCTTTAGTGAATACTTGGCCCTTACATGTGGCGACGGGTTGGTGCGTTTAGTTCAGTATTTTGAAAGCCCATTGAGAAAATACAAAACAGTTTAGCCTAAAGGACTTTAGGTAAATGCAAAGACCGTTTGGTAAACTATACTTTGAGAAGTAATTTTGAGAGAAATATGTTTGATTGAAAACACATTTGAAAAGCTCTTTGGGTGATTAATATTAGTTTTTTAAATTTTAATTGTTTAAAATTGGAAAAAATAATGTATGTAACTTTTTAAATATAAATTTGACAATAATCCTAAAAAAATTGAATACATATATAATTTTTTTTAAAAACCAAACCCTTCATCGGAATTTTTAAATTTTTATTTGCTTAAAATTGAAAAGATGATGTATGCAACTTTTTAAATATAAATTTTCACAATAATGCTAAAAAATAAAATACATATATATAATTAAAAAAAAAGACCAAATCTTTCGTGGAAATTTTATTAATTTTTATTTTTTTAAAATTGAATAAATAATGTATGAAAATTTTTAAATATAAATTTGAAAATAATGCTAAAAAATCAAATACATATATATAATTTAAAAAAAAAAAAAAAACTCTTCATCAAAATTTTTAAATTTTTAATTGTTTAAAATTGAAAAACCAATTATGTATGCAACTTTTTAAATATAAATTTTGACAATAATACTAAAAATCATATATATTAAAAAAAGACTAAATCCTTCGTTGAAATTTTTTAATTTTTATCTTTTAAAATTTGAAAAAATAATGTACGTTATTTTCTAAATATAATTTTGAAAATAATGCTAAAAAATCAAATACATATATATATTTTAAAAAAGACAAACCTTCGTTGGAATTTTTTAATTTTTATTTGTTTAAAATTGAAAAAAATAATATATGGAACTTTTTAAATATAAACTTTGACAATAATGCTAAAAAAATCAAATATATAAATGTTTTTTAAAAAAAGACCAAAATATATTTAATTTTTTAGCATTTATATATATTTGATTTTTTTAGCATTATTTTGGCATTTAAAAAAATAATAATGAGGGAAAAATTAGAAATTTGAAGAATGAGTGAGGATTGTTTTGAAAGAAAAAACTAAGTTTCAGCATTTGGCTAAATGCTGAAAGCTCAAAGCTAATCCCTACTAGCTTTGAGCTTTCAACCTTCCCAATATGACTTTCACTAAAAAGTTTCAAATTATTGCCAAACAAATGCCCAACATTTCCCCAAAGGGCTTTGGAGGCTGAAAATCCATTGGGTGCTCAGCCAAACGCACCCCTAAATATAGATAACAACCTTTTGCCACATGCCCTTCAAATTCACTATAATTGAAGTGAGGCCTTCGCTTTTGGATTTGTCTATTTTAAACATTTTTTATGCCTCATTCGTGAAGTCTCGTGTTGTCTTAATAAATCACCACTAATTAAAAAAAGAGGGTTATCTTAATAACTGAAAAAGAAATGCTTACGTAACCAAGCATGTCACACTATGATTAAGATTGTTGGATTACAAAATAACGCACTTGGCACTAGCAATGTTAAAACTAAGGACAAGCATCAGTCTAGGGCAATTTAAAAAGAATATTATCTTAATAAACTTGAAAGTATGTCATATATGATTTGGGTTGTTGGATAAAAACTAACACTAGGCACTAACAATGTTAAAATTAGGGTTCATCATCGGTCCAGGGGACAAAAAAGCAGGTTTATCTTAATAAACTCAAAAACTGCTTATGTAACCATGTATGTCATACCATGATTAAGATTGTTATATTAAAAATAGCACACACTGGGCACTAGCTCTGTTAAATATAGTGGCAAGCTCTGGTCCATAGTAATTAAAAAAGAGGCTTATCTTGCTTACATAATCGAGTATGTAATACTATGATTAACACACACTCGAGACTAGCAATATTAAAATTAGGGTTGCCACTAGTTCAGGGGCAAACCTTAGAACCAGACTAGACCAACCCTACTCGGTCAATTCTAGTTCGGTCCATGTAGGAACCAATCTAGTTTCTGATTCTAAATTTTTTAAACCAGCTATTACTAGTCTAGTTCCTAGCCCTTAGTATAGAATCAGACCAGGTCAAAAAACTAAATCGAAAAATCCTATTCCTCTCCTTTTAGTTTTACGTTGCATCTTCTATTATTGTTATTGCCGCTTCTACCTTTTATTTCCCTCTTTCACTCTTGCTTTGCTTTGCCCACTTCTTGACACTTCCTCCACGCAAATCCATCATTCGAAGAGGGTCCACAGGGTAGATTGTTTGAACTGCGAACAATACTTTAAACTTTTATAGGTGCGAGTTTTTGCTTTATTAATTTCGACCAAAATAGAGGATAGAAGACATTAAATTAAGCTTGTAAAGATAACTATACATAATTTTTTTTTTCATTTTCTAATTTAAGGATTATAAAATTCTATTCTGCGAAGGCAGCACTTCTAAATCTGCCGAATACAGCAAGTTTTTGTGCGTACAAATTAATCTGATTTTATTAGCCAATTGCTAGGTGATGGGCCAGACATTTCTTCTTTTTGTATCTTTATTATTTTCGTTTATTTATTTTCTTTTGTACCGGATGTTTCTTATGCTATTCATGAGTGATAACCGACTCCAGAAATTTGTGAAGTTCAAATAATAATTTTTTTTTTCTAATAAAAAAACTCACATATAGCTAGAGCAACCCTCATAAATTGCAAATACTAATTTGTCAAGAATTAATCGGATTGAAACTATAGCTTCATCTTTTGCAAGGATTGAAATGCCTGCAAGATTCATCTCATAATTTGTATCACTTAAACATATTATTGGAATTCCAAAAATGATACATTCTCGGAAAGTTATATGTTCTTCTTGTCAATCAACAATAATTACAACATATGGTACCATGTATTATATATATTTAGATATGTTTGCAAGTGAGATAATGTTCTCCTCATCATAGCTGTGTCTCTTTTTGGAAGTTTTGTTCCATCCTCAAGTCCCTGAACTTGTGAAGTCTTGTTTCCATAATGGACTAATCCATTAACATACAATCGAGTCATTTTTATCAATATAACTACACTAAGCCCTTGTTGCAGCCCGTGCTACTGAATTTATCCTTGGTCCGAACAATAGAAAATTGTTTTCTCTTACTTGCTCCACCAAAAACTAAATCAAAATTTTCCAATAAAAAAGCTAGCAGTTTCAGTAAGATGAATTCCTTTACATTCGTGGAAATATAAGGTACTATCCTAGGAGATTATTAAAAACTGTGAGATATGCTTCTCCGTCTTGCGATGGGCGTTCAAGAACGCACGGGCACTTTGTTTCGAAAGTTTTTGCCGGTTGACAGACATCATGATCGATGTGGGGTCCCCAAGACGTACCAAACTATAATGATTTCACCCACCAATTTTTTCTTAATTCTTTATCATTTAAATTCGGGGTTTCACATTGAGTGAAACTGATAATGAACTTTTTTTTGTTGGCTTAAAGCAAACCAAATGTGAACACTGACTTAATTACTTAATTAATTATTTTTTTTTATTGTCAATTCTAACGTAAGATTGAAACATGTCATATATCTCATTCAATTCAGGCAAAGACGTGTAACATTCTATCATTCGTATCTAGGTGTCTTCATGATGTCTTATTCTGTCTTAAGCAGGTTTTATTATATGGTATTGACATTATCATGTAGCCGATTAAATTATAACGAGTCCAATTAGACAAATTCGTTGGCCGACCGTGTAATAGGTATGTTAATAATTCTCGAACTGATTGAGATTATGTGAACATGACCTCCATTCAAATTTGATAATGGTTGCAAATAATCAGTATCATTCTTCTTTCACGTGATCCATGTGACCCTCCACTTAACCTAATTTATATTGAATTGATTAAAGAATTTGAAGATCTTAAACTTGTTGCGTTCTCTTTCTTTATTAAGTCAAGTAAAGGGCGGAATCATTCACTTGAATCCTGTGAAGGAAAGGGACGGATTAATCTAATTAGAATTAGACATGCTCTAACCTAGCTTACATAAATTATAGGTGGTGGTGTGAACACCGATTGAACAAGAAGGATAACATGTTTAATGAACCTTAGGTGGAATGCTTAGTGAAATGTATTTTGCTAGGCACATCTGTGCAGTTGTGTTGGATTGTGTCTACTGGAGAACTAGATTCGGACCTAATCAGTAATTTAACACCAATTTTTCTTTAATTCACAAATATAATTGCCATGACTTTTACCATTTTTCTATGGAAGGTGTGCAGAAACAATTGAAAAGGTTACCCACCCCACGGTGGACGCACTGGTTCGCGCCCTGCCCCCTCATCCGGGAGGGGAGGGATTCAAAACTCCACACCTCCATTGCACGACTAAAGTGGAGTGCCGTGGGAAGTGGGCCCCTGCGCTAGTACTCCCTTTGGTTTACGCTGCCGGTTGCCCGCTGTACGGTGGTTCCAGAGTTAACAAAAAAAAAACAATTGAAAAGGTTATTAAAGTTGACGATACTTCTTTTAAAAATCAAGAACTTGTGATGACATGCATGATAGAGTTTAGTGTGTGAAGCAGTTAAAGTCTACGCTTAAATCATTGCAAGGGACACGTACGTCCATAACGAGAACTTCCGCTTTGAGTCGTGTATCCCGGTGAAGAGATTTTCAAAATGCGATGGACTGTGCCATGATCCAAGACGAGCGAATGAACCTCAAAGCTTTTAAGGGCTTAGAGTTTCTTGAGTACTTTAGAATATTCTTAAGAGTAATATGAGAAATGTACATTATTCTAGAGTATTTTTCTAATTGATGCGATAGTTTGTAAATGGGGAGATGGAATTTTCACCGTTAGATTAATGAGAAATTTACAGTTATAATTTATATATATGTGTGTGTGCCTCCCCATTTCATTTCTATTATCTCATAAGCTTTATGATTCTTATGAGTGTGGTGAGAAAAGGAAGAAATTCCTAAGATCGCACAGGTAAGAGAATGCTAGGTCAATTGGCCATGACACATGATTATACAGTATTGCTTGTTAAATAAAAAGTTTAAAATTTGCAAGTGTCATATTTATCTTGTCATAGCATTAAAGGTCCTAATTGTCACACTCGCCCAATACTAGATGGACCTAATTTGTACTTGTGGAACCGCAACACCAGTGACGGTGCCCCTTCTGCACATTCTTGATTTCTCTACAGTGCCTTCTCGTTTTCCTTCCTACGAGAAATGCTATATTTATTAATTTTGGATTACAAAATGATATGGCAAACTATAGTTGGATATCGACGTTGGTCCATTTACTTAAATGTCCAAATAATTATTATGTATACCCATTTTGCAAACTCTTCTTAATATACCTAGTATTACTCTTATATGCAAAATATACTAGCGATTTGCATACGCAGTGAACATGAGAAAAAAATGAAAAGTGAAATGAGTTTGGGCAAGGGACATGGTCAGATTAGCAGTTGCCCCATTTATATTCAGCTCTACATAAACCCAAGAAAGCCACTTGAGTGGTGATTTGGATCATGTGCATTAAACCTACAAAACTTTGTTTCTGGTTTAACTGATTGGTCGATTAATGTATTGGAGTTGAGAAAATTCGAGTTCGAATCATAACACAACTTCAATTTAAAGCCAAGCCTGAGATCATATCAGCTACTTTGTTGCTCAAAGAGAGAACCGTAAATCATCTTGAAAATTATATCTCGATCTCATCTTGAAAATTATATCTCGATCTGCAAAAATATGTACAAAATTAAAAAGAAAAAAACTCTTAATTGCTAGACCGTTCTTCTTAAGATCTCCAAAAACAAAAACAAGGAAAAATAGCATTACAAAACCCATTTCTCTCTCTCTCTCTAGAAGAAGAAGAAAAATTATGGCGAGTGCTTGATCACTAAGAAAATTGGATAGATTTGTTTCTGAGATGGAGAGAGAAGACAGAAGCAAAAGAATGAGCCAACCCAACCACAATCCTTGCCTTCACTTGCCCTCTCTTCGGGATCGGACGGCTCGAAATCCTCCATGACACGCCTCCACCGTTGATCTTGCCACTCCTTGAAATCGCCATCTCCCTTCTTTTTCCTCTTCTTCTTCTTGGCGCTTTGAAGAAGCTTTTGGATATGGAGCTGGAGATGAGTGACGTGTTGAGGAGCTTTAGTGAACGCTTAGCCTTTGCTCGTGGTGAGGGGCTGTTATATAGAGATGGAAGTTTTCCACTATGCCCTTCAAATTCATTATAATTGAAGTGAGCCCCTTCGCTTTTGAACTCGTCTGTTTTGCCGTTTTTGACCTCACCCACCAACTCTTGTGTTGTCTAAACAAATCATTAATAATAATTCAAGAACTGATTACATAACCAAGTACGTAAATATCACATGATGATTAAGATGATAGAAAGGTGAGATTGTTGGATTAAAAATTCTGAATGCTTTGGCGTTAGCAATGTAACTTTGACATCCCTTTTCCTTGTCGTATTGTCATCTTGTACTACAAATGAGTGATAAATTTGTCGATTATTTTGTTTATTGATGGCTTCTGTTTTAAGCAAAATAATGTGTTATCTTTCCCTTTTTATACATGATTTTACCTTATTATTTGAGTTGCGAATGATACTTTAAACTTTTTTAAATAAGATTTTTTATGACATTAATCATCATCAAAGTAGAGGATGGCACAATATTAAAGAATAAAAGACTCATAAATAAGGTTTCTTTATTTATTTATTTTTTAATATAAGGAGCATAAACATTATTCTGCGATGGTAGCACTTTTAAATCTGCCGAATTCAGCAAATTTTTGTGCATAGAGTAAAATGAATTTATTAGGCAAAGTAGATTGGGTGATGGGAAATCTTTCACAAATTTACCAAAAACACCCACTGGGAAGTAGTGAAAAAAACTCTCTCGACATGCAGAGTCTTTCTCTACCAACAATGGTAGCTTATTTCATCGCATCTGCTCTTGAACCCTAATTGTCACTTCTAAACCCATCTCTTTCCTGTGCGACCTTGCAATTGTGGTTCCGTTTCTTCTGCTTTGTTGGGTACCTCGGTGTGTTATTCGCTGTTTAGCTCCCCCCAAGTTCTCCGATGGATTTTCGTATACCGAATTGACTTTCCCAGCTTTTCTTTTTAGAATCCTCTTAGCCCAACCCAAATTCCTGCTGCGTTACATCTCACATGGTGTTCCTTTGCTCCTGTCAATCATCTGGGTCATCAATTACACTTGTTTCTTTCCTTTGCACTAAGGATCGCTACCTGTTTGTTGAATTACCACAATGTCTCTATCAGCTTCGTTAATTATCTATCCATCACATAGCTAGTACCATACAAATATTTGCATGTTGACTCCAGCTCTTACCTCCTCTGATTTCTGAATTGAGACCTTCATCATGGACTATCCTGAACAGGAAGAGCAAGTGCGACTTGCAGCCCTCTGTAACAGATTGGGTAGATTATGGTCAGCGCAGGAAATCGATTCCTGGGACGAATCGCCACCCCTGGAAAAAATTGCAGAATGTCGGAGGATATTAGTTGGTAAGGTATTCTCAAACTCCCCTATTAATTTACCAGCATTCCAGAGTACCATGCAAAACATTTGGCGTACCGATCATGTGGAAATTACTCAGCATGAAATGGATATATATGTGGCGAAATTCAAGTTAGAGAGTGATAAACGGAGAGTAGAAGCGGGAGGACCTTGGAGATTCTCTAATAATTTGGTGATCTTTCAATCTTGGAAGCCGAATACTCCATTCCACTGTTATGATTTTTCTAAATGTGCATTCTGGGTTCATGTATTTGGACTTCCCCTAGAATGGTATACAACTCAGATGTTAAACAGAGCTGTCAGGAGTATTGGAAGAATGCTGGACGTTAAGTGTGATAACAAAGAAGGGACAACTTCGAAAGTGGGTCGTGTTAGGGTGGAAATTAACCTCAGTGATCCCTTAAAAGCTGGCCAACTCATTAGAATTGCAGGCAAAGCACTATGGTTAGACTTCAAATATGAACGGCTTCCACATTTTTGTTATTCATGTGGACAATTGGGTCATTATGCCATGTACTGTCAGACCATACCTTTTACTGACGCCAAAATGGAAGGAAAGGAGAAGATGGCCTTTGGTCACTGGTTGCGAGCTGAAGTTAAAGAGCATAGTCCGTACTGGAAGGCTTTCTATGAAGGCACCCCTCCCTCTGAAGAATCTGATGAAGTTATCCCAGAAACTCCTCCCTTTCTCACATCTAAAGTTCCTGCTCTACCTCCTCCTGAGGAAGTCACCTCTAAGGAAGATAATCCGGTAGTTGCTGAACGCAGGAGTGTTATTACTACTGATAAGATTCCGCTCTCATCAAAACAGAAAGGTATCCAATCAGTTTCTCATGGAAAGGCATCTAGTAACTCGATTATAGTAATGGACACAAATGTGACAATGTACCATAACTTACCTATTCAAGAAACAGGGCAGGGTGCAAAACTGAAACATGATTTTATAGCTCTTCCTATTCCATTGACAGCATCTGCAAGAGGTGTACCAGACCCGGTCCTTGATATTGGGGCATATGCGTGGAAAGGAAATCAGGTTCTCTTACCTAATGAGTCTCTGCAAAACCCGACCAGTATGCAACAGGATTCTATTATCCTTCATACTTCGCCAGTACTTCCACTTCTGGAAAACACTCATGCTGGGTCTCTGCTCCAAAACTTGGTAACAACAGGACAACATATAACTCATACACAAAAGCATAGTTCCACGGATCAACAAAGGGTGTCATCATCTCTGAAGCACAAGAAAAATTCCAGACTATCTACCAAACTAGGGAGTGCTAAGAAACTGAAAAGGTATAATCCATATGATTCTCATACCTCTGCATTTGCTGAGCTGAATGAAGCATCCCTTTTAGAAACTCCTGTTCAGGCTGCTGAAAATGCTGGCCAGTGGGTTGAGGTGGCTTACCCCAAAAAGCCACCGTCTGATAAATGAAGCTCTGCTGCTGGAACTGTCAAGGACTGGGCTCTCCCCTGACAGTTCAAGCTCTCAAGGCCCTAGTGGTCAAAGAGAAGCCCGATTTGGTCTTTTTGATGGAAACGAAAAACAGGGAGGAGCTAGTAACTAAAATTCAGCGAAGACTCAAGTATCCTAATTCTTATATTATCAATCCTACAGGCATGTCAGGGGGTCTAGCAATGTTTTGGAGTTCTGATATTAATATCACTGTGGAATTTGCGAATCAGAATATGATAGATACCTTTTGTTCTAAGAATAGCAAGCAAATCTTGATGAAAATCACATGTGTTTATGCGCCAGTCAATTTTCATGATCATCAACTTCTTTGGAGAGCTCTTTCTCAGCTTTCACATATTAATAATCTCCCTTGGCTGTGTGTTGGCGATTTTAACGACATCCTCTACAACTGGGAAAAAGAGGGTAAGAGGTCAGCGGACTCACTTCGCATGCATTATTTCAGAGAGATGCTTCATGACTGTAAACTAATGGATCTTGAGAGTAAAGGTTGTGCATTTACCTGAATGAACAACCGACAGGGTGGGGACTTGGTGAAAGAACGGTTGGACAGGGCTCTTTGCACTCTAGATTGGCGACTCATTTTCCCTGCCGCGGAGGTTTTAGTGTTACTTGCTGTTGGTTCTGATCATAGCCCCCTGGTCTTATCTACAGAGGCTAAACGGCCACGATCGAACAAACCTTTTGTCTTTGAGGCCTATTGGTTACATCACCCGAACTGCCGCAACATTGTTACTGCTGCTTGGGCTTCAGCTCCAAGTGATAGTATTAACCTGCCACAGAAAATCAAACTAGTAAGTGCCGCTTTAAGTAGGTGGAGCCGCACTGAGTTTTTAAATGCACAATCACACATAGCAGATTTATAGCAGCAACTACAGGCACTGACAAATCACAGCCAAGATGGATATAATTTCCACAAAGCTTTTCAGTTAAAGGCAAAATTACAACGTGCATGGCAGCAGGAGGAGCAGTACTGGGCAATGCGGTCTCGATTACAGTGGCTGCAGTGGGGAGATCAAAACACATGTTTCTTTCATGCTACAACTATTCAGCGCCGACAGAGAAATAAAATCAGTTTATTACAAGACCATCAACAGCAATGGGTAAGAGATGAAGCTGCTCTTAAGGATATGACTTTAGATTTCTTCTCTAATCTATATAAGACGACAGGGTACAGGAATTATGACCCAATTCTGAATCAATGCTTGTCCATCGTTACACCGGAGATGAATGAGAGGTTGACTGCTGAACTAATGATGGAGGAAGTCCAAACAGCTGCTTTTCAGCTGGGCAAAACAAAAGCCCCAGGCCCCGATGGGTTGAATGGCATTTTCTATCAATCTCACTGGGATATCATTAAGAAGGACCTTTTTCTGTCTGTCCAAGTTTTCTTTCAAACTGGAATACTGCCTTCTGACCTAAACAAAACAATCCTATCCCTTATTCCCAAAGTCCCTAACCCCGAAAGCCTTGACCAATTTCGACCTATTAGTTTATGCAACTATGCGTACAAAATCATATCCAAAATCCTTGCTAATCAACTTAAACCCTTCCTGCCCGTCTTAATATCCCCAGAACAGAGTGCATTTGTGGGTGGCCGCCAGATACAGGACAACATACTTATTGTGCAAGAGGTGCTGCATCATCTTAACACCAGAAAGCGCAAAAAGAAATTTCAAGCGTTACTCAAGATTGACATGAAAAAGGCTTATGACCGAGTGGAGTGGGATTTTCTTAATGATTATCTTATTCAGCTGGGATTTCATTCTACTTGGGTTCGATGGGTAATGCAGTGTATCTCCACTATCAAGATTAGTGTTAAATTTAATGGGGACCAGCTTCAATATTTTCAACCCTCTCGCGGCTTACGTCAAGGTGATCCCCTATCTCCCTATATTTTCATTCTCATGGTAAATCTACTATCAACTCTTATTCATCAAGCGATTGACATGGGACAGCTAAAAGGAATACGGTTGAACAGGTGGTGTCCTACTCTTTCCCACATTTTCTTTGCAGATGATGCAATCTTTTTCTTAGATGGGACTGTTATAGAATGCCAGAATTTATCCAATATCTTGAATCAATACTGTCTTGCTACTAGTCAAGAAATTAATAGAAATAAATCCGGTCTTTTTCTAAGTAAAGACTGTCCGACTAGTCTGAAGGATAATCTGGCACAACAATTTCGAATACCAGTACTTCACAAGACTGGCAGATACCTTGGAATCCCGTCTCACTGGGGTCGTTCGAAGAGAGATATGTTTTCCTGGATCCTAGGGAGAGTGAATTCTAAGCTAGATGGGTGGAAAGAACATCTTATGTCTAAAGGGGGAAAAGAGATTTTGATCAAAAGTGTTGTTCAAGCTATTCCTCAATATGCAATGTCTATCTTTAAAATTCTTGTGTCTATATGTCGGGCAATTGAACAGAAGATTGCGAGGTTTTGGTGGCAAACTGATAGTCGAAAGCGGGGTGTTCATTGGAAGGGTTGGGAGCTATTAAAGAAAAGGAAGGATCAAGGGGGTCTAGGATTTAGGGACCTTATTGCATCTAATGAGCTTTGCTTGGTAAAAGTGCATGGAGACTACTTCAAAATCCTTTATCTTTATGCAGTCGGCTATTCAAAGGCCTTTATTTCCATGCCCTAGACTTTATACATGCTAAAAAAGGCCCCCGCCCATCGTGGGGTTGGCAAAGCCTGCTTATAAGGAGGGATTCTACTCTGCCTAAACTGCAATGGTCAGTAGGGGATGGGTCTCAAATCCGTATCAGAGAGGACTGTTGGCTGCCTCGAGGAATTTTAGGAGGCCCTATCACCAGAGAAGAGCCACAAATGGTGGCCGACTTATTGCTACCTAGTCAGAACAAATGGAATGAAGATTTGCTTCATCAGTTTTTTGATGAAGACCTTATCAAGGAAATTCTCAGCATCCCGGTGTGCCCAACTTATGTAGACGATAAGCTTATTTGGACAGGGACTACCAATGGTCAATTAACTGTGAAGAGTGCATATCAGCAAATTCATCAAACAGACATCCACATTCAGGACAGCAGACCATCCTCTTCTTTCCAACTACCTTTAACCCTATGGAAGCAAATTTGGAAACTCCATATCCCACCTAAGATTAGGTTCTTCCTTTGGTCCATCGTTCAAAATGCCCTCCCATCAACGGTTAATCTATTCCACAGACATATTAGTGCAGATCCTATCTGTAAGGTGTGTGCAACTCAGACTCCATAAACATTAGAACATATTTTCCTTCTATGTCCGTGGACCTCGAACATATGGTCTCACCCTAGGGTTCGCATACGAATTATACCTTCTCAGATCAAGCGTATTGAAGAATGGATAGCTGACAGGTTTGAGGAAAATCAGTACTCACCAGGAATGGACGTTATTGCTGTTCTCCTCTGGCATGTCTGGAAAGCACGCAACAGATGCCTATTTCAGCACCAGCAGCCAGATCCAATTTTTGTTGTGGAAGCGGCGTGGGCTACCTCCAATTTGCACAAGCATCTGTCCTCGAACATTACAGGATCCATATCCCCTCACTCGGCTCCAGGATCGCTGTGGAGGCCCCCTGATCCTGGTACTTTAAAAATCAACATAGATGGAGCTTTCAGCAGTGGTAATATCTCAGGATCAACTGCATATATTTGTCGTGATTATACTGGTGCTATGCAAGAAGGGTTTACCTGTACAGCCACAGCAAGTTCTGCTTTCCAGATTGAAGTCCAAGCCTTGAATATCGCGCTGCGCCATCTTCTGCGGATCGGGAAGGCTGATGCGCCCATTATCATCGAGACGGACTGTCTCCAGGTGGTTGATGCTGTCCACGACCCTCAGAAGACACCATGGGAGAGCCGCTCGCTGCTTGCAGAAACAACGGCCTTACTCCCCTATTTTTCTCATCTTCTCATTAGGTTTACAAGAAGGGATACGAATGCACCAGCAGACTGGGCTGCCAAGGCCCATTCTCGCGAGTCCCTCTCTTTTGTTGAAGTCTTTCCCCCTCCCCCAGCTTTGTTTCATTTACTGCTTACGGATGCTGTTAAAGCTGGTTGTTTTTTCAGTGTTACTTTAATGAAATGGCTCTTTCCGATCAAAACAAAAAAAATTGGGTGATGGGCCAGAAATCTCTTTTTCTCACTGTAGCGTTATTACTTTTATTCATTTATTCATTGTTTTTGCTTTTGTTGGATTTAAATCTATGCTTTGTCATGTGATGTGCTTCAAGAACACGTGGGTTTTTGTTTCGAAAGCTTTTGGCCGGTTGACAGAAGTCATGATTGATAAGAGGTCCCCAAGACAGACCAAACCATGTCCTCTGCTCCAAAATCTCACCCACCAATTCTTTTTTTCTTAACTTTTATTATTTAAATTCGGTTTCACATTGGGGCAACTCGTAAAGAATTTTTTTGGTTGGCTAAAAGACAAACCAAATGAGAACACTGATTTCTTTTCTTTGGTCAAAGTGAACATAAGGAATTAAAAGGTTCGACCAAAAAAAAAAAAAAATCGTAATATTTTATCTTATTCTGTATTAATAGGTTCCTATTTTTGTTATGTAGCAGATTTTTTTTTGTTATAACTCCAACTAGGCAAATTCCTCAACCAATAAGGCATTATATAAATTGATTTATAGAACACACAAAAAAAAAAAAAATTATTTGAGATTGTGTAAATGTGACCCCCAATCTATAATGCTAATTTGGGAAAGAATCAGCATCATTTTTCTTTTCACATGACCATGTGACATTCCACTTAAATTAATCAATATTGAATTAAACACAAATGCAGTTTTCTTTACATTTCCATGTATACTGTAGAGAGAGAGAGAGAGAGAGAGAGAGAGAGAGAGAACTTGAAGATCTCAGGGTTGTTGCCATTCACTTTCTTTATTACTAAAACAAAAAGGCAGAATCACCAATTATAGTCAGGGAGGACAGGGAGAGATTAATCTAATTAGCAATTAGACATGCTCTAACCAAGCTAATATAAATTATAGGTGGTTCTAAACACTGATTGAACAAGAAGGAAAAAATGTTCAATGAACCTTAGCTGGAATGCTTTGTTTAAATATTTGCTAGGGACATCTCTGCAGTTTGTATCGGATTGTGTCTAGTGGGAATTAGATTTGGATCTAATCATGTGTAACTTTAAAATTTAAGCCCTACAATTGCACATGAATCTACAGGCTTTCCTTAAAGACAATGCTTTCCTCCATTATTCCCTTCAATTGATTTGTAATCGACAGTCCCTAAAAAAGCATATTACCAATGAGGGGTCTATGATATAAACTAATAATTTTCAAAGGTAGATATACTATCCCACAACACAACCCTTTTCTTGGCCTTATAAGGGATTGCATGTTAGTCTCCATAAACCATTAATTAATATTATAAAGCTTTCAGCTCTGAAACTTTCTGAGCCATGAAGTAGCAAGTGGAAAGGACAAGAAAAAAGTGTTTAAAAAGCCATATAGAGTGTATATATGAATTCGGAATTCTCTCAAACTCTGGTCTCATTCAATTTTCTGGAGTAGTCACTCTTATATAGGCGAAACATCTGCCATAGAATACCAATCATAAACACTATATCAAACTTCCTAATTTCATTAGATGTAATACTTTTAGTCATGACTTATCTTTTTATGTGACAATTATGGGTGACCATGAGTGGTAATCATGTCATGTCATGTAATCTAACAAAACAATTGTCCCAACTTGTTTAGCAACATGACCTATCTTGACCTGTTTATATTTAGTTCAATAAGTTTTATGACAATAAATTGTCTATAAATTGTTTTTAAGTATGGGTCACAAATTACACCATACAAATACAAGATTTTATGAAACCCAGGACTTTGTAAGCTTAAGGCTTTAACATTGATGAAGATATGTCGGTCACATTTTGTACTACTTGAAGTTTTTATGTAAAACCAGGACTTAAGAGTATTTGTATGGTGTAATTTGTGACCGACACAGCATAACTAATACAGTATGTACAATGTGCATATCTTCATCAATGTTAAAGCCTTAAGCTTACTAAGTGCCGATTTTGTCTATTAGTTATGAAGACATTCACATTGTACAAATATAGCCTTTCCAAGGAAGCTATGAAGAGGAAAAAGAGGAGCCAGAAGTAGCATTCCATTATGGGAGTTCGCATTAGAAATCTAAGGAAGACCATATATATGCTTGGCAAAATTGAGATGGTATTCTGTAGGGCCTAAACCTGCCAACTCCATTGGGAAGTCAAGCCTTTTTGCATCTGACATAGCTAGTCTATCTAGCACAAATGACATCCTCTCCAATTCAAATTCTTTATTTTCATGGACACTTTAACTGGTGTATATAGAAGAGAAACAATATGGCAATACAGCAGTATGGTACACTTCTGGCTGGTCTATATGACTGTTGGTTGAGTTAGGGAAAAAATTTCCTAAGGCACCAACCTTGTATGAAAGTTGATAGTGATCTATCACGCCTATGACTAAAGTCCCTCTATTCAACTGATATCAGTTCGGACTTCTTTATTTGCAACCAAGTCACCTCTCGATTTCCACTGGTATAACCTTCATTCATTCATAGTTTTTCTGTAAAACACCAACTCTTTAGTTCGACATTATGTTCTCATTTAGACTTTCAAGCACTTCACCCCTATATTTGTCCAATTCCCCATTGAACTCAAATCGAGCTAGGTTGGCAATTACAAAGGTTCTCTCGGGAAACGGAAGAACAGCAAATTTGGGAAAACCGAAAGAAGTAAAACGAGATAAGGTCAATGACTCAAAGGATGCACAAAGCCATCGTTGAAGAAACAAACACGCTGAATTAAGAAGAGAACTTTCTCTAATCGAAGCAATTACCAAGGAAGACTGTCCACAGCCTCTGCCAATTGAAGCGATGAAGCACCACCTTCGAGTCCTCCGTGACCATCGCCAGCAAATCCTTCTCCGGATTCCACTTCGCCATCTTCAGCTGCCAATAGGAAATCAAGCAAACTTCAAAAACCAAGTCGGAATAATCAAGTTGACTGCCCATTTGGTTGCAAGAGAACACTGGGAGCTGAACCTGAGAAGCCAGCTTGTCGAACTGAAGCTGAAACGGAAGCACGTGCTGGTCCTTCATCGGTCTCCATAACTAAAAAGCTCTGCGAGCAGCCGAAAATGCAACACCAATACTGGAACAAATCGCAAGGGTGCGAGCTAAAAGAACTTCCGAAGGATAGAGCTCCAAACCCAGAGGAAAGCTCGGGGCTAGATAGGGAACGGTGGCTGTTGAAGAGCAGAGATGAAGAATGGAAGAGCGAGAGAGCGAGAAAAGTCCACTTGAGTCCGAAAGTATGCGGAGAAAACTGCAGAAAAGGAAAAAGCGGGAGAAAATAAGGAGAGAGAGAGAGACTTGATTACAGGGCAATGTGGAATCACTATATGCAAACAACCTTTAGCATTCCAGGATGCACTGTCAGAGTTTGGAGAAGTTCAAGAAACATCGAGCTCCTGATCCTTTGATGATTTTGATTCCTTTTAGAAGTGCCTTGCAAAAGCTCTCTTGGATATTCCAACATTTATATCAGCCAATGGAGTGATAACTGAATCCTGCCAATGAGTCAGATTAAATCAATCCAACGACTAATCAGAGGAAATCAATCCAACGACTAACATTAATGAATTACTAATGATACTCCGAAATTTACGTATCTCTGTTTGTTAAACTCGATATTCTTTTTGAACTCTTTGGATCCAATAACGGGGCATCTAACATCATCAACCACAGAATCTTTTATCAATTAAGATAGTGTATTCAACTCAAGAAGCTTACTTTTAGGGACATAGTATGATTCTTTTCCTTATTATTATGTTCTATTCATGCATTAAAATTAATGCAAGAAAATTTTCAAGTGGCATATAGGATACCGAAAAGTTTTCTCAGGAAACTTGTGGAAATGCTTCTTGTGCTTTTCTTTCTAGCAAGTAAACGAACTAATAAGAGCTTATGCACAATATAAGGAATTATTTCATAGTACAGCCGACAATGTCAAAAGACATTCTATATGTTTTGCTTGGCTCATAAGTTTAGGCATTGACAGATGGGTATACCAACTCTACAAACATCAAGATGCATTCTTTGGGATAATCTATCATTAGCCTTGGAGTAGGTGTATCCTAGATTCAAACCAAAGGAACATGGATCCATAGTCAGAAAAATTCGAATTGCAATTTTCTTGATTGATCCGAATAATTCGCAATGCTTGTACTTTTACTTCCGCCCTGTTTACTAGTTCACTCACGAAAACACCACTAGGAGAAGAGCTTGGTCTTGCATTTATCATTTCTAAACTAACACGATTACCTTAATCAGCTAATGCAAACAATTCTATGAGATAAAATGTGTGGAACATAATGGTTGGACAAATTTTATCCCAAGTTAGTAGTGTATGCATACTGAGGGATGCCCTATCAACATGCTTCTTTTGCACCTTAAATTTACTCTTAAGTGTACCTTAGAAATATACAGTTATGAATTGCATGGTGTGCATAGAGCAAATTAAAACCTCACATTAGAACTACCGTCATATAGCATTTCTCGACCTATACAATGACCTTTTGCATGCTATCAAATACTTGTTTACCTCAATTTTTATTCAATACTTCTAGGATTCCAGAATCAATCAAACGTCAAGAATCTTTATTTTTCAACATAAGATAAATGATCTTACTTGAAGACTAATGACAAATGATGCGCTTAGAAAGCCATTTAGTCTAATTCCGCTACTGGTATGATATGCAGAATCATTTTGCCAAAGCATACATTAATTTCCATGAACATCTCCCTCGGATTCCTTTAATTCAAGTAAGAAAACAATGATGACACTATCAACCAAGAGATAATAATGACAATATCATAAATCTTGAAAGATAATGCAAGCAAAAATGCAAATGAAAATTGGGTCGTAGATAGCAAAAGAGCGAAGGTAACTTACTTGCTTTACGTGCCTTTGTTAGAAAATGTAGATCATTTCCAGTATATTACTCATCCAAGTCGTATGTATAGTTTGATACAATTCTATTGTTGTGTTGTATGCAAATGGCTTTTTCTTGATAGATATGTATTTGCAATAATTCTGGAATTGTTTTGAGTAACTTGCATCCAATAATACTCAATTCTTCCAAAAACTCCACCTATTGAGGCCTTGAATTTCTGCTAAGTTATCGCAACCTTCAGATGTAATTCTAACTCCCAGAATTTGGAAGGTCTAGCCTTTCAATTGAAATACACCCTTGGATATATAACTTTTCTAAAAACTCCAACTCATCAAGATATTGAATTTCGGCTAAGTTTTTCGCAACCTCCAGCTTCTAATTCCTTCAGCCTCCCAAATTTTGGAAGGTCTAACCTTTCAATTGAAGTGCACCCTTCAATATTTAGTTTTTCCAAAAACTCCAACTATCGAGGTCTTGAATTTTACAGCCTCCAGCTTTGAATTCCTTCAGCCTCCTTGATTTTGGTTGATCTAGCCTTTTAATTGAAGTGCACCCTTCAATAATTAGCTTCTCTAAAAACTCTAACCTATCAAGGCCTTGAATTTCAGCTAAATTTTTGCAACCTCCAGCTTCTAAGTCCTTCAACCTCCCGAATTTTGGAAGGTAAAGCCTTTCAATTGAAGTGCACCCTTCGATATTTAACTTTTCCAAACACTTTAAACAATCGAGGTTTTGAATTTTGACTAAGTTGTCACAGCCTCCAGTTTGCAAATCCTTCAGACTCCCGGACTTTGGAAGGTCTAATATTTTAATTGAAGTGCACCCTTCGATATATAGCTTTTCCAAAAACTCTAACCCATCAAGACCTTGAATTTCTACTAAGTTTTCGCAACCTCCAGCATTTAATTCGATCATTCTCTCAGATTTTGGAAGGTCTAGCCTTTTAATTGAAGTGCACCCTTGGATATATAAATTTCCCAAAAATTTCAACCTATTGAGGCTTTGAATTTCAGCTAAGTTTTTGCAGCCTCCAACTTTTAATTCCTTCAACCTCCTGGATTTTGAAAGGTCTAATATTTTAATTGAAGTGCACCCTTCGATATATAGCTTTTCCAAAAACTCTAACCCATCAAGGCCTTGAATTTCTGCTAAGTTTTCACAACCTCCAGTATTTAATTCGATCATTCTCTCAGATTTTGGAAGGTCTAGCTTTTTAATTGAAGTGCACCCTTGAATATATAAATTTCCCAAAAATTTCAACCTATTGAGGCCTTGAATTTCAGCTAAGTTTTTGCAGCCTCCAACTTCTAATTCCTTCAACCTCCTGGATTTTGGAAGGTCTAGTATTTTAATTGAAGTGCACCCTTGATATATAGCTTTTCCAAAAACTCTAACCCATCAAGGCCTTGAATTTCAGCTAAGTTTTCACAACCTCCAGCATTTAATTCCTTCATCATTCTCTCAAATTTTGGAAGGTCTATATTTTAATTGAAGTGCACCCTTGGATATATAAATTTCCAAAAATTCCAACCTATCGAGGCTTTGAATCTCAACTAAGTTTTTGCAGCCTCCAGCTTCTAATTCCTTCAACCTCCTGGATTTTGAAAGGTCTAATATTTTAATTGAAGTGCACCCTTCAATATATAGCTTTTCCAAAAACTCTAACCCATCAAGGCCTTGAATTTCTGCTAAGTTTTCGCAACCTCCAGCATTTAATTCGATCATTCTCTCAGATTTTGGAAGGTCTAGCTTTTTAATTGAAGTGCACCCTTGGATATATAAATTTCCCAAAAATTTCAACCTATTGAGGCCTTGAATTACAGCTAAGTTTTTGCAGCCTCCAACTTCTAATTCCTTCAACCTCCTGGATTTTGGAAGGTCTAGTATTTTAATTGAAGTGCACCCTTCGATATATAGCTTTTCCAAAAACTCTAACCCATCAAGGCCTTGAATTTCTGCTAAGTTTTCGCAACCTCCAGCATTTAATTCGATCATTTTCTCAGATTTTGGAAGGTCTAGCCTTTTAATTGAAGTGCACCCTCGGATATATAGCTTTTCAATTGAAGTGCACCCTTTGATATATAGATTTTCTAAAAACTCTAACCTATCGAGGCCTTGAACTTCGGCTAAGTTTTCACAATCTCTAGCTTCTAATTCCTTCAGCCTCCTGGATTTTGGAATGCCTAGCCTTTTAATTGAAGCGCACCCTTTGATATTTATCATTTCCAAAAACTCCAACTTATCAAGGCCATCAATTTTTGCTAATTTCTTACACAATTCAGCCTCTAATATCTTCAAACTCCCAGATTCTGGAAGGAGTAGCTTTTCAATTGAAGCGCACTGAGAGATTTTCAAGCTTTCCAAGAATTTCAACCTACCGAGACCTTGAATTTCAACCAAGTCATTGCAATCACAAACATTCAATATCTTCAAACGCTTGAACATTGGAAGGTCCAACCGTACAATTGAATCACAGTGTGCAATGGTCAAGCTTTCCAAATATATCGATTTGTCAAGACCTCGAACTTTAAATAGATTCTTGCAATAGTCAATGGATAAAGTCCTTAGATGGTTAGACTGTGAAACATCCACTATTTCAATAGATTCACAGCGATGGACTTCCAAGATTTCCAACTTGAAGGGATTGTTTAGAGATCGTGGAAATTCTGATTCTTCAATGTCCGTTTGTGCTGATGGAAGCTCTTGGATGCACTTTAGAAATTTGCATCCATGAACTTGTAGTTCCTTGAGATGGGTTAGGTGGGAAAGTGAAGGCAATTTGCAACTTTGACAAGTGAAGCCCAAATATGTTAAGCTAGAAGGAAGGTCTGGCAGCGATTGGAGCTCTTCGCAACCAAGAAAATTGAGGCGTTGCAAGGAAGAAAGATCACACATGCTTTCGAGCATTTCACCTTCAGATTTCTGCAATCTATAGCTTTTAAATTTCGGAGCTTGCTCAGCCTCCCAATACCATTGGGTAATTCTTTTATACCACTGAAAGAAATATTTAGAATTTCTAGATTTTGCAATGATCCTATGCTATCTGGTAATGCATGAAGGTTTTGAGTATCTTGTAGAAGGAGTTGCTCTAGTGCTTCTAATTTACCTATTTCTGCTGGAAGCTCCATAAGACTCTTACACCAACACAAATTTAAGCGAAGGAGGGCCTTCATGTCTCCAATTGAAGAGTCAATTTGTTGCAGGCTATAACAATGATTAAGGATCAGAACCTCTAAATTTTTAAAACTTGAGAGGAAATGCGTATTTTCCAAGGAATGACAATGCGTAAGGTCGAGAACTTTGAGCTTCTCTGCCATCTGGTAAAGAAAAATGATTGTCAAGGGGTTAGCCTAGAGTGATTATGATTAAAAAAAAGCATGAAAGGAAAAAAAAAAAGAAGAAGAACTGTTCTTACCATAAAGGAACTCCATCCTTCCCATTTCTCATTTATCATGCTATGTGACAATTCGAGTACAAGTAATTTCTTTGCATGAAAATTGTTTACTTCAAAATTCATGGGACATTTTTGCCATCGAAGCCATCTTAACCCCTCAATTGAGTCCTTAAAATCTCCACTGAGACGTGCCCCCTCCACTTGAAGGAATCTTAGACTCTTCAAATTCTTGAATTGTTTTTCTACGTAAATGTCGCCATCTTGCTTAGGTGTTTTGCCGGAGCCTTCTAGGTTGCTTTCACTTAGGATGACTACCTCAATCTTTTCTGTTCCCTATAAGCAAGAATCAACATTCATTAGTACTATATCCCATTATTTGTTCATATTGCTGTTGACATGCTTTAATATATTCAAGAGACTAGCAATGTGAAGACATCATTTTTTTTAACATCACTACATAGTATTGACATTTTGAGATTAGGCCATAGACATTTGGATCTTAAAAAGAATTATGATGTAATGGCTTATAAAGTAAAGACTTTACGACTTGCTACCATACTAGTTAGGACATGCGTGTAATGCACAGAATTTAATCAAATTGCATTGTGCAAAATCATAAGTTGATTTGATCAATTTTTAATAGAAACATATATATATTTCTCTCTATAAATTTCGTAATAATTTCATGTATATTACTCGACTATGCTACTTATGCGATTAATAAAAAATAACATATACTCTTATTTTCCATTGGAGTAATAACTAATTACAAGAAACAGAATATTGCGATAGCAGTTATATTAATATAGTACGTACTTATTATTTTACTAATAGTAATTGAAATATTGTTAATTAATTATTTTACCAATTATATTTAAATATGAAAATAATATTAGTTATATTAATATTCTCTACAACTTATTATATTATCATTAATTTTTAGTTTAACTATAGATTACAATTTTATTTAATCATAATCATAAATAACTGAGATACTCAAGTATAAATATATATAACAAACAGCCCCTAATAACTTCGATGTATAGTAAAAGAAATAATTGCTGAAAGTGCAAAGCATTTTCGAAATGTGAAAGTTGAAGCTATTCTTGGCTAACCCCCCTTTCCCCTTTCCATTTTCCCCACTAGAGAGAATAGTAATATCTAATTTATTTTTGAACAAAATGAAGAAATAATTGCTTCATCAGAATAGATTGGAAATAGAAAATGTGTCGCCAGATTTCACCAAAAATAAAAAGAAAAATAAAAAAAAACGCTTATGCATGACAAGTCAAGATGTAATAAAAAAAAAGTTCGTGGATTTCATCATGTCAGTTTCAAATTTTGCTAATGTATTCATGTATGCTCATAGGTGGACGACGTAATAGTTTGGCAAGGAATCAGATCTCAACATCTAAAAGGAATCCAAGAGAAGAATAACTAAAAAATAAATAAATATATAAAATCTTCAACAGAAGTAATCTATTCACGTCAGTCATTTCCCCCATAAACTTCTCTCTCAAATATCAAGATACCCTATCTATCTTCAAAATTTCTTTGTGTGGTGTGTAACGTTTTTCGCTTCAAAAATTCGATAGCTATAGTTTGGCCACATCTGAAAATAAGCCCAACCTTTTGTACTTGGAACAAAAGCAGCAAAACCTTTCAAACGTCCATAAAGCCAAACTTTTGGCATTTACGACAAAACAAAAATAACTTTTCACAGTTAATAAAAATAGTCCAACTATTTAACTAAAGAACAAAGCCGACACCTATTACAAATTTCATCCATTATCATCGTTAAATTGCCATGAATACCCTACACTACTCACTGTGCTAATGTATTCATCAAGCCATGTTCTAAGTAACACTGATACTAACACACAATATGCAACACGACTTTTCGAGACGTCGTTTCTCAAAAAGCAAAGAATTCCGATGCTTTGGAACTTATTGTATATTAAATGTATATTTTTATATATAATAAATTATCATTTTTATGATTATTTCAATCAAATTAATTTGATTCAAATTCACAAATAATAAATAGTAAAAAGTCTAGAATAAATTTACACTAAAAACATTAATCGACCATTTATTAATATTATTCATTGTTTTAATCTAACAAATTCAACTATATTCCAATAATTCGTAAAATTTGAATAAAAAACAAGCAATTCATATTTTTGACTTGTGTTTCAGACGTGCCAGAAGAGAAGAGAAAAAAACTTAAGGGGATGAATTGTATCATGGGAAGTAAGAGTCAAAAGAGAAAAGAAGACCAGATTTTTTTTTCTTTCCCCATTTATTTTTTTTATTTTTTATTTTCATATATATACATTTTGATCCATTATTTACTAAAAAATTTTAAAATTGACCTCGCATGTCGGAATCACATGCCGAAGCAAAATTCCAAGTATTAGGAAAGTTGACTAGGTTTGGATTTTTCAACACGTGTTAACCGAGCGTCAAAGAGTGTCTAAGAATGTCGAACACGTGTTGAAATGTTTGACACAACACAAAAGCTCTCGGAGAATGTAGGTACTTTCTAGGCCATGTCAACTCACACCAAAAACGATGCTGTGTTTTATTTTATAATCTTGTTAATAAACTTTTCTTACAAAATATCTGGCTTTTTGTTATAAAAAAAAAAGGAAAAAAAGAATAAATTTGTGTTCATGATTAACAAGCTATACAAGATGATGCCGGTCGATTTAAAGTGACAATACGGAGAATTGATGGTGGGTGTCATTTTTGTCCCATGAGTGAAAGGATGAGTTTGAAAGGTAAAGTTATTTCCGTCCTATATGCAAGGATGGGCTCTTTTTATGATAGTACCATGAATTAAGAGCAAATCATGCAAAATTACTGAAATATTATATAAAAATGTACCCTTTTAGTTGCAAAATTTAGTCATACCATTTTATTTGTACATAAAATATAGAGCATATTCATTTTTCTTTTGGTTGGTTTAGTTTATTAATTCATTTAGTACGAAAGACATAATAAATAGACATTGGCTTTGAATTTGTAAATATATGAGATTATACATCGATCGCACATTGAGATTGCAAATAAGTGGTAGTCTTTTTAAGATAAATCTCAGATAACTCTACAATCTAAGAGAGAGCAACCTTCCTACTTTCTAATCACGTCAAGGACACATTCAAGGCCAATGATGGTAGAAGGTTCTCTATTCACCAGAGCAAGCAGTAAGCAGTGGACCAACAATATTACTCTATCGGTAGACATGGACCAAGAGAGCAAAAGAATGAAACGATTACCGAGAGCAAAAGAATAAAATGATTACCTTATTTTCCTTTAGCACTTTCTGGACTTCCTCGGAGTCCCATAACCTACTACGGTTTTGAGGCTCCCGTTGGTTTTCCTCTCGAACTATTTCTCTACCAAGATCTCTTAGTTGGTTATGCATTAGGAGCTCATGATCATCTCCAATTTGTATTAATGACATGAGTTTCAATGCTTCAATTCCCTCCTCAGGGAAAAAGCCACAGGCATCCCACATATAAGATGCGATTCTCTTGTCAGTACCAATGAAAAAGCAAGCGATATCCAAAAATATTTGTTTTTGCTCATAATCTAATACTTCATAACTTATTTTTAACTTTTCTTGGACATCCATACGAGGGACTTTTTTTAACTTCTTTATTGTATCTCTCCATTGTATTAACCCTTTTCCACACAATAATGAACCAAAAACCTCAAGGGACAAGGGAAGCCCTCCAGAGATGGACACAACTTCTTGAGTTAGATCCTCATATTCCTTTGGAGGAGAGTCCATTCGAAACGCATGTTTGCTGAACAGAACTAATGATTGATTATTATCCATTTCCTTGTGTTCATAGTCATAGTCCACCCCAACTTCTTCAAGAATCCTCTTGTTTCTAGTGGTAATAATGATTCTACTTCCCAAAGAAAACCAATCACGATTACCAATCAAACGCTTCAACTGAATGACATTATCCACATCATCAAGTAGAATGAGGACCTTTTTACCTTTAAACTTGGAGTCCATGAACTTAGTCCCTTCATCCTCATTATGAACTTTATTTTCTAACTTCAATATATCATTGATTAACTGATTCTGTAAATAATGTATGCCATTACGCTTCCATGATTCCCTTATATCAGCAATGAAGCTATGATGCTCAAATCGATTGGAGAGCTTGTTGTAGATGGTTTTGGCAAGAGTAGTCTTACCAATGCCTCCCATTCCATAGATACCAACAAATAGGGTGGCATGAGATTTATTATCCACAAATTCCATAACCGTCTTCACATGACTATCAATTCCCACCAAATTCTCGGAAATAACCAATTCAAACTTTTTCTTCAGTTCACTCAACACTTTTTGGACAATCGAATTCACCAACTTGGCTTCATACCTATCAAATGTGACAAGAGTTGAAATATGTGACCACAGTAATCCTAAATTGTTTATCTGTTGAGAACACAGAATATATAAATCTGGTAATAAACAGAAAAACTTTAAGAATCTTTTTGTCATACCTCAATGTATATGATAAGACTAAAGTGGGAAATGCCGGTGTTTGCTTCACATGGCGTGCCCCATCCAACTATTACTCAACATAGTTTATTAAGCCAGAAGAAACTTGAGGGTATGCTTATGAATCTTATATATTGGATATATCATGGATTTGAATAATACTTTAAATGTGTTATTAGTTAACGATATTACGGGATGATGCATACGTGACTTTGAAAATTTTCTAGAGTGTTTGAATAAGTAAAAACCCAATAAGCCAGCCCATTATGAGAGTCAGCCATCAATCAGTAGATATCCCAACTTTCGACGCAATAGGATTTCAGGCCCTTTAATTCTAATCTAAAAAGTCATACAGTGTGATATTGTGAACTACCTAAATGCAATTGAGGAGATTTCTTCTTGTTTGTGCAATCTACAAGCTTGCAAGTTTCTACTCAGGTTGTGAATTTAGTATCATTCTATATTGGTGTTCTTATCTGTTTTTTTGCCTCTAGGGATGATTACAAGTTGTACTTTATTTTCCTTTGGAGCCCTTACGTTCTATGATTTCAATTGGTCTAATATTGATTTTATAGGAAAGTAGAAGAATAATTTTTACCCAAAATAAGAACTTTGCTTCAATATATGCATATGCAATAAAAATTACTTTTTGAAGATGGGAAATTCATTGAAAATCATATAAGAAAAATAATTCCATTTTTCCTTTTCTTTTCTTTCATCATATCTAACCATTGAAACTTTCTACAATCTAAAAAAATATGATTTAATAAAATTGGGAAGATAAAAGTAATCACAAAGATTAATGGAGCAATAAATAAAAAACTAACAAGTTGTACTATTAATCTCAAATAAATATGTAATTGATATCACAAAAAATGACATAAACAATTAAAAATACAAAAAATTTTGTATATATGAGTAAAAATTCATTCAAAACTTTTTATTATTCAGGAGAATGGGATCATAACAATAGAATCTATTATTAGATTGGTCAACATCATTAAAGCAATAAACTATAAAAAAAAAAAAAAAAGAATAACTTGTAGAACTCATGCATCGCTGAATCTTATTGCCATCAAGATCTTACTGTTTTTAATATTATAAAAAAAAAAAAAAAAAGGACGAAAATGAAGCAGGTGAGAATCAAAACAACCAGTAAACAGCCACACATATTAAAAGAAAGTAGAGAATGTTTTGGTGAAAACTTTTACCCTTTGGCTTCGTATCCTTTCAAGGTGCCGACTTCAAGGAGTGATTTCTTCCATTTCTCCAAAATCGTTGGGTCGGAACGCCTCTCAAGCAAACGCTTCTCACGCTCATGGAATAAGTCTCCAAAATTCCCAGTTTGATATTTCACGTCAGCTGGTTTAACTTTATAGAATATAGGCAACACTATTTGCCCGTTATTATTCTTGCCCTCCATTATTTGGACCAGTTCATCGAGGCACCAACTGCTTGTTCCATAACTCACAGAGAGAATAGGAATCAGGATCTTACTATTCGTGATGGCTGTCATAAGCTCTGGTCTGATGTCCTCGCCTTGGCGGAGCTCCTCATTATCTCTGAAAACATCAATTCCTGCGTTGAGGAGCCCACGGTAGAGATGATCGGTGAAGCCTTTTCGAGTATCTGGACCTCTGAAACTCAAAAACACCTCATAGCGATTTCCAGTTGACGCAGTCAATGAACTAGATCCATAGAAATTAGTTTTTGTAGGAGACAAACTTGGTACATCGTTACTAGTTTCCATCGAAGACGAACTAGATCTACCGGAATTAGTTTCTGTTGGAGACGAACTAGATGCACCGTTAATAGCTTTTGTTGGAGACGAACTAGATGCACCGTTATTTGTTTTGTCGGCGATGAACTAGATCTGGTGGAGTTAGTTTCTATTGGCGCAGTTGAACCAAATGCGCTTGTATCAGCATCCTGTGCATTTTCACGCACACTAGCTTTCTTCTTATTGAGAAAATAGAACGCAGGCCCGGAGAGAAGGATCAGTGCCACGAGCTCGGCGGAAGATTGCCCAAACTTGTGATGATGTATTTCGCCTTGGCTCTGACTTTGCCCTTGATTTTTGCTTTCAAATCTGACGGAGAAGCAAGCTGGAATGGCTCTCAGGAAATATGAATGCCTTCTTGTTGCCCATTCTCTTGTGGTTTGATTTATACAACGGAACCAGTCGGTAGCCAAAGTCAAACTTGTCGACTCACAAATAATTCATTAACTGGAACTGCAGCCACATGCTTAGAGTCACAGGAGAATCCAAAGATAAGAGATAAGGTCTGTCAAAATTTCAACCACATGTTTGGAAGAAGAAACGTGGATGCGCAGGAAACACTGGAAAGTTGGGGAGAGAGAGAAAGAGAGAGAGAGAGAGATTCGTCCGGTCCAAGTTGCACACTTTGACAAGCAATGACATTACTTCGTTTATTTCTAACATTACTCTAGCACCCAACGTTTTTATCGTACACTGTTGACGCCTAAATTTTAATTAGGTTATTAATTTGACCTTAATTTCTTTATTTATGTAATTTCCCTTTTTCGGATAATAAACATAATAAATAGCAAAAACAACAAAAAAATCAATAAAAACAAAAGAAAACAAAAAATTGGCAGCCAGGCCCAGCCCCCTCTTTTTCTTTTTCACGCAGGCCCAAGGCCCAGCCATTTTCCCCAAAGCCCGGCCCCCTTCTTTTCTTCTTCTTCCTTCTTCCTTCTTCCCTCTTCTTCCCCCTACGCCTCTGCAACTCACGCGCGATGGTCGGCGACGCGCGCAAAGGACGGCCTACGGCCGAGGGGAGTAGGCCGACGTCGGCCGGAGAAGATAAGATCGCGAGCGCCATCAATGCTGAGCACGCTTTGCTGGATGAGCTCGGATGGGACGCCGGCTCAGCCGAGGAGAACCGCTCGGCGTGCGAAGGGGACCGGCGGTCGAAGCTCCGTCGACCGGATTCCCTCGCCTATAAAACAGCACCACCTTCGTCGAAGAACGGCACGAGCGAGCTCCGAGATCTTCCCACTGAGAGACTTCGGGGGAGGAATCGAAGAGCGAGAGAGAACTCGGGCCGCGAGCTCGGCTGACCTCCCACTGAGAGACTTCGGGGGAGGCCGCCGGCGAGCGAGTCCGAGGAGGTTAGATCCGGCCGGTGGAGGCTCGGATCTGACCGGAGTGAGAGAGAAGCGAGGTCGGAGGAGGCGAAGGAGTTCTGGATCTGCGAAGAGGGGCGGAAGAAGAGGTCCCCCCGACGCCGCTGCTGTGCCGAATCCCGCCGTGCCGCCGTCTCGTTGTTGACACCACCAACCGAACCCAGATCCGCGAGCAGGTGAGCCTGAGGGGGAGAGATCCGAGGTGAGAGGTTAGATCTGAGTGTGAGAGGGCTGAACGAGAGGAGCCGGAGAGAGGAGAACCAGATCTGAGAAGCCGAGACCCCCGCCGAGCCGCGTCGCGACCGATCCGCTGACGCCACGCAAGATCTGGGATCTACGAGCTGACGTCGCTACCTCCTGTCACCGCCACCGTTCGCCGCCTCGTCACATACAGGTAACAGTAGCCATCACCACCGCCGGTCGTGTCATCGCCGTCGCATCTCCCCCCCTTTCGAACCGTGCCGCCATTGAAACCCCCATTACAGACCCATTATCGCTCGCCCTCGCTGTCCTCAGAAGCGGATGGTCGTCGCCGTCTCCACTGTCGTCGCCGTCGTCTCCATTGCCGTCGCCGCCATTGTCGCCGTCTAGTCCGCTGTCGCCGCCGTCGTCGCCGCCTGCTCGGTGACGCCTCGGTCCCCCTCACCAGCGCCGCGAGCGAACGAAGGAGAGAGGAGGCCGGGAACCGGGTCAGTACGCGAGGCCGTCCGACCCGGTTCCCCGTTTCCGGGTAGGGTTTCCCCGGGTCGGACCTGCACTCGTCGGGCCGGTTTCTGAACTCGGGCAGAATCATCCATTATAGTCAGGGAGGAGAGGGAGGGATTAATCTAATTAGAAATTAGACATGCTCTAACCAAGATAATATAAATTATTGGTGGTTCTAAACACTGATTGAACAAGAAGGAAACCATGTTCAATGAACCTTAGCTGGAATGCTTTGTTGAACTCTATTTGCTAGGGACATCTTTGCAGTTTGTGTCGGATTATGCCTGGTTTGGATCAAATCATGTGTAATTATAAAATTTAAGCCCTAAAATTGCACATGAATCTAGAGAGTTTCCCTAATGACAATGCTTTTTCCTTCATAATTCCGTTCAATTGATTTGTAATCGACACCCCTCGACAAAATCATATTACCAGTGACGGGTCTTTGGTATAAACTAATAGTATTTAGAGGCAGATATAATATCCGACAACACACGGCCCTTTTCTTGGCCTTATATGGGATTGCATCTTGGTCTCCATAAACCATTAATTTATATCATAAATCTCTCAGGTCTCAAGCTTTCTTATCCATAAAGTGACAGTGGAGAATAACCCTAAGCTTTTAATGACATCAAACTTTGAGGATGAGAAAAAAAAGTTTTAGAAAGCCATAGAAGTATATATGAACTAGAAATTTTCTCAAATGCCGGTCTCATGCAACTTTCAGGAGAAGTCGCTCTTTTATAGGCGGAGCTAATCTAAAAGATGTGCTTTCAAGACAATAATACATCGTATTGTAAAGACACGATCACATGTGCATTCACAAGATACTTTTATAAGATGAATGGACAATAATAAAAGTTTCTCGGTCGCCATGAACAAATGCAATGAACCTTGTCCCACGGGGTATATAGTACAACTAACAGACTAAACGCAGATTCTGATTGAAACGTTCGTGATGGGGCACGATCTCCATCATCTAAGGTAGAGAATCATCATAAGCTTTTGGACTAGTGCGGCCCAATTGTAGAGATAAATTCCAGCTGTGCTCGACTCGTATTACTCTTGCATATCGTTTTCCGGGACAATGATGGTGCAGTCTCGAGACCAAATGAAAGGATTGCCAAAATCCTGCCAAAAAGTCGAACTTGGAGTATTTCTTGGCATCAGAAAGGCCGGATGGTCTTTTCGTTTGGCAAAACGAACTTGTCATCATGGAGAAATTGATTCAAAGGCTGGTAGTTGAGAACATCTGGTTTGCTCAACTTGCTTGTTGATGTACAAGGTTTTGCTTAACCACTAAGAATCTGTCGTGTCAATTAGTCCTTGTCGGACTACCTCTTTGCATTCCTTCTGAGCAAGTTGTTCATGCTCAGGATTCATGCCAGAATGGCTTGCTTTCATTCTTAAACACATACCTACTTTTCTCCGTTTAAAAAAAAAAAACTCCCTGAGCTATCACCGCCATCACTCCTCTGCCTTACTTTCGTCGACTCCGATGTATTGGAGTTGAAAGGATTCGAGTTTGAATCATAACACAACTCCTAATCAGAGCAAGCTTGAGATCATATCAGCCGAAGTAAATGAATATTAACTACTTTGTTGCTCAACGAGAGAGAGAGAGAATCACAAATCATCTGCAAAATTATATTTCGTTCAAATCTTAGGTGAAAAATTAGGTGCTAATATGGACTACTAAAAAACTTCCACTAATCATTAAGCATTTTAGGATACATGAAATTCTTCTATACTCACACTCTAGAGGCTCAACGTCAACAATGCAATAGTATTTCATCACTACTAAGATAGATCAAGACAAATAGATCAAGAAACCCTAACTAAGATTGGAGAAAATGAAAGACAATTTGAAGAAGGGAAAAGTGCCAAAAAAGTCCTAAACCTTTTGACTTTGTGCCGATTTAGTCCCTAAACCTTTTATGTTGTGCGATTCAGTCCTTTAGGCCAATTTTGGCCGGATTTTCTTGGCTGAGGCAGAGGGGGCGGGTGACGTGGCTTTGATCGGCGCGTGTACAATTTTAATAATATTTTAATATTTTTAAATATTTTTATTTTTATTCTTTTCTTTTTTTCTTTTCGTTTTTTTCTTTTTCTTTTTTTCTTTTTCTTTTTACCTTCTCATCTTCTTCCTCTAACCGGTCGCCGGAGCCGGGCGACCGGCCGAGGCGAACGCCGCCACCTCGCCAATGGCCGCGAGGGCGGCCTCAAGCCCGGCGGGCGAGGCTCGCCCTCGCGGGATCCGGCGAGGTCGAGCCTCGCTCGCTCACCCGCGCGAGGCCGCCCTCGCGGCCCGGGTGGCGAGGCTCGCCCCGCCGGATCTGGCGAGGGTCGGGCCTCGCCCATGGCCGGCGAGGGCAAGCCCCGCCGGCTCGGCGCGAGGCCCCGTGGACTCCTCCCCGGCCTCCGTTCTCCGACCCCAATCTCGCCCTAGAAATTTCCTCCCTCCTCCGCTCGTCGTCGTCGTCGTCTCTAGGGTTTACGGGAGCTCGGGGTGTCTTCGGTCGCGCGGCTCCGCACCGGATTTTCGCTGTTTCTCCGCGCGGCGATTTGTCGGGGTGGGGGTTTTGTGATTCCTGGGTTCTCCGAGGCGGTGGCCTCGCGCCGAGCCGCGGGGCTCGCCCTCCGCGGCCATGGGCGAGGCTCGACCCTCACCGCATCCGGCGAGGCCGAGCCTCGCCCGCCGGCGCGAGGCCCCTCGCGGCCCGGGTGGCGAGCCGACCGGCGAGGTTGAGCCTCGCCGGCCATGGGCGAGGCTCGATCCTCGCGAGATCCGGCGAGGCCGAGCCTCGCGCCACCGGTGAGGTGGCGGTGAGGTCGACCTCGCCGCCGTCGCCTCGCCGATCGCCCGGCTCGGACCGGGTGGAGAAAGAAGATAAGAAGAAAAAAAGAAAAATAATAAAATAAAAAGAATAAAAGAAAAGAATAAAAATAAAAAGAAAAAATAAAATAAAAATATTTAAAAATTTAAAAATATTAAAATATTATTAAAAATTGTACACGTCAACGCCGATCAGGCCACGTCAGCCGGCCGGCGTCCAGTCAGCAAAATCCGGTCAAAATTGGCCGGAAAGGACTGAATTGGCACAACATAAAAAGGTTTAGGATTAAATCGGCACCAAAAAAAGGTTTAGGACTAAATCAAGACAAAGCCAAAAGGTTTAGGACTTTTTGGCACTTTTCCCATTTGAAGAAGGTTTTAACGAAACATAACCAATCAACTCATAGGTCTTGGTCTCATGAACAACATTCTGAAAATTGAGCCAATTCAGACAACATTTAACCTTTGAATCAGGACCAGAAAGTCAATTCTCCTTTTTCTTCTTGAGACCTCTCATCTCTCTCTCTCCCTCCCTCCCCTACTCTTCACTCCACGAACAGCCCCTCTTTATTATTCTTTGGGTTAATATCATGAAAATCCCTTAATTGATGTACCTATGATAAAATTATCCCAAATTAATTTTTTTAATATAAAATATTTCAAATTAATATACTTGTAAGAAATTAACTCCAAACTAATTCTTCAATCATAACAAACCACAAACTGATACATCAATGCTAAATTTATTCGAAACTAATTTGTTAACCATAAAAAACCCAAAATTAGTATATTTGTTACAAATTTACTCTCAACTAACTTCCGTCATATTTTACCACTAAATTTGTTGATATGGATGAGACATGATAAAGTGGTATGGTGATGTGACAAGTTCACATGGAAATCCATAGAGTTAATACCACAAAAAACCCTAAATTTGTCATGAATGTACTATTAAATTTTTCATAAATGTAGTTTGAGATTTTTCACAGTATTTATCTTATAGAAATCCAAAGCTTCTCTGTACAAAATTCTCTCAAAAAAATCATTGTTCCTAAGACTGCATGAGTAAGGAAACGATAAATCAACCAGCCCATGACACATGATTAATGCATAATCGCTTGTTAAGTAAAAGGTTCAAAGTTCGCAATTTGCATATATTTGTCATAGTTACCTTGCCGTAGCTAATTATACATAGTCGCTCGTTAAATAGGAAGTTCAAAGTTCACAGTTTGCATAAATTTATCATAAATTGAAGGTCCTAATTATCACGCTCCCACGATGCTAGATGGACCCATTTTGTATTTGTAGAACTATACCACCAGTAAAGGTGCCCCTTCCGCATACTCTTGATCTCGCTCATGTATAAGTTTGGCTTACAAAATGATATGACAAACTATAATTGATACTGACGTTGGTCTAATTGCCTAAATCTCCATCCACAGTCTACCAAATAATTATGCATACCAATTTCGAATACCAATCTTAACATACCTAGCATTACTTTTGTAATATGCATAATATACTAGTGATTTGCATATGCCGTGAACAAGAGAAAGTAAATAGAAGTGAAATGAGTTTTAAATACCAATTTAATTTTCTGGGTGATTTTTCTCTTCCTCTTGATCGAATGCATACTTCACAAATAAAATTAAAGCGTCCTACTGTGAAAGGTTGGCCAATTCTAGCTAGGGACAGTGCCGATTTATTCCGTGAAGTTATAATGACTCTACTTCTTCTGAAGATGTCTCCTAAAAAATCTCTCAGTCCCACCCAATCATCCCTCCTTGGTTTCCACACATCGTCCATTACAAACAAATATATTTTGTTCTCCTTGGTGCTTCTTAGGCAATCTTGTAGCATTTCAAGTCAATCATATTTTTCTTTATAACCAAGAGACGCGATGATGTCTCTTATTATCTTCTTAACTTCAAATTCTACTGGCATGGATAACCAAACTTTGCGATCAAATGCTTTATTCATGGGCTTCACTAGATGGTCAATTAATGTACTGGAGTTGAGAAAATCTGAGTTTGAATCATAACACAACTCCTAATTAGAGCAAAGCCCAAGATCATATCGGCTACTTCGTTGATCAATGAATTTTTAACTAATTTGTGGCTCAAAGAGAGAGAACCGTAAATCATCTGCAAAATTATATCTGGATATGCAAAAATTTGTACAAAAGTAAAAAGAAAAAACTCTTAATTACAAGACCGTTCTTCCTAAGATCTGCAAAAAACAACAACCAGGAAAAACAGCAGTACAAAACCCATTTTTCTCTCTCTCTAGAAGAAGAAGGAAACTTATGGCGAGTGCTTGGTCACGGAGAAAACTGAGCAGATGTGTTTCTGAGATGGAGAGAGAAGATGGAGAAAAAAGAATGAGCCAACCCCACCACAATCCCCACCTTCACTTGCCCTCTCCTGGGTATCGGACGGCTCAAAAATCTCCGCGACATGCCCCCACTGTTCATCTTGCCACTCCCTGAAATCGCCATCGCTCTTCCTTTTCTTCTTCTTCTTCTTCTTGGTTCTTTGAAGAAGCTTTTAGATCTAGAGTTCGAGAGGAATATGTGTTGAAATGCTTTAGTTAACACTTAGCCTTTGTTCCTGGTGACGGGTCTTATATAGAGATGGAACTTTTTTCAATATGCACTTCAAATTTATTATAATTGAAGTGAGGCCCTTTGCTTTTGAACTTGTCTATTTTGATGTTTTCAACCTCGCCCACGAATTCTCACGTTGTCTAAACAAATCACTATCTCAATAAATCCTAGAATTGCTTACATAACCAATTATGTAAATGTCACCTAATGATTAAGATGATAGAAAGGTGAGATGGTTGGATTAAAAATTGCACACACTTTGGCGTTGGCAATGTAAGTTTAACATTTCTTTTTCCTCATCGAATCGTCATCTTGTACTACAAATAAGTCATATAATTTGTCGATTACTTCGTTCATTGAGGACTTACATTTTAAGCAAAATAATTTGTTATCTTCCTCCGCATGATTTACCTTATTGTTTGAGCTGCAAACGACACTTTAAACTTTTATAAGTATGAGTTTTTGTGATATTATCGTCATCAGAATAGAGGAAAAATACTTATAAATAATGTTTCTTTCTTTTTTTAAAGTTTAAGGAGCAAAAACATTATTCTGCTATGGCTGCACTTTCAGATCTGCCGAATACAGCTAGTTTTTGTGAATAAAATGAGGTGAATTTATTAGGTAAAGTAGATTGGGTGATGGGCCAGGAATCACTTTCTCTTTTTGAGCTTTATTACTTTTATTCATTTATTCATTTGCTTTTACTTTTGTTGGATTAAAAGCTGTCAGAAATGCTTCTTTTGTCCTGTGACGTGCTTCAAGAACACGTGGGTTTTTGTTTTGAAAGTCTTTGACCGGCTGACAGAAGTCGTGATCGATATGGGGTCCCCAAGACGGACCAACTATGCCCTCTACTCCAAAATCTCAC
Organism: Eucalyptus decipiens; assembly: GCA_014182575.1. Lineage (NCBI taxonomy): Eukaryota > Viridiplantae > Streptophyta > Magnoliopsida > Myrtales > Myrtaceae > Eucalyptus > Eucalyptus decipiens. The sequence goes on along the minus strand of CM024613.1, from coordinate 47,812,577 downwards.
CCACCAATATTTTTTCATAATTCTTTATTATTTAAATTCGGTTTCGCATTAAGGAAACTCGTAAAGAATTTTTTTAGGTCGGCTAAAAGCCAAACCAAATGTGAACACTGACTTCTTCTTTTTTAATTTCTTTTCTTTGGTCAAAGTGAACATTGTCTTTGAAAATGTCAATTCCAATGTAAGATTGCAACATTCGACCGAAAAAAAAGAGGTAAGATTGTAACACGTCTTATCTCTTACTCTGTCCTAAGTAGATTTCTATTATTATTATGTATCTAATTTAATTATAGCAAGTCCAATTAGGCAAATTCCTCGACCAATAAGGAATTATATAAATTGATGCGCAATAGGGACATTAAAAAATTTTCAAATTGTTTGAGATCATGTAAACGTGACCTCCAATCTAATTATGCTAATTGTTGGAAAAGAATCGGCATCATTTTTCTTTTCCCCGTTCGATCATAAATTCTCTCTCGCTTGAGAGCTCTCTCTACCTACTATGGTAGCCATCCCTAAACCCTAAAAATCCACTCGGCTGAAAAACCCTAAATCATAAAACTATGCGTGCTTTTTTAGGTCAGACTCATCTCGTCTTCTCCTGGGTTCGCTGTTTTTGTCTCCTTGCTAGCTTTTGGTAAGGAATCGTCCAGACCCACTCTGTTCTTCTCCTTGTTTTGCGGAAGCCAAAGAAGTTTTGGAGGTTCTAGAGGTTTCAATGAATGGGGCGACAGGCTTGCTAGATCTTCGGAATAGCTGAAGATGTTGATGCGCCCTGATCCATTCCTCTGTAAGTTTTCTTTTGGGACTGATCTGGAGTCTCCATTATCTGGGAAAATATAGTTGATTGGGGTCATCCGAGGGTAATCTTGCAATGGAAGGAAGGCAACAAATGGGTAAAACCTGGATTTGATCTCTGGCTTTCTTGGTGATTCTTCATTGCTGCTCATTGGGAACTCTTAATGGATGAATCTGGGGAAAAAGACTATCACCTAGCCTTACTGTGTAAGAGGCTAGGGAATCTGAAAACTGAGGTGGATGCACCGCCTCGAGAAAGAGTCATTTCAGCAGAAACACTTGATGAATGCAAACGCACGATGTTCGGGAAGTTGTATTCGGGAGGAAATATAAATTACCAGGGCTTTATTTCTACTATGACGCGGGCTTGGAAGGTTGATTCCCTGAATTTTGCGCAACGCGAATATGATATCTTATCCTTTACCTTTGAATTTGAAAGTGATAAAAACATAATATTAGCCAATAGCCCATGGTCTTTTTCGAGTAATTTACTGATATTAAAACCGTGGGAGCCAAATAAACCAGCGCAATGCTACAAGTTTACAAGCTATGAATTTTGGGTTCAAGTGCATGGTCTTCCGATTGAATGGTGTAGTGAAGAGATTGTGTCTCTTGTTGCCCAACAACTAGGGGGGTAAAGGAAGTAAAAGTGGAGAAAAAAGGTGTGGCTTTTTAGAAGGTGGGGAGAGCTAGAGTTGATTTGGAATTGGAAAAACCCTTAAAACCAGGCATCTTATTTAATCTGGGAGAGGAGAAGGTCTAGTTAGACTTTAAGTACGAGAGGCTACCTAGATTCTGTTATTCATGTGGACGGGTTGGGCACTTTACAACTAATTGTGAAGAAATCCCGTATGATGTGGCAAAAATTGAAGATAGAAAGAACAACAAGTTTGGCAATTGGCTAAAAGCTGAGGTAAAAGAAAATAGCCCCTTCTGGGAGTTATTTTATGATGAAAAGGTGGCTAAAGAAGAGGCGGAACCACAGGAGAACAGTGTCATATCTTCTCATGATACTCAAATTGTTATATTCACAGGAGAGCAAACTGAAGAAAACAACTCAGAACAACCACAATCTCAAAGCAGGGCACAAATGGATGTAATATTACATGACATCTAACTGGAATAGCAAAAAGAGAAAGGAAAAGGCATCATGAATACCGCTGAACCAGCACTGCAGCTGCAGCAAGCTGAATTCTCCTCTTCCTAGAAAAAAAAACGGTTTTAAAGAAGGAAAGTCGGATTGTGAAAAGCTCTCCAGCAAAAAAATTAAAGAGATATACTCATTATCACTCTTCAGTTGCTGATTTGGCAAGCTTGGATGAAACAACTTTGCAGGATACTCCTATCAGTCTTTCCGAAGAAACCAGAGGAAGGGCTTTGGTGGCTAGCCCAAATAAGCCACCGGTTCACAAATGAGAGCTATATGTTAGAACTGTCAGGGGTTGGGCACACCACTGACAGTTCAGAATTTGAGAGCCATGGTGGCTCAAGAAAGGCCCAATTTAATTCTGCTCATGGAAACAAAAAACAAAAAATTAGTGGTAGATCGTCTTAAAAGAAAACTGAATTTTCAAAACAGTTATGTGGGAGGAACCGAAAGGCATTGCGGGGGATGGCGGTGTTATGGGATACGGAAATAAAGGTGGAAATGGAGTTCAGCTCTCAAGAAATGATAAATCTGACATGTTTTGATTATGAGAGCAATATAAAAATGCGGCTAAGCTGTATACATGCTCCAAACATATATGGGGAGAGACTACAACTATTGGAGAAGTTGAGACAGCTTGCATCATCGAATACACTCCCATGGGTGTGTATGGGGGATTTCAATGAAATTCTTTATTACTGGGAGAAAATGGGCAGAAGAATGGCAGAAAACTCTAGAATGCAGGCATTTCAAAACTGCATCCATGACTGTTCCTTAATGGAAATTGAATGTAAAGGGTGTACATTTACCTGGTCCAATAACAGAGAAGGGGCTGATCTGGTTCAGGAGAAATTAGATAGAGTATTCTGCTCAATGGATTGGCGGGTAATGTTTCCGGAGGCTGAAGCTTTTGTCCTACCAGCTGTGGGCTCTGATCATAGTCCACTTCTTGTGGTAAGCAGTGCCAAATTTGTCAAGAAACAAAAAGAGTTTAACTTCGAAGCCTTCTGGGTTGAAGATGGTGAATGTTAGGAGATAGTTGATGTAGCTAGTATAATCACCTAGAGGGGGCTGAATAGGTACAACAACAATTTTTCGAGATACCACTGTAATACTAAGCAGATAATAGAAATGAAATACTATTTTGCTTAACCAAAATGAATTACGATCAAAGTAAAGTAAAGAGTAAGGAAGAGAAAATTGAACACAAGATTTATAGTGGTTCGGCTTATTCTAAGCCTACGTCCACTCTTCCACCGATGACCTATCGGCTGGATTCCACTATGAACAAAAGAGATGTTACAGCACAATTCTTCCTTGATTCCACAGTGTGGATGTTTTTTCATACCTCCTCAAGGTTTCTCACAAGTATAAACTCTCTTTTGAGTACAAGTTTTTTCCGCTCAAATGAATTGACTCAACAACAAGAAGCTTCAGACTTTGGAATTCTTCTATCGCGCACTCTTCTTCGAACAACTGGAACGTCTTCCTTTTATACTCCTTTATGCCATCATACCCGTTGGCACTTACCAAAGGAATTCCTCCAATCTACCCGTTGGACGGAATCAATCAAGAAGATTATTCGAGCTATTAAAGGAACGTGTCGATAGCCCATCAATCTTATTCGCCCATATAATCAGGATCTCGGTTTCCATAAGTAGAACCTTCCACGAATATTTTCACCAATCATCGGATCCTTGATCATCGAATCAATCTCGATCAATAGATGAATCCGTCATCTCATATCCAGCCAATAGATCTTCTCCAGTGGATAAGACCAAATCCTCAACCAAACACTTTGGCTCGGATTACCTTCGTTCTTTGGATTAGAAAGCGTCAATGAGAATAGTCTTGAGTCTTGAGTGGCTGTCCAGGGAGGTCTTCGACTTTAAATAGTAGAGTCTCGCAAACCTTTAGACTAGGCGATGGAAACACGTTTTGTCGGCTTCAAAACACTTCAAGAAGATTTCTCCAACAATCTCCCCATTTTTATGGTAACAAAACTTTTCTGTAGATTTGAACAACTTTGACCCGCAAAACATTACTCAAGCAATATGGATATCTCATAAAAATTAACAACTCAACTAGACTCTGCATCCACAGAAAATAGGTTAGTCTTTTATGAGTAAGTCCATACGATAACACTTGATATAAATGCAACAGTCAATTTCAAATCCACACCCAAGTCATACTCAAAACAAATATCCAAACATATCCAAACAAACTAAAGTAAAAAAATTTAAAGTCAAAGTTCAAGTCAAAGTTCAAATGATGCAATTCTCCCCCTTTTTGTCATCATTAAAAAGGTGAGAAAAAGTCAAGTCTGCTTGAGAATACGCACAAGCTGGAAATCTCCCACAGACTGAACGATCCCTTCCAGCCTTTTCAAGTCTTCCTTCAGTTGTGCAACCTCCTCACCCTTTGCATTGGCCTGAATCTGAACAGAGAGGGCTTGGATCTGATCTTTCAAAGAAACTGAGGAAGCTTGTCCTGCATTCTGCAAGCTTTGAACCTCGCATCCCAGAGTATAGATTTGACCGCGCATTTCCAAGAGAATTTCCATAATTCTGCGAAAATCTGCTGAGCTTTCTTTCTGCGTACTCGCTTCAACACGATCTGCAGATGATGGCATATCAGAATAATCTCGCAGATTTGGTGATGAAGCATCATATTCTTCTTCAGGAAAATGAGAGGCATGAATGTCTTAAGGGGGTGGCCTGGAGAGCGGCGACTCCTTATTATCTCCCCCTGTCTCTATGCCTTCAGGTTGAGAAGAGTGATTGTCATGCTTGTCAGCGTCTTGATTGCCTTTCTCTTCAGCTTCATCTGCAGGTTTTTCTTTCACTGCTTCTTCTTCTTCTTCAACTTCTTTCTCCTCTTCTTCTTTTTCTTTCTCTTCTTTCTCCTCTGCTTCTCTGTTCTCTTCTTTTTCCTCTTCTTCTCTCTATGCTTCCATTCCTTTCTCCTGTCGTTCCGTTGATTTGGGTTCAGAACGACTGTGTCACGCCCCGAACCCCGAGACACGTGAACAACCCGCCATGGTCCTGAAAATACGACATTCCCAGGTAGTGTCGCCGACCCCATTTGTTTTATTCTTGCGCAAGCGGAACGTATTATAAAACCCCTGACAATTAAATATGGGATAGAAAAAGCGGGAAGCAAAATCACAACATAACACTTTCATAATTCAACATAATTACAAACAGAGGTCTACGGCCAACAATCTACAAAAGACTGGCTCTTAAAAATGAACTGTCCTACGACCTACAAGTCGGACACGCCCTCCAATTCTTATGACTTCGCCTCTGCAACTCCTGAATGCCAACCAAAGCTATCTAGCCGCTCCATCCACTAGGGACCTGAAATTTTGATTCCCCAAACTGGGATGAGACAATGTCTCGGCAAGTTCAACCCCTAAACTCCTATTAGAAAGAAAATATGCCTCGGGTGGCCTAACCACATCACACGAGATGCTTACCTCGCATTCTTGCCTTCCTGCAGGTTAGTACAATTCATATCCCTCAAGCACTAATAATGATAAGAAGGTAAGCCATCGAACCCAATTAATTTCACTTAACTTCACAATCACAACAAGCATTCCATGTCATCGTTATCCACTGCCACACAAGGGCACAACCTACACGCAGTCGGCTATCTACTAGCATTACGGCGTTTTAGGAGAATAAAGGTCCGGTCGGCCTCGCCACTCTGCGACCAAGCCACGTCGTTCTATCGACGGCATTTCTAGAATAATAAAGGTCCGGTCGGTCCCGCCACTACGCGTGACCAAGCCACGTCGTTCTATCGACGGCATTTCTAGAATAATAAAGGTCCGGTCGGTCCCGCCACTCACGTGACCAAGCCACGTCGTTCTATCGACAAAGCATTTCTAGAATAATAAAGGTCCGGTCGGTCCCGCCACTCCGTGACTAAGCCACGTCGTTCTATCGACATCATTTCTAGAATAATAAAGGTCCGGTCGGCCCCGCCACTCTCGTGACCAAGCCACGTCGTTCTATCGACAGCATTTCTAGAATAATAAAGGTCCAGTCGGTCCCGCCACTACTGCGACCAAGCCACGTCACTCTCTTGACGGCATTTCTAGCAGAATAAGGATCCAGTTGGCCTAGCCACCTTTTGTGACCCGAGTCTTTCAATTAGCACACAACAATTCAATAATCAATTGCACAAATCATCACTCAATTTGCAATATCAAATAATCAAATTCATAATCTGAATACACAAAGAACGATCAGCACGAAATTCGAGAATTTAGGGTCCCAACATAATTTTCGGAATTTATTTAATAATTAAATTTATTCCGAAAATTAATTAAATAATAATATCCCTATCTTTCACAATCCACGCTCAATTTATAATATCCAATCATCAATTTCAAAATCCGATTACACAAGAATAGCGATCGGCACGAAATTTCGAGCAACCGGGCTCAAAAACAATTTTTCCGTTTTTTTTTTTAATATAAATAATATTTTAATAATTTCGGAATTAATATAATATTATAAATTTCCAGAATTTCGAAGCAATTAAATAATTCAAAATTAAAACCCTATTATGTCCCATCAAGGTTTATTATTAAATAAACTCTCTTAACCTTTAATTAAACATACTTTAAATTAAACAAATATCTTAATCTAATTCATAATTAAATAAACTAAACTAACCACCTAAATACACTTAACATAAACTAAACACCCATAAAGCATCATTAACCTTCTAATTAGGGTTTAGTGAGGTAAACTCACCGGATTAGCGAACCGAGCGGACCAAAACGACGGGGACGATGCGAGGAACAATTCTTCCCAAAGCACGGCTCGGGTTCGGGGCCGGAAACGGCCCAAAACGGGCCTTGAACAGGGCTGGAAACCCATTTTTCCAGCCACCGTTCGTGGCCAAACGAAGCCTGCTCCGCGGCTAGGGGGCGAGGGAGAGGCGGCGGAGGGCGAGGGGGACGCCGAGGGAGGTCCGGCGGTCTTGGGCGGTGGCGGAGCTAGCTAGATAGGGCGGAACAGGGGGCCGGGTCGCGCGGCCGGGAGAACGCGGGGCGCGAGCGACGACGGTGGCGGAGCTCGCGCGAGCTGCGGCGCGCGGGCGGCGTCGCGGGCGTGCGACGCGGCGGCGAGCGGCGGCGGGGGACGACGGCGTGCGGCGGGAGTGGACGGCCATGGCTGTTCCAGCTTCTTCTTCTCGAAATTTCTTTGACCTTCGTACAACCATGGAAGAGAGAGGGCGACGGGAGAGGAAGGAGGAAGACGGAGGGCGTGCGGCCAAGGCGGGGGCGGCGACGGCGGGTGCGGACGGCCGGCGACGGGCGGCGTCGGGGCCGGCGAGCTGCTGGTCCGGTCCCGTTCCCCCTCCCTATCTCTCCAAGTCCCAAGGAAGAAGATGAAGATTGAAGTGAGAGGTGCTTTTTGGGGACCAATCAAAGCATTCGACACTTGTCAACACCCCATTTGCTTTGGCCTCAACCATGACATTTGACCTCACATTCCACTAACTTCAAATCTCCCACAACAATTCTCCAATGGGTCCAATTCAATTTCCGCCGGGGTCCAATTCTTTGTGCAACAATTTCTTCAATTCTACTTAATTCTCTTCAAATTGAATCTTAATCCCACTTGAATTAAATCAAATTGACCCCCATTAATTCATTAAACATCTCATCAATCAAATTTGTATTTTCCTTACCTTTGTGGCGTACTTGCATCCCAATTTCACAATCTCTGGCTTCGACTAAACGAGAATGGCCCTATTTATCCAGTCGAAATTAAAACCCGAAAATTTGGATGTCACAGACTGAGCCTTTTCAATGCCAAGGCAGAGATAGTGAGTTCATCCTCTTCATCTTTATCCTCTAAGATAAGAGTTCTTTTCTTTTTGGATGGAGCACTCATGGGCTCCTTCCCTTTCCTTTTTGATGCAGAAGATTCTTGATGAGATTTGACTGGAGTTTTCACTTTGAACTTCTCCATTGCCTTATCAAGCTCTTTCAGACGCATTTTTGTCAGCATTTTCAAACCCACCACCATTTTGTGCATGGTCGAACACAAAGAGATTGTGGAGGTTCAATGTTCAAGTGTCTGAAGATCTTGGTCACAAGACCTGAGTAAGGCAACTGACCCTTGTCCTTCACCATCGCTCTGTACATGTGGAAGAGAATGGTGTGAGGGAGAGAGAACTTTTTCCCTGAATTGATCGCGTACATCAATTTTGCCTCAAAGTTAGACACGTCAGTCTTGGATGTTGATTTTGGCCTGAGACAGTTGATCACAATTTTGTGAAGCAAGATGTTGATGGCACACATTCTTGTGTAGGTAATTCTCCCTTCTGTATTCCTGTCTTTGACAAGCTCCAGTGTGGTACGAGCAATTGAAACATTGACTGGTTGATATTGTCTTCTTTCAACCCCAATTATATCTGCCAACATGTCCATATCTACTACATAGTCTTGGTCTCGAACACTGAAGGATATTCTATTCGCATCTAAAAAGCTGAGATTTGAATAGAAATATGCTGTTAATTGTGCATAGCCGTCTGTGGTGTCGGAGCAAAATTGCTCGAGTTGAAGCATATTGAACTTCTCTCTTAAGTTCATATTAATGGCATCCAGAAAGTCAAAATCAACGCTCCTGGGGTTTATTACCCCACGTTTCAACAGTCTGAAGAACAGATCCTCCTGTTCCTTCGATTTGAACAACTCCGTTCTTTTTCCTTTAACTTTTATTTTGCAACACCCATTCTAGGTTGAAATTCACTAAACATTTTATCATCATCGTTCCCGTCAGTCGGATTCAATCCCCCTACACGAGGATCACTTGGAATGTTCGCAAGGGCTTCTTCTGCCATCCCTTTACGAGCAATTCCCAAACCTTCCATTCGTCGCAAAAAGACATACTCATTTCCATAACCCTTGTCTTTAAGGAAATCATCTACATAGTTCAGCGGAGTAACAGTGCTCTTCAAAGCACGATAGAGCTTGTAAATAAAAGAGGGTTTTTGGATTCTTACAGGGTCTGCTTCCTCGATTATTTCTTCCTCCGGTTGATGACCCACACCCTGTGGGGTAGATGGTGGAGAGTGACGTGGCTGAGAGTAAATCGGGCTCTGTTGCTGTCTCGGTAACTCTTCTTCCTCGGTTAGATCGAAATGGGTAGGTCCCTCCCTCAATCTCTGTGATCCCCTACTCGCGATTCTTGAAGACTTTCTCAAAGAAGACATCGTTCCTTGTCGTTGAAAGATTCCTTGACTCGCTTTCCCAAGAAAAGATGACAACTTTCTCGAAGATGAACACGAAGTCGAAACGAGATTGGGAGGAGAATACTTTTTAGGGTTTTGGAGTTAAGCGAAGAAAACAAGCGATCGTATATATAACTCAATTTAAAAAAAGCCAATCGACACAAAGGAAAGTGAACAGTCGTCTCTTTTTTAAAAACGATAACGCCATTTTAAATAGAAGTTATCTTTTTGAAAATGCAAGTTTCCAATTTTCACGAAAATTAAAGATAATATAAATCAATTATAACTGAACGAATGATCGTACCTTTTCGAGATTGACTATTAGAACAACTTACAGTCTATAGCCATGAATGTCTGAGTCTGAGGGTCTGAGAGTCTCTAGACTTTAACTTCTTCAAGCTTCAAAATGTTGAGTCTGGAACGGATAATATCGTATTGATTCTTCTCTAAAGGCTTCGTGAATATATCCGCTAGCTGACTCTTTGAATCAACAAATTGAATTGAGATTTCTCCATTTTGAACATGATCTCTAATGAAGTGATGTCGAATCTCTATATGCTTTGCTCTTGAGTGAAGAATAGGATTTTTGGTGAGATTAATTGCGCTGGTGTTGTCACATCTAATCTCCGTGCATGAGTCTTTAATTCCAAAGTCTTGTAGCTATTGTTTTATCCACAGAACTTGCAAACAACAACTTCCAAGAGCTACATACTATGCTTCTGTTGTAGAGAGAGCCACAATATTTTGTTTCCTTGAAAACCAAGACACTGTCCTACTTCCAAGCAATTGGCAAGTTCCCGATGTGCTATTTCTATCAACTCTGCAACCGGCTAGATCTGCGTCTAAATATCCAAGAAGAGTAAAGTCTCCCATCTTAGGATACCACAGACCGATACTTGGAGTTGAAGCAATATACTTGATAATACGCTTCGCAGCACTGAGATGAGATTCTTTAGGGTCTGCTTGAAATCTAGCACAAATGCAGATACTAAACAAAATGTCAGGTCTAGAAGCAGTAAGATAGAGAAGTGAACCGATGATACTCCTGTATAGCTTCTGGTCAACTTTCTTTCCTCCTTCATCTTTGTCTATCTTCAAGGAACTTGACATTGGTATGTCGGTCTTTTTGCACTTTTCCAGTCCAAACTTCTTGACAAGATCAATAGCATATTTTTCTTGATGAATGAATGTTCCTTCTTTCAATTGTTTTACTTGGAGTCCAAGAAAGAAGGTTAATTCTCCCATCATACTCATTTCAAATTCTTCCTGCATAGACTTAGAGAATTTCTTGCACAGACTTTCATTAGAGGATCCAAAAATAATATCATCCACATATATTTGGACAATTAAAAAGCTTTTGTTTTCCTTTTTGATAAATAGAGTAGTATCTACTTTACTTTTGACAAAACCATTCTGTATTAAGAACTTACTTAGTCTGTCGTACCAAGCTCGAGGTGCTTGCTTTAAGCCATATAATGCCTTTTTGAGTCTGAAGACTGAGTCTGGTTTCTTTGGGTCTTCAAACCCAGGTGGTTGATCCACATAAACTTCCTCATGGATAAATCCATTTAGGAAGGCACTTTTGACGTCCATTTGGAATAACCTGAAATTTTTATGACAAGCAAATGCAAGTAATAAACGAATTGCTTCTAACCTTGCTACTGGTGCGTAAGTCTCATCATAGTCTATCCCTTCTTCTTGCGTGTATCCCTTGGCCACGAGTCTTGCTTTGTTTCTTACGACCTTGCCTTTCTCGTCCATCTTGTTTCGAAAACCCATTTAGCTCCAATAATGATTTACCTTTAGGTTTAGGAGTCAATTCCCGGACATCATTAATGCTGAATTGTCTCGAGTTCTTCTTGCATGGCTTCAATCCAGCTTTCATCGATAAAGCTTTTTCTATGCTTTTGGGTTCTATTTCGTAAATAAGAGTTACAAAGACTAGACTCTTCACGCCTTTTGGATCTTGTGCGAATTCCTTCATTGATGTCGCCAATGATAAGATCTTTGGGATGACTGGACTTATGTTTCCGATTGCTGGTTAATTTATCGATTGATGGTCACTTCCTTCACTTGAATCTTCAACAATCACTTGTTGCTTTGGTCCTTCAAAGTCCGAGCCGCTTCTTGAGATTTAGACTTTGTAGAGTCTGAAGTAGGTTCAGTCTCTTCAAGATGAGTCTGAATAGATTCATTTTGTGTAGAATCTTGGAATTTGACATTCATTGATTCTTCCACTGTTTGAATCTTCTTGTTGTAGACTCGTACGCTTTGCTTGTGGTTGAATATCCAAGGAAGATGCCTTCATCTGACTTTTCTTCAAACTTACCAACTCGATCATTTGCATTTTTCAGTATAAAACATTTACATCCAAATACATGAAAATATGAAACAATGGGCTTCTTTTCTTTGAATAGTTCATAGGGGGTTTTCTCTATAATAGGTCTTAAAAAGACTCTATTGATGATATAGCATTTGTTGAAACAAACTTCACCCAAAATCGAGAAGAAATTTTACTTTCAATTAAAAGAGTTCTAGCCATTTCTTGAAGAAATCTATTCTTTCTTTCCACAACTCCATTTTGCTGAGGAGTATATGGAGAGGAGAACACATGCTTAAAGCTAGATTCATCACAGAATTTTGTAAAATCTTGATTTTCAAATTCGCTTCCATGGTCTGTTCTTATACTAGAGATAGCATATCCTTTTTCATTTTGAACTCTTTTAGCAAACTTTTCAAAATAAGAGAAGGTTTTAGACTTACTTGCCAGGAAATACACCCAAGTAAATCGTGAGTAATCATCCACAATTACTAGGCAATATTTTTTACCTCCAATGCTTTGAAGAGATCCATATGCAAAAGCTGCAGTACACGGTTAGTTGAAACTTAATTTATTGGTTTAAAGGAATTTCTTACCTGTTTTCCCAATATGCATGGTGTACATAAGTCAAATTTTTGGTATGATAAATTGGGTAGACCTCGAAGAAGCTTCTTTGCTAAGATTTTGGCTATCTGCTTCATGTTAATATGCCCAAGCTTTTTGTGCCATAAGCTCGCTTCGTCTTGGATTGAGATTAGACATTGCGATTCATCCGGTTTCACATCCAGGAGGTAGATATTTCCATGCCTTCGACCCATAAATGATCGAGTAGAGTCTTTACTTGGTTCCCGAACATATTCCCTCTTGAAAGTAGATTTTGAAACCGGTATCACATAGCCGGGCCGACACCGAGCGGATTGTAGTTGAGTCCTTCAACTAAATAAACATTGTTTATTATGAGGTTTCCAATCTTCATAGTTCCAAGTTCCACTATTCTTCCTTTGCTATTTCCTCCAAATGAAACTTTTCCACCATTCATTTGAACAAGCTTTATGAAGCAATTTGAATCTCCTGTCATGTGTCTCGAGCATCCACTATCTAGATACCATTTCACCTTTTTCTTGATAGTGACCTGCATTTAACAAAAAAGACTCAAGCTTTCTTTGGTACCCATATTTTCTTGGGTCCATTGGTGTTAGTAAGATAAACAAAAGTATTAGCCCATGCTTTCTTAACGTGGTTTCCAGACCATAGGACACTCTTTTTCAAAGTGATCGGGCTATTGCATTTTGAACATCCGAGAGCATTTCGACCTACGACTTTACAAAAACCTTCTTGAAATGATTTTTGTAAGCCTCTCTCGAGGGTCTTTGCTTAATCCTTTCTTTTACTTTAGGAAAATCAATCAAGGGAATAGTTTCTTTGTCATACCTAGACTAGACTTATTGAAGTAAGGTCTTTGAGCTGAAAGAATTTTTTCAAGTTTCTCAGATCCTAATGAAAATCTTTTTGAAACATTTGATAAGTCATTTTTTAAGAATGCATTTTCTTTCAAAAGATTATTTTCACTTTCTCTAAGAAAAGAAACATTCACGTCTAAACATTTCACCTTTTCTTTCAAAGCATTTTCTTGTTGTTTTAAGACAGAATTTTCCTTTTTGAGTTCGGAAATCCTTTTAAGAGAAGTCTTAAGACTAAAACACAACTCATCAATATACTTAGAAACCTTGACAGGAATTTTAAAATTACTTACCTCAAATTCCGTCCGAGTCCGATCCGAGTTTGAGTTTGAGTCCGATTGCGCCATCGACATAAGTTGGCATATTCATCATCACTTTCTTCACACTCGTATCACCTGGTTTCGGCTTTGAGAGCCTTTCGAGACTTTTCAGCTTTTCCTTTCTTCTTTCTCGAAGAGGACGGTTGGGTACGATGTGTCCCTTTTTCTTACATTCAAAGCGAGACTACATCCTTGTTTGATTCATCATCAACAGACTTGGTCTGATGCTTTTGAAAACTTTGTTTCCTTGGATTGAATCTTCTCTATTTTCTGTTCAGCTTTCTGAATCTTCTTATCATGAGAGCAAGCTCCTCATCGTCCATATCGTCTTCAGAATCTGTAATATCATAATCATCATTAGATTTTAATGCAATGGATTTCTTACCTTTAGGATCTTCATCTTTATTGATTCGCTCCACTTCATAAGATCGAAGAGTTCCAACCAGCTCGTCGACGAGATAGTGGCATGATTCTTTGCGTCTCTCTTATTGAAGTCTTTATATGGTTCCAATCCTTGGAGAGTCCTCGCAGCAGCTTGTTTACTTTCATGGGATTAGAAATCGGTTGACCTTGATTTTCAAGACCATTCACGATATATGTAAAACGACTAAACATGTCAGTTATAGATTCTCCTGATATCATTTTAAAGACTTCATATTGACCGAGGAGAATGTTGATTCTAGTCTCCTTCACTCGATCGTTCCTTCATAAATGATATGTAATCTATCCCAGACTTCTTTTGCTGTATCACAAGAAGATATTCGGTTATATTCAGTAGGTGACAAAGTACAATATAAAGAATAAGTTGCTTTTACATCGAGTGCTTGTCTCTTGATTATCTCTTCCTGAGTCATTTCTCTTGACTCAACAGTTTCTTTTCCTCTTTCTGAGACAGATGCAGCTTTAGGAGTAATTCCTTTTTCTACAACGTCTCATTCCAGAGGATCCTTTGATCGTAGGAACGCTTTCATCTTGTTTTTCCAGATGTTGTAATCCTTTCTATCAAAGTAGGGTGGTCTGGTATTGCTTTGCCCTTCCACCAGTCCTGGTGCTAGCATACTAGCCATGGATCTTTAACTCTTAAGTAAAACACTTCAAACAAAGTAAGTACACAAGCTCTGATACCAATTGATGTAGCTAGTATAATCACCTAGAGAGGGATGAATAGGTGCAACAACAATTTTTCGAGATACCACTGTAATACTAAGCAGATAATAGAAAGGAAATACTCTTTTACTTAACCAAAATGAATTACGATCAAAGTAAAGTAAACAAAGTAAGGAAGAGAAAATTGAACACAAGGTTTATAGTGGTTGAACTTTTATTCTAAGCCTACGTTCACTCTTCAAGACCGATGCCTATCATTGGATTCCACTATGAACAAAAGAGATGTTACAAAGACACAGTTCTTCCTTGATTCCACAAAGTGTGGATGTTTTTTCACACTTCCTCAAGGTTTCTCACAAGTATAAACTCTCTTTTGAGTACAAGTTTTTTCCGCTCAAATGAATTGACTCAACAATAGGAAGCTTCAGACTTTGGAATTCTTCTATCGTGCACTCTTCTTCGAACAACTGGAACGTCTTCCTTTTATACTCCTTTATGCCATCATACCCATTGGCACTTACCAAAGGAATTCCTCCAATCTACCCGTTGGACGGAATCAATCAAGAAGATTATTCGAGCTATTAAAGAAACGTGTCGATAGCCCATCAATCATGTTCGCCCATACAATCAGGATCTCGGTTTCCATAAGTAAAACCTTCCACGAATATTTTCGCCAATCATCGAATCAATCTCGATCAATAGATGAATCCGTTATCTCATATCCAGCCAATAGATCTTCTCCAGTGGATAAGACCAAATCCTCAACCAAACACTTTGGCTCTGGATTGCCTTCGTTGCTGGATTAGAAACTGTCAATGAGAATAGTCTTGAGTCTTGAGTCTTGAGTCTAGCTGTCCGGAGGTCTTCAGACTTTAAATAGCAGAGTCTGCAAACCTTTAGACTAGACTGATGGAAACACGTTTTGTCAGCTTCAAAACACTTCAAGAAGATTTCTCCAACAATAGTCAAACATACATGGCAATCTCAATCTTGTATCCAGGGAGGTTTGGGAGATAAATTACGTTCTACCAGCCAAGCCTTAAACACATGGAGCAAAAAGAAATTTCCCAATAATAATGCCCGCATTATAGCCTTAAAGAAGGAGCTCTAATCCATTACAAACAGCCATCGGAGTTGTCAAGACAAAAGCAGAATCCAGAGTATTAAAGAAGAGATGGAAACTTTATGGCGCAGAGAAGAAATGTTTTGGGGCTTGAAATCATGGATCAATTGGCTTCGTTGGGGAGACAAAATACAAAGTACTTCCATGCAACAACGATCCAAAGGAGACAAAAAAACAGAATTCATATGCTGAAAAATGCAGAAAATCAGTGGGTCAGGGGGAAACAGCAACTTCAGCACCTCATTATGTCTTTTTTCAAGGAGCTATATACTTCGGAAGGCCCACGCAACTACATTCCAGTACTAGATCAACAGCCTACGTTAATTGGAAATGATATGAATGACTGTTTAGTGGCGGAAGTAACTATGGAAGAAATTCATGATTTTCCAACTAGGAGCTCAAAAAGCCCCGGGTCCAGATGGTTTAAACGGACTTTTCTATCACCATCATTGGAACATAATCAACCCCGATATCTCAAAGGAAGTTCGAGATTTTTTTCAATATGGGATTCTGGATCCAGCCCTTAACAGAACACATATCACGTTAATTCCAAAAGTTCCCCATCCGGAGACACTCGACCAATATCGCCCTATCAACTTGTGCAATTTTGCCTACAAGATTATTGCAAAAATCTTGGCAAACAGACTGAAACGATGGCTACCTATGCTGATTTCAAAAGAGCAAAGCGCATTCATTAGCGGAAGACAGATTCAAGACAACATTTACGTTGTACAAGAGGTATTGCATCAATTGAGGAAGCGTAAAAGGAAGAAGCATTTCCAGACGATACTAAAACTTGACATGAAAAAAGCTTATGATAGAATTGAATGGGATTATCTAGAAGGCTATCTGCTGAAGTTGGGTTTCTGTGCTCAATGGGTTCATTGGATCATGCAGTGTGTTACCACAGTCACATTTAATATAAAGCTTAATGGGGAAACTCTTCCGGCTTTTGCTCCAACTAGAGGCATCCGACAAGGAGATCCTCTCTCACCCTATCTATTTATTCTGGTAGCAAACAGTATATCCATGTTGATGAGAAATGCACTACAAGAAGGGAACATAAAGGGAATCAAGCTGAACAGATATTGTCCTACTTTGACTCATTTGTTTTTTGCAGATGACTTAGTTTTTTTCTTAGACAGATCTATTCAGGAATGCCAACACGTTGCAGCTGTCATTAACCAATATTGTTATGCCTCAGGACAAGCTGTTAACTTAAACAAATCAGGAATCTTCTTTAGTAAAGACTGTCCAGCTTTATTAAAAGACAATATGAAGAGTGAACTCAAGGTACCAGAGCTAGAAATATTAGGAAGGTACTTGGGACTTCCATCTGATTGGGGTGCATCAAAGAGGCAAGTTTTTAGGTGGATTTTGAACCGGATCAACATGAAATTGGAGGGCTGGAAGGAGCAACTCATATCAAAAGCTGGTAAAGAAACTCTCCTGAAATCAGTGGTGCAGGCGGTACCACAATATGCCATGTCAGTTTTTAAAATCCTAGTTTCAATATGTAAAGCTATAGAGAAAAAAATAGCAAATTTTTGGTGGAAAAACAATGACTCAAGGGCTGGTTTGCATTGGAAACACTGGGAAATTATGAAGATGAGGAAAGATAGAGGGGGAATGGGTTTCAGAGATTTGATCACTGTGAATAAAGCCTTATTAGGGAAGCAAGCCTGGCGGATGGTCAAAAACCCAAATGCGTTATGGAGTAAACTATTGAAAGGATTGTATTTCAATCGCTCAGATCTTTGGCATGCTGAAATTGGCTGTAATCCTTCATAGGGTTGGAAAAGTTTACTTATTGGAAGAGAAGCCATCGCGGAATCAATCAGATGGTCAATAGGAAATGGAGAATCTGTTAAAATCAGAACAAATAGATGGCTGAAACGTGGCTACATAGGAGGGCCAGCAAATAAGAATGATCTCCAGAAAGTCTCAGAGCTAATCTTACCGAGTACTCAAAGGTGGAATGAAACATTGCTAAGAAATCTTTTTGATGAGCAGATAACATAGGAGATCCTTGCAATACCAATCAACGGCCCATTTTTCGGTGATGAATTATTATGGACGGGCACAAAACATGGTTCATTTACAGTCAAGAATGGCTACAACTTGCTAAGAGACACCACCACAGAAAACAGAGCAAAAGAGCACCCTTCCTCTTCATATCAAACCCCTACAGCTTTATGGAATGCAATTTGGCTTATGAAAACCAACCCAAAAGTGAAGTTATTTGTATGGCAGGCTTGTCAAAATGCCCTACCAACTAAGGAAAATCTGTGGAAAAGAAAAATCCTACCTGATCCGATGTGTAATCTCTGTAAATCCAAGGTAGAAATGGCCGAGCACACCCTCCTCCTCTGTCCCTGGGTTGCTGAAGTGTGGAGTCGCCAGGATACTAACCTACGAATTGATGAACATGAAGTTAAAAGACTGGATGAATGGCTGCTCAAATTTACAAGCAAGAAGTCACACCTACCTTCTCTAGAAACAATCGGCTACCTTCTGTGGCAGGTATGGAAGGAACGCAACAATTTTATCTTCCGAGGAACAACCCCAGAGGTCTGCCGAGTAGTAGATCTAGCAAGATCTCAGCAAATTAGCTACCGAAAGTGGGGATTTGGTGAAGATCTAGCCGAAACAGCAGCGAAACAGACGAACCCACCTACCTGGCGAGCTCCGAAGACCGGCTGCCTCAAGCTGAACGTTGACGGGTCGCTAGGGGAAGAATCGACGGAGGGAGCAGAGGCCCGTGTCGTCCGAGACTCCTCTGGCACTTTCTTAGACGGATTTACGAAGACGGTTTGGGCAAAATCGAGTTTTCAGGTTGAAACCCTAGGCGTCCTTGAAGCCCTAAAATTTCTAAAGAAAAAAGCTATCGTCAAAGCCGTGGTGGAAACTGATTGTCAGCTCGTTGTCGAACACTTGCACTTCGAACACCAAGTGGAGTCAACTGCACGTGGGGCTTTGAAGGAAAGTCGAATTCTGCTTCAGAAGATGCCGCAAGTGGAACTGGCCCACTGTCCACGCTCTGCCAACTCAATGGCGGACTGGGCCGCACGCCATCACCGAACGAAAACCCTTCCCTTGAATTGGCGGGCCTCACCTCCCTTTGCCCTTTGGGCTTTATTATGTATAGATGCCCCAGTAGTGGGCCTTCGCAGTTTTCCGCCTATGATATAAATAAATTTCCACCTTTTGATAAAAAAAAAAAAATTATACAGAGATGCAGTTTTCCATTATTCATGGAGAGAGAGAGAGAGAGAGAGAGAGAGAGAGAGAGAGAGAGAGAGAGAGAGAGAGCCTTTTGATAAAAAATAATAATAATAAATAAAAAAAAATAAAAATAAAAAAAAAATAAACACAGATGCAGTTTTTTCCTTATCCATGAATAGTGTAGAGAGAGAGAGAGAGAGAGAGAGATTTAATCAAAGAACTTGAAGATCTCAAAGTTGTTGCCGTTCTCTTTCTTTATTGCTAAAAGTAAAGGGCAGAATCATCAATTATAGTCAGGGAGGACAGGAAGGGATTAATCTAGTTGGAAATTAGACATGCTCTAACCAAGATCATATAAATTATTGGTGGTTCTAAGCACTGATTGAACAAGAAGGAAAACATGTTCAATGAATCTTAGCTGGAATTGTTTGTTGAACTGTATATGCTGGGGACATCTTTGCAGTTTGTGCCGGATTATGCCTGGTGGGAATAAGATTTGGATCAAATCATGTTTAATTTTAAAATTTAAGCCCTACAATTGCACATGAATCTACAGAGTTTCCCCAAAGACAATGTTTTCGTCATAATTCCCTTCAATTGTTTGTAATCGACAGCCCCTGACAAAATCATATCACCAATGAGGAGTCTATGGTATAAACTTAAAGTATTTAGAGGCGGATACACTATCACGCAACACACACGGCCCTTTTCTTGGGCTTATATGGGACTGCATCTTAGTCTCCATAAACCATTAATTTATATCATAAATATCTCAGGTCTCAAGCTTTTTGATCCATAAAGTGACAAGTGGAGAATAATCTTAAGCTTTTGATGACATTAGAATTTGATGAAGTAGAAGAAAAGTGTTCAGAAAGCCGTAGAGAGTGTATATGAACTCAAGATTTTCTCGAACTCTAGTCTCATTCAACTTTCAGGAGAAGTCGCTCTTCTATAGGCGGAGCCAATCTAAAAGATGCACTTTCAGGACAATAATACATTGTATTGTAAAGACAAAACTGCACGTGCATTCACGAGATACTTTTATAAGATGAATACACAATAATAAAAGTTTCTGGGTCGCCTTGAGCAAATGCAAAGAACCTTGTCCCACAGGGTACAGTAGTACAACAAACAGACTAAACAAACAAACTTACTGTTTAAAGCAGATTCTCATTGAAACGTTCGTGATGGGGCACGATCTCCATCATCTAAGGTAGAATCATCATAAGCTTTTGGACTAGTGCGGCCCAATTGTAGAGATAAATTCCAGATGTGCTCGAGTCATATTACTCCTCTTGCATATCGTTTTTGGAACAATGATGGTGCGGTCTCGAGACCAAATGAAAGGGTTGCCAAAATCTTGCCCAAAAAGTCGAACTTGAGTATTTCTTGGCATCAGAAAGGCCGGATGATAATGGTCTTTTGTTTGGCAAAAGGAACTTGTCATCATGGAGAAATTGACTCAAAGGCTGGTAGTTGATAACCTCTGGTTTGCTCAACTTGCTTGTTGATGTAAAAGGTTTTGCATACCCACTAAAAATCTGTCGATTCAATTAGTCCTTGTCGGACTACCTCTTCGCATTCTTTTGAGCAAGCTGTTTCTCCGATTCATTAAACTTGCTTTCATTCTAAACACAGACCTATTTTTCTCTGATTTACTTTAGCTCGATCCGATGTACTGGAGTCGAGGAGATTCGAGTTTGAATCACAACACAACTCCTAATCAGAGCAAGCTTGAGATCATGTCAGCCGATGTAAATGAACATTAACTACTTTGTTGCTCAACGAGAGAGAGAGAGAACCGCAAATCATCTGCAAAATTATATTTCGTTCTGCAAAAATTTGTACAAACTCAAAAAGAAAAACCTCTTAATTACAAGACAAAACTGTCCTTCCCGAGATTCCCAAGAACACTACCGAGGAAAAACAGCGACACAACTCCCATCTCTCTCCCTCTCTCTCTAGAAGAAGAAAACCTATGGAAAGTGGTTGGTCCCTAAGAAAACTGAGCACGCCTATTCCGGAGACTCAGAGAGAAGATGGAAGCGACAGAATGAGCCAGCCCCACCACGATCCCCACCTTCACTTGCCCTCTCTTCGGGATCGGACGGCTCGAAATCCTCCCCGAAAGGCCTCCGCCGTTCATCCCGCCACTCCTTGAGATCGCCATCTCTCTGCTTCTTCCTCTCCTTCTTCTTCTCGGTGCTTCAAATCGTTCCGCTGAAGATGAAATGGAATCTTTGAAGAAGCTTTTGGGTTTGAGGTTTGAGAAGAGGTATGTCTTGGAAAGCTTTAGCAAACGCTTGCCTTTGCTTTCCGGTGATCGGTTGTATTATATAGAGAACAACTTTTTCCAATATGCCCTTCAAATTCATTATAATTGAAGTGAGGCCCCTTGCCCTTGAGCTCGTCTATTTGACGTTTTTGACCTCGCCCACCAACTCTCATGATGTCTAAACAAATCATTAATAATAATACACAAAAAGGTATTACCTAAATAAATCCAAAATTGTTTATGTTACCAAGTACGGAAATGTCGCACCATGATTAAGTTGATTTAAAGGTGAGATCGTTGGAATTAAAAATAGCACACCACTTGGCAGAAGCAATGTAACATCGAACATTTCATTTTCCTTGCGGCTACAATTGTGAAGTGAATACACTATAGATTTTGTCTTCCTAAGAAAGTGACGGTAAAAGTTGGTGGGGTAGACATCAAGTTTGGTTTGATTTGGGAAAGGAAGTGAACTGAACTAAACCCGACTAGGTCAAGGTCGGCTATATAGATCAATTCTAGAGAGAACCGGCATTGAATCGATTTTGTTCCTGACTCCACAAACATGTCAGTGTTAGGCCATTTCGTCTGGTTCCAAGGTTGAAATCACCGATTCATCTAGAAATCGGTCTAAACTAGTTCAATTGATTTAATTCTTGCATTAAACTTGTTTTGAAGCTTCTTTTAGAAAATAAAGAAGACTCTTGCATCCAACAAAAATCAAACTATGATTTTCGACATGAATAAAAAATAACATAATCATTTATGCAACATATGCTTTTGTAAGGAAATGAAGTAAATTTTATTAAACTTTGATGTTTTTTACACAAATTAATAAATTGGGCATGTTCTAGAAAATGGGAATCCAGTACAAACAACATCAATTTTTATTTTTAAGATAAGGAAGAAGCACCATGTAAGTTCGCAACACGATCAAACAAAATTTAACGAATTCATTGTATAGATGATGTTATGAATAGAATTAATCACAATGCAAAAGGTTCAGAATCTCAAATACTTATACTTGTATTTATATTTTTAATTGTCATGCGATTGAGTAAACCTACTAATATGGATTTTTTTAGTTTAAAAGAAATAGTAATGAGGAAGGGGGTGAATTCGTCCCAAGAAGTTAGGCAAGTGGAGATCATGAAAAGACACCACTTTTGCACGCATTATTGCAATAATTCAGGTTCATATTGTTCACGTGGGGGTTTGTTCATGACGTGGCCGGTGCACCCCCCCGTGACGCACTCATCGGGAGGTGTCTATTAATTTTTGGCCTCATCCTTCGTGGTGTCCCCTCTACTTTTCTTTTCTGTTTTTGGTCTCTTTTCCTGAAACTTTTACAGACTCAAAAGTTGGTAACCCATAGATCAAGGGGAAAATAAACTAGAACCTCAAGAATCATTCATTTCAATCCATTTCCATGGCATTATCTTGATAATGAAATCGTTACTGTGTGGTATGTAAAACCTCAAAAAATTTCATGGGCTTCACTTGATGGTCAATTAATGTACTGGAGTTGAGAAAATCTGAATTTGAATCATAACACAACTCCTAATTAGAGCAAAGCCTAAGATCATATCGACTACTTTGTTGATCAATGAATTTTTAACTGCTTTGTGGCTCATAGAGAGAACCGTAAATCATCTGCAGAATTATATCTCGATTTGCAAAAATTTGTACAAAAGTACAAAGAAAAAACTCTTAATTACAAGACCGTTCTTCCTAAGATCTGCAAAAAACAAAAACCAGGAAAAACAGCAATACAAAACCCATTTTTCTCTCTCTCTCTCTCTGGAAGAAGAAGAAAACTTATGGCGAGTGCTTGGTCACGGAGAAAACTGAGCAGATCTGTTTCTGAGATGGACAGAGAAGATGGAGACAAAAGAATGAGCCAACTCCACCACAATCCCCACCTTCACTTGCCCTCTCCTGGGCATCGGACGGCTCAAAAACCTCCGCGACATGCCTCCACCGTTCATCTTGCCACTCCTTGAAATCGCCATCGCTCTTCCTTTTCTTCTTCTTCTTCTTCTTCTTGGTTCTTTGAATAAGCTTTTAGATCTAGAGTTCGAGAGGAGTATGTGTAGAAATGCTTTAGTTAACACTTAGCCTTTGTTCCTGGTGACGGGGTCTTATATAGAGATGGAACTTTTTCCAACATGCCCTTCAAATTTATTATAATTGAAGTGAGGCCCTTTGCTTTTTGAACTTGTCTATTTTGATGTTTAACCTCGCCCACCAATTCTCTCGTTGTCTAAACAAATCACTATCTCAATAAATTCCAGAACTGCTTACGTAACCAATTACGTAAATGTCACCTGATGATTAAGATGATAGAAAGCTGAGATGGTTGGATTAAAAATTGCGCATACTTCAACGCTGGCATTGTAACTTTGACATTTCTTTTTCCTTGTTGTATTGTCATCTTGTACTACAAATAAGTCATATAATTTGTCGATTACTTCGTTCATCGATGACTTCTGTTTTAAGCAAAATAATGTGTTATCTTCCTCATTTTATGCATGATTTACCTTATTGTTTTAGCTGCAAACGACACTTTAAACTTCTATAAGTAAGAGTTTTTGTGATATTATTGTCACCAAAATAGAAGATGGTACAACGTTAATGAATAAAAACACTTATAAATAATGTTTCTTTCTTTTTTTAAAGTTTAAGGACCATAAACATCATTATGTTTATGGTCCTTAAACTTTAAAAAAATAAAGAAACATCATTCGCGATGACCACCCTGCCTGCGGCTAAGCTGATAAGAGCCTATGACATCTACCCAAGATGGAGGGGTTCAAATCCCGCAGACGCACGGGATCTTAAGCGCAGCGTCGAGGTGGTGGGTCCTCCGTTAGCATCGCTCCATGATTTACCCGCCGGCTGTCGGCTGTACGGGGTTCTCTGGGTATCAAAAAAAAAAAAAACATCATTCTGCAATGGCTGCACTTTCAAATCTGCCGAATACAGCTAGTTTTTTGTGAATTTATTAGGTAAAGTAGATTGGGTGATGGGCCAGGAATCACTTTCTCTTTGTAGCTTTATTACTTTTATTCATTTATTCATTTGCTTTTACTTTTGTTGGATTAAAAGCAATCAGAAATGCTTATTTTGTCCTGTGACGTGCTTCAAGAACACGTGGGTTTTTGTTTTGAAAGTTTTTGACCGGCTGACAGAAGTCGTGATCGATATGGGGTCCGCAAGACGGACCATCTATGTCCTCTACCCCAAAATCTCACCCACCAATATTTTTTCATAATTCTTTATTATTTAAATTCGGTTTCACATTGAGGAAACTGGCAAAGAATCTTTATGGGTTGGCTAAAAGCCAAACCAAATGTGAACACTGACTTCTTCTTTTTTTAATTTCCTTTCTTTGGTCAAAGTGAACATTGTCTTTGAAAATGTCAATTCCAATGTAAGATTGCAACATTCGACCGAAAAAAAGGGGTAAGATTGTATTATGTAGCTAATTTAATTATAACAAGTCCAATTAGGCAAATTCCTCGACCAATAAGGAATTATATAAATTGATGTGCAAAGGAGACATTAAAAAATTTTCAAATTGTTTGAGATCATGTAAACGTGACCTCCAATCTAATTATGCTAATTGTTGGAAAAGAATCAGCATCATTTTTCTTTTCACATGATCCATGTGTCACTTCACTTAAATTTGTAGATATTGATTTATACACAGATGCTGTTTTCCTTCCGTTTCCATGAATAGTGCAGAGAGAGAGAGAGAGAGAGAGAGAGAGAGAGAGAGAGAGATTTAATCAAAGAACTTGAAGATCTGAAAGTTGTTGCCGTTCTCTTTCTTTATTGCTAAAAGTAAAGGGCAGAATCATCAATTATAGTCAGGGAGGAGAGGGAGGCATTAATCTAATTAGAAATTAGACATGCTCTAACCAAGATCATATAAATTATAGGTGGTTCTAAACACTGATTGAACAAGAAGGAAAACATGTTCAATGAACCTTAGCTGGAATGCTTTGTTGAACTATATATGCTGGGGACATCTTTGCAGTTTGTGTCGGATTATGCCTGGTGGGAATAAGATTTGGATCAAATCATGTGTAATTTTAAAATTTAAGCTCTACAATTGCACATGAATCTACAGAGTTTCCCCAAAGACAGTGTTTTCCTTCATAATTCCCTTCCATTGATTTGTAATCGACAGCCCCTGACAAAATCATATTATTAATGAGGAGTCTATGGTATAAACTTAAAGTATTTAGAGGCAGATATACTATCACGCAACACACGGCCCTTTTCTTGGGCTTATATGGGACTGCATCTTAGTCTTTATAAACCATTAATTTATATCATAAATATCTCAGGTCTCAAACTTTTTGATCCATAAAGAAACAAGTGGAGAATAATCTTAAGCTTTTGATGACATTAGAATTTGATGAAGAGAAAAAAAGTGTTCAGAAAGCCATAGAGAATGTATATGAACTAGAGATTTTCTCGAACTCTGGTCTCATTCAACTTTTAGGAGAAGTCGCTCTTATATAGGTGGAGCCAATCTAAAAGATTCGCTTTCAAGACAATAATACACCGTATTGTAAAGACACGACGACACGTGCATTCACAAGATACTCTTATAAGATGAATGGACAATAATAAAAGTTTCCCGGCCGCCTTGAGCAAATGCAATGACCCTTGTCACACAGGACACTGATTGAAACGTTCGTGATGAGATTGAAGGTTTGGGGCACGATCTCTATCATCTAAGGTAGAATCATCACAAGCTTTTGGACTAGTGTGGCCCAATTGTAGAGATAAATTCCAGATGTGCGCAAGTCATTTTACTCCTCTTGCGTATCGCTTTTGGAACAATGATGGTGCAGTCTCGAGACCAAACGAAAGGATTGCCAAAATCTTGCCCAAAAATCGGAGTATATCTTGGCATCAGAAAGGCCGGATGATAAGGTCTTTTTTGTTTGGCAAAAGGAACTTGTCATCATGGAGAAATTGATTCAAAGGCTGGTAGTTGAGAACATCTGGTTTGCTCAACTTGCTTGTTGATGTAAAAGGTTTTGCATACCCACTAAAAATCTGTCGGTTCAATTAGTCCTTGTCGGACTGCCTCTTCGCATTCCTTTTGAGCAAGTTGTTCATGCTCGGAATTCATGCCAGAATTGCTTGCTTTCATTCTTAAACACATACCTACGTTTCTCCGATTAAACTCCCCTAGCTACCATCGCCATCACTCCTCTACTTTACTTTCGTCGACTCCGATGTACTGGAGTCGAGAAGATTCGAGTTTGAATCACAACACAACTCCCAATCAGAGCAAGCTTGAGATCATATCAGCCGATGTAAATGAACATTAAATACTTTGTTGCTCAACGAGAGAGAGAGAGAACCACAAATCATCTGCAAAATTATATTCCGTTCTGCAAAAATTTGTACAAACTCAAAAAGAAAAACCTCTTAATTACAAGACAAAACCGTCCTTCCCGAGATTCCCAAGAAGACTACCAAGGAAAAACAGCAACACAACACCCATCTCTCTCCCTCTCTCTCTAGAAGAAGAGAACTTATGGAAAGTGGTTGTTCACTAAGGAAACTGAGCACGCCTATTCCGGAGACTCAAAGAGAAGATGGAAGCAACAGAATGAGCCAACCCCACCACGATCCCCACCTTCACTTGCCCTCTCTTCGGGATCAGACGGCTCGAGATCCTCCCCGAAACGCCTACGCCGTTCATCCCGACACTCCTTGAGATCGCCATCTCTCTTCTTCTTCTTCTTCTTCTTCTTCTTCTTCTTCTTCTTCTTCTTCTTCTTCTTCTTCTTGGTTCTTCAAATCGTTCCGCTGAAGATGAAATGGGATCTTCGAAGAAGCTTTTGGGTTTGAGGTTTGAGAGGAGGGATGCCTTGGAAAGCTTTAGCGAACGCTTGCCTTTGCTTTCCGGTGATCGGCTGTATTATATAGAGAACAACTTTTCCAATATGCCCTTCAAATTCATTATAATTGAAGTGAGGCCCCTTGCTTTGGAGCTCGTCTATTTGACGTTTTTGACCTCACCCACCAACTCTCATGTTGTCTAAACAAATCATTAATAATACACAAAAAGTATTACCTAAATAAATCCAAAATTGTCCATGTTACCAAGTACGGAAACGTCGCACCATGATTAAGATGATTTAAAGGTGAGATTGTTGGATCAAAAATAGCACACCACTTGGCACTAGCAATGTAACATTGAACATTTCATTTCCCTTATGGCTACAATTGTGAGGTGTATACAATATAGGTTTTGTCTTCCTGAGAAAGTGACGGTAAAAGTTAGTGGGGGTGGACATCAAGTTTGGTTTGATTTGGGAATGGAAGTGAATTGAACTAAACCCAACCGAGTCAAGGTCGGCTATATAGATTATAGACCGGTTCTAGAGAGAACCGGCATTGAATCGTTTTTGTTCCTGACTCCACGAACCTGTCAATGTTAGGCCGTTTCATCCGGTTCCAAGGTTAGAATCACCGTATCATTTGGTAATCGATCTAAACTAGTTCAATTGATTTAATTCCTGCATTAAACTTGTCTTGAAGCTTCTTTTAGAAAATAAAGAAGACTCTTGCATCCTACAAAAATCAAACTGTAATCTTCTACATGAATGAAAAATAACATAATCATTTATGCAACACATGCTTTTGTAAGGAAATGAAGTAAATTTATTAAACTTCGACGTTTTTTACACAAAACAATAAATTGGGCATGTTCTAGAAAATGGGAACCGGTACAAACAATGTCAGATTCTATTTCTAAATCAAGGAATAAACACTCTAAAAGTTCGCAACATGATCAAATAAAATTTAACGAATTCATTGTATAGATGATGTTATGAATAGAATTAATCACAATGCAAAAGGTTCGGAATCTCATGTACTTATACTTGTATTTATATTTTTAATTGCCATGCGATTGAGTAAACATAATAATATGGATTCTTTTTAGTTTAAAAGAAATAGTAATGAGGAAGGGGGTGATTTCGTCCCATGAAGTTAGGCAAGTGGGAGATCGTGAAAGGACACCACTTGTGCACGCATTTTTGCAATAATTCAGGTTCATATTGTTCACGTGGGGGTTTGCTCATGACGTGGCCGGTGCACCCCCCCGTGACGCACTCATTGGGAGGTGGCTCTTAATTTTTGGCCTCATCCTTCGTGGTGTCCCCTCTACTTCTCTTTTCTGTTTTACAGACTCAAAAGGTGGTACCCATAGATCAAGGGGAAAATAAATTAGAACCTCAAAATCATTCACTTCAATCCATTTCCGTGGCATTATCTTGATAATGAAATCGTTACTGTGTGGTATGTAATTTAAATGAATGAAATTTGAAAGCTGAAGAGTTCAAATGAGGGATCAAAAAATTGCGACATTCAATTAAGTACCGTGCAAATAATTTAAAACTTTAAGTATACTTTTCTTCAAGATGTCTTATCAATAAATATAGCTAGCGTTATAGAGAAAGAGAGTTAAATCTAATTCGAATCACCAATATGTAATGTTTTTTTTTTCTAGAAGGTGTCCTCCGCTATCTTTTGTAATCTAAAGAGTATATGAACTATATTCAATGATGGCAGCACCTTTAAATCTGCCGAATGCTTCATATTATATTAC
This sequence comes from Eucalyptus decipiens, assembly GCA_014182575.1. Classification (NCBI taxonomy): domain Eukaryota; kingdom Viridiplantae; phylum Streptophyta; class Magnoliopsida; order Myrtales; family Myrtaceae; genus Eucalyptus; species Eucalyptus decipiens. The sequence goes on along the minus strand of CM024613.1, from coordinate 47,783,903 downwards.
AATAATTAATCTAAATTTATTAGTTAAAGTATTGAGTGATGGGCCAGGCATCTTCTTGTCTCTTTGTAGCTTTATAACTTTCTCTTTTTTGGTTACTCTTTTTTGCTTTTGTTCGATTAGAATTTATCAAATACGATTCTTTGCTTTTTGTTTCAAAAGTTTTGACCGGCTGATGGAAGTCATGATAGACATGGGGTCCCCCGAGACGGTCCAACCCATATCCTTTACTCCATGATCTCCACCCACCATCTTTTTCTTGAATTCTTTATTATTTCTTGGTTGGCTGAGCGCAAACCAAATGTGAACACCGACTTTTTTATTTTTTACTTGTTATTTGGTCAAAGCGAACGATGTCTTAAAAATGTTAATTCAAACGTAAGATAGAAACAAGTCTTATGTCTTACCCAATTCAGTCAAATATGAGTCAACTTCTTCGACCAAATCTGACGTATATGTCTTCCCCCACATCTTATCCTGTCTTGAGTAGCTTTTCATTATACGGCATATAATATACATACACATTAAGAAAAATTCTCAAAATGATTGAGATTATGTGAATGTAACCTCCTTTCTAATATGATAACTGGGGGAGAAGAACTACCATCATTCTTCTTTTCACATGATCCATGTGACGCTCCACTTAATGTAGTTAATATTGAATTAAAGAATTTAAAGATGTCAAATTAGAAATTAAAGTAAAGGGGCAGAATCATCAATTAAAAAGAAGGAAAGGGACGGATTAATCTAATTAGAAATTAGATGTACACCAACCTCGATTATGTAAATTATTAGTGGTTGTGAACGCTGATTGAACAAGAAGCAAAACATGTTCAATGAACCTTTGGTGGAATGCAGTTCCTGTCGGATTGTGTCTACTGGAAAACCTGATTTGTGTCTAATCCTGTGTCATTTTAAAATTTAAGCCCCATACTAGCACCTAAATCTGCAAAGTTTCCCTGAAGGCTGTGTATACAATGTTTCTTTTTTGTCTCCCTTCTCTCTACCTCTCTTTGGCTTAATTCACCTAGCTACCATCAACATTAATCCACTCCTATGCGAATTAAGAATGTTCATGCAAATGTGAATGCCGCCTTTAGCTCATCCTGAGCTCTTTTCTCTAGCGAATCAAGTAGCTAGCATATTCGTCATGATCGTTCACTTATAAAGTCATCGTCCCCACAAAATAAAAAGTTTGAATTGACATAAATCGATCATCACAACCTTGCCATAGCATTGAAGGTCCTTATTAACATATTCCCAAAATGCTAGATGGACGCATTTCATAATTGTAGAATTGTACCAGCGATGATGATGCCCCTCCTGCACACTCATAGTTTCGCGCTTGCCATATTGTCTTCTTGTTTGTGAGAAATGCCGTGTTGACTGAATTTCAATTACAAAATTGATATGGTACATATGGTAACCTGTAATTGAGTATTGAAGTTGGCCCACTTATTTAAGGCGGATGACTCTATGTACCAAATTCATATACGGATCTTGAAGTTGGCCCACTTATTTAAGGCGCATGATTCTATGTACCAAATTCATATACGGATCTTAATATACCTAACATTCTCTTGAGATTGTAATGAGTTTGGGTAAAGAATGGTCAGATGTGCCATTTTCCCATTATTATTCAGCTCTCCGGAAACAATAGACCCAAGAAAGCCACTTAAGTGGAATTTGGATTATGTGGAGTTGACATTCAAAAACTTTGATCAAGGATTTGACTGATTGGTCAACCAATGTATTAGGGTTCAGAATATTCGAGTTTGAATCACAATACGACTCCTAATTAGAGCGAACCATGAGAACATATCGGGTACTTTCTTTGATGAAATCTGGTCCGATGTACATGAACGTCAACTACTCCGTTGCTCAACACAGAGAGAGCCATAAATCAAAACTATGTTTCGTTCCGCAAAAATTTGTAGGAAATGAAAAAGGCAAACACCTTACTTACAAGACCAAACCGTTCTTACTAAATTTTTTTTTTTTTTTGATGACTCAAGAACTGCCGTACAACCGCCGGCCGGCGACGTAAACCCAAGGCAACCTTAGCACGAGTACCCATCTCCCATGGCACCGCATTGAAATCGCGCAAATACAACCGCCGTGACTCGAACCTCCCCTCAACCGGAAGAGGGGGGAACACCCAAACCAACGCGTCTAAGTTTCCCAACAACAATTTACGAAAAACAGCAACCCAACACCCATCCCTCCCTCTTGGACCGAGAAAGAAGAAGAAGAAAACCTAATTAGAGCAAAGCGTGAGATCATATCGGCCATTGTGTTGATGAAATATCGTTCGATGTACATGAATGTCAACTACTTTTTGCTCAACCAGAGGAATAGAGGAGGAGAAATCCATAAATCATCTGCAAAATTATATTTCCTTCCACAACGATTTGTACAAAATTGAAGAGAAAAAGCCTCTTAATTACATCACCAAACCGTTCTTCTTACGATCTCCAAAAACACTACTAAGGAAAAACAGCAGCAGCACAACGCCCATCTCTCTCCCTCGTGCTTTGTCACCGAGAAAACTGAGCAGATCTGTTTCTGAGGTGGAGCGAGAAGATGGAGGCAACGGAATGAGCCAATCCCACCACGATCCCCACCTTCACTTGCCCTCTCTTCGGGATGGGACGGCTCGAGATCCTCCGCGACATGCCTCCCCCGTTCATCTTGCCGCTCCTTGAAACAGCCATCTCTCTTCTTTCTTCTTCTTCTTGGTGCTTCGAAGGAGCTTTTGGAGGAGCTTTTGGATTTGGAGGTTTGAGAGGAGTGATGATGTGTCGAATAGCTTTAGGGAGCACTTTGCCTTTCCTTGTGGTAAGGAGGGCGATTTATAGAGACGAGTTTTTTCCAATATGCCCTTTGAATTTATAATAATTGAAGTGAGGCCCCTCGTTTTTGGACTGGTCTGTTTTGACATGTTTGACCTCGCCCACCAAGTCTCCCGTTGTCTAAATAAATCACTAATTATAATTAAGAGAGAGAGAGATCAACAAGTACGTAATTGTCACACTTTGACCAAGATGATAAAAAATGACATTGTTGAATTGAAAATAGCACACACTTTGGCACTATAAGTTTTCGGCGACGGTCAAATTTTGTGGCATAAATCATATAATGAATGGATTCGCAATATAACAGATTTAATGGGATAATTGTTTTTATCGAGGTTCAGTCAAGATCTCATATGATAATATTTATCTATATTAATTCCCATGTGATTGAGTTAACTTCATAAGATGGATTTAAGTAAAAATGATGAAGAGAGGGTTGATTTTGTCACGTGAATTCAACTGAGTGGACATCATGAAAGATGCCACCTTCCACGCATAATGGAACAATTCAGGTCTCTAATTAATAACGTATATTGTTGTCGTGGGTGTTTGTTTATCAGAATAGGAGACCCACTTCCGACAATTTATGGGAGCGAATATTCGCCTCATTCATCGTGCCACAATTTTCCATCTCTCATTAAATTTTTTATTTCACATTTTGTTCGTTTAAGTTATCCGGGCAACTTTATTCTTCGAAAATGGCGAGTGGACATCATGAAAGATGCAATTTTTGCACGCATAATGGAATAATTTAGGTCTCTAATCAATTCATATTGTTCACGTCATTGTTTGTTTATTAGAAAAAGAGCCCCTGCTCTTAACAATTTGTGGGAGCAGTTATTCACATTGTTCATCGTTGTGTCATAACTTTTCCGCTGCTCATTAAATTTATTGAGTTTCACATTTCATTCATTTAAGTTAGTCCGACAACTTTAATCTTCGAAAATGACGAGTAGCATCATTGAAATGATAAATTTGTTATTGCATGGCATTTCAAATAATGCTATGATATCTTTTTCGATGAACAAGTCACTAATGTAATTTCAATAAACGAAACTTGAATGTTAAGGAATTCAGTGAGTGGTCAATCATGGCAGTCCTTTTTTTTTTCCCATCAAATCAAACTAGAGTAAAATTCCTCCACTGAATTGCCATAACCCATTACAATATAATGTCAACATTGCAATTGCTGATGCTAAAAATCAATTCATAAGTTTAGGCTTCAAACCCAGTAGTCACGCGATGCAAGATGACACTCTTTAGCGCTCTTTCTTACGTGCAAACTGGCATGAAATCATCTGGGGAAAAAAAAAAAGTGGGATTGAAGAACGGAAAACCATGCATCCTCAAAATAAACTGACTCTAATACATATTTAAAAGATCAAATCCGAAAATGCAAAACACACACTGTCTCTCGCTCTTTCATATAGTAATTGTGGGATTAACAACATCATAATGGAATAGAATTCTTCAAAAACATGCGGAATTAGATTAGCTTGCTAATTGGCATTCAATATTTGGTCAAAAAAGCTTACATACTACGTAAATGCAATACTTTTTTTTCTCATAAAAAAATTGCGACTTTTTATATTAATGTATTGAGCTTACGAAGCATTGATAGTTAATGCTACATTAGATATATAACCCCTCGAGTTGCTCTACTATGATGCGATATCTCGTAAAGGTAAGTAGGTAACTTTCTAATGGATTTCTTTCTTTTGACATAATTAGTTTAATTGCCTATTCATATGATATATGCTCGAATTAATTAGAGATTTTCTAGCATGATCGATTAGATAAGTTTATTTTTACATCATATAAAGTTTTATCTTGAACACAATTATCATGTCATCATATTTTCTACAAATTAGATAGAACAACATTGAACGAATGTAAATATTTATGTGTGATATTTCTTTTACTTTTTGTTATTTAAGGAGCACAAATGTTATTCTATGAGGGTGGTACTTTTAAATCTGCCGGACAAAGCAAATTTTTGTACATAAACTAATCTGAATATATTTGGTAAAGTATTGGGTGGGGGCCAGGAATCTCTTTCTTTCCTTATTTATTTATTGCTTTTATTCGATAAAAAATGATCAGACATGTATCACGGGCCGAAAGATGGACGATCCGAGAGGTTCCCCAGAGTCGACCCCGACTCGCCCGTGGACCTCCTGCTCTCACTCGGATTTCCACCGAACCTTCTACCCAAAGTCTCCAAGGGTGGGCGAAACTGTCATTGAGTCATATTCTAGATTTATGTTCCGTTATTTATGTCGGTAGATGGTAGTTAGACATTATGTCGGTAGTTGAGGCGGTGTGATCTCGCCCGCTGGATGAAAAGTATATCAACGGATGTAATCCGAGGCTCTCAACTATAAAAGGGGTGTCTTCCCTCATTTTGTAATCATCCAATCCAATCCATTTCAGAAATATCAAAGCTTTACATTCCTTTCAGAGCTCCTCTCTCTAACTTTCTCTCTCAACAATCCGGGTAAGTGAGCGGGTAGGCGTTCGATCAAGCAAGGCTTGGCTTGGGTGATCCGAAGTTGCCCGAGTCGCCGCGCGGTCACGATCCCAATCGATCGGCCCGTGACAAGTGGTATCAGAGCAAAAAAAGAGATCCATTTGAGAGACCAAGGAGCGCCAACTGTTCGAAGGAATGTCAAGCCAAGAAGCTGTCATGGAGGGAGAGGCCGCACAAGTCAAGGACAACCGCAGCCGTGGAAGGAAAAGAGACACCTCGATGGATGTCGTAGTTGCGTTTGATGAGAAGATCGGGAAGGTCCGGAGTGCTGTGCTCGAACTCATGGAAGGTCTTGACGATGTGCGAGACCGGATCATGGAGGTTGAGGGTTCACTCCGTGAAGACTTCACAACCGGCCTCAACAAAGCTACTGCGCCATTGCACGACAAGGACGAAGCCCTTGAAGCATCGATCGATGTGTTGAAGGAGCGCGTCCAAGTGGTCGAAGAGGAAGCTCCGCGTAGGGACGAGGTCAAAGCCATGAAGGCCGAGATCCAAGAGCTCAAGATCGAGCTCGCCCTGTGCAAGCTGAGCATCACCAACGGTGCTGTCTCTACCCAAGCAGTGCCTAAAATTGAGGTGCCGAAGCCAAAGGAGTTCAAAGGCGAACGATCTGCCAAGGAGGTGGACAACTTCGTCTGGAGCATGGAGCAATACTTCGGCGCCATCAACATACATGACGAGTCGATCAAGGTATGAACTGCTTCCATGTTCCTGTCTGATACGGCAACACTTTGGTGGCGCAATAGGTGTGATGAGGTTAGACGCGGCACCAATCCCGTGTGCACATGGGACGACTTCGTGAGAGAGTTCCGAGACTACTTTTTCCCGAGTTCGCTCAGCAAGAAGCCCATAGCAAGCTCCATCACCTCGAGCAAAGAGGTGCGATCCAAGAGTACGTGAAGGAGTTCACGGAGCTCAAACTCAGATTCGCAACCTAAGCGAAGAGGAGGCTCTCGGAGCGTTTATGGATGGATTGAAGCCATGGGCACTTCTCGAGCTCAAGAGACGGGACGTGAGTAGTCTTGCGCGAGCACTAGGCGTAGCTGAGTCGCTCGTTTACCTCACCAAGACCGAACCAAGGAGTCGACCGAGGGATGGAGGACGGATCGACCTTGCGAGGATGAAGCACGAAGCACTCCCCGAGGCACGCACGATCAAGGCGGCCGAGCCAAAGCATGGGGAGAAGGAACTTCCAAGCCATCCTTCCAAAGGGGTCGACCACCGACAGACTACGCAAGTAGGTTTGATCAACCCCCACCTTCTCCTTGCTTCATTTGCCAAGGTCCGCACTAGACCCAAAAGTGCCCAAAGAAGGGTCGAATCAATGCCCTCCTTGCCATTGAGGAAAAAAAGGAGGAGCCCAAAGAAGAAAGGCAGCAAATCCAACTCGGAGGCGTGAAGACAATCAACTCCATCCGAGCTCAATCGCCGTCCGAAAAAGGAATCACACCAAACACGGACATTGTCTTTGTGGAAGTCGAAGTGTGTGGCCGAACGCTTTACACTTTGCTCGACACCGGCGCATCGAACATGTTCATGTCAACCGAGGTTGCAAGGTTCTTGAAGCTTCGCGTGGAGCCGACTGAGAAGACATTCAAGCCGATCAACTCGAAAGGCGTCCATGCCGTAGGGTCGACCTCGGATGTGAATGTCAAGATCGGTGCATGGAAAGGCAAGATGGATTTCAAGGTAATTCCACTCGACGATTATGATCTCATACTTGGTATTCAATTCTTCCATAGTGTGAGATCCATGATCGACATGAGGACCAAGTGCCTTGTGATCCTTGACCCACAATGCCCGACGACGATCCCCATGATCAAAGGGGTGGTCGACACCAAGACCATCGCCACGATTCGACGCCTCGACAAGAACTTGAAGTTCGAGAAGCTACTAAACAAGTTGGCCGAGGTGAAGCCGAAGGTAAAATTGGATCCTACTCCAACACACGCCATGCCCATCCAAGCGCTCTTCCCCGAGGTTGAGTGCGCACCGCATGCTCCGTCCAAGCCGAAGACCGAGCCGCATGCCAAGTCCGACTTCATCATCGAGGGTTGTGGTCCTTCGTTCATGAGTGTTCGAGCAAAGCAAAAGAAGAACAAGAGAGCTCGTGCCAAAGCCCGCAAGGCTGCCCATCAAGCTGAAAGCGACGAGGACGTCGCTCGATTGAGTGGGGGAGAATGTCACAGGCCGAAAGATGGACGACCCGAGAGGTTCCCCAGAGTCGACCCCGACTCGCCCGTGGACCTCCTTCTCTCACTCAAATTTCCACCAAACCTTCTACCCAAAGTCTCCAAGGGCGGGCGAAACCGTCATTGAGTCATATTCTAGATTTATGTTCCGTTATTTATGTCGGTAGACGGTAGTTAGACATTATGTCGGTAGTTGAGGCGGTGCGATCTCGCCCGCTGGATGAAAAGTAGATCAACGGATGTAATCCGAGACCCTCAACTATAAAAAGGGTATTCTCCCTCATTTTGTAATCATCCAATCCAATTCATTTCAGAAATATCAAAGCTTTCCATTCCTTTCAAAGCTCCTCTCTCTAACTTTCTCTCTCAACGATCCGGGTAAGCGAGCGGGTAGGCGTTCGATCGAGCAAGGCTTGGCTTGGGTGATCCGAAGTTGCCCGAGTCACCGCACGGTCACGATCCCAATCGATCGGCCCGTGACACATGCTTCTTTGTCTTGCGATGTGCTTCATGAACACGTGGGTTTCTGTTTCGAAAGTTTTTGACCGGCTGATAGAAGTCACGACCGACATGGGGTCTCCTAGACGGACCAAACTAATGATGATTTCGGCCGCTATAAAATTCTTTAATATTTAAATTCGGCATTATGCTGAGGGAAACTCAAAAAAGAATAATTTGGTTGGCTAAAAGCCAAACCAAATGTGAACACTGACTTCTTTTTACTTTTCTGTTCTTCGGTTGAAGTGAACAATCTCTTTAAAAATGTCGATTCTAACGCAAGATTGAAACATGTCTTCTTATGTCTTACGCAATTGAGTCAGACATGAGTCAACTTCTTTGATTCAATCTTATTTAGATGTCCTCATCTAAATGGTGACAACATCATTATGTTGGTTTCATCATGTCTTATTCTGCCTTCAGTAGGTTTCATTAAATGGTGACAACATCATTATGTAGCAGATTTAATTATGTTAAGCCCAACCATGCAAATTCCTCGACTGGTAAATATAATACAAATCCAAGCGCAACGCAGTTATAAAGTCCGACTAAAGAACACATATGTATACACTATTAGACAAACGAAAGTCAATCCAAAAACCTAAGGTGATAGATTAAGAAAGACTGCATCTATATCAGGTCTCAAACTTTTTGATCCATAAAGAAACAAGTGGAGAATAATCTTAAGCTTTTGATGACATTAGAATTTGATGAAGAGAAAAAAAGTGTTCAAAAAGCCATAAAGAGTGTATATGAACTAGAGATTTTCTCAAACTCTAGTCTCATTCAACTTTCAAGAGAAGTCGCTCTTATATGGGTGGAGCCAATCTAAAAGATGCGCTTTCAAGACAATAATACATTGTATTTTAAAGACACGACCACACGTGCATTCACAAGATACTCTTATAAGATGAATGGACAATAATAAAAGTTTCTCGGCCGCCTTGAGCAAATGCAATGACCCTTGTCACACAGGACACTGATTGAAACGTTCGTGATGAGATTGAAGGTTTGGGGCACGATCTCCATCATCTAAGGTAGAATCATCACAAGCTTTTGGACTAGTGCGGCCCGATTGTATAGATAAATTCCAGCTGTGCGCAAGTCATATTACTCCTCTTGCATATCGCTTTCTGGAACAATGATGGTGCAGTCTCGAGACCAAACGAAAGGATTGCCAAAATCTTGCCCAAAAATCGGAGTATATCTTGGCATCAGAAAGGCCGGATGACAAGGTCATTTTGTTTGGCAAAAGGAACTTGTCATCATGGAGAAATTGATTCAAAGGCTGGTAGTTGAGAACATCTGGTTTGCTCAACTTGCCTGTTGATGTTAAAGGTTTTGCATACCCACTAAGAATCTGTCGGTTCAATTAGTCCTTGTCGGACTACCTCTTCGCATTCCTTCTGAGCAAGCTGTTCATGCTCAGGATTCATGCCAGAATTGCTTGCTTTCATTCTTAAACACATACCTACGTTTCTCCGATTAAACTCCCCTAGCTACCATCGCCATCACTCCTCTGCTTTGCTTTCGTCGACTCCGATGTACTGGAGTCGAGAAGATTCGAGTTTGAATGACAACACAACTCCCAATCAGAGCAAGCTTGAGATCATATCAGCCGATGTAAATGAATATTAACTACTTTGTTGCTCAACGAGAGAGAGAGAGAGAGAGAGAGAGAGAGAGAGAGAGAGAGAACTGTAAATCATCTGCAAAATTATATTTCGTTCTGCAAAAATTTGTACAAACTCAAAAAGAAAAACCTCTTAATTACAAGACAAAACCGTCCTTCCTGAGATTCCCAAGAACACTACCAAGGAAAAACAGCAACACAACTCCCATCTCTCTCCCTCTCTCTCTAGAAGAAGAGAACTTATGGAAAGTGGTTGGTCACTAAGGAAACTGAGCACGCCTATTCCGGAGACTCAGAGAGAAGATGGAAGCAACAGAATGAGCCAGCCCCACCACGATCCCCACCTTCACTTGCCCTCTCTTCGGGATCGGACGGCTCGAGATCCTCCCCGAAACGCCTCCGACGCTCATCCCGACACTCCTTGAGATCGCCATCTCTCTTCTTCTTCTTCTTCTTCTTCTTCTTCTTCTTGGTTCTTCAAATCGTTCCGCTGAAGATGAAATGGGATCTTCGAAGAAGCTTTTGGGTTTGAGGTTTGAGAGGAGGGATGCCTTGGAAAGCTTTAGCGAACGCTTGCCTTTGCTTTCCGGTGATCGGTTGTATTATATAGAGAACAACTTTTCCAATATGCCCTTCAAATTCATTATAATTGAAGTGAGGCCCCTTGCCTTGAGCCCGTCTATTTGACGTTTTTGACCTCGCCCACCAAGTCTCATGTTGTCTAAACAAATCATTAATAATAATACACAAAAAGTATTACCTAAATAAATCCAAAATTGTCCATGTTACCAAGTACGGAAACGTCGCACCATGATTAAGATGATTTGAAGGTGAGATTGTTGGATCAAAAATAGCACACCACTTGCCACTAACAGTGTAACATTGAACATTTCATTTCCCTTGCTGCTACAATTGTGAGGTGAATACACTCTAGATATTGTCTTCTTGAGAAAGCGACGGTAAAAGTTAGTGGGGGTGGACATCAAGTTTGGTTTGATTTTGGAAAGGAAGTGAATTGAACTAAACCCAACTAGGTCAAGGTTAGCTATATAGACCAATTCTAGAAAGAACCGGCATTGAATCGATTTTGTTCCCGACTCCACATACCTGTCAATGTCAGGCGATTTCATTCGATTCCAATGTTGGAATCATCGATTCATCTAGGAAACGGTCTAAACTAGTTCAATTGATTTAATTCCCGCATTAAACTTGTTTTGAAGCTTCTTTTAGAAAATAAAGAAGACTCTCGCATCCAACAAAAATCAAATCGTAATTTTCAACATGAATAAAAAATAACATAACCATTTATGCAACATATGCTTTTGTAAGGAAATGAAGAAAATTTATTAAACTTTGACATTTTTTACACAAAGTAATAAATTGGGCATGTTCTAGAAAATGGAAACAAGTACAAACAATGTCAGTTTCTATTTTCAAATTAAAGAAGAAACACTCCGAAAGTTCACAGCATAATCAAATAAAATTTGAAGAATTCACTGTATAGACGACGTTGTGAATAGAATTAATCACAATGCAAAAAGTTTGGAATCTCATATACTTATACTTGTATTTATATTTTTAATTGCCATGCGATTGAGTAAACCTAATAATATGGATTTTTTTTAGTTTAAAAGAAATAGTAATGAGGAAGGGGGTGAATTCGTCCCATGAAGTTAGGCAAGTGGGAGATCGTGAAAGGACACCACTTCTGCACGCATTATTGCAATAATTCAGGTTCATATTGTTCACGTGGGGGTTTGTTCATGACGTGGCCGGTGCACCCCCCCGTGACGCTCTCATTGGGAGGTGGCTCTTAATTTTTGGCCTCATCCTTCGTGGTGCCCACTCTACTTTTCTTTTCTGTTTTTGGTCTCTTTTCCTGAAACTTTTACAGACTCAAAAGGTGGTACCCATAGATCAAGGGGAAAATAAATTAGAACCTCAAAATCATTCACTTCAATCCACTTCCGTGGCATTATCTTGATAATGAAATCGTTACTTTGTGGTATGTAATTTAAATGAATGAATTTTGAAAGCTGAGGAGTTCAAATGAGGGATCGAAAAATTGCGACGTTCAATTAAGTACCGTGCAAATGATTTAAAATTTTAAGTATACTTTTCTTCAAGATGTCTTATCAATAAATATCGCTAGCGTTCATAGAGAAAGAGAGTTAAATCTAATTCGAATTACTAATATGTAATGCTTTTTTTATCTAGAAGGTGTCCTCCGCTATCTTTTGTAATCTAAAGAGTATATGAACTCTATTCAATGATGGCAGCACCTTTAAATCTGCCGAATGCTTCATAATATTACAATAATTAATCTAAATTTATTAGTTAAAGTATTGAGTGATGGGCCAGGCGTCATCTTGTCTCTTTGTAGCTTTATTACTTTCTCTTTTAATCAAATACGATTATTTGCTTTTTGTTTCGAAAGTTTTGACTGGTTGATGGAAGTCATGATAGACATGGGGTCCCCCGAGACGGTCCAACCTATATTCTTTACTCCATGATCTCCACCCACCATCTTTTTCTTGAATTCTTTATTATTTCTTGGTTGGCTGAGCGCAAACCAAATGTGAACGCTGACTTTTTTTTTTTTCTTGTTCTTTGGTCAAAAGCGAACGATGTCTTAAAAATGTTAATTCAAACGTAAGATAGAAACATGTCTTATGTCTTACCCAATTCAGTCAAATATGAGTCAACTTCTTCGACCAAATCTTACGTAGATGTCTTCCCCACATCTTATTCTGTCTTGAGTAGCTTTTCATTATACGGCATATAATATACACACACATTAAGAAAAATTCTCAAAATGATTGAGATTATGTGAATGTAACCTCCTTTCTAATATGATAACTGGGGGAGAAGAACTAGCATCATTCTTCTTTTCACATGATCCATGTGACACTCCACTTAATGTAGTTAATATTGAATTAAAGAATTTAAAGATGTCAAATTAGAAATTAAAGTAAGGGGGCAGAATCATCAATTAAAAAGAAGGAAAGGGACCGATTGATCTAATTAGAAATTAGACGTACAACCAACCTCGATTATGTAAATTATTAGTGGTTGTGAACGCTGATTGAACAAGAAGCAAAACATGTTCAATGAACCTTAGGTGGAATGCAGTTCCTGTCGGATTGTGTCTACTGGAAAACCTGATTTGTTTCTAATCCTGTGTCATTTTAAAATTTAAGCCCTATACTAGCATCTAAATCTGCAAAGTTTCCCTGAAGGCTATGTATACAATGTTTCTTTTTTGTCTGCCTTCTCTCTACCTCTCTCCGGCTTAACTCACCTAGCTACCATCAACACTAATCCACTCCTTTAGCGAATCAAGTAGCTATCATATTTGTCATGATCGTTCACTTATAAAGTCATCGTCCCCACAAAATAAAAAGTTCGAAATTGACATAAATCGATCATCACAACCTTGCCATAGCATTGAAGGTCCTAATTAACATATTCCCAAAATGCTAGATGGACACATTTTGTAATTGTAGAACCATACCAGCGATGATGATGCCCCTCCTGCACAATCCTAGTTTCGCGCTTGCCATATTGTCTTCTTGTTCGTGAGAAATGCCGTGTTGACTGAATTTCAATTACAAAATTGATATGGTACATATGGTAACCTGTAATTGAGTATTGAAGTTGGCCCACTTATTTAAGGCGCATGACTCTATGTACCAAATTCATATACGGATCTTAATATACCTAACATTCTCTTGAGATTGTAATGAGTTTGGGCAAAGACATGGTCAGATGTGCCATTTTCCCATTATTATTCAGCTCTCCAGAAACAACAGACCCAAGAAAGGCACTTAAGTGGAATTTGGATTATGTGGAGTTGACATTCAAAACTATGATCAAGGATTTGACCGATTGGTCAACCAATGTATTGGGGTTGAGAATATTCGAGTTTGAATCATAATACGACTCCTAATTAGAGCGAACCTTGAGAACGTTTCGGGTACTTTGTTTGATGAAATCTGGTCAGATGTACATGAACGTCAACTACTCTGTTGCTCAACACAGAGAGAGCCATAAATCAAAACTATGTTTCGTTCCGCAAAAACTTGTAGGAAATGAAAAAGGCAAACACCTTACTTACAAGACCAAACTGTTCTTCCTAAATTTTTTTTTTCTGATGACTCAAAAACCGTTGTACAACCGCCAGCCGGCAACGTAAACCCAAGGCAACCTTAGCACGAGGACCCATCTACCACGGCACCGCATTGAAATCGCGCAAATACAACTCAAACCTCCCCTCAACCAGAAGAGGGGGAACGCCCAAACCAACGCGTCTTAAGTTTCCCAACAACAATTTACGAAAAACAGCAACCCAACACCCATCCCTCCCTCTTGGACCGAGAAAGAAGAAGAAGAAAACCTAATTAGAGCAAAGCTCGAGATCATATCAGCTATTGTGTTGATGAAATATCGTTCGATGTACATGAGTGTCAACTACTTTGCTCAACGAGAGGAATAGATGAGGAGAAATCCATAAATCATCTGCAAAATTATATTTCCTTCCACAACGATTTGTACAAAATTGAAGTAAAAGCCTCTTAATTACATCACCAAACCGTTCTTCTTACGATCTCCAAAAACACTACTGAGGAAAAACAGCAGCAGCACAACGCCCATCTCTCTCCCTCGTGCTTTGTCACCGAGAAAACTGAGCAGATCTGTTTCTGAGGTGGAGCGAGAAGATGGAGGCAACGGAATGAGCCAATCCCACCACGATCCCCACCTTCACTCGCCCTCTCTTCGGGATGGGACGGCTCGAGATCCTCCGCGACATGCCTCCGCCGTTCATCTTGCCGCTCCTTGAAACAGCCATCTCTCTTCTTTCTTCTTCTTCTTCTTGGTGCTTGGAAGGAGCTTTTGGATTTGGAGGCTTGAGAGGAGTGATGTGTCGAATAGCTTTAGGGAGCCCTTTGCCTTTCCTTGTGGTGAGGAGGCGTTTTATAGAGAAGGGTTTTTTCCAATATGCCCTTTGAATTTATGATAATTGAAGTGAGGCCCCTCGTTTTTGGACTGGTCTATTTTGACATGTTTGCCCTCGCCCACTGAGTCTCCCGTTGTCTAAATAAATCACTAATTATAATTTTAAAAAAGAGAGAGAGAATGAGAGAGATCAACAAGTACGTAATTGTCACACTTTGACCAAGATGATAGAAAATGAGATTGTTGAATTGAAAATAGCACGCACTTTGGTACTATAAGTTTTTGGCGACAGTCAAATTTGTGGCATAAATCGTATAATGAATGGATTTGCAATATAACAAATTTAACGAGATAATTATTGTTTTCATCAAGGTTCAGTCCAAATCTCTTATGATTATATTTATCTATATTAATTCCCATGCGATTGAGTTAACTTGATAAGATGGATTTAAGTAAAAATGATGAAGAGAGGGTTCATTTTATCACGTGAATTCAACTGAGTGGACATCATGAAAGATGCCACCTTCCACGCATAATGGAACAATTCTTTTTTTTGGTCGGTATAATGGAACAATTCAGGTCTGTAATTAATAATAAATATTGTTGTCGTGGGTGTTTGTTTATCAGAATAAGAGACCCGCTTCCGACAATTTATGGGAGCGAATATTCGCCTCATTCATCGTGCCACAATTTTCCATCGCTCATTAAATTTTTTATTTCACATTTTTTTCTTTTAAGTTATCCGGGCAACTTTATTCTTCGAAAATGGCGAGTGGACATCATGAAAGATGCAACCTTTGCACGCATAATGGAATAATTTAGGTCTCTAATCAATTCATATTGTTCACATCGATGTTTGTTTATTAGAAAAAGAGCCCCTGCTCTTAACAATTTATGGGAGCAGTTATTCGCATCATTTATCATTGTGTCATAACTTTTCCACTGTACATTAAATTTATTGAGTTTCACAATTCATTCATTTAAGTTAGTCCGACAACTTTAATCTTCGAAAATGACGAGTAGCATCATTGAAATAATAAATTCGCTATTGCATGGCATTTCAAATAATGCTATGATATCTTTTTCGATGAACAAGTCACTAATGTAATTTCAATAAACGAAACTTGAATGTTAAGGAATTCAATGAGCGGTCAATCATGGCAGTCCTTTTTTTTCCCAACAAATCAAACTAGAGTAAAATTCCTCCACTGAATTGCCATAACCTATAACAATATATTGTCAACATTGCATTTGCTGATGCTAAAAATCAATTCATAAGTTTAGGCTTCAAACCCAGTAGTCACGCGATGCAAGATGACACTCTTTAGCACTCTTTCTTACGGGCAAACTGGCATGAAATCATCTGGAAAAAGAAAAGTGGGATTGAAGAACGGAAAACCATGCATCCTCAAAATAAACTGACTCTAATACAAATTTAAAAGATCAAATCCGAAAAGGCAAAACACACACCGTCTCTCTCTCCTTCATATAGTAATCGTGGAATTAAGAACATCATATTGGAATAGAAATCTTAAAAGAACATTTTGGAATTAGAGTAGCTTGCTAATTGGCATTCAATATTTGGTCAAAAAAGCTTACATAACCCACTGCGCAAATGCAATACTTTTTTTTCTCATAAAAAAATTGCGACTTTTTATATTAATGTATTAAGCTCACAATGCGTTGATAGTTAATGCTACATTAGATATATAACCCCTCGAGTTGCTCTACTATGATGCGATACCTCGTAAAGGTAAGTAGGTAACTTTCTAATGGATTTCTTTCTTTTGACATAACTAGTTTAATTGCCTATTCATATGATATATGCTTGAATTAATTAGCGATTTTCTAGCATGATCGATTAGATAAGTTTATTTTTACATCGTATAAAGTTTTATCTTGAACACAATTATCATGTCATCATATATTCTACAAATTAGATAGAACATTGAACGAATGAAAATATTTATGTGTGATATTTCTTTTACTTTTTGTAATTTAAGGAGCACAAATTTTATTCAAAATATATTTGGCGAAGTATTGGGTGGGGGCCAGGAATCTCTTTCTTTCCTTATTTATTTATTGCTTTTGTTCGATAAAAAAGGGAAAAAGCCACGAAAAACTCTGAACTTTGCCCAGAGTGACACATTTACCCCAAACTTTTTTGTGTCGTGAAAAACCCTAAACTTTGCCAACCGTGATACATTTACCCCAAACTTTTTTGTGACACAAAAATCCCGAACTTTCGTTATGTGACACATTTACCCCCAAATTAGAGGGCATTTTGGTATTTTCATTTTTTAAATTTTTTTAAAAAATTTTTCTTTTTAAAATTTTTAAAATTTTTAAAATTTTTAAAATTTTTTTTTCTTCTCTCTTCCCTCCGCCGGATGTCGGCGGCGGGAAGACGGCCTCCGGCGAGGGCTGCCCTCGCCGGTGTCGGCGAGGGCGGCCCTCGCCGGCCTCGGCTAAGGGCGCCCTCGCTTGCATCAAGGTGTCGGGCGGCCCTCGCTGCGTCGGGCGAGGCCGCCCTCGCCCCGTCGGGGAGGGCCATCCTCGCCCGGGACGGCGAGGGCCGCCCTCACCTGTGTCAGGTGTCGGGCGAGGACGGCCCTCGCCTGCGTCAGGCGAGGGTGTCCCTGCCTTTGCCCGACGCCGGCGAGGTTGCCGGACGCCGGCTTCCCTCCGCCATGGCCGGCGGAGGGAAGAAGAAGAAAAAAAAAGGAAAAAACAGAATAAAAAGACAAAAATGCCCTTATGGGGTAAATGTGTCACGGTTTAGAAAGTTTGGGGTAAATGTGTCACTCCGAATAAAGTTCAGGGTTTTTCGTGGCTTTTTTCCATAAAAAAATGATCATATATGCTTCTTTGTCTTGCGATGTGCTTCATGAACACGTGGGTTTTTGTTTCGAAAGTTTTTGACCGGCTGATAGAAGTCACGACCGACATGGGGTCTCCTAGACGGACCAAACTAATGATGATTTCGGCCACTACAAAATTCTTTAATATTTAAATTCGGCATTATGCTGAGGGAAACTAAAAAAAGAATAATTTGGTTGGCTAAAAGCCAAACCAAATGTGTACACTGACTTATTTTTACTTTTCTGTGCTTGGGTTGAAGTGAACAATCTCTTTAAAAATGTCGATTCTAACGCAAGATTGAAACATGTCTTCTTACGTCTTACGCAATTGAGTCAGACATGAGTCAACTTCTTTGATTCAATCTTATTTAGATGTCCTCATCTAAATGGTGACAACATCATTATGTAGGTTTCATCATGTCTTATTCTGCCTTCAGTAGGTTTCATTAAATGGTGACAACATCATTATGTAGCAGATTTAATTATGTTAAGCCCAACCATGCAAATTCCTCGACTGGTAAATATAATACAAATCCAAGCACAACGCGGTTATAAAGTCTGACTAAAGAGCACATATGTATGCACTAATAGGCAAATGAAAGTCAATCCAAACACCTAAGGTGATAGATTAAGAAAGACCGCATCTATATCAAAAATATATATATAAATTCAATAAAGACATGTTATGAGATATCATTGTGACATTAAACAATTCTCAAATCATACGAGGTAATGGGAACATAACCTCCATTCTAATATGATATTTGGAGGGGAAGAACCAGAACCATTCTTCTTTCCACATGATCCATGTGACACTCCACTTAACCTAAGTAATATTGAATTAATCATAGAATCTGAAGCACTCAAAATTGTTGCCTTTCTCTTTTTTTAAGCAGTAAAGTAAAGGGCAGAATCATCGATTAAAAATTATGAAATAAGAAATTAGACATGCTCTTACCTATAAAATATAAAATGATGGGTGGTTGTGACTTGTGAACACTGATTGAACGAGAAGGATAACGTATTCAATGAACCTTAGCTGGAATGCTTTGTTTAACTATTTGGTAGGGACATCTCCGCAGTTTGTGTCGGATTGTGTCTGGTGGACAATTAGATTTCGATCTAACCGGGTATAAATTTTAAGATTAAGCCCTATAATTGCCCCTAAATCTGCAGAGTTTTCCTAAAGACAAACTAATGTATCAATACATAGTAATGCATCAATTTGCGATGTCAAATCATTTCTTTCGATTTCTTGTGTGCCCCATCGAGAAAAAAAGAGCATGATGAATTTTTGTAGAAAGGGCAGGACCATGAGAAAAAGAGAATAGATAAATTCTATGCAAATTAATAATGTTCCTATAAATGTGAATGCCACATTTAGCCTGTCCCAATCTCTTTTCTTTAGTAAATCGGACAATAGTCACGTCTATTTTTATATGGTTCACTTTGAGTTATGACTATAAAATATTACTCATCAAATAAAAAAATCTGGAACTTGCCAAAATTCGTCATCAAAACCTTGCCACGGCATCAAAGGTCCTAATTAACATATCCGTACAACGCTAGATGGACTCATTTTTATTTGTAGAATCGTACCACCAGCAATGAAGGCCCTTGCTCGCCCTTGGTTTCACTGCATCGCCATTTTGGTTTCTTCCCAAGAGAAATGTTATGTTTACCAAGTTTAACTTAAAAATTGATGCGGCAAACTGTAATTGGGTGTTAAAATTGAGCTATTTGTCTGTTCGCTCACGGTATTACCAATTTTATCTACCGATCTTAATATACCTTACGGTATTCTTATCAACTGTACAATAGACAAGAGAAATAGAGAAGAAGAGAACCATAAATCATCTGTAAAAAATTATATTTCATTCTACAAAAAGGGGTACAAAATTGAAAAGAGAACCCTCCTATTTACAAGACCAAACCGATGTTTCCTAATTCTTCCAGAAATACAGCAACAAAACGCCCATCTCTCTCTCTCTCTCTCTCTCTCTCTGGGATTGAGAAAGAAAGAAGCAGAAAACTTATGGCGAGTGCATGATGGTCACTAAGAAAACTGAGCCCGCCTTTTTCTGAGATTGAGAGAGAAGATGGAAGTGAAAGAATGAGCCAACCCCACCACGATTCCCATCTTCACTTGCCCTCTCTTCGGGATCGGACGGCTCGAAATCCTCCGCGACGTGCCCCCGTTGATCTTGCGACTCCTCGAAATCGCCATCTCTTCTTCTTCTTCTTCTTCTTCCTCTTGGCGCTTCGAATGAATCCTCTGAAGATGAAACGAAATCTCTGAAGAAGCCCTAGCGATTTGGAGTTTGAGAGGAGCTTATGTGTTGGAAAAGCTCGAGCGGGCACTTGCCTTTCTTTGCGGAGACGGATTGTTATATAGACAGCGACTTTTTCCAATAGGCCCTTCAAATTCATCATAATTGAGGTGAGGCCCCTTTGAATTTGGACTTGTATACTTTGACCCTTTTCGCCTAGCCCACCAATAATTAAACGGAGAGTGCTATCTTAGTAAATCCAATACGTAATCAAGTACGTAAATGTCTCACTACAATTAATCATACTAAAGTTTTTGTCTCCCCGAGACAAAAACAATAAAAAAAATTTATACTATCAGACAACATTTAATGGGCATATTTTTTAAATGACTTAATGAATGGAGTTAACCATATAACAAATACGAGGACTATACTCTGATAAATTCAGTCAAAATCTCTTATATATATAATCAAATACTGATTATCATGTGATTGAATGGGGTTAATAAGATGGATTCTCTTTAAAGAAAAGAAAAAAGGGGAGAGGGGCGATTTTGTCCACGTAAAATTTAAGTAAGTGGAGATCGCCAAAGGTGCCACTTTCGCACGCACTACAGAGCGATTCATGTCTCCAATGAATTCGTATTTATTCACGTGGGGATTGTTCATCAGGTATCGAAAGAGCCTTTGACGGGACAGGTGCAGCCCCTCCGGACAATGCATCGGACGTGACTATCGGCCCCATTCTTTGCGGCGTCTCCTCTATCTGTCTAATCTTCTATTCATCTATTTTAGTATGGCAACTTTTTGAGCAATCGTTTAAATTTAGTTTGATTTTATTATTCCATCGGTTTGGATCATTGAAAACCATAACGTTACGTTATGTCAATGATAAAATCCTTGCTATATAGAGCAAGTGAAAGATGAAGCACTAAATTAAGCGTTATGTGCAAAATTTAAAATTTCAAGTATACTTTCTCAATGATGATTGGTTAGTGCCTTGAAGCGTTGCATCATGTTACTCGTACGGAGGCTACGTCATCTAGATTTTGTAGAATTATCAATTGTAATAGCCAACCTTATCCTATTTGACGGGAGATTAAATTCCTTAAGAAATGGGTCCAATTTCTACATATTTCATGTTCGAGGAGAAATCAAGATATGGATTTTGATTCTATGTGAAATAAAATTCCTCAAAAAGGCACATGATTGGATTACCTAGCTAAATCATTATTGAGACATTATTTCCATATTTATATGACCACAAAATATGGAAATATAAATATGCTACTTTGTCCCAAAAAAAAAGTATATAATCACAGAGTCATCAAAGTCTCAATTTCATTGTGGATAACTATTGATGGTCATCGCCGGTTTTGGTTACAGAGTCCGGTAGCTATGTTGGTCACCTATCACTGCGGTTTTAGGTAAATAATTACTTTCCAAAAATGCCAAAATATCTTGTCATCCATTTAATAGAAAATGAAACTTAATCCAATGACTTGGACTACTTGAAATGAGAATTCCCTTTGAGGATATTTTTCGACGGAACCAAAAAGAGGCCTAAAAAGTGCAAAATATCCATCGGATGAAATATTCGATACTTGGTCCAACAACATCTGCTGGGTCTGCTGCTCGGCATTAATTCTAAGCAGTAAATTCTTGCAAGTCAAGACAAAATTGAAGCGATGGCCTGATTGACCCGAAACCGTATTTCTGTTTTGTTATTTTTCCTTGTGGAAACATTGGTAATGTCACTATTTTCAAGATATTCGAATTTTCGATTCAAATAATATTTGGGTAAAATATACGTAAAACTCCAATCTTTGATTCAGATTTTCCAAATATGTGTATGCATATATTTCCGTTCTAATTAATCGGATACATGTCATTCACTAACAAGGTGATTCAAAAGATTGTTGCCACTATCACCAAAAATAATTGAGTGGAAATAATGAGAATTAATAGAAAAATCGGCCTTTATTTCTTTAAAATTTAATAGAAAAATATCGAGTATCCAAAATCCTATTTACGATAACAAATAGCACCTATACTACATAACCGCAAGATAAATATGAAATGAAGAATAGACAAGAAAAGCCATCTCCCTCTCCCAAGAAAACAGAAGAAACAAAAAATTTGAAAAAATATGGTGAAAATTTGGTCACTGAGAAACCTAAGAACCAGCACATCTGTTTCTGGGATTGAGAGAGAAGATGGAAGATAAGCGATGGGCCAGCGCTGCCGCGATCGCCACCTTCACTCGACCTCGCTTCGGGATCAAACGGCTAGGAATCCTCCGTGATGGACGTCCGCCGTCGATCTTGGCACTCCTTGGAACCGCCCCCATATCTTTCTTCTTCTTCTTGATTTCCTGGTGTTTGTTCCTCTAGAGATGAAATGGAAGCTTTGAACAAGTTCTTGGACTTGGAGCTTGAGAGGCGTGATGTTTGAAAAGCTTGTTAGTGACAAGTTATATATAAAGCACAAAAATTTTTACAGCACGCCCTTCAAATTCATTATTATTGAAATGAGGTCCTTCTGCTTTTTAAACTTCGCTTTTTGACATTCGTTACCTTTTCGCCAACTCTTTCATTTTTTAATAGATCCAAAATGCTTGCATATCGACCCACGTAAATGTTTGAATTGGGATTTTAGCTCCGGTATATGAGATGTGGTAGGAATCCTCTATTTTCACTTTGATGCGAGATTGGATAGTGAGTTTAGTTTAGGCCATGACGACTGTATCTACAGACGACCTTTCTTAAGTTGATGCTAACCATCTAATTGAAAAGTTTAAGATATAACTGAGCCGGTTATATCTAAACTCTAGGCCGGACCTTAGGAATCATGGTGATCGGGAGTTCAAGTTCCGACGGGAGAACTTTTAAGAGAAATTGCTATAATCATATGAGATTAATTTACTACGTCACAATAAGAAGCGTGGATACAATGTCAACCTAAAGGAGAAAAATAGGATATATTTAGTTTCCATTTGTTTCGAGAAAAATGAATGATTTAAAGAATATTCAAATAAAATAAAATAATTGCTTGAATCACTTAGGAAAATAAATGAATGAATTTTTTTTTATCATACACTAAAAAGTTTAGGCATAAACTGTTATTGCTAATGAAAATATTATCCATTAACTAATTATTTCAAGTAATACAAACGATCGTCCACATGATCATTATTAGGTGTCACTCAAATATGGACTAACTCATCTTCTTGATGAAAATAGCCTATACTTTATGGTTAATGAAGTCCAAAAAAAAAAAAAAAGAGCATAATGCATGACAAATGAAGTTGAGAAATCTAGCAAATGTTATTTTGGCCAAGAAGAGTGAGTTAGTCCCTGTTTGAGTAACACTTAATGATTGTGCAAATGGAAAAACTGATGACTATGCATTAGAAGTAAAAGTTCAGGAATATCCTTTACTTCTCAAAGTCCGGGGGCTGTTGCTTAATGGCGCCAAAGTTAATGAGGATAAACGTGTAACTCTTCAAATTTCATGGACCATGGCGCATCAGTATCAAAGGTTTAGGGGGTTTAAGCAACAACTCGAAAGATTAAGATTACAAAATCAAATCTGTGTACCCCGTGAAAATTTCAAAAGCAGTGGATCCAGAACTCTTCATTTCTGTAGATAGACAACAACTTCTGTGTTTTTTTTTAATCTTGTAGCATCATTTGCTCCACTGGATGGAATAAAGAAAAGAAAGCAAAGACAATTACGGAATTGACTTAGTGGAGATTATAAAGATGGCACTTTAGCAAATCATGTTGTTAAAGGAGGCACCCAAGTTCTTAAGAAGATGCTGTAAGCCTGTAACCCAATTCAGGCCTTTTAGTCGTGTGCTTCACATGGGGAATTTGGCTTAATAAGTATAGCAGATGCAAAGGCCCCTAACTTCATTATATTCAATGTAACTTGTGCGTTTAATTCTCTAATGTGTTTTGGTCATTGTTCTTGGAAGCTTTTTCAATTCCCCATATGGGTGATTAGAGTTAATTCTTCTTTATGTTTAGTAGCTTTTCAAAGTTAAAAAGCAAGATTTGATGGTATTTATATATTAGTTAGTGTCTATCGAATATTTCACTTTTCACATAGAAGATGATACATGGCAATTAAGTTATTCATATTGGTCACCAGATTTCTCTATTTTAGAAGGTCTGATACCATTGATTAGTAATTTCATCATCCGAAGTGTAATTTTCAAGTTTGGAAATATGTTCTAAAAAAAAGTTGAAAACTTTTAGTAACTTTAATGTATGGTGCAAATATGGAGTTTCACAAGGTTTGACATGCCAATTTGCGAGCTTTACTGTGTAATTTATTTTTGATTGTCACTTTAGCAAAATCTCGGTGGTTGCCATCGCCTGAGGTGGCGGGTGGCAAATGGCGGCGGAGGGGCGGAGGGCGGCGGCTGGGTCGGGTAGAGAGAGAAAAGAGGGGAAAGTTGAGTTAGGGCTCTGGATTTTGTGGGAAAATTATTAGGTGTGGCGAGGACCGAAATAACTTCTACTTGTATTCACGTGGAGGAGTGATTGCACTTTCCATGGGACTCTTTTGCTTGGAGATCCCCCTCTTTATGTGTCCTCACTCTACACTTTTCCTTCCACAAGTCAAAGACGGAATTTTCTGAAAGTTCAGTCAAAAGAACCTTTCTAGATCGCAGTTGACTCCACTTAATAATGAAGTTGGTATAACTTTCATAACACGAACGAGAAACCAAGTTATAACAATATGACATGACTTGCTCGCATGAGAAATGTCCATCAAATCAGATGTTACCACTGCGAAGATAGATGTGTTTGTTTTTTATTAAGTTTACATTAGTATAACTCTTGACTATGTTAAGTGATCTTGTATTACAGTCGCCTGGTATCACCTTTAGCTAAAAAGTTGTATCTAGAAATGAGTTGCATATGTTTGGAAGAAAGATACTAGAAGTGCCAAAAATTGTGTACTCATTTTAATGCCAAAAGTTTTTTCGGATCACTTAAATATCATCATTTAGAAAAATAATCACTTAAGTACCAACTCCGATCTAGGTCAGACGTCGTAATTTCTCAATCCTACACGGCTAACCGGCGTGCTCAGTCAACATATAACCCATAAACGACGTTATCTAAAAGTTATATATGGGGATCATTTGAGTACCAAATTTTATTTAAATTGATGGCTCAAATGCCACTTATTGTTATAAAAAAAAAAAAAAAAAAAAACGAGCACTTTAGTGCCAAGCATGCTCTGTGAAAATGTCTCGTGAACTGAATTTTTTAAATAATGTGTGAAATCATATAAAATTTTTAATTATAAAAGTCATGCATTATTTTTTTGCTGGGATTTTTTCTATTGGCACTTGAGTGAATATTTTTTCTCTAATTTCGCACTTAAGTGATATGGTGAAATTTTTTAGCTTTAAGATAAGTGTCGTGCATAACTTTTGGCACTTCTAGTATAAACTCATAGGTGTTTACCATTGTATGCTTATGCTCAAAAGTATTATAATGGGTATATATTGGGCTATTTCATACAATATCCCAAGTCTCACCAAGCGCGAACATATAATTTCATTGGGCCAGCCAACAATATGGATCAAGGCCCATGGATTCAATCGCCTTCTTTTTTTGGAAGATCCAAAAATTAATAGCCCACAAAAATACCAAAAGCATATCTCATATGCCAATAAAAGAAATCAACATTTTTTCCAAAAGCGAATCCTCAATTCCTGAATTCTTACACCGACACTACGGACTTGAAACCAATCAAAAACCAAATATTAAAGTCATTATTATTATTTTTTTAATTTTAGTTTTTACTCCTATAGAAATTAGCTTTGTGGAGGAGAGAAACTTCAAGAAACCTAATTATTTTCTATATTATTGAGCAAATTTACGGAATAACTGTCAAGTAGAATCTAGAAAGATTTTAAATTAAACCTCTTTTTAACACAATTACATGTTTATGAACTTTATATACCTGTTGTGTACATCACTATCGAATTCTATCTTATCAGTTGTTTTTATATATTTAAGGGATAAGCAGATGCAAAAATAAAAAATAAAAAACCTCTTTAGAGATTTTCCAAAACAAAATCACAGTTGCATTTCCCAACATGAAGCTTTAAAAGATGAGATTTAATTAAAGCAAAATTTTTCTTATGCCAGTAAAATTTCGTTCATTTGCGATTGACAAATATCTGTATCATTCATGGAGTATTTTACGATCACGTGCATAACTTTTACATGTCAATCTCTTTAATGTACATCAGAAACTCCTACAAAGCCATAAATGCTCAGGTAAAAGTGGCTCGCCAATAATAAGGAAAAAATAAATTCTTTGACATAGTAAATCAATGGCTTGATATATTTTTTTTAGACAGTAAAATTGAAAAATAAAAAGCTCGCTAAAAAGAGTGAACTTCTGACATGGAAGGGACGAAAAATAAATGAGTTGCCATAATAGCAATGATGGAGAAAAGACTATTTTTTTTCTTTTCTTGATAGCAATAAGTTTAAATTTCACTGAAAACTATAAAAAGAAAATAACTAAGCTAAAGGAGACTATGCAAAAAAGAAGGAAACCATTAAGGACGATCTTGTCTATCTAGTAAAATAAGAGTCGATTTAGTTGTATAGAAGGCAAAAATAACCCTACCCAATTCGAGTCACTGGACGCTCCACGTCTCGACTTGTAAATTTTTTTGATAGGAGTTTTATATACTCCTTAAACAAAAGCAAAAGAACGGCTTCCTGTCAAGATCCATCAATGCAAAATTGATTCATTTTGGCCCCCACGCGTTTTCGTGTCCAGATGAGTGACCCGCGTCTGCGCTCGCTCTTCCTCGACGAGTAAATTGATGACCTTTTGCCTATATAAATATGTATGGGCAGGCACCAGAGCCGTACACCGACATTCAAGAAGAGATCTTCACGAGATCGCCCCGGCCCGGCAACACGGCTCCGCCGGAGCGCCTACCCAATGTGAGCCCCTCTCGGTACGAGCCGGCTTAGAGGTTTTGGAAAGTGTTTGCACCAAAAAGTGATCAAGTTGTCAATATGGATAAGCGTGTGACTAGAGCGTGATTATTGTCAAGCATATGCTCGAGGATCAATATCAATAACGACGCACATCAATTATTATGGGCGATCAATTGTCGCCGTATGTATGGCTGACAATAGTGGAGAAAGATATCGATTAATGAGATTGCCAAGCTATCAAGGCATCAAGAGAAAGTAAAACATGTGGCTGAGTATTAGATTGCAGTTACAAGAGGGACGTTGTTGGAAATACAAAGTGATTGAGGACACAAAGCAATAGGCAAACGTTTTCAAAGGAACATTCAAGGAACAAGATCGTGCCATCATGAATGCACGGACACAAAACCTTCAGAGATGGAGGAACATAAATACAAATGCTGGACAAAATGCTCAGGAGCAGTTATGGCACAATCACTGTGAATACTGCCGATCATCAACTAGAAGCCCCCCGACACAAATTAAGGACATCTACAATCTTTTAATTATCTTTAATTTCCTATACTGTACTTTTATCTTTTTGACTCGTATTGGTAATTAAATTCCGACATGTTTCTTAGCTGTAATTCTTAGATCCACATTATCGATAAAATTCTGATGTGTATCTTTTTCATGGGTGTCCCATTGTCAATTAAATTATGACGTAGTATTTTTTGCGTTCTCAATCTCTATTGTCGATTAAATTCCGGTGTAGTTGTTTAAGTTTGGTTCCATTGTAGAGTCAGTATTTTCCATGCCCTATCTCAATTAAATTCTGGCACGATTTGTATTTGTACAATTTTATTTGAATTAATGTTGTTGATTTCCTTATTACTTGTGATAATTCTCGTCTAGGGTCGGTGCAAAACCTGCGCAAAACCTATCTCCTCCAAATAAATTCAATGAATAGACTGTCAATGAAAGATATTTTGTCGCCGGAGAAATTGCGACAGATCAATAGGATACTCATCTCGAAACATTAAGAAGACTGTTGCCCTAGTTGTGTTTGGGCCAAATTCATTGGGAATTACCATATTGGGGTGTAGGACCTAAAGTTAATGCCTCAACCACCGTCTGTGATGCGGCGACCCCTAAGTAGTCATGACTCTTGCGGTCTCAAGTGACAGCAACCTCTCTCTCTCTCTCTCTCTCTGCACACACAGAGGTTTCAGATTTCAAAGCGCCCTGCCACCATGAGATGGAAATGAGCCTAGGCAGTGGCTGCAGCCACAAGATACAGGCAGTCGCTCGCTCGCTTGCTCGCTTTCTCTACCATTTAAAAGAAAATAAAAGGATACTTATTGAATTTCGAACGAGAATACAAGGACCATCGCTGCTATCATTCCTTAAATCAAGTGAAGATCATATTCAAAAGTAACGACCGAGACTAGGACGAATCATTCAGCGGGGAAAGTACTCTTCTACTTCGGTTTAACATCGTCCTTGCTTCTAAATCCAAGAAAATGAGAGTTTGGGATACCTAGAGTGCCATAACTTGGCACGAGAGATACTTAAGTGTCATAATTTCGAAAATGTATACTTAAGTGTCAGTTTCGAAGTTAAATGGAACACTTAAGTGCCACTCCATCGAAAATTCAGCCAAATAGGCGACGTGGCAATTTTCTTACGAGTTTGGTCCAAAATGACATCGTTTTGCACGCCGACGTGGTGAGAAAATGCAAAAACGACACCGTTTCGTGTCCGATGTGTAAATAATAATATAAAAATTAATTTTATTTAATTTTATTTAAAATATTCTAAAAATTAAAAAACTATAAAAACTATATATATATATAAAGGGAGGCCGAAGGGGGCGGCTGAGGGCTGAGCCCTCGCGACCGCCGCCTCCCCGCCGTCGCCGAGAAGGGCTGGCAACGGAGGGGGGAGGGTCGGCCAGGGTCGCCGACCCCTAGCCAACCGGCGGCGAGGGCCGCGAGCCCTCGCCGGATTGCGACAAGAGCTCGCGGCCCTCGCCCGGATCCGGGGCGAGGGTCGCAACCCTGCCCGGATCCGGCGAGGGCTACGGGGCCCTCGCCGCCTCCCCCCGCCGCCGGGAAGGGCCGATGACGGAGGGGGAGGGTCGGCCTAGGTCGCCAACCCCGGCCGACCGACGGCCCTCGCCGGATCGCGGCGAGGGCCGCAACCCTCACCCAGTGCCGGGCGAGGGCTTGCGGGCCCTCGCCGTCGGTCGGCCGGCCACACGGCCCCCGGCCAAGGCTTGGCAACCCCAACCAACCCTCCCCCTCCGTTGCCGGCCCTTCCCGGTGGCAACGAGGAGGCGGCGAAGGCCGCGGCCCTCGCCACGATCCGGCGAGGGCTCACGGCCCTCACCACCGATCGCCAGGGGCCAACGACCCGGCCAACCCTCTCCCCTCCATTGCCGGCCGCGACCCTCGCCAACGATCGGCCGGCTGGGCGACTCCCCGCCGACCCTCCCCCTCCATCGCCGGCCCTTCCGGCGACGGCAGGAGGCGGCGGCAGCCAAGGCTCAGCCCTCAGCGCCCCTTCGGCCTCCTTTTTTTTTTTTAAAAAAAAAAAAAAAAAAAATTAGTTTTTTAATTTTTAGAATATTTTAAATAAAATTAATTTAAATTAATTTAATTTAATTTTTATATTATTATTTACACATCAGACACGAAACGGCGTCGTTTTTGCATTTTCTCGCCACGTCAGCGTGCAAAACGACGCCGTTTTGGACCAAACTCGCCGGAAAATTGCCACGTCAACTATTTTGCCGGATTTTCGCCAAAGTGGCACCTAAGTGTTCAATTTAACTTCGAAACTGACACTTAAGTGTATCCTTTCAAAATTATGGCACTTAAGTATACTCACGTGCCAAGCTAATGCACTTGGGTTGTTCTTCCGCCAAGAAAAGGAGATAAGGCTCAGTGCTTAAGTACACTGATTAGATCCGACAGATGCCATATTCGAATCAGTGCACGTGGACCGCATAATTTGTGTACTTGTACGAAGGATAGTCGAGCCACGAAGGTTCAACCACTTCATGCTATAATAATAATAATGATTATGATGATGATGGTGATGGTGATGGTGATGGTGATGATAATCCCAGGTTATGTCCTTTCTTTACCCTAAAGTGGGGTGGGTTGGATCGTGCAAAGTTGTCGTGCTGGCTGTGTAACAGCAAATTCTGAAAAAGTTCCATCTCGATGCGAGCCGATTCGAGTTTGATTTCTGGACGCTGGGCTTGGATCGCCGCAATCTACAAAGATTGGTCTCCTACTCTCTCTCTTGTTCATTTAAAAGAATTCTAGCGCATTTTGAAATGTGTTTGCAGCCAAAAATGACCAAGTTGTCAATACGGATAAGCACGTGACTAGAGCATGAATATTGTCCAGCACGCGACCCATAATTGACACCCACAGCGATCGATATCAATTAGCGATGCACATAAATCTTCACTACCAATCAATATTGTCGATATATGACGACGTAGGACTAATGACAGTTGACAAGGGTATCGATTAATGAGATTGGCAAGCTGTCGAGGCATCAAGAGAAGGTTAGATGCATGGTAAGTATCAAGTTGCAATTATAGGAGGGGACTTGTTGGAAAAACAAAATGATTGACGTCGTGGAGCAACGGGAGACATTTTCAAAGGAACAACCGTTTAGCGAACAAGATCATGGCATTGGGAAGATATGGGCACAAAATTTCAGAGATGGAGGAACATGGATACAACTGTTGGACAAAATCGGTCAAGAACAATTATGGCACAACCACTATAAATACCACCAATCATCAAATGGATACCCTCGGCACAAATCAAACAAATTTACTATGTTTTAGTTATCATTATTTTCCCGCACTGTATTTTTATTTTTCAGGCTCATGTCACCGATTAAATTCCAACAAGTTTCTTAATTATAGCTATTAGATCCATGTTATTGATCAAATTTCGACATAATATCTGTACATTCTCAAATGTTATTGTCAATTAAATTTGATATAGTTTGTTTACATTCAATGTTGTTGCAGAGTCTATATTTTCCAGGTCCTACCATCATTAAATTCCTATGGGGAATCAGGGCAGAACCTATCCCTTCAAATAAAAACCAAAAAACTTAGTGAAATGTATGTGGTCGAGAGATAAATTCCGACGAGACAATGGGATATTCGTTTGATGTGAGTTGAATGCCTTAAAAAGATGTTGACCCAGATTTTGCCAGACCAAATTAATTGGGATTCCCATTTTGGGTTGTAGCACATAAAAATTAATGCCTCAACCACCTTGCAAGACGGGACCGCTACCACCCCCAAGGTGGTCATATGACTCTTGCGGTCTCAAGCGACGGCGATTTCATAGCGTGCTGCCGCCATGAGGTGGTCATGAGCCTCGGCAATGGTTGCAATCGCAAGATAAAGCTAGCCGCTCACTCGCTCTAAAAAAATTCATGAACCATTTTGAAAGGAAAAATACGGGTGTACTTTTGAATTTCGAACAAGAACACAGGGACCATCAATGGTGTCATCCCTCAAATCAGGTGAAGATCATTTTCCAAAATAACTACAAAGACGGGGACGAATTGTTTAGCGAAAAACTCTTCTAGTTTGGTTTAAAGATAGTTGATACTTCATCAGCCAAATTCCGGAGGAAATATGTTGAGTGGTTAAGTATTTTGGTAGATTCTATATCCAAATCAATGCACGTGAATCGCATAATTTGTGTACTTCTGCGAAAGATAGTCGAGACACGAAATTTCAACCACTCCATGTTATAATAATGATGATGATAATGATGATGATATTAATAATAATAATAATAATAATCCCGGTTTATGTCCTCCTTTCTTTTTCCCTGGAGCGGGCTGTGTTGGATCGTGCAAAGTTATCGTAATGGCTATGTAGCTGCAAATTGTGAAAAAGTTCCACCGAAATTGAATAATAATAATAATATAAGCAAAAAAGAAGCCTGCCGCCACGTGAAAAAGGGGTCTAAAACTTTTGACCACGCGTACATAGAAAATGCCACGGTCATACACATGTTACTCTTTCGGACAATGATTCACAAATTATGGAAAATAAAATTACCACATTATCCACGTAATGTTATGCCAATTTTTCAACCGTTAATACAACTTCAAATAAAAGACCTAAAAAAAACCAAGCATCTCGACAGTATTGTCATGAAATTTGGGCCCCATTAAATCCACTCAAGAAATAGATCCATCATATCACCCAGCATGCCCCCAAATCACCCACCACCCCTAGCTATATCCTTTTTGCTCCACTATATATATCTTTTTCCTTCATTTTCAACCACAAAATAGTGCATCAAGAACCAAAGTCTCCCCACGAATTTAAAAAATAATAATAATAATAATAATCAAATGAAGAAAACCCACAAAATAGTGCATCAAGAACCAAAGTCTCCTCACGAATTTAAAAAATAATAATGATGATAATCAAATGAAGAAAACCCACAAAATAGTGCATCAAGAACCAAAGTCTCCTCACGAATTTAAAAAATAATGATGATGATTATCAAATGAAGAAAACCCATATGTTAATATGCCAGCACACCATTTATTGATAATGACCATATTTTGCTAAACCTTCAAAGACCAGATTAGTAGAACTATAGAGTCAACTGATCTCAGCCAAGCAGCTTACGTTACAAAACACAGCATCAAAACGATCACATACATAGCATATGCCATAGCATATATAGAGAGTATTTCTAGGAAACCTCCCTCTTAATACATAAGTTACCTCACTCGCTCTTAACAGTAGGCAATACACTTCTTCTTGCAATCCATGGTGCAGCCGCCGCCGCCGCCGCCGGAGCCATAACCCTTCCCGGAGCGGCTGTAGGAGGTGAAGCACTTGGCCGGGCACGTCAGCTTCTTCTTGTAGCAGGGGCCCTTGTCCTTGCACACCACGGTGGGCCTAATCACGCCTCCCTTGGAGTACCCCCCGCCCGGGCCGCCGTATCCGGCCCCGTACCCGCCGCCGACCCCGCTGCCCCACCCGTTCGCGAGCCCGGGTATGTCCCCGAAGCCGCCGCCCGCCCCGAAGAACCCGCCGGGGCCGCCGTTGTCATTCCCGGGCCCCTTTACCTTGGAGGACTTGCGGTCGGGCCCGAACGAGTCGGGCCGGGCCGAGGCGAGGGAGATGGTGGAGATGAGCAGCAAGGAGATGGCCAGGAGGGAGACGGCGGCGTTGATGGTGGCGGTGGCGGTGGCGGTGGTGGTTTTGTTCTTCATTGCGTTGGAGAGATTTTGGAGTGTGAATTGGTGATGAGAGGAAATGGGTGATTGCTCTGAGGGAATATTTAAGTGGGGGCATGTGGTGGAAGAGGGGGGAAGAAAAAGATAAAAGGGCATTAATGGTGGCTGTGAGTTGGAGGACGGTTGAGGGGACTGGCATTGACAATAGGGTAGGTCGTGCACACTTATTAAGTTCATTTACTGTTATTACATGAGACGTACTCACCGGCAATTAATTATGGAGATAACTTTTTTACATTTTTTTTTATTTAACTTTCTTATATGGTGAATTGTTTTATAGAGATAAACTGTTAGAATAATGACATAAATGATTACTAAATTTTGATTTAATGTGAAACTAAATTTTAGTTCGACATGCAATGTCTTCTCTAAACTATTAATTTGTTCAATGTGATCCTTAGATTTTTTTTGTCAATGTTTTATCTAAATTTAAATTAATGAAATGATTATATTGAACATTTTCATATAATCTGGAGTTTGAATTAATTATGTATCAAAAGTTCATGAATTACATTAAATAAATAAAAAGTTCATGGACCACATAGTTTATTGACTAAATTTTAGAGATCATTTGTGTCATTTTCTCTAAAATATTTTAAGAACTTAGTATTACCTTATAAGCTGCAAAGGGTGACGTGAAAGATAATGAGAGAAATATTGATTGTGAGGACTCGAATGCTTCTAATTTTTTTATAAAAAAAATTAAGATTAGGATGCACCAACCAGTTAAGACTAGATTGCATTAGGCCTTTTGGTGCAACTTTCCCCTTTCTTTCACATATGACTCTTTACCGAAAGGAGTGAAAAAGGGAAGTGTACTCTTTCCTAAAGATAGAAAAAATCCTTTTTTGATGGATTAACTCGTATAATTACATGCCATAATCATGTTGTGCTGAATTTCAGTTTACTATGAACGTGACGTGTTTATTCATAACATACGCTTGAAACCCAAATACAACACATATATCTAGTGGATTACATGACAAAATACATTTAACATGTTTTAGACATAATCTCGTACACACGTGACTATTCGATTAAGCAAATCTTGACTAGCCATAGCTCTTCGTTCCTATATGGCAATGGGAAGATGGAGAGTTCAAAACTCCCCTCCTCCAGATAAGGTGGTTTATGGGTTTATGGATTTTTCTCAGATGGGTCCATTAGGAGCCTGGATTCAAGCTCCAGGAGCTCCAAAATTCAGGAATACAACTGGCAGATAATAAAAAAACAAAAGAATTTCGTTTTTGATTTCGAACTTTTTCATCATAATCATAATGTTGGGAAGTACTTGAAAGGATATGAACAAGAGAAACCAATCTTCAAATCCTCATGTGTACCAATTTTGAAAATTGAAGGATTTTAAGGATCTGTCTCTCTCTCTCTCTCTCTCTCTCTCTCTCTCTCATCTCAGAATTATCTTGCCTCCTTTGTCACCAACATGGGGCCCCGCAATCATGGACCTTCAATTGATTATGTCATTAACGCGAAAATACTTTCTCTATACAAAATATTTGGATTTTCAAAACAATGATCACATGCAGTACAAAAAAGAAAAGTACATCAAAATCCGCAAGTGTTTCTTTTTTTTTTCTAATTCCATTGATTAATAATAAGGGCATAGGAGGGTAGTTCCTATCAGTTCTGTATTGTATATTGAAAAATCATTATGTGGTTAACTTAAGTTAATCATGGGTTATGCGCCCATACCCTAGAGCTTAGACGAGTAAAATACACAGATGCTCACACAAATTATCAAGACTTTGTCTACTATCTTAGGGTGCGCTTATTTTACAAAAAATGAATAATTTGAAAATTATTTTCTTAAAATCAATCGCTTATATAGCTTGAAATAATTAGTCAATCAAGACATTTCCATTATCGATAATAATTTACGTCTAAATATTTCTATGGATGATGAAAATATTTCTTCCATTATTCATTTTTGTAAGTCATACAAATAATTATTTTTAAGAAAATATTTTTTAAAATATCTATTGTTTGTGAAATAAACGCATCTCTCGGATAACAATAGTCTTCGTGGAGAAATCCAAGTGGGCCTCTTCAATGGACATTTGGGGAGCATTAAAGGCTTTAATTTGACTTTGAAGATGATCTTTGAGATCTGGGGTTTTGGACGGCCCGGGAGATTAATGAAGCCCCATCGCAACATGTCCGAAGCATTAATTGCATCAAATTAATATTTTCACATGTTTCCATAACCCAACGAGTATCAAGTTTTGCTCGTGCATTTAAGTGTTTTTCCTTCTGTTCTAGCAGGACAATTTTTGTACAAAATCATTCGATTGTACACTCTCGTCCTCCCTCATCATGGATTTATGCATTCATTTCATATGGAGCTTGCTTCGATTCACGACATTGAGAAAGTTCAGTGTTAAGGTGCATGTGCATTTGATATCGAGAATGCGGTTTAAGGCGAAACGGTTAATATATCTTAATTAACTTATAAGTCATTGATGCTTAACTTCCTCTTAGCAATCTCCTTGTATTCTTTTGACTGTGTTTTACTTGCATCTAATGATTTCCCAACCTTACTTGTACTTGCCTTAAAAGTATAGTATTCAAATCTGAATAATACATGAAAAAATAGTCATACATTGAACTGGATATCGTCTAATGTGCAAATTTCAGATTT
The DNA here is from genome assembly GCA_014182575.1 of Eucalyptus decipiens. NCBI lineage: Eukaryota > Viridiplantae > Streptophyta > Magnoliopsida > Myrtales > Myrtaceae > Eucalyptus > Eucalyptus decipiens. The sequence goes on along the minus strand of CM024613.1, from coordinate 47,748,175 downwards.
TGTGGACAAAGATCTTGAAAAGTGCCTGTCGGAGTATCAAGTAAAATTTGAAAATTTATGCAGAATCGCATTTTCTCTAATTAAAGTACAGATATTTTCTTTGACCGTAAATTGCTTTTTCCATCGATCATATACTTTCTGTGAACCAAAGACATGAAGTCAAAAAAGCATTTTCAAATCTGAATAAAACATGAAAAAACACACGGGAAGGAAAAATATCAGTATAATGTGCAAATCATTTTGTGGACAAAATCTTGAATAGTTTCATGTCGGACGTAGCAGATGAGTGGGGAAAATTTGAAAATTTATGCAGACTCGCATTTTCTCTAATTTCCGCCAGTTAAACACCGGTAAAGCCTGCTTGAGGGGAACTCTGATTGCACTTAATAAAAGACTTCAAACTCAACGTATGGGTTCAACACTGTTGAGACTTGTAAAACAACAAAACTCTACATCACCCTGATTACAACATGGAATTTTTGCAATGATCCCTCGAGCCGAGCGAAAAATGCATAATCTTGGTTTCGACAAAGCATCACTAACCACCAAGGGTAACAGTACAAACAAGTATGAACAGGAGCGAAACCAACCGACTCATCGTGCTTCCGGATTCCGGCTTACAATGCCGCCCTCATGGCGCCTCTTGCAGCATCACGCCTCATCTCATTGCCTTTCCCGCTTCCCCGGAAGTACATGTACACTTGCTGCAACCAAAGGCATCAATGCAAAATTTGAGCAACTTCAATGAAATCTTTAAATGAAGTCAGCGCATGGCAACAATGCATTCAATAGGTTTTTGTGGCACAAAGAAAGGATAAGAAAGGACCTGAATGACCCAGATGCTAAGCAACGTCTCCACACAGAATAGCCCAAAGCCAACAAAATAGAAGATCTGTGAAAGGATGAAAGTGCATTAGTCCGGTAGGACCTCGCTGGCAGCTTAAAAATCGTTAATTTGGCGAAAAGGTAGACGAGCATTCACAGTGCCCTGAGACAAATGCCTAGAAGAAATAAATGGGAAACTTTACCGCAACTATGGCGCCTTTGTTTGAAAGATTAATTGCTGCCAATATACCCCTGTTTAGAAAATGCAAGGAGGTCAGCAATTCGGAGGAGAGGATATAGTTGTGCACTTACTAGTTTAACCCATAAGCCTATTGTGATAACTGCTTAAGCATAAGCAGATGAACAATTTAGCAGAAAATCTTGCAAAAAGGAGGGAAATAAAGCTAATAAACAGGTTAAGAAAGCGAGCGGACCCTTCCCAGACCGAGCCAACACTTGAAAGAATGTTCAGAATTAGAGAGGATATCTAAAAATGCAAAAGGAACTGAAAGCTGCAAGGTACCACATTTTACTGTGACCTAAGACCTTGGTAGCACCCACAATTTACCAAGCAAACACTAAAATCCTCACGAAATGAAGTGGGACGTAAATCATAGATCATAGTGGCAGGCTTACGTGAGAGAATTTCCTTTGAATACTATTGGGGGAGCAACTGCAGCGATGATGCAAAAGCCTATATGGAGCTGCAGGGACAAGGACAAAAAAATTTTGATCAGACCAAGAAAAATTGTAAAATAACAAAATGCGTTGCAAGTCTGGTTAACTTACCAAGTAAAACAGGAAAAACCAGCCAAACCTTATAGCACTATCAGTCCTGCAATGATTTATACAAATAACACGTCAAATGAAAGAACATGAATAAGTAACAACAACCGAACCAACTGGTTCAAGGATCGGCAATTGGCCAACCGACTTTTTAACAATGTCAGACTCCAATAGAACACGGAAGTGACTATCAGCAAAAAATAGCCAAAGCTGGCATCCTATTCTCCGAGATCATTGCAAAGTCAGGGAGACATAACAGAATATAGTAGAATTGGACAAAAATGGGGCATAAAATAAACCCATATAGGAGTAGTGGGATGACATACCTAAATGCACGGTAAAGTGGGCGGTACCACAGAAAGTAAGCGCCTGGAGCTCCCGAGATGAAGTAGATGAGTGCAAGGAACCAGATTTTAACACCTAAGAAAAGAGCCAAGAACTCAAATAAGGGGAAATCTCACAAATTGATTGCCCCAGCATGTGCATGAAGTAAACCATCATCACAGCAAACCTACCTTCCCCCTTAATCCATGCTGTTGTCACGGCTATTATGTTCCAAAACAGACATAGCACCATTCCTGCATAGTAGAAATTTGAATTATTTTGAAGCATGTGCTGAAGCATACTTATTATTTTATTTAACTAAACTATCAGCAAAGATAACTACAAGAACCACTCAAGCAGTTTTCAAGCATATGTAGCAACTTAATATCTTAAAGAAGCAAGAGTCAATCAGGTCAGGCCATGCAGAAATGGTCTTGTTAACCCCATTAAGTTAGGGTTAGAGGTTAAGGAACAGACATCTGAGCGTGGATCATAACACCGAACAAGTACAATTCCATGCCATCAAGTGCAAAAACTACCATATTGATCCATATGATTAATTGGATATTTCACAGGCTCGAGATTTACCTAGAAGTCAAATGTCAAACTCTAGGAAAAAGAACAAACTGAATGGTAAAATGTAAAACCTACGGGTACTGATGGCAGCTCATAACACAACATGCAAAACTTGATTAATTTGGGTTTTGACAATGACATTACACATTTACAAGGATTCCGGACCAAATCATAATACTCAGCAAACCAAAAGGATATGATATCTTATATATGATTTTGGGCAAGATGACGCCAGAATAAATTTTCAAAAACTCAGTATTTCAGAGTTCAAGAGTACAGCACAAGGCTGCTAGCAGTCAAATGTCATGGGTAACATCTTGTCATCTCAAGAAGAGAATTAATCAACTTTTACATACCTAGAAATGTTGTGAATGCAACATATTGTAACCTCTGAAGATGAATCGGAATTTCATTTGCAATGTCATGGTGGATAATGGGGAGAAACGGTGGCCAATTTTTTTCCTCTATTGTAACACCAGCTGCAAAAAAGATTGCAATTCACATAACCATGTCAGATGAAGAAAATAGCTCAAACGACATTACTCACTGCTTCGAGCAAATGAGGTGAGCAACATCTTGAATATCATAAAGAATATGCCAATCGATTGATCTGAATGTGATAAGATATCCCTTGATAACCCACAGGCCTTCAGATGGAGAATCAACTAATAATTTCCCAAAGGATATAGTAACACACGCCTAGGTTACAGGGAGAACTAAATATACTAATTCCCCAAAGAAATAGGACCAGTGTTCCAGAACTCAATTACCTCGAGCTAAAGCTTCTTCTTTCCGTCGAACTTCCTGCAAGCACAAGGAGCAGAAGAAACACCAGATCAGCAGGGTCACTAAGCCAATTAATACAGTGCCTGTTATTTATAACCTAAGAGCCTAAGATTTCCAAACCCTTGTTACATACTATTCTTCTTTTAGAGAAATTTCGTAATCATGCTCTTCACCATTAACACTCACTTCTGAATGCTCTTTGCATAAGTCAAGTTAAACCTAGTAGAAAATGAGAATCATCGCATGCCTTCTGCTAGAGAGAAAATGAGTCATCGTGGTTGTTATAGCAGAGAATGCATGGAATAGATATCACTAGTCCGACGGGCGCTGTTTTATCGCAAGTTAGCAGTGGATCCTCTCATTTGTCTCTTATTGTTTTATCTTACAATGATCCTATATCTTCCGTAGATGGAAATCCAAAGAAATGCATGTTCACGCTGGAAACTAGAAGTGCAATAACCTGTTCCCTTTTCTTCAGTTCAGACTCCTTAGCTTGGAGTTCCCTCTCCTTCCTTTTCAAATCCTATATTGAAAATCAGTGACTGATAAGATGCCCAGACAAAATAACTTCCAAATAGAGAAAGACCAAATGAAAATGCACATTTAAATTCTATGACCAACCTGATAACCTGATCCTGCCGTGTCAAGAGGAATATCAATTGTTGCACCACGATCGTAAAAGTCTGCAGGCTCTGGGGGAAGTGGCGAAAGCCTTGAGTTTGGTAGACCCCCAGTACTCTGGCAAAAAGCCATATAACGTGAGGAACAGATAAAAGAAATAGATAAAACATGAAACTAGAGCAAGATATCGCACCCTAGCACCGTGATACAAACAGAGAGAGTAAATCAAACCCAGAAGTTCACTTGAATTTTAGCATTTACCGTAGAAAACGCACCCCCGCCATAGTTTGTGGAAGCTTTGGTCCTGACTGATGGGTCCTGAAAGTCAAAGTCAATCAAGAACAATCTGATCACAAACAAAGGGAAAGATGAAAGAATTCATAGGCAGATCTAATCAATCAACCGATCACAACACAAATTCAAGCATGATTCCACTCAACTATCCAGACCAACTAAATATCCCCCACAGCTCAAACCCACGAAAAGTCAGGCCCTTCGCCAGGAACCCAAGATCAGAAACCTCAAATTACCATTCATCCGTCCCCTCCCCAGCACCAACCGCCCACATCAGTCCTAAACCACCCAATCACCAAACGAAACACACCCAAAATCCGAACTTGGCAACTGGGTTACCCCCGAATTGCAGGAAAACTCGATGAGGAGGGACTTACGGAGAAAGGGTTGACTTCTTCCTCGTCGAAGGGGTTCTTGTCGTACCGGCCGGCCATGGTCCCAAGACGCTTCGCCTCAGCTCTGCAGCCACAGCGAGAGAGACAGAGAGAGAGGGAGAAGAGGTGTGAAACACGTCCGATGGGATCGAAAACAGGGGAAAGGGAGAGAGAGAGAAATTTGCTTACCAAAGAAGGAATTCAAATGCTCGCAGCAGTTGAAAGCTCGAGCCTTTCGTCGAAAGTTAAGCTCCTCTTCTAGAAGAGAGAGAAACAACTTAGTCTTCGGTCAGCTCGCGGACAAATACGTACGCTTTGAAATGCTAGAGAGAGAGAGAGAGAGAGAGGTTTTTACCTTCCTTGAAGATAGCCATGTGAGGTTTCATGGGTGAAAAAACAGAGGTGTCCTAATTTGTTTCTGTTTTTTTCATTGTTCCTACTTTTTTTTTTTTTTTTAGAAACTATTCCTATTTGTGGAATAAAGACTTTTTTTGAGGGCGGCCGAAATGAAATTAAAAAAAAAAATTGACGAATTAGAATTTGTCGTGTTACTTTATTAATCAACTTCATGCATTGACTCGCGTTTTAGATAGTATTTTTTTAAACGTGGCTACATCGAAACATAGATATCGGATGTGTAATTCAGATTATAATGTTTATCCAACAATAGAATTTGTCATATTACTTTGTTACTCAACTCCATAAATTGACTTGCATTTTAGATAGTATTTTTTTATGAACGATTACATCAAAAATATAGATATAACATGCGTAATTCAGATCATTATGTTTATTTAATAATCAGGAAAATTATACGATTGAATTGTCAAATGGCAAACAAGCAAACTATATATTATAAATGGCGCTTATTTACTAGAGATCTAATGCTAATCTGACGCACCCTGAGATTACCTTTAGACTTTTTCAATTGCATGATTTGATTTTAGTGAAACCCCAATTAATTTTGCGGACATGTTCATGAACCTCAAATATTGCATAGACCAAGCAACTATTGCCTAATTCATCATTTACAAATGAGGAAAATACATCAGCCCCATTGATTATCTTGGTAGGGCCAGCACATTTCTATTTATAGTTTATAAGTGAGTGCATGCGTACATCCCAAATGTTCAATTTGCATACCAAGAAATGATTTTCTGAAAATTGTCATTCAAATTGATTTTTAAGGTTGGAAATGTCTATGCTATTAGAAGGCTACTTTGGTGGAGCTGCTAAAAAAAGACCTGAATGGTCCCATCAAAACTCACCTAACCCATGAGAAAGAGCTAGCTAATCCATAGGTAATTTCTTTCTTTGCCAGAAAAAAATAAAGTTATCCTCAGTAGCTACTCTATCATAGAGTGGTCAATTGGCATTTCTGTTTTTTTTTCCTTTTCTTTTTCCCCTCCTTCTTTTTAATATTTTAGCCCTGGTGATTTTTGTCTTCTCCTGGAGGTCAGTTCCATATTGGACCCCACTTCTGGGATGCTGTGTGAAATTACTTATTTTCAAATGAAGAAAAAAATATTCTCGTGATAATGAAATTATAAAATTTGTGGGGGAGGGAACGTCGCCCTTCTCTTTTGACCTCTCCTGCGGAAAGTTCAAACGTGTCATGATCAGTTTTAAAATCGATTGTCGATGTTGACTGCCGGCCACATCGATGTTTGATTTTGTTGGTCCTTGAATGATCTGTCTGCCAGCCCTTCATTTCTTCCTATGCTTCCTTTGGTTTTCACCCTTTCGGCACGGCATTGGTACTGTATTTAACGTTATTGGAAATTTGAACTTTAGCTCAATAAAATTTTAATCATAAACTTATTATTATTATACATGCATACATACATACATATACATACATACATACATACATACATATACATATATATATATCAATTAGGTCCCAAACCTTTGATTCAATTAATTTAATCTTAAATCTTTTAATAATTTGCTAATATAGCTATTCCGATCAAAATTGATCAGAAATTACTGGCACGGACATCAATTGTCTTACATGATGTAACTAGCATTGATATGGGCAATTTTTGAAATTTTTTAGAAATTTTTCTAATTTTTTTTTTTTTGTCATTGTGCTTGAAACTTACCTAGGCCCTCACCAGCCGAAAAAGTGCAAGCCCACGCCAAATTTAAGTGAGGACCACCTCCGTAATGGCTGGTGGGGAGGCAATGGCTTCGCCCTCACCCAATGGTCGCAAGACCGCTAGCCACAACGAAAAGAAAAAATAAAATAAATTCAGAAAATTTTTAAAAAAATTTTGAAATTGTTCGCATCAATTCTGATCATGTCACGTTAGTGATTTCTAGCTAAAAGTGGTTAGAATGATTGTTAAAAGATTTTAGATTAAATTAGTCAAATTAAAAGGTTTTTTTAGCTTAATTGACATTCTTATAATAAGTTTATAATTTTTTTGGTAGTCCTCTCAAAATCTCTACCAAACGCACAAATCTTTTTGTCTTCTCCATTTAAATGAAGTTTTACCCAAGAGTCCTGAATCTATTTTGAATGAGGGGACACTTTGATTCGAATGCGGGATTTGCCAACATCAAATCGAGTGCTCATCCACTTTTATAATTTATCCGTTCAAATTTCATGAATGAGATAATCCTGGATCAAAGGTAAGTCATCCATGCCAAAATCAAAGAATTCACAAAGAATTGCTTCGAATTCGATTTTTAAAGAGATAGGATTGTTGGTATGTAACACAAATACTAGACGTTTTCATCAACTTGGCCAATCCTTTGGCAGCTTCGATGAGGGTGCGAGGATGGGCAAATCGTTTTGAATGATAATTAGATGATGTTTGGTAGATGAATGATGGTTTACAATCACCATCAAGGCCTAAATGACACGCCACCTGTCAAGGATAAAGGTTAGGATTGTTGAAATTTACTATCAAGGCTTAAAGCATAAACCACCGCCAAGGATAAAAGATTTCAAAATAAGAGAAGTTCTTGACCAAGGTCTAAAGAAAAATCGTCCGCCAAGGATAAATGACTTCTTAGTTCACCACCAAGAAAAGAACCAAGATAAGAAAAGTTTACCATCAAGGCCTAAAGGAAAATCCACAAACTAAGAATAAAAGGCTTCTTGGCTCACCATAAAAAAAATAAAAATAGTCCACCTTTAAGTTATAAAGATTTGAGATAGAAATTCACTCACACATAGAATAATCTAATATATTCTCCATATTCAAGTCTCTTTGTTTTTGTTTTTTTATAAATGAGATTACACCTCTATTTACAAATAAACAAAAGCAACCACTTGGATAAGAGCTCCGTTGATCTTTGCCCAAAGGTGAGAGGTTCGAAACCTAGTGATGGCACTTGGTGTCTTAAGTGTGACGTCGGGGTAGTGGGTCCTCCGCTAGCGTTCTTTCAGAGTTTACCTGTTTCATTCTGGCCCCGTATCACAAGTTCCTAGGTATAAAAAAAAAAAAACAAAAGCATAGGAAATAGTACAACATTTAAATACATGGAACTACTCAAATAATTAAGACATTAAACTATAAAAACTTAATAGAGACCTAGGAACTATGAAATACATTAAAACGCATAGAAACTTGAACCTTGACTCTTCTAAATTCATGCTTCAATTTTGGAAGCCAAACAATCATCATTGAAGATCATCAAACAATGATGGAATCGGACCAAATAGTTTCTAGTTGCTAGGTAATCGATTAAGAGCCTTATGGTTGACATCAACCTCGTAAATCAACATCTAAGTTGCCAAATCGACAACCATAAAATCAACAACTTATCTATTAAATCGACAAACTAACTCGTAGAATCAACATCTTCAACTTGAACCCATCAAATCAAAGTATAGCCAAAATCGGTCTTTATCTATAAAATTAAGGAATAGATTAGTTCAATCAACAAAACATGAGTGGAGCTTAAAAGTCGACCCGGTACATCGGCATCACGCTCGCCCCTTAAGCTCATGCGGTTAACTAACTATATTTTTTTTCTTGCATTGGAGTGTCGTCCTAGCATCGTTGACATTATTGGGATGCCATAGGAAAACCCACCAAATGCAAATGTTTTTCCAAAATAAAAATAATATATTATTATTATCTTCAATAAACTCAACGAGGTCAAACAATGCAATGTCAACATATGACAACAAGCCGGCTAAGTTTGAGCTCCGTACGTTTGTCCACATGTAAATCAAAAGCACACCAAGGCCCACTTCAAATCGATAGAACCAGAAGATTCTTCTCCATTCCCTTTTTTCAAATTTGAACAAGCTGAGACAATTTGAACGGCACCAAGAATCTTCTCAGCTTGTTCAAATGTGGAACGATGTTGACCAAGCTCAAAGGCAGAGGAACTGTGTTTAATAGACCCCCATGCATCTTATTATTTGATTTTTCTCCTAAGGATAATGTCACGAATTATCTCCAAATCTTTGCTCGGTATTCAACAAAGTCCTCGAACTTTGTTTTGATTTAGCTTAAATCGCCGAACGTTTTGAATTGGATTCAATATCATCCTTCCATCAAGTAGACAAATGAAAATTGTTGAGGCGATGAATAACCCCATTAATTGATTGTTCACTGTACAAATTTGCAAAGAGGCAGGCATCACGAGTATCCATTTTTCTCCTTCTTCTCCCTTCCAACCGTCATGGTCGTCATGCAGTCAAGCTCCACCGCCGGCCACCGCACCGCCAGCCACCGCTTGACTAGAACAACACCAACTGAGGCGTGGAGCACAAAGAAAGAGAGAGGCAAGAGAGGGTAGGCGTGAGGTTGAGCACAAGTGGTGATGCATAAGAACTTGGCATGACGCTTCGCTTACGAAATGATTACATCGAGCGAAATTCCAAGAGCTCAAAGAACCGAATAAAAATTTCAGAAACCACCATTGCACCACCACCATTACCATTCTCATAAAAAGAGTCCAGAACAGCTTGTGCAGGACTAGTTTGCCCACCCATTTGATGAGCAGGACTTCTTTGCCCCTTCAGCTTCTTTGAAAGTACCAATTTTCATTCCCTAAACTGAAAATTTTCAGATTCAGCCATTCATAATTTAACCGCCGACCGCAAGGTCTAACAAGCTCCGATGATCGGGCGCTTTTGAATTGCTTAACTCGGGAATAATACAACTGGTAACCCATCAGAGAACAATTGAGGCCTCAACCAATGTAAAGGGGTGGCATTCTGTATAGCCATTTGATATCTGCTCGTGCAGAACAAGAGTGCTCTCTAATCACAACTCTTAAATGTTCCTACACCTGGGGAATTATGCTGGGGCTTGAGAAAGAAGTGAAGGGCAAAATTTTTACATGGCCAAGGACCAAAACCGAGCAAGTTGAGAAACAATGAATTTAATTGCTGACATCGAATGGCATGCTACAAGAACTAAAGAAGATGTAACGGGTATAAATGAGAGCAGAATCGATTTGAGTGTGGATGGCGTGTGGCCAAGATGAAGCTAACATTACCGAGCTGTTCCCTGGGGCCATTGGGTTTTGGCATTCATTGGCGATGCCGCCTACTACGCTTTCTACGCTTTTCATCTCTTATAAACATGTCTTTAGGAAACGGGTCTATCCAATTCTTGTCCATCTTCACGGCTTTATTCCACCGTTCTTTAAAGACTTGAAGCTCCCATGTCGATTGTCTCCGGATCTGCTCAGACACAGGCAAAGTCCAAATAAGAGTCCCGTGTATTTCTTTCTCCCCTCCCAACTAGAGGCACTTAAAGCATTGGAAGACGTCTTTTTTCTTTCAATACAACCAGATGGAAATGGCCCTGAAGAAGGAATAAATAGCAAAGGAACAGGTCTCACCTCTGCTCGCATGTCCACCGATGGAGCGCTGTGTCTCTGCAAGACGAGCAACCAGTAAACTCATCAGACTCATCACTGAGTGATGAAAATGGCGACTGTTGTGATGTTTATAGTACAATGAAGTTATAGACACAAATATTTACCTTTGTCGACTCTTCAGAATTTGAACCCTGCGTAAAGTAAAATGAAGCACATACTTAGCACAAGAAAACAACAGTTGAAAGATTATAGAGCAAGTGAGCAACTCGAACAGGGAAAAGGCAAGAAGGAAGGAAACCAACCTTTTTCCCGGGTGGACCACCTCCACCTAAAGTTTGTATACCCTTATGAAATATATACTCACTATCAATAACTCCTACCTTCTTCGTACGGTCTCCCTGTTCCATAAATTACAACAATGCAGAAATTAAGACATGAGACCTTCTAGATCCCCCAAAATGAAGCCAATAAAGTCACTCCACTTCCCTATAATTAGAACTTAAATACAACAGGTCACACACCAGCAATATTGACCTCACGATAAGAGGGAAATATGGGAGGACACATTAGAGCCTATATACTTTCACAACCCAATTCAACAAGGGTATCATTGCTGATTCTGATACAATACAAATTGTTCCAAACATATTGCAGATATTAAATCAAGAGGCAAAACAATTATGATGCTCAAGGTTTAGAAGAAGAATTCAAAGAAACTACGTGAAAGAAAATTCACTTCTAATAACAAGAAATGCTTTCTGATATTGACAGGTTTATAAGCCTCCCGATGATCCGAGTCTACCCTGTAAACATGTCACTAAATCTTCATTCATTAGCTGATAAGAACTAAATTATCAGAAGGAAACGGTTCCACATTGCATGTTAACATTAACTGTGGTGAGAAAAGGGGAAAAGTAAAATGCACAAAAATAATAAGAACCTTCACGAGTAGCAATTTTTTCTCATGAAATTTCAGCATTGATGATATGCCAATAAATAAGAAATTAGTGCTTTGCTTATATCACTAATTACATTCAAATTCAGGAAGAGTACCCTAACCCACTCTCCCACCAATAGCTCTGGACCCCTAATTAATCTTTTCCTATCCTTCAAGGACAAAATGATGCTTCAAAGATGATGCAACAGCCCACCCGAATTGGGAGGTACTCATTCCATGAGTGTTTATGAAACAAGAAAAGATAATTTGCAAATCATTAATGCAAAAGTTGACGAGTTAAACTTGAGTAATACCTGTGCACAGTACCCAAGTTTCATATCCATTCCCCATCCATGGATTAGATCATTCTGGAAGAGAGTAATCAAAGAGTGATTAATGTTGTGAAAGAAACAGTATACCAAAGACCTAGTTGTAGCTTTCTAGACCAATGGACTCTTAGGAGTTAAAAAAAAATTATGTTACTGTATTACGTTACTGTATTACACAGATGCATCAAATTGTCAAAGACCAAAGGCAATGATATAATCATATTCTGACATATATATATATATAATAAAAAGCAAAAGAAACAGAACAAAGCTAGTTTGTAGGAAAGTGATTCCCTCTTACTGGAAAAAGCCATCAATAAAAAGGGAACGAAAGCAAAGCATTTTCATTGCGGTGACCTAATAGATCTTGAATGAGAAAAGTTAAAAGAACCATGAATGTATGGTATAATCCAGTCTAATTAAACAAAAATGCCAAGGATCCAGGTCACTTTATCTTTGTCGATTATCAAGGAATGGAGGGGTCAATCAACCACCTAGAGATTTAAGCCTCACAGACCTAGCTTGTAATAACAACAAAAGTTACATAAAAGCAAAACTCAAACACTACCCTCATGAACAGACAGAAATAGCAATGACATCTGGGGACCAAAAAATGCATATTGTACATGAAAAGCTGCTTGCAAATTTGGAAAATTGATCTGAGCATAAAACTTTGCTGAATGCCTTCTCCAAGAATTAATATTTGCGGATGAAGAATTAAGCTCCATAATCAAGTGAAAGCTCTACTGCTTCTACTGTTACATCAGTATTTATTTTAAAAGGATAAACTACCATTGAAACATTAACATGCTTAAATAGTTAAACATGAGTTATGCCACTGAAGATAGGCGAGTAACATAATATTACCTGCAAAAGATGCCAAGTACAAAACCAAGCAGATCTTGAAAAAACTGGAGCCATTCCCTCCACAAATCTACAGTTAGCCAAAGAATGTGTATTAATGTTAAATTCCCAACAAATAATATCTTAAAACGTCGCATTCTGAGTATATCTTATTCACGAAAGAGCAATGAATTATGACATTGATGGAGAGACATTGTCCTACAGAGGCTCCTACAAGAACACTGGTCCCACCAACTCCATTAACGTTAAAAAAAAGGTTTTACTACTGTGGAACAGAATTAGGCCTATGACATTACCCATAAAATCTTTTAGTGAAAAGGAAAAGAACAAGGTAAAAAAGAATTAACAGTCATCCCATGCGGAACTTACCCAGTGCAGGGGGGCCCCAACTGACATTTGTGCACTTTGTGCTGCCTCTCACATCATATACCCTCCTGCATCATGCATTTGACTTAAGTACCTTCAAAACTTCGTGCCATAGTAGTATAAGGACCTTACATAACTACATCCCATTCACCTATGAAACTTCTTTGTTCTCGAACGAATGGTTATCCTGTGATGTATATCTGTCGAGTTTGGATGTAAAGCAGGCTGAGATATCTCCAAGCCTTCCGATTTTATTATTTTCAGGTATCTGGGAGCATCCAAAAAAAAGGAAAACAATCAGAGAAAATCACAGATCATTTGGGAGTGTGAGCTAACCAAACAGAGGGAAATGGCCACATTAGAACCAGAGAACCTTGAGAACAGACTAGAAATGGGAGAGAAAATTGCATTCCTTTTCATGGAACCCACAGAAAACAAGAAATTTTACTTGATTTTAAAATACTAAAGATTCCAAAAGGGTACACTTAGTAAGTAAAATAAATTGCAGAGAAGTTTGCGTGAATAAAAAAAGAGAGAATAGCATGTGAAGAGCAAACAGGTTGGAGATAGCATATGGATAACAATTGCTGGGACATGATGTTAAACTATGCTCATTACTATTACCTCCCTGGATGGAAGTTCTCCACACCTAAATCTTCATCCCAGAGAAATATGTAATCATATGCTGACACAATGCTGGGATGTAGAAAACGCTTTGCAAACCACCTGCAACAGAAAGTTTTATTCAAATGTGAGTTGGAGACACAAAGTTTTGCCTGAGAACCTGCAGAAGCATGTGTTGCTTAAGAATCATGCAAGAAGACTTCTAAAGCAAGTCATAAGTTCAGAAAAAAAGAAGAGACAAGGGACAACATCATCATCTCAAACAGCATACAGCTAGCCAAGGACAAGATGAAAGGAATCACAGCTCAGAATAATTAAAGGCAGCTGTTCTCTCTCGATTCTATTCAACACTATTTCCAGATATAAGACTTTTGTCAAATGAGTTGCAAATTTATACTCCAATGGCAAGATAAACTTGCTATAAGACTCTTCAAAAGGAATCACAGCTCAGACTAACCAAAGGCAGCTGTTCTCTCTAGATTCTATTCAAAACTATTTTTAGAAATAAGACTTTTGTCAAATGAGTTGTAAATTTATACTCAAATGGCAAGATAAACTTGCTATAAGACTCTGCAGCTAAATTAACAAAGTTCACTTTGTTTCTGAACCTATAGACATTGCTTAAATTACACACTACACCAGCTTTCCCTTCACAAAGTACACTAGTTCCTAAGTTTTCGAACTCAACTCACAGAGCATATTCCTGAAAAGTCATCTCAAACTCAAAGTGCTGAAGGTCAGACTCACCATTTGGTTTGGTTTCGAGCAACTATATGAATGGCATTGTTACTCCAGTTAAGATCTCCCCAAGCATCAACTTTGCCGTCATAGTGGAATAGCATAACTGTGAAATTGTATGGACGAAACTGAATTCAAGAAAATTAGGTAGTGAATCTCACTTCAACCATAGCCCATCTTTAATCATAAGCTTGAAAGTATTACCTTTTGGACAATAGCATTGACATTATGCTTTTGCTTGATCCCAACAGCAATTGCCAGTAAGTAACGGTACCTGGGAGTATCTACCTCATTGCTAGAGACATCAACCTAAAATTGTCAAAAGGCCTCAATTCATGTTCCGGGACATGCAATGCAATTGATGGTAAAGCCGAATGCACCCCTAGTATCTCAGTATCTCTATATATCATATCAGCTTTTACGGAAGCATTCTATTCACCAAGTCTGACCTTTGACCTCGAACTACTTGTTGACCATAATGGTCTCAACTCCAAATCTGATCTTGCTTGTATGATGCCACGTGGAAGACTTCCTAGTCTCCGTGAAAGACCCTGAGATTCCTGCAGGAAACAAAAAGGGACAACAAAAGAGATCATCAAATGCATCATAGGAAGCCATCATCCAGCCCTTAAAAGTTATCATGAACTTCAGCAGCAACACTAATTCAATTCCAAAGGCAAATGTTCAAAAGTGAACAATGGCGAGTAGAGCTTGCACCTTTAGTGTGTCAAAAGGGTGTAAATTAATTTCCATCTGATAAAAAAAAGGATGCAAAATAAAAGGATTAGTTCACTAAAAGATGCATTGAACAAATCATAACTTCAACTTCACAGGTAAGTGTTGGAAGGTCTAGAGATGATACAGCAACAACCTAATCAGATGAAATTAAAACTGGCAAGTGGTGAAGCCAGCTACCATGGAAGGGGCCAATTTCAATGAATTCTTTCTAGACATTACATTCTAGTATTTTCCATTGCTTCATTTTATCCATCAAACCATATCGGTGCTGTAGCCTAACTATTAGGCAGACTCAAAGATCCTTAAAGGCCAAAAGAATACAGGTTGAAGTCCCTTGTTGCCCTGCTAATTTTCATAGATTATATTTTATAAAATTCAAATACTGATAAGAGTGAACTCACCTCCGTCTGACGGTATTGATATTTTGTCGTTCTATATACAATAAACAACATCACTACACAGATGATCCCCATAAATGGTAGCTGTTTCATCTTGAACCCGCATAGTACCTACAGCAATCCATGTCAAGAACTTTGAAAATGACAATCAAACTTATAAACATGAAAAAGCATTCAAAGCCTTCCAAATGTGAACAGGGAATAAATATCAAACTCACCCCATCAAACGATGCATTCTTTTTCCTCATGAGAAGTCTCCATGATTTGATCGACTTCATAGACAACAGATGCTTCTACTTTCTCTCATAACAAAGTTTCCACTGAGGCAAAACAGATACAATCCAATCAGAAATCATTCCAAACAAGTTTTCATGGTAAGAAAACCAACACAGTTTATATCACCAATCTAGCATTCTCGAAGGTGTTAAAATTCATAAATTGGTCACATTTTCCCTCTGAAAATAATCAATTGAGAAATACTAATAGGAAAGCTAGAAATCATCCAAAGTTTACAACTGAAAGTATAAGAAACAAATCACGACCCAACAAAGATTTCTATAACTCACTAAAACCACTTCCAACGAGATGATCCGTATTACGGCCGGTTTAAGAAACGTCATAAAAGGCATGAATATATTTGTATGTGAAAGCACTAGAAGCCCAGTGAATGTCCACATACTTGAACGATAAACTCAATGCCAAAAAGAAAAAAGTTCCACTGACAACTTGAGAGCAAATGCCAGACACAACCGAAATTACATGTGGGGAATCAAAGGTACCCTCCAGATTTTAGAATCTAAAACCCCCCCAAGGCATCAGAAGGCGTGCAAATCTGGCACCACTCCCCAAAATCTAATCATGAACAATCCCCGCCAAAAAAGCCAAAAAAAAAAAAAAAATAATAATAATAATAGTAATAAAAGGCAACCGAGCAAACATTGCAACTAATCGACTCGACTCCTTGCTATCCGAGGAACAAAAATAGGAACACGCAGCAAGTTCCGTGCACTGTCTATCAAAGATCCGATCATCAATCTCAGAACAAATCACGAAAACTCAAGGACGGCCAAAACACAGTGACGAAAAACTCCGCAATCCTCCCGCATGCAAGTACCGCATCAAGTTCGTTCCTTTCTTCCTTCTCCGGATCTCAAAGAACTTTTCCCAACCAACCCACCTCCCGAAACGCGAAAAACGTACGAACCCAGAACGACTCTCGCGGAACCCACAACGCCCACCCCCGAAATCCTCGCCGCCGTCCTCCTCTCTCTCTCTCTCTCTCTCCTGGATTCTTGGGATGAAGCTCGATCCCACCTGTTCGGAGGCGTCCCGCGAAACGACCACGCGATCGCCGGGGACCGAATCCTGCCCACGATTCGCTGGAGGGAAGGGGCGACAGCAGCAGCCGAGGAACGCCCGGAAGCAAGCGACACAGGAAGCTAGAGAGAGAGAGAGAGATATATAGAGAGAGAAACGAGAGACGGGAGAATCGGGAGCGGCAGGTTATAAAGTGATTCGAAGAGGGGACCGAGAGAGAAAGACAGAGGAAGAGAGAGAGAGAGAGAGAGAGAGAGCAAAGCGCAAAGCGGAAAGGAGCGAGCTTGCGATTTCGCGAAAATGGTAAATTTCGCCGACGAGGAACAGCACTCTCTCTCTTCTTTCTCTCTCTAAAATCTCTTCTTTCTCTCTCTTAAATCTCTCTCCGAGGTTGTCCGGGTCGTTGATTTTAACCGACAGCTGTTACAATTTCGCGTTTCCTGATATTGAGTTAATAATAATAATTATTCCTTTTTCCACCTTTTTATTTTTTTATTATTTTGGTTTGCCCTTTTTCCACGAGGAAGCCACCTTCAAATTTGGTGGATAATTAAAACCGCGGCTCGGGGAAAAGGTTTTGTCGGGCGATTCCGACCTTTAAAAATATATATTTTTTTAAATGTTTATTTTTTTTATTTTTAGAAACTATAAAAAATAATTTTGAATTTTGCCATTTGTTTTTTTCACCTCCTACTTCGTCAATTTCATTTAGCTTATTTCCCGACAGCTTAATTTATTTTTTTTCATCGAGGGTCAGATGCAGTGGACATGAATCCTAGCGTGAGTTTCATTCTAGATCCTCCTATCGAGAACGATGAAAGGGATAGACCTAGTGTTTTTAATTATAGAAAATATGGTGTGATCTCAGGCTTTGATTGCCATTTAGATGGACAGATTTAAATGTACAAAATATGGTGTGATTTCAGGCTTCGATACCATTGGACAAACAGATTTAAATGTAGAAATATGGTACAAAGAGTGATGAAATCTAAATGTAGAAAATATGATATGATCTTAGACTTTGATACCATTGGATAAACAAATTTAAATGTAGAAAATATGGCATGATCTTAGGCTTTGATACCATTGGACAAAGAGTAATGGAATTTAAAGGTAGGAAATATGATATGATCCCACGCTTTGATATCATTGAATAAAGCGTAATGAAATTTAAATGTAGAATATACATAGGGATGATGGGGCCCACCATATTTATTTACCTTTTGGCCTTCCACCGCTTCTGAATAAACAATTTATTAATTAAAATACTGTGTCCTCTCAAAATTAAAATATCACTAGGGCATATTCTTAAGCTCCGTTTGTTTTTGAAGAAAATAAATAATTTAAAAATATGTTTATATTTATTTATTTATATTTTTGAAAATAATTAGTAAATGAAAAATATCTTTATTATTAACAATAATTTATGTCTAAATATCTATGTATGTAATAAAAATACTTTTCGTTCTTTCATCTTTTAGTATTATATTTTTCAAATTGTTCACTTTTTGCGATATAGATTAAGCTTTAACAGGGATTTTGACATGAGAGGAAAAAAAAAAAAAAAAGAAGAATCTGACCGGTGTCTTGTGGCCACGTGCCACCTTCGACCTAAATATTATCTATAATTAGCGACCATGTTCGAGGGGCAAATAGCGACGACAAATTGGGCGACCTACTCGAGAAAAATTGGGCGCCAAAACCAGCGTTTCACCGGAAGGAGTAAGTGAGCTGCCTAGCGGTCACGTAGCATGATTAAAAAAATAATTAATTTATTAATTAACTAAATAATTAGGGTTCTTCTTTGGTACAGTGACCAGCAACTTCTTCTTTTTTTATAGAATAGTTTGTCGATAGATTCGCAATCCTAGTACATATATTTTATTCTTCCTACTCTACAACATTAAAGAAAGAAAACGCATGTTGCAGCCATCATTATAGCGATCGACTTTTGTCTAATTGGATCATTAGGTTCCGTCAAGACGGGGCAGATTCCCATCTAGACCAAATTTATCGGGGGTCTAACGAGCGTCGATGAGCCTCCCTTGAATCTTACCGTAGTCAACAACCTTATATTACTTGGCTTCACGATGAATCGGAGTAATTTTTTAAGTGTTTTAATTTGGAGACGGCAGATAAAATGAAAATAATTTCTCGTCATAAATTCATTTTTCTTTTAATTGATAACAAGTGTTATACGATCACCAAATGCCATGAAAATGGCACTTTCGAACGCGACAAGACAAAGGAAATGACCAAAAAAGGGAAAAAAAAGAGCAGAAAATGTCAAAATTATATAATAATCAAAAAGTTTTATTGGCAAATAAATACTTCCGTTGCCTCCCCTTAATTAGTGAAGCCTGCCACCGATCTGAGTACGACGCTCACAGAAAACACGTGAGATCCGGCGAGCGACACGTGCGCTCTATTTGATCAACCCACTTTTCTTGTTTAAGATAAAATTGCTATAACACCTGTAAAATTGGACTATCCTCTCAATTTTAAGTAATTGGATTTTTTTTTTTTTTTATTTTTGCTAACTCGCATGATGTAGGGAGGGAAATTGACATAAGATGACATCATGCATTCTAATTATGACAAATTAAATATCCCTTCGTAGGTGTGGACCAAAACCCTAGATATGGATAGACGGAGGTCATATAATCATTGCATACCATCTAGAATTATGAATCAAAAGACAAGTCCAAATTGGGTAGCCTTAAAAAAAAATCATTGATTAGGTTCGGTCAAACTAGAAAATCAACGTTGATTATTTTCCTAATAAACTTCAAGAACAAGCTATATAGTCCTTGCATTCAAGCGATGGAGATCGTATCATTTATTGTATATATCATCTTGAATTATGAAGCAAAAGATAACGATCCAGATTAGGTAGCCTCAAAAGATTTCATTGATTAGGAAAATCAAAGCTGGCTTTTTTCCTACTAAATTTCAAGAACAAGCTATATGGTCCTTGCATTCAAGTGATGGAGATCGTATCATTTATTGTATATCATCTTGAATTATGAATCAAAAGGTAACGGTCCATATTAGGTAGCCTCAACAAAAATTCATTGATTAGGTAAGTCAAACTAGAAAATCAAAGCTGACTATTTTCCTACTAAATTTCAAGAACAAGCTGTATAGTCCTTGCATTCAAGTGATGGAGATCACATCATTTATTGCATACCATCTTGAATTATGAATCAAAAGGCAGAAGTTCAACTTAGGTAGCCTCGAAAAAATCTCATTGATTAGGTAAGGTCAAACTAGAAAATCAAAGTTGACTATTTTCCTTGCTAATTTCGTGAACAAGCTATAGAAAAGTAGACAGTGATGGAGAAGCCTTAGCTTTAGCCCCCCCACGCTATCGTTTTTTCGGATCCTTGGCTTGCTCCATGGAGATCTTCTTTTAGGTCCATGTTTCTTCCTTTTTGTTGGGTGAATTTATTGGCTCTCTCTTTTCTTTCTAGGGTTTCTAGCTAAACTTGTTCATGGCCAAAAGTTGAGTGACAAACCCAATTTGATCTGTCCTTGTCTTTTTATCGCTCAAATTCAAACTTCGCGCATTGTGGATAATTTTGACTAAAAATGCCGGGTGATGTGGACGGTTATGTCACGCTCGTGAAGAACCTAAAATGACCGCAGTAGTAAGTGGATATTAATGGAGGTCATGGGTACAAGTCCTTTCAGAGAAACGATAATGACATGCCTTTGGAGAAAAAAATTTCATCACGAAAACTTCACATGTATTGTCGCATCTTCCTCTATAAGAGGAGACTTTGTTATAGTTGGTAAAACTTTTAAAGAAGAGTTATGTAGGTAACCATCACTCTCATTGATAACAATCTAATGCCAAAACAATTCATCTTATATGTATCGTCAATTGTTCTCATACATGCAATCTCGGAAAGGAAACTCAAATTGCCATCATTGTCATTGTCATCGCCTCTCTTAGAGAAAGAAAGAAATGGTGGCAGAGGTGGAGGGGTGACGATTCTGGCGGCATCGGTGGTTGGCGAGTGGGGACGGTGGCTACACGGCGGAGGATGAGGCTGCTTGGGAAGGAAGAAGAAGAAGAAAGGTGGAGAAAAATTGGGAAAGAACGAAAACGAAAAGCCATGTCAGCAGTTAAAAAGCCCATATGCTGATGAGTCACTTGCCTTAAAGTTAGGTTAAATTATTAATAAACTTATTTTAAATTAGAGATATCGATTTTAAAGATCAACAAGAGAACAACCTTACCCTGTTATGTCCCTTCTTAAAGTTTCATCATGAAGATGGATTGGCATAAAGCCATGTTGACTACCTGATGATTTGTCCGAAAGAGATGATTTTTTATATTATGAAGAAAGGCATTAATGTGAACAAGAAATGAGTTTGCTGAATTCTAAATTAAAGAAATCATCGGTACTCATAATGCATGCATATCGACTAGTCCAATATGGAGATTAGTCGAGCGATTAACATCAAGTCATCAAATCAATCGTTGCATAACGGAGAAAAGATGAAGAAATATCTAAATACTGAGTATGAAAAATCTTTTAACCCTGGTGAAAGAGCTAATGGAGAAAGCTTTTACAAGTCTCATCCGTGATTATTCCATTGTAGTTGTTATGATTGGAAACTATTAAATTGTACCAACAAAATCAATGAAATACACATGCAGCCCTTAAGTAGCAATTTAAATTCAGGTCTGATTAACGAATGTCTTGAGATATTGATCAAGATCACAAAAAATAGAAATGATGCGTATCGACGCAATTTGAAAATCGAGCGATAAACATTTTTCAAAAAAGTCACCCACTTCAAATATAAATATTTATGTTTCAAAGCACAACTAATGAGATTTGATAACAAGGATGTTTTTTAACATTTTCAAAAATAGTAAATGATATATACGGTGAAAGCGGAATGCGCAATTCTTCATGCGAGTTAGGAAAAGATTTCAATTGATGAAATAATTATTGGACACCCTTCCACAGTAAATATTAGTAATAATATTGTTGCTTGAATTGACATCCCAAGTTGGTACAGATCACAATTTCATGAAGTGGGAAGTGTAGACGCATTAGATTAGATTAATGACTAAAAATTGAATATCAATGATCCAGCAACTTGTCGGTGCCAAAATCCACCCGTGGAAATCCAGTATTTCAAACACGTGGTGACATCGGCAGGTTTTGCCGCCATCTAAGTCGTTCTCTTGAAATGTGATGGTTTAGTTTAAATTTCTCATCTAAGAAATTATTTACGCCAGTCAAGTATATCTTTTATTATGTGGGCAAATTGAAATATATAATAATTGTCAAAAGATACATACATACAATCACCTACACTTTTTACTAATCACCTACTTTTGATCGGGACCGTAAAATGCGCAAAATTAAATTCTTTCGCGCCGGCAATTTCATCCACCCTTATTTGATGGGTTTTGTTGATCTACTTTTTTAATAAATAAATTATACAATATAAGATAACCCTTGTAGAAAAAAAAAATAAATAATTCCACGGCAGAGAATGAGGCTGCTTGGGAAGGAAGAAGAAGAAAGGAGGAGAAAAATTGGGTATGAAGGAAAATGAAAAGCACATGTCATAAGTTAAAAAGCCTATATGTTGATGTATCTCTTCCTAAAGTTAGGTAAAATTATTAATTAATTAATTTTTTAAAAAATTAGAGATGTCGATCTTATAAATCATTAAGAGAACAGCCTTCCACTTTAGTGTCCCTTCTTACAAGTTTCATCATGAAGATAGATTGGCAAAAAGTCATGTTGACTAGCTGATGATTTGACTTATAAAGATGATTTTATCACCAAGAAAAGCGTCAATCTACCCGAGGAATGAGTCGCTTATATTCTATATTGAAGAATTCATCGGTACTTGTAATGTATGCATATCAACTGGTCCATCTACAGAGATTAGTTGAGTGATTAACGTTAAGTCATCAAATCAATCATTGCACAGTAGAGAAAAGAAGAAGAAATATCTAAATTATTAGAGTATGAAAAATCTTTTGACCTTAGTGAAAAAGTTAATGGAGAGAGCTTTTGCAAGTCCAATCCACGTTGTTTTTTTATTCTTATTATTGAAAATGGAATTCACATATGTTGGTACGTTTGAAAACTATTAAAATTGCACAACGAAATCAAATGAAATACATCTGTGGTCCTTATAAATTTGAGTCTTATTATGAGTATTTCGAGACATTAATTAAAATCATTGAAATCAAAAATGATGTGCATCAACTCATTCTGGAAATTGAACAATCTCACATTTCAAAAAAGCCATCCGCTTCAACTATAAATATTTATGTTCCAAAGCACAACTAATGAGATTTGATAAGTGTCATAAGGATGCTTTTTAACATTTTGAAAAATAATAATGATATATATGGCGAAAGTGAAATGTACAAATCTTCATGAGAGTTTGGAAAGAATTTTAATTAATGAAATATATATAAATAATAATTATTGGATACCCTTCCACAATAAATATTAGTAATAATCTGGCTGCTTGAATCAGAATCCCAGGTTGGTCACTAATCACAATTTTATGAAGTGTTAGGCGTGGAGGCATTAGATTAGATTAATGATCAAAAATTAAATATATAATAATCTAGTAAGTTGTCAATACCAAACTCCACCCATGGAAATCCAGTACGTCAAAAAAAAAAAAAATACTTCAAGTACGTGGCGGCACAGACAGGTTTTGCCGTACCTAAGCCTTAAATTATATATAAGATTTTATATATATATATATAGATACACACATATATATTTGATAATATTATATATTTAAGTTTGCCCACATAATAAAAGAATTACTTGACTGGTGTAAATAATTCCTTAGACAGCCTTGGGAGATTTAAACTATACTATTACATCTCAATAAGTGTGAAATCTCATTTGGTATTGATCATTTTGAGATAATTCTTAATCAACTTCCTACTCTCACTTCTAATCACCTACTATATCGGGACGTTAGGTACAAAAAATTAAATTATATGCCGGCAATATAAAGAAAACTCGATCCGGCAATTTTCAGTTACCCTTGTTTGATGGGTTTCGACGAGCAACTTTTTCAATAAACAAATTCGACAATCCAAAATACCCGTTGTAGAAAAAAATAATCACTAACGATCTATACTTTAGTTACTTAAAATATTATATTTAGTGCCCGAAAGGCAAGTAGGAATGGACCCAACCATTGGAAAATGAGCAAAATGTTCACCACGTAGAACTTGTATTCAATGTTTATTTCATTGTTTAGGTAATGGCAAGTGGGGTCGACCAAACCTATCCTCTTTTTGTCTAGTATTGTAACCTGAGTGCTGTCGAAAGGTATCAACTGGGGAAGTTCTTCTTGACCCTTCCTCAAATTATCTCTCTCTTTGGTTTAGCTGGGGAAGGTCCATGGAGTAGTTTAGAAGTTGGTCTACTTTATTGAGATAGTGCAGGAGCTATTGACTTCATTTGACTAAAATCTCTTAGAATTTCTACATCCAACGGATTCTCAAGAGTCATGACGATTAGGTCACGCCTAAACTTACTAATTTTTTTGATTCTCATAAAGTATATCTAGAAGCAAATCAAAGAGTCAATCAGGGGTTGAACTGAAGGCCAATAATGCTCTCTTTTTCTATAAACTAAGATCTGGTTTCTCACGTCCCCAGGTGCAGATAATCCGACAAACAAGGCGTTGGAAAAGTGCAGAGTTTATATGCACGTCGGTTTCACATTTCATTGACCTCCTTCGAGTGATCTTCTCGATCCGTATCCATCCATGTCGATGGGTCGAAAGGGAATTGACTGATGCGATGCGATGCGATATGCTTAACCTAATCATCACGTTTAACTTGAATAACCTTCTAAGGATGCCCTCTTCGATTTTCTTTTCTTTTAATGGGGTCACGAGGCTTAAGCTACAAGTTTCCCGTGAATTCCACGGTTCGATCAAAGAATAAAGTTATGAAGCTGGTTATTGTCGTGATCATATCAAGATTGTTCCAATCTCGATGACCAGTTGAGGGGGAAAAACAAAATGACAAAAATGACAAAATAAAAATAAAAATGGAAAAGCCAAAGAAGGAGATGGCGATTGGTCTTACGAATCCCACGTCAAGCCAAAGAAGGAGATTGCGATTGGTCTTGCGAATCCCACATCAAGTGGATATAAATTAAGTAGGAGAATGAAAATAAAAATTAAAAAATTCAATGAGTAGCTATCCGAGAATGAAAATTAAAAATTCAATGATTGGCGATCCAAGGTTTTTAGTAGACTTTGATTAGCACATTAGGCGTGATAAACATGTCATCCGTCTAACCAATCACTCTCAAAGTTGGATATGTCCAAGTGAAAGGGCCCATCTTATCAATATATGAACGGTTTGCAAGCTCTTTTTTTTTTTTTTTTTTTAAGTTTATTTCCTATTTCCTTGTCATCAAATGTCTCATTCGTGATTGAAAAACGACACCAATAGTTTATGAACCTCGGCTTAATATGCAATGTCATTCTTAAACTTTTATTTTGTTTAATATGATCGTCTAACCAATCACTCTAAAAGTTGGATATGTCCAAGTGAAAGGGCCCATCTTATCAATATATGAACGGTTTGCAAGCTCTTTTTTTTTTAATTATTTTTTATTTCCTTGTCATCAAATGTCTTGTTCGTGATTGGAAAACAAAGCCAAGAGTTTATGAACTTCGGCTTGATATGCAATATCATTCTTAAAATTTTAATTTGTTCAATATGATCGTCTAACTCTACCTAAATGTTTAGTCTAATCCTTGTGCTTTTATCTAATAAGGGAGAAAGTTTTCAATTTGAAACATTTAGGGGCTTGTAGTGATTTCCTCTCTTGTTTGATAAAATAAAAGGACTATATTGAAATATTTAGGAATAGTAAAAATATCACATTAAAGAAATTAAAAATCTAAAGATGACATTGCAAATTTGTTTAATGTTTAGGATCGATTAGTGTTATATTCCTTTGGTGATTTGCCGTGTTAGGGTGCATTTGATTCACTAATGATTTGAAAAATATTTTTCTCAAAATGATCGCATGTATCGCTTTATAAAAATGGATGAAAAGAAAAATATTTAGACGTAAATTATTCTCGGAAATGAAAACATCTTTCATTAATTTATTTTTTAAACTATATAAGTAATTAGCTTTAGAAAAATATTTTCAAAATTATTCATTTTTCACAAAAATAAATAAATAATAAATTGAATTTGCTTAACAGTAAAGCAAATGACCAAATTATGGTTGCATCTTAAGCACGTGACCATGATGCTTCAACAAACTTTCGTGGCCGTTAAATGAAGTGTTTGGTCCGGAGAAAGGTGATTGGTGCTTGTTGAGGAACACATTAAATCCTAGAAAAATTGATGTTGAAGCGACCTCCTGTTTCTTTCTTCAATGATGTTTTTTTTTTTATACAAAATATATAAATTTCATTCGATCTATTAAAAAAAATATTTGAAAGAATCTCCATATCTTTTATGATTGTAGGAATATCTTTATTGATTGGTATTCCAAATCAGTTATAATTGATATCATAATATCTCATAAATTTAAAAAGATATAAACCCAATAAATAGTTCGTGTAATTACACAACTCTCTTTCGCAGATTCTTATTTCCATCTATAACAGGAATTTCTTTCTTTTTGTTGTAGTGATTTCAATAATGTGATAGGAATATTTCGGCTGCAACGAACACCCGATATAAGGTCAACAAAATTTCACACCATCACAAGCAATTTCTTTGCATCTTTAATCCAAATATCATGTAAAATCGTAATTCTGTAATATTAAGTGAAAAGTCCTCATTTCTCCTAAACTAAAAGTTAAGAAAAAAGTGATATCCTTGTATAAGTATCTTTCCCAATCAATTTGTAATTTCCTTGGGTTTTATTCTGTGATTTCTTGTTCGTAATTAACTTTTGTAATTCGTAAAAACTCAATGGAATATACTTTCTACTGGGCTGAGCCCAAATGGAAAAATTCTGTCCTCAAGCTGATAATGGTTTTATCAATATTTTACATGCAGCCCAAGTTTGATGGGCCTAAAAAAATGGGCCTAAAAACGCATCCTGATTTTCTTTTATTCCTTCGACAGTCTTTTTTGGCTCCTTTCCTTTTTCCTGTTTGTGGAAGAAGTGAAAAAAATAAGGTTTTTTTTTTTTTTTTTTGGTAAAGGTAAGAATATATTGATAGCTCAGGACAAATGTACAAAAAAACGGCACCAAAAGCTTACACTCTAGATGCAAGAGCACAAGAGTGGAAGGGAGCCGCGTAAAAGCCATAAAAGGCAAAAGCACTAACTAAAACAAACACTGCCCAGCCAAAAACTCAGCCACGTAACCACCAAGGACGCCAGGGAAGTGAAGGGGAAGAGCGCAAGGCAGGACACGAAGAACTACCCATCCACCAGCTTCAACCATAAACCTCCAAGGACGGTCGTGAAGCAATTATGCAAGGCAGGAACACAAAGGCCAGAAGCGACCAAGTCAGGGATCAAAAGGAAGCAAAACGGAAGAACAAAAGACCTGCAATCTTACGCAAAGATGGCTGGGTCGAATCCCCAACCTCTCTGAAGGCGCCGATTCCTTGGAGTGTCAGGCACATCTCTATAAGTAAGGGTCTTTTCCTTAACCATCCTAATCAAACAGTTCTTGAAAGTGGGAATATCCAACGAATCCCCTCGGAAAATCATGGCATTTCTTTTCTTCCAAATAAGATAGCACATAGCACCAAAGGAATACCGAGAGAGACTATGAAAGAAGTCCTTACCAGCAAGGAACCTCCGGGCCCAATCAAGGTTTTCTTCCCAAGTGCCATTTCTCCACGGTAAATTGCATCTAGTAGCCCAGAAGTAAACTAAAGTTGCTGGAAAATTGCAGCCAAAGTACAAGTGGTCAATTGAGTCCGGCTGAGAATTGCAAAAGGTGCACACCGAATAGTCAATTCTTCCATTAGAGAGCAAAAAAGCCTGGGTAGGCAAACGTCTCTTAGTGGTGAGCCATAAAAGAAACTGAAACCGAGGGGCTAAGTCCTTGTCCCACACAAAGGAGGTCCACGGAACTCTTGCTTTAGAAATTCTAATAAAATTCCAAGCTGAGGCCACTGAGAAAGAACCCGAAGCATGTTGATGCCACACAAAGCGATCATTACTAGCCGAGAGAGATGGAAAAGAAAACCCAAGATCCTCCAGACGCCGTTTGCAAGACCCGCCAGTGTGCGAATAGAGAAACGCCACAGTCGCCTTAGTAGGAACGTCGGAATCAGAGATAAAGTGCTCAGGAACCTGTAGATGGAGAGGGCCACTGGGCAACCAATTATCAAACCACAAGGAAATAGAGTGGCCATTACCGACCTCCCACCCGAAGGACTGCCTGAACGGGCCCCTCAATTGAAGAATTTTTTTCCAGCTCCAAGCACACATTGAAGGCTGCTGGGCAACCCAGAAGTTATGCTTTTTTAAGAAGTTGGAGTGAATCCAGCGGCACCACAACGATTCCTTATCAGTGAACAAAATCCAAATATATTTCAGCATTGAGGCCTTGTTGCAATCCTTAATAGATCGAATACCCAGCCCCCCTTCCTCCCTAGGCAAACAAATATCCGCCCAAGCAACTTTCACACCTCCCGTGGCCAAAGAAGTACCTTTCCACAGGAATCTACGTAGAATATTCTCAATCCCCAGGATTACCGAAGCCGGCAAAGTGAAGACACTAGTCCAAAACGATTGAATTGCATGAAGCACTGACCTTATAAGCTGGAGCCTCCCCGCAAAGGAGAGAAATCTGTGAGACCAGGAGCGAGCCCGCGAGGTGATGCGGTCAATTAGCTGAACACAATCTCCCTTGCTCAACCTTTTAGAAATGATCGGCACTCCAAGGTACCGAACCGGGAGTTTTCCTTCCTGGAATCCGAAGGCCAGGAGGATTCTGCTACGTAGAGAAGGATCACCTCCCGAAAGGAAAATGTCGCTCTTATCTTTGTTAGGAAGAAGTCCACTCCAAGAAGAGAAAATGTCGAGGCTTCTTTTCAGGATCGTAGCCGACTTCCAATCCGATTGGCAAAAAAGAAAGACATCGTCTGCAAAAAACAGATGCGTGAGCTTGGAAGATTTACATCTCCAGAAGTATTTGAACTCCTTGGCCGAGGACCTTCGGTTCAAAATGCCTGAGAAGATCTCCATGATTAAAGTAAACAGATACGGTGACATTGGGTCGCCCTGCCTAAGACCTCTGCCTCCCGGGAAGAAGCCATGAAGCTCCCCATTAATAGAGATAGAGAACCTGGGTGTACGAACACAAGCCATAATCCGAGTGATGATCCACTGAGGAAACCGAAAAGCTGTAAGTGTGAGCTCTAGGAAATCCCAATCAATGGTATCATATGCCTTACGGAAATCCACCTTTACCGCACATCTTGGAAGATATGGGTCAAGGTGAAAACCTGCAAACAACTCTTGGGCCAATAAGGTGAAAAAAAAATAAGGTTACGTGACGTCCTTGTCATGTTTTATCTATCTATATTTCCCAGACTCACTTATACTTTTCTGTTATATTTTGCTGTCAATTGCTTTTTCTTTGTTGACAAAACAACTCACATCATCTGGGTAGATTTTTAAGGACTCTCAATTTGAGTGAAAAGACGGATCGAGAAGGTTTAGCCTCATATCACCTGTGGGTATGGGATGCAGTTCTCCTATCCCTAATATGTCGCCTTCCATTCGTTTGACCCCACAGCCTAGATATTTCACTCTTTTGGGGACAAAAAATGAAATGTATATTCGAAACGATGTCGTTTTGAAATATTTAGAGCACAAGCATACAAAAGAATTCATTAACTGATGTGAGTTCTGAGATATGGACATTCTTATGGCATCCACAGCCAAATTACAAGGTACAAAGCTTTTTATAGAGAATTTAGAGATAATTTTCATTTTACTAATAGATATTTTGTAGTAGATTTTTTTAAAGGGTTGGAAGTGGAAAAAAATTGTTGTTATAATAAATTATTGATTACCTGATTCTCGATAACTTATTGGTAATTAAGCGATACTATTATGAAATTATAAACACTTTTTGATAGTTTATAAATATCAACTTTTCGTATCTTTTATCCCTTTTTTACCAACAACGTAAACTTACTTTACCAAATTTTTATCAGAGACTTATCAAAGGTAATTTACATTTTACTGATGGATTTTTTGTAGTAGATTTTTGAAGGGGTTGCAAGTGGCGAAAAAAAATGTTGGTAAATTAATTTTTTGATCACCTGATTTCTCGATAACTTATTGGTAGCAAAGCGGTATTAGCATGAAATTATAAACACTTTTGTAATAGTTTATAAATAACAAACTTTCCTATCTTTTGTCCCTTTTTAACCAACGACATAAACTTACTTTACCAAATTTTTATGAGAGACTTATCAACTTTTTTCGATTGAATTGCTAGCTACTTTTGAGTTACCAACCTTCATTTCATTTATTTGCCAACATGTATTAGGCTTCTTTATCATTTACCAATTCCTATTATTTTTTGTTACAAAAGACTTAAACTTATAAGAACTTGCCAACGTTTGTTTGTATGACTGGATTCCATCAAGTTATCAACTATTTCCGATTCACCAACTCTCATTTGAGTTATTTACAACCATTTATTTATTTCTTTCCTTGAATTTACCTATTTTTCCATTAAATTATCAATTGATATTTGCCTTGCTTATCAACATATCGAATTTATCAACTCTTTTTAAAAATTATCAACCTCATTAGAGTCATTACAAATTTTTTTCTCAATAGAGAGTTGGTAATTCAATATTAAGAGATAATTTATTGGGATAAAACTCGGAGAGTCACATCAATTTAGCTTAGCAATAGTGCTAGTAAATGTATGGAATTGCTAACCAAGTAAAATAAAAATTGTTAACTCAATAGAAAAGTTTGTAATTTGAACAAGAAATTTTTTTTGAACGTTGGCAAGGAATTCAAATAAGAGTTGGTTACCAAAAATTAGTTGATAATTTAATCTAACAAGTGGTGATAAATTACTCTTATCTAGGTTGATAATTTCAAATAAGAGCTCGTGCAGAGCAACTTATGCAAATAATATTCAGAATATGAGCACGAAATTGATAATTTGCAAACTATCAAAATAAGTTGGTAATTTCGTAAAAGTATTGGTAAGTTACCGAAGCCCCCTTTTTTATTTTAACTTACCAATATTTATTAAAAATTCATAAAAAAAAGGACAATATATTTCAAGGGAAAATTATTCAAAAAATCCTAAACCTATTGCACTTTTGCCAATTCAGTCATAAACCTTTTAACTTTGCCAATTGAGTCCTAAACCTTTTCACTTCTTGCCGATTTAGTCCATCCAATCAATTTTGGCCAGAAAATGCTGACGAGAATGCCGGCGATGCCACATAGGGCTGCCGGCGCTGATGTAGACAATTTTTAATAATATTTTAATTTTTTTTTCTGTTTTTTCCCTCTTCTTTTGGCTTTCTTGGCCTTTTCTGATGGCCGGCCACCGGCCATGGCCAGCTGGCTGGCCTCGCTTACCACAGGCAAGGCCCGGCCGGGCAAGGAGGAGCCCGGTGAGGGGAGCCCTCGCCCAAGCCAGGGTGGCCTCACTGGGAGTCGGCCGGGTGAGGCCGCCCTGGCTTGGGTGAGGGCCGGCCTAGCTAGGTCTGGCGAGGGGAGCCCTCGTCGGGGCTCGCCCTTGCCCAGGTGAGCGTTGGCCTTGCCTAGACCAGATCTGGTGAGGCCGGCCCTCGCCCCTGGCCGGGCGACGGCGACGCCGAGCAATGAGCGAGAGTGGGAATCATCGATGAGCGATGGCGACGATTTTGCATTGAGCAGGCAACAACATAGGGCTGGGGATCGAGAAGTTACTAGCGAGGAGGGCGACGACGCTGATCACGAACGACGAGGAGAAGAAGAAGACGACGGGGAAAAGGAGAGCCTGGGCGTGAAGGAGCATGCCAAAGTTGAGTCGGCACGTTTTCGTAGCGTCTAAAACGAGGCTTACCCTGGACCACTCTTCTTTCCAAGAATCATCTCGGAAGATCGATGGCATCTTTCATGAAATGAGAGAACAAAAATAATACGTGTTGATAAAAGCATGTAAGCGTTGCTATTATCTTCTCCATCTAAAATTCAATGAAATTCCAAAACAAGAAAATATCAATTCAGTCGATAACTTCCATGAAACCCTAAAAACCACAATCTTCTTCCAAGTTCCTGCTGTGCACGTACGCACACGACCGTACCGGAAGCTCGATGCGGTGTATAAATAGACCGGTGGAGTCTCACGGCGCCGTGAGCATTTCCTCATACTTCTTCATTAGTTCCCCCAATCTGCACATACATACCAATCTTCGATTCATTGTATAACCATGTCTCCCCTCGGAACTGGAGATTTACATCGGATTTTCGAGAACCTCGACAAGAACGGCGATGGCCAGGTGAGCCTCGAGGAGCTCAGTTGGCTGCTCGAGAAAATCGGTATCCATCATAGCCTGGGCGAGCTGGAATTATCCATAGGGAAACCGAGCCTCGACTTTGACGAGTTCTTGTTCTTTTACGACTCCATATCGTCGGAAGAAACCATGAGGAGCGGCGGAGTGGAATCCCGAGACAGCAGCGAAGGAGATGTCAATCAAGAGACCGACCTTGCCGAGGCGTTCAAGGTGTTCGATTTGAACGACGACGGCTTCATTTCCTGCGACGAGCTCCAGAGCGTCCTCTCAAAACTAGAGTTATGGGACGAGAGAAGCGGGAGAGACTGTGACAGCATGATTCGTGCGTATGATACTAACAACGACGGGAAACTCGATTTTGAGGAATTCAAGAGCATGATGTCGATTACAATTTCTTGATGATATCTACAAAAACGTGACATGTCTTGGGTGGGATTTCCTTTTATACATCACACTGATTCTATGTACTTTTTATGACTCCATACTTTTGTTTAGCTTCTACTGTTACTCTCCCTTCCTACTTTAGCGTGCTATTATTAGTATTTTTTTTTTGATAAAGGTAAGAAATTATATTGAGCTCAGGACAAATGTACACAAAACGGCGCAAAAAACTTACACTCTAGCTGCAAATACAGGAAGAGTGGAAGGGAGCTGAGGAGAAGCCACAAAGGGCAATACAAATAGCAAAGCTAGACTACGCAACAACAAAGCACAAGGAACAGCAAGGAGTGGTCCAACCGAATCTCTACACACACTGAGGAGAAGACCACTAATGAGGCAGGAGGCAAAGGAAGGAACGACTCAACGAAAATCACCAACCCGAGGCTGTTAGATAAACAAGGAAGGGTCGAAGCCCCAACCTCTTTGAAGTCTACGGTTCCTTCAAGAAGCCGGGACGTTCTCGTACGTGATCGCTTTGTCCTTAACAACCTTAATCAAGTGATACTTGAGAGCTGGAATTGCTAAGGATTCACCTCGAAAGATCATACCATTTCTTTTCTTCCAGATAAGGTAACACAATGTGCCAAAAGAGAAACGAGCAATGCTGTGAAAGAAGTCCTTATCGGAAAGGAACTTCACTACTGCCCATGAAAGGTTGTTGGCCCAAGTGCTCTTTCTCCAAGGTAGGTTACATCTGGAAGCCCAGAAGTAAACCAGTGTGGCTGAGGTATTACACTCGAATCAACGTGCTATAATTTTAGTTAGGAGAAAATTATTCAAAAAATCATAAATTTGTTGTAATTTTGCCAATTTAGTTTTAAATTGTTAAATTTTGTCAATTGAATTTTAAGCCTTTTTATGTTTTGTTAATTGATATAATTAATTTTGAATGAAAATTGCTAACATGGATGCTAGCTATCGAACGTGGTACGACTAACGTTGACATAGACAAATTTGAATAATATCTTAATAATTTTTAATTATTTATTTATTTATTTATTTATTATTTTTTCTTCATTTTCATTTTTTTCCTTTTCTTCTATTTTCTTTGTTTTTTTTTACCATGACCAGTGAGTAGGTGGGGGCCACGACACTTGCTTGCAGCCATTGCTAGACCATCGCAGCTGTGGGCAAGAGTTGTAAAAGAAAATGGAAAAACAAAAAAATAATAAATAAATAATTAGGAAATTTTTT
This sequence comes from Eucalyptus decipiens, assembly GCA_014182575.1. Taxonomy (NCBI): domain Eukaryota; kingdom Viridiplantae; phylum Streptophyta; class Magnoliopsida; order Myrtales; family Myrtaceae; genus Eucalyptus; species Eucalyptus decipiens. Next base: position 47,714,340 of record CM024613.1, on the reverse strand, counting down.
TAAAAAAATTATCCACATCAAAACCAGCAATGTCACGTAGGATAACCGACATCCACCTTAGTGATTTCCAACAAAAAATGATCGGATTGACTCAAATGACATTGTCAAAATGTTTAGGATTCAATTGGTAAATTATTGACATATTTATGACTAAATTGAAAATTAAAAAGGTTTATGACTGAATTGGTAAAAATGCAATAGGTTTAGAATTATTTGGACAATTCTCCTTTCTAACTAGTATTTTGGCCATCTCTATGTTCCTACCGTCAATGCTAATTCTACCTTTAAACATGCAATGGTAATTACACATATGCCTGATGTGGGCCTGAGTCGCACACATATTTTCATTTAACAATACTAGTTCTCAACGCACACGCATGCCTCATCTTTACTTACGCATTTTAATCACATGATTAAGGACATGAATTGATTTCACTTTCTACACATTTTAGACACTTCCTCGGTAGGAGATGATTTAATTCTAAAGTGGAAGTTGGAGGTAAATGTTCAATTCGAGCGGGAGAAGTTAATTTTCAAGAGATTTTTCTCAAAATAAAATAATGCCAAGATACGGGGTATTAAACAAGTTGTTGCCCATGCCCTACGTGCGTGACTGAGGATGAAGAGAATTTGCACAAGATGACCAATTTAGATTTTATTATTATAATGATTATGGAGCTTTAAGGGTATTTTAGTAAATTAATGGGGACATCAATTTCAAACGTTCCCTAAGTATGGTTTGGATAGAACTCCACGGGAGTAGCCAATTGATTCAATTGTTCACACCCAATTAACAAGCTCAGATGCACACTTTTGGTGCCAACCATAAATGTTTTGCTTTGGAGCTGGGGACGTTAACTTTCCCTAGGTATAAACAAGAAAAAAAAGAAAAAAAAGAAGAAGAAGAGAGATACATATAGATAATCACTCAATCAATCTTAAACATATTGTACTATTACTAAATTTAGTTTTAAATTTTTAATTTGACCAAAAATTCTAAATCATTTGACGATTTTTCTAATTCAAAAAGTCCTAAACCTTTTAATTTTGCCAATTGAGTCATAAATTTTTTTTCATTTCTTGTCGATTTAGTCCATCGATTCAGTTTTGGTTGGCCGAAAAATGCGCGTGAACGCTAGCGGTGTCACATAAATTCTTTGACCGCGTGGACAATTTTAAATAATATTTTAATTTTTTTTGAATTTTTTGAATTTTTTAAATTTTTATTATTTAAAAAAATTCTGTTTTTTCCTTCTTCTTTTTTCTGGCTTTGTTGGCCTTTTCCCATGGCCGGCCACCGGCCACAGTGCCACGGCCGGCCGGGCCACCTGCCATAGGCGGGTCTCGCCCGCCATAGGCGAGGAGGTCCTGGGCAAGGAGGAGCCTCGCGGGCCCTCGCCAAGGCTCACCCTCACCTAGGCTCTCCTTTTCCCCGTCGTCTTCTTCTTCTCCTCGTCGTTCGTGATCGACATCGTCGCCCTCCTTGTCAGTAACTTCTTGATCCCCAGCCCTATGTCACTACCTGCTCAATGCAAAATCATCATTATCGCTCGTTGACGATTCCTGTTCTCGCTCGTCACCCGGCCAGGGACGAGGGCTGGCCTCAAATCTAGTTTGGACGAGGCGACGATTGCCTAGGCGAGTGCGAGGCGAGGGCTCCCCTCGCCGGATCCGGGTGAGGCTAGTCCCGGCCTAGGCCGGGGTCACCTCGCCGTCACCGTCGTCGTCGCCTGGCGAGGGCTCCCCTCGCCGGGCTCCTCCTCGCCCGGCTGGGCCTCGCCTGTGGCGGGCGAGGCTAGCCAGTTGGCCGTGGTAGGTGGCTGGCCGTCGCCTATGGCCGTGGTAGGTGGTGGCTGTCGCCTATGGCCAGTGGGCGGCCAAGAAAGCAAAAAAAAAAAAAAAAAAAAAGGGAAAAAAAAAAAAAAAAAAGGGAAAAGACAAAAAAATGTTAAAATATTATTAAAAATTATTTACGTTAGCGTCGGCAATCTACGTGGCATCGCCGGCGTCCACATCAACATTTTCCGGCCAAAATTGTGAGATGGATTGAATCGGCAAGAAGTGAAAATGTTTAGGACTCAATGTGAAAGTTAAAAGTTTATGGTGAATTCGAAAGTCATAAGTTTAGGAGTTTTTGAATAATTTTCCCCTATTTCGATAGAAACAATGGAGTTCTGATTGTACAAGTAAGACTTATGTGAATGCACAACAAACAGCAGCCACAAAGCCTATTGTCCCTTTAGGATAACGAGCCCACGAAAGTAACGGGAGACAGAAGAAACAGTATACATGTACTACAAAAAGACCCTAAACCTACAAATTTTTGCATCTAAGTCCATCCTTCTAAAGGAAAAAAATACATGTACTTGTTCACCTAGTCCTAACTCTCTTCCGTCCCCTATTAGACCTCACAGATCTTGGGCCATCGTTGGCATTTTTACGTTTCCGCCGCCAATTCGAGATCGAAATTCTCTCGCCAATAGCCGAAGACTCCGCCGATGGGGAAGAGTCGGAGTTGCCTGCAGTCTTGCTTCCCAATGACGCTGTCCAAACCATGCTATTGGCATTCGAAGCCCTCGGGGGCAATTTGTGCGCCCCGCGACGAGGGGCGCCTCGAGGCCTGACCGGAACGTCGGCGGTGTGGACGAACTCGGTCCCTTTGTAATGTTGCCTCAGTTTCTGGGTGACAATGTCTCTCAGGAGCAATGCAGACTTGTGCTCCCGTGTCCTTCTGGAGTAGAAGACCAAGGAGTTGTTTACGAGGAGCAAAAGATCTCGGAACACTTCTGTGGAAGATGTTACGGCGAGGCTCGATATTCTTGATTTTATGGTGTGAAAATCCATGTGTTGGCGGATCAATCTCTTGTATCTTCCTCTCTTCTGCGACAGATGAATGCCATAGAACATGTAGAGTCAGACGCTTGTTTTTATTTTTCTTACTGTGTTACATGACTAGTCCTAGAGTTCCAGGCGATAACATTGGTATCAAATAAATCATAGAGAAGTTGCATATTCAGTTGCATTAACAGCAGTATCTAAACTTGACAGGATAAACAGAATTCAGAAGTAGGATTCAAGTAATCGAAGTAGGATTTGCAGGCAAACATCGATAAGAGCTGGCTTCGAATTATGCACCGAATCTAAACTTCACCTGGCAATTGAGTCGGCGATAGAATATGTTGGCGCTCTTGTGCTCAACAACAGAATCAAAAATCCTCATCAGATCATCAACAGTCTCCTTTCTCCGACCTTTACGACTCTGAGAATCCATCAAAGCGTCAACCGGGCCAATGAATTCGCTTTCTCCTACACTCCCTTCTTTAATTTGCACAGCACAATTCTTCCTTTTTCTCAGACCTCTCTTCTTCTTAAGGAAGCCTGCTTGACCTCTGCATAGCTCCTGGAGCTTCATATCGATCTTGCGATCCCTGTCTCGCTTAGACAACTTGGAAGTACGTGGTTTAGTCTCCTTCTCTTCAGCAGAAACTGAATGCTGAACATGGCCATCTGATGAGGAGTTAGCGAAGACTTCTTGGGTGAAACTATCTGAGAGAGCACCTTCCGGCGTCTGTCTTCGATATGATTTAGCTCCATATGAGTTCTGAACTGGTACAACCGATACTGTTCGGCTGGAGTCATAATCAACGTTGGAATAAGGTCCGCCCTCTGCCTTGAGATATTCGAGCTTTGATTCCAGAATCCTGACAGAGAAAAACATGAGTCCATAATCAAAGAACAACAGAATGACAGACACATGATGTTCCCCTGTCGGACTCACCATATATCGATTCTATATCTCACTGATAAACCGACTCTTCCAGTGTCAAAGGGTGAGCATCGACGTCCACAGAATTTAGATAGTTAAAATCACAGGGTAACCTCCAAATTGATCTAGAATTCAGCAGATTTCGGGTAATAACGGTTCTTACACATTTCATGTCCTTAATTTCCCTTCAAGGCAATGGATGCACAAGGACAAGCAAGTCTATAAGGCAACTTGGAACACAAGATAAACCAAAAAGATCAGATTGCTGACCCAATGGAGCTTTCAGATTGCTCTAAGGCTCGCCTCAACTCCTCCATTCGCTGTTCTCGTAACTCTTCGAACCAGGCTCTAAAATAGAAACATGAAAAGCATGAGCCCGCAATCAAAGAGCAACCATAATGGCGATGAACTTGGTCCCCCAGCTTGTGAAGGCTCGAAGCATTATGATGCCACTACTTTTAGTAATCGATGAAAGGCTCTCAGACAAGCAAATGTCTCTCACTCCAATCGATCAAAATGCCATCACATTTCTTACACAACCATGGCTACCGTACACTGCTTAAGATTGCAGAAACGAGGATAGTATCGCGGCGGCTTTTGAGAAAGAAAAGAGTTCTACTTACGTGTGACCCGAGAATCGCCGTTGCAGGTCCTCATACTTGGCTTTGCAAACCTGCATTACAACGTGGAATTTTCATTTAATATGTACTTTAGCGATTACATTGACAGTTTTGCAGAAGATGACGAACTTTTGCACCAGTAGAAGGATAGATAATGCACCTTTGGGTTATTCAATCTACGCCTTTATCTAAGTTTTTATGATATAAGTCTGCTTTTCTAATTTTTATAACGTGTTTACGCGATTCATTTAGATTTGTTGACTCTATTACTTGTTGATCTAAGCTTTTTGCATTCGCTAAAGCTCTAGTTGTTTTTATAATGCAATAGATACATAATACTAAATACGAAGAGCAAATAAAAAGTACATTTGCTTATCTGGATCTTCTTCTTTTTTAAAATTTAAATTTGCTAATACATCATGATGGTCAACACGTTAAAGTATTTAAGTGAGATGAAATAAAAAGAGTGAAATAAGGAAAAATTATACAAACTCCTCCTAACTTTTGGAAGTAGTACACGTTTGCCCTCAAACTTTCAACAGTTACACAATACCCCTAAATTTTCATCGTGTTATAGCCGTTGACGCTCTAATTTTTTTCGGTTGTTATGGACAATGCGCAGATTTTTAAGGGGCAATTGTTCATTTTTATCTCATTTTTAAAGGAAAAATCAATTAAAACATCAATAATTGAGACAAAAAGAATTTAATGAATTTATCCACTTTAATAGAACTAACTAAGATATTTAAAGAATAAAAGTACACACAAACTAAGTAATTACAAAAGAAAGGCTCATTAATAAAAGTTCAAATGAGAGTAATTAGTTACTCATTGTGTACTTTGAAATGGTTGATCAATGTAAAAATGATTTACTATCACAATTTTTTTTTTTTTTTTTTTTTTTATAATTATAGAGAGAAATGATGTTCTCAACCCAACAAAGGAAATAATTCATGACATCTAGGTGATTTTTTAAATACTTTTATTGATCAGTCATTTTTTACATTAATTAACCATTGAAAAATATGTTCAATATTTGGAATTTGCCCTTTTTTGCTATTAAGGTCATTTTCCCTTTAAATTACTAAATTATGTTTCTTTTTCTTAAAATATCTTATCAGTTTTAATATAATAATCATCAAATTTTAACAATTTCTTTTATTTTTCAAAATTGTTGTTGATATTTATCACTTAACTATTTTCTCCTCTCTCTCTCTCTCTCTCTCTCTCTCTCTCTCTCTCATTTTCACTCAATTAAGGTAAAAGAAAATTTTCTTCAAAAAAAAAAAAAAAAAATACACCTTTTCTCCCAAAAAGTCATGTGAATTGTACAGCATAATGGAAATAACAATTGAGGGTTAACAGTTGCAACAAAATGAAAGTTCAGGACAATATTGTGTATCAAGTTGAAAGTTTAGAGGCAAATCCAATTTTTCTATTGAAACAATCGGATGGACACGCTTGTCTCGGAAGGCATACGTGTGGACACGTCAACTTAAAATTACAAAAAGATTAAAAACAGAAGTTCCAGATTTATTGAATAAGTATGCACAAAAAATATAAAATAAAACAGGAGATGAGAGTAGCTTCCCATCAGCTACACGCCTTCTAGCCCAATTTTGGCAACTAGTCACAAATATTTATCAAGAAATTCATACTAATTTAACATAGATTCAAATCAACAAAAATAATAAGGGAAACACAACCCAAACAGGATCAGACCAAACAAGGAAATATAGCATTTCCTTTTTACATGGCTTCTTCTTGGATTAGCATCATCAGTACATGCCCTCAAAAATAGAAATCAAATTACATTTTTTCTTTAATTTCTCTTATCTTCCTTATTTGTACACAAGCTAGAATGACATGGCAATTACATTCTAATAAGGAAACTAGAGAGAGAAAGAGAGAGAGAGAGAATTCCCAAGGAACATCATAATGTTGGTAAACCCTAAAAAGTACAGATATCACATGTAACATTAATGTTACCATAGGAGCTCAGGGAAGAGGATATAGTTTGACCTTTGGGGTGATTTCACACGGCCAAACGATTCGGGCTTCGGAGCTCCGACGCAACCCGGTCCCAATCTCCGGTCCCGTGCCGGAGCACGGCGCCTCCGAGCAAGAGCTCGTCCCATGTGCTCCACCTCCCCATCTCCATTGCCTTTGACTCGAATGCACACGCTTTGGGATAGAATAACCTCTGCTTCCTGTTCTCCAATCTTATTTGCCCTGGCCTTGGTCGGCGCCCAAACAACAAAACCCTCCTATCTCCTTCAAATTGACGATCAAGCGAGTACGTATCATCATTATATGAAGATCATTTGGGTCCCGTCCGACTCCAAACCCACCTACTTAAAAACCTCAACCCTCAAAAAAAGGTTTGACAAAGCCTTACAAGACAAAAAAAAAAATTTGGAAGAGGAAAGCAGGTTTCTAGAGAGAGAGAGAGAGAGAGAGAGAGAGAGAGGTTATGTGATTCTGGGTTTTGATATAAAGATTATGAGATATATTTGTTTTTTTTTTTTTTTTTTTAACCTTTTTGTAGTTTTTCCTTTCTTGGAGGATAAGTTATTGGTGTTCTATGGCTTAAGGTTGTTAATTTCTGTTATCTATTTTGGGAATCAGTCAACAGAATGACAAGAAAGAATTAGAGGACTTTATATATATAATTTTGCTACTCTGGAATGGATGGCCTCCATTGTCAGCTTCTACGTGAATATGGAATGCCAATATCACTCTTGCAATTCATGTTGATCATGCTTCGGTTTTGGTCAGTTGTTCATTTAATTTATTTTCCATTGTTTTTTCAGGTTTGTAATATGAATAGTTTCCGCGAATCTGCAGCCAAAACGCATCATCAGATCGATCACAGCTACTCAATTGCGTCCCCATTTTCACTTATCGTTTAACATTCAGTTAAAAACAAAGAAGTGAGAGCCTTTCGTAAAACTTGGCATTGTGACCAAGTTTGTCATCCTCAGGTTCACGTAGAGTTGTAGTAATTGAACATCAAACAGTTAATTTTATCTAAGAGAATGGCATAGTCGACAAGGCGTCACGTCGTCCAGCTTGTGCGCACCAGCAGAACGGGTTTAATCTTCAGGCTCCTCTAGCATGCACCAACCCGTGTCATCGGATTTGTCGCCTCCGATGACAGGGCTGTCCTGTGGACTCTAATCGACACCATAAATTTCCGAAAGTTACATTCAAGGAGGCAAAGTGAATTTGCAGCATCAACCTAACCACGTATCTCTGCTATGCTCATTCTCAGATGCACCAGACTAATTAGGCTCATTCCCACTCAAAGCCTTGTGGCTCACCACCCTCTTTCAACTCACTTCTGCATGAATCCTTTGGCAATGGATCCAATGTGTCAAGGATCAGAGTGATTCCTATAATGTGACTCGGTAAGCTAAGACAATCTGATCTTTAATGGAGGCTTCCTCATGACAAGATACAATTGCATCCTCATTTTACAGTGAAATTCTAACAACTTAGATGCACAGTGGACAAACTTTCGGTTATGATGAACAAAGTGGATTTTCACTATACCATCGAGAAGTACACATGAATTACACGGGAGCGAGAAGTACACATGAAGAATTACATGGGGGGCAGATAGAAGATACAATAAGATACAGCATACAACAGAATCAAAGAATTGAGAGATCCTACTCTTTCAGAATATCATGGAGTCATGCCCCGAACAAGGCCTCTTGAGTCTTCGAGCTTAATTTCCATGCGCGTAGTGCTCGGGCATTTGCCTCATGAGAAACCAAGCAAAACTGATCGATGGAAGCGGCAAAATCAGTAGCCGTAAAGCCAAACTCTGAGTTAAGGACAGATGGTGTCCATATACACGAGTATTCTGTTAGATGTCATCCAACTGGACTCTGCAGGTAAGCAGAAAAGGGATGCAGATGGTATGGTCCATCAGCACTGTTGAAGGACTAGATTCAATTCCTGAGCACTTCTTGCAATTACACCACCTCTCCTGCAATAGAAGCAACAGAGAAGTTTATGTCGTGGAATCCACGAATGAGCAAAGGCCACTATTCTCTAGTTTCAATTATAAAATGAAGAAAAAGGAAAAGAAAAGCAAATCAAATTCATCTGGCAACATTCTGCTTTCACCTCAGAATACAAGGTTCACACCAATCATGTGGGTGCGTCAGAACTACAGCTTGCCCATTAAGCGTTAAGCATATAATCTGAAGCAACACTGCTCATGAATTCATTAACCAAACTCCAAAGATAAGACATCATGCAATACTGTAGAAAAAAAAGGTGGTCCTGATATTTATGAAACAATGGGTGGTTACACATCTTCCAAGTTAAAAGGGATGATATAAACTTCATCAACAACTCCCAACATGCCTACCTCACAAGCATAGGTATAATTTTCTGGATCTTTTGCAGCTCTGTAAAACACTGGTTGCAGCACTCTAGCCTGAGATCAAGTATTCAAATCTGTCAGTACCCAGCATCAAGAACACAGCCAAATGAGAGATAGAAAGTGCCCAGTCCAACGAAGAAAACCTTTGCTCAGCATGTAGATCAACACCAACAGTCGGAGGTGCAGAAACTGTTGACCGAACTACTGAACCAAAAACTGCTACAAGCTTTAGTAGCATCTCGAGAGACACACATGAATGCCTGTAAATTTCGGAAAAAGGAAAATGTCAAATCAGTTAAGAGGATGTAAAGCTACCAAATCCAGAGACTTACTATCGCTGAAAAATGTACATAATCTATATCAACGATTTCAGTTATACTGCTGATTAAAAGGACTAGGCATCAACCATTTCTTTTAAGCAATCAACACAGAGCTTTCAGCACCAGATTTATAATATAAAAGAACAAATCAAGAGATCATTGCATCACAAAACCTTCAGTAAGTAAACAAGTTAGGTATCAAAGGTTAAATACACATAAGAATGACAAATTCATGCTAGGTTCTGAAAATACAATAACTAATGCTCCAGAATCATGTCATTGCTCCTTTATGGATACTAAAAGCATTCATAACTCCCGTTGTACAGTTCCAGCAACTAGACGGTAAAAACACCATTTCAAACAGATAACTATTTCTAGCAACATAACTAAGCTGAACAGCATATATTTATAACCACATTACCTTTCTACCTTGCTATCCAGTAAACCCACAAGCACAGGAAGCAAGCAAGAAAATAAATCTAAGTTCAGCATCTCCATTTTTTCCGTAAGGATGCTGATTACATCTGCTTGAACCTGCAGCACAATCACAATCACGTGTCTCAGAAAAATAAAGGAAATTATTATACATCAGGGATCTTAGGATAAACTGCATATGATGATACCCACAGAATGATCCGGCAACCTCCTCAATGCGTTAAAAGCACCTTTCATATCTTTCCTTTCAAAGAAATGCCTGACTACCTGGAAATACAAGAGAAAATTGTCAAGGCAACTACCAAGTAGAAGTGCAGCTAAGAAAAGTAATATATAGTCAGTCAAAATGCCATTTCTATGACTTCTGAACCATCCATTTGGTGATTAGATTTACGCATTAGAATTTAGAAGCATTTGGTCATCACACTTTGCTGCAACTGCAGTACTTTCTGCTAATACTATGTCTTTCAAGTATTAGAAATGGTGCCAACATAATTGCAACCCTTAGCTAACCCTACCTGGCAAGTCGTACGATTGTGGTGGAGAATAAAAGACTAGTTATTAGAGGAATAGCCAGAGTGTAAGGAGGCCAACGTACAAAACGAAAGTATACAGGGACATGCAATATACAAATTAGCCTTACTCAACTACGTAAACATTCAAAAAGAGCTAAACTACCTGTAGTTTTGTCAAGCGAGAACGGAGAGTACTTAAGAAAACTTCATGATTTCCCAGTAGAAGTTCAGTGACATCCTCATGGTTAACAGAGTCTGACTCACTCCCCACATATTGAGTTTCCCCTCTCTGTAAGTTGAGAAACATGATAAGCAACCAGGAAACAAAACACACTATCATGGATTCGATGCTAACCACTTAAACCATTTAAAAAGGGTTAAAGTTCTACCGTGGTCGTTGGAGGTACTGAGTGAGGGGGCACATTATTTAGCGAGTTCTCCACATTGTTAGATAGTCGTCTCCTTTCAACCCTCTCAACTGAGACAGTTGATGCTTCATCTGTCGATAGTCCTCTTTGATGAACCATTACAGTAATTGTAGCATCAGTACTTTTGAATTTGTCTCTTTTTCGAACATTGCGAACAAGAGCGGAGTGTGCTCTATCCTCCCTCGGTGGTGCACGAGAAGAGAAACTAGTTGCCTTATCTTCACTCACATTCAATCCACCTTTGATTTCCAAATCCTCCATTGGCAAAGAAGAAGTTTTGCCTGATTCATCTGTTGGTAGTTTTCTTTGAGTAGCCATTACAGGGGATCGACCTTCAGTACTTTTAAATCTGTCTCTTCTACGGAAGTTGCGAATAAGGGTAGAGGGTTTGCTATCCTCCTCTGATACTGTCTGAGAAGACAAAATAGTCGCCTTATCTTCACTGACATATGATCCATGATGAATCTCCAAATCCTCAACCGGCAATGGAGGAGTATTACTTGATTCATCAGCTGGTAATTCTCTTTGAGGAGCCATTACAGTTGACTGATCTTCAGTACTGCGAACAAGGGTAACAGGTGTTCTATCCTCAGTGGTTACCATATGAGAAGACATACTTGTTGCCTTTTGTTCAATGATTTTTAATCTGTCACTCTCTTCCACGTTCTCTGCCAGAGAGGGAGGGGTTTTATCTAACGTGGAATTTTCAGGTGTATTGATTGTTTGATCTTCAGTGCTGTTCAATTTTTCTCTTTTCTCAAACTTCTCAACTAAAGTGCGCGTCCTGCCTGGCACAACTGCAACTGCCAAAACCAAGTTTGAGGGGAAAAGGTCAGTTTTATTCAATAGTTACTAGGAGTTAAACCTAATCGGCAAGCAGCAGCTAACCTCCATTGACAAACTTGACAGAGTTGATTTCTTCTTTGAAACTGACAGTTTGGTCACCTTGAACACAATAACAAATCTACGTCAGCAGATTTTCAGATCTAGTTCACAAAATGGCATCTGAGTCTCCAACAAAACTATTCAACTATGGCATAAATACTTTCAAAAGAAGCAACTGCTGTATCTTTACCAATGAAAATTATGCACTGGCTAATTTCTAGATATGCTTTCATACTTCTACCTCCTACGTAAAACCAGTGGATTAGGACTTCATTACCAACGGCATGAACAACCATGGTCTTAGAGCAATAGCATTGCAAAATCGATATTTTTGAACTGCAGAAACTGTTACAGCAATGATTTGCTTAAGATTCTTCAGAGAAAATGAAAAGTATGGTAAACACTATTTTAACAATTTCCCCATTAGTCACTCATTGGGTAATAAGCATTGCAAGATAGATTGTTATAAGGATTCATCCTATTCTTTCTTTTTCTTTTTTTTTTTTTTTTTTTTTGAAAAATTCATGCAGTAACATTGTTTTGCATTCATTCAATTTGAATTCGTATTTTCTATGCAAAGTTGTAGACATGACCCAATGAACCATCAATATTCAAGAGAAATTGCTTACACTTTTCTGTTTTAGGTGTCTGCAGTGGTAGCACCTTCTCAGATTCCACAGAGACATTCTTGACACTCGAATGATTGTCTTCACAGCCATTTCTTGCTCCATCTTCAGGTGCAACTTTGATGTTCAAAAATGAATCTACAAGACTTTCAGAACCACTTTTTGCACTGCTAAGCACTCCAATTTCAGCACATGCTGGTAACCTGTCGACATCATATTTGGTGCTCGACGGCCTCCTCGAATGAGCAGGCCTGAGCAACATGCCCGGTTTAGTCCTTGAAAAAGTAATAGATTCTCTTCGAGATGAGTCTTTTCCATCGGGACTGTCCCTACTAACAACTTTTGGTTGAGTAATAGATTTACTAGGAACATGCCCACTTAATTCATCTGGCGTTTCTGTTACCAAACCCTGCCTCTGTAGTGTCAAATTAGGAGTGTCGTTAAAATCCAGCGGTTGAGTCACTTTTGCAGAGTTTGTGGTACCGACACGCTGTGAAGAAACAGGATTACCACTAGCGGCTGCACAAAGAGGATGGAGCAACACATCAACAACAAGATAATATACTTTAGGATGCAAACCAGTGTTCAGCAATAATACATGCACTACATGAGTATTCTAAAAGAAGCTCCACCTGTAAACGTGGGGAAAGTAATATGTCTGATACGCATTAAAAGTACTCTTAAAGGATCCGGGATCTAAATCATCCCGTATCTCATCAAAGAACCACCAACCAAGTGGGAAACTAAACCCCTTGACGGAGTTAATGCTTTGTGCAGGAAGAAGACTTGAAACCGTGGGCAAGAAATGATGCCAATTAAAGCCAGCAAACTTCTGTCTTCCAGGAAGAGGATAGGCAGGATTCAAGTCTTTGGGATAAAGAAACTCTCCACCAGAAGTGCCTCCAGTAAAGAATGGAAGCATCAATAATTGAAGATGCAGCTTTGCAAAGTCAGACTCTCAGAGCTTTGTACACTCAAGAAGAACGGAAGAAAAGAATACCAAGTTCAAGGACTACTTATCCTTTACACAAGTTAGAATCTGTCTCTGATTCAAGGTCAAACTTTCCTTTGTGAACACCGACAACTAGAAAGTAACTTCCTAAGGAAAACCATATGTATGCAAACATTTATGGCTGACAATAGATTAGAACAAGAGAAAAAAAAAGTGATAATCCTCCACTTTGCCCAAAGTACTTGATGGTGAACCCAATCACACTAAATACTATTGTGATAGATGCTCAAAATAACAAACTACTTTTGATATGCAGCTACAGCTTTCGTCCTTACCCTCATCTGATGAGCACTGTATATATACATTCCATCCAGTAGTACAGGCCATTAAGCTTCCAGTACTTTGCACAGGACCATGTGTTATCATATTGGTATATGAATTTGACAGTAATATAAAAGTACATAAAAACCAACTTACTATCCACATATATATTCTTTATGTCTTTGGTGTCATAATCCGGAGAGGCGCAGCGCATGATTGAAGTTGATCTTATGGTGGTCCCAACTTTAGCCAAGGAACGACTTTCTTGGTGTTCAATTTCATCATCCCCACTATCCTTCGGCTGAGGCTTTACATTAGTTCCATACGGTTCAATAAGCTGAAAAGAGGATGTACCACCATCAGAGAAAAATCCATCTGAAATAATGAACTTGTATAGAAAAGCCATCTTTACAGGAGAAAAGGGTAGTGGAATTCTAGTGTAGTAAAGATGAAGGTGACTAGAGATTACCGACGCATCCGCTACCCAAACACCAACAGAACTTTGGTAATATGAGCAACCCAAGAGTTTTCCATCATGAATACAAAGATCAGCAAGGGTTGACCATCCCATGTCAACACCATCATGGCAGATTACAGGCTCCCATGAGTAAACCTACATTTACCAAGCAAGAAATCACATGCCAGCATCTTCCAAAATGTGATAAAATTCATGATTAGGATGTTTCAGACCTTTAAGCTATCCTCCAAACCACAGAACAAGGTCCTCCCATCAGGATGGAAGGCAATTGCACGTACTCCTGTGGCCTGAAATAAACAATAAAATTCAGTCATGAAGGTAAACCCAGCAATGTTCAGGAACCTGTGATTATTATCAAAGATGAGAGATTCGCAAGGGTTCAGTTAAAAACAAGCATTTCGATTATGAGGAAAAATTCCAGGTGAGTTTTCACATATATGACACAGGACAATTTGCAACTTCTTATTATGAAATATTCTGACCCCGAAAGCAGGGAGTAGAAAAATCCTAAATAACTAAATTGAAATGATACTATTAATTCCAAGAAACCTAGCCATTAGATACCTCAGGTCTGGAAGATCCGATTAGTTCAAATGTTTCCAAGTCCCAGAATTTAACCGTTCTATCTGCCGAACCTGGACAAGAAATCATCCATATTGGATTACCGGAAATCAGAAGTACAGACAAATTCAAAAGAATATTTACACTATCCAACTTGTAAAGGAAGAAAAAAGGAGAATACAAAATGAAATAGACTGAATTTCACACAAAAGAAAGACAATAGTGAACAGTGAAAGAGGATTAGTGTGTTATAATAGTTTGTTGGATTGACAAATGTAATTAAAGGTCTACTCATCCAAAGGCCAAATGCAGATGGTACTAAATATATTCCGGAGATAAATAAGTGTTTCAGGAGCTTCCATCACAAAAAGCCACAAATTTAAGTCTAGATATCACGCATTACTGAATAATTATTAGGTCTTGTTGACAAGTGCCCTAAGGCAACTCAATAAGTACCTAAAACTGTTCCTACAATTTTTTTAATGCACACGAAAGTACATAGAATTTGAAACATATTCTTCTAGTATGTCATAACAAAAACACAATTTCAAAAGCATTTCACATACTCGGTCTCAAGTCTCCTAAGGACACTCTTTACATAATCCTAAGTATTGTACTCTAGGTTTTCCATCATTGTGTTTAACAAATTATGCTTTAATAATGTCAGAACCAAAAGTAATTTTTTAATGGCAATAATGGATTCAACAAATCTCAATGCGACAATTACCTGTAGCAAGTAGGAACTCCAAGGGATGGAAATCTATAGATCGGATATGATTTTCATGGAACTTAAAATCATGCAAAAGCTTTCCAGCAGTTAGATCCCACACCTGTATGAACAGTCAAATGCTTTACTCGACAAAGGAATAGAGCAATCTTGCCAAAGGCTGTGCCTCACAGGGTAACCAATTTACCTTCACAACATTATCATTTCCCCCTGAAACAACCCAGCGACCATCAGGAGAGAACCTGATGGTGCTAATGCCTCGAGTATGACCCTTGTACGTGTGTATACATCCTTTCTTCCTGATATCCCATATCTTCAGATTTGTGTCGGTGGAACCAGATGCAAAGAACTCTCCAAATGGATGGAATTCCATAGCGGTGCAATTGGATCTGTGTCCAGTAAGACCACGAACCACTACGCTTCAAGAGTAATTAAGAGTGAATTGATATATAAAAAAAAAACAATAATGACACTGCCATATATGCAATAGACTCCTGCTTGTGATCAAGTGAGTACATATCTAGGTTTCTTATTCAGACAAGTGATAACTCAAATGCTTGACTATTGAAAAATTTAATCAACTTACTCTTTGCTTCTTCTAAGTCCCACAGCTTAATGACACCAGAAGAAGCTCCAGCAAGCACCAACACTTCTGCAGAATTAAAGGCTACGGATTCTACAGCATTTGTATGACCACAAAGGCTCTGCATTGTCGAGCATAAAAACATTATTAATCATTCTTACAAGCAGATTTTGTCACCACTAATTCGCTCTCTTCCAAATTTTAGGTAATCAAATTAGTTCAGTTTTCGTGATATAAATTACAGTTACACAGAAGGACACGACTGCCATTAAGAGTTAGCATCAGCGCTCATTCTGCCTAAAGACGTTTGTTTACAAGTAACCTTTCAAATTTGCACTACAGCGAAGAGAAGATTAGAATAGCACAACGAATTTATCTAGCAGCACATCAATTAGAAGAAAAAGGAAAAGGCAAGATAAAATGCTAACTCAACTAACCATTAAGGAATTCGGCTTGCCAATGGCCCATAGATTGACCTTGTAGTCATCTCCACCAGTGAGAAAAAGCCGGCATGCCTTCTTTCCGATACTGAGACAATTGACATTCGACGAATGGGCCACAAATTCCTCTGCGCAAAATCCGAGTCAAAGGAAACAAATCCACCCAACAAGCGATGCATCCCTTTATCCACCACACAAAAACCGAAAATTGCATAGGAAAGAAAAACACGCTAATATTCAGGACTATCACCAGGGCCATCGCATTTAGAAACAAGCAGACTCCTAATTTCCTAACGAGGACTATGCCAACCTTTGAGAGGCTAAGAACTACCCTTGACACAAAATCTCCCGGCATTGACGAATCTTTCTAGTTACACATTTCCTTCCAGCCCCCCAGTCAGCAGCACTATAAACACATCCTAACCTCCTTGGATTTTCCGACTGCCAAAAAAAAAAAAAAAGAAGAAGAAGAGAAAAAGGCTATCTTTCTCTTCACTGACCCAAAATCAAATCTCACCCTTCCGAGCAAACCTACAAAAAGCGCATCGAACTACGGCGACTTGCCCACGAACCCAAAGCACCCACAGATCTCTCCGGACCCAAAAACTCAAACGCTAGACACCAACGGCAACCTCAACATTCAAGAAACGCCAAATTCAAAAAAAAACGCCGACGAGAAGGATACGCAGCTTGTAGCCCCGCTTGGACATCTTCCTCCCAGCCACTCGGGAGCCAAAACCCAGAACCCAGAACCCCGAGATTGAGCAGCCGGAACCCAAGACTTTCCTCCAGCCCGAAGGAAGCTCTCTGGGACGCAAAGTCGGTCTCTTTCGGACGAGACGGAAGATGGGGATCGGATGCGCGGATTCGGAAGGGACGAGGGACGGAGGGGCGATGGGATTCGCGAGAAATTCGCGCGTGAGATTTCGACAGTGCTCGCCAAGAACGGGAAGGCCTTGCTTTCTTGATTCTCCCCTCGCTTTGCTTTTTCTTGAGGAAGACAGTCTTCCTTTTAGTCACTTTGCTGCGTTGCCTGAAGCTCCTTCTTCTGCAGACCATGATTGGGCTGGTCTTGGCCGCCGAGTGAAATGATCGAATTGCCCCCCTGGAATTTCCTTCTGGGATTTTCCTGGGCCACCAAAATTGAAATTTTCAGTTATCTTTGTTTTTTTTAAATTAATTAATTGATTAGTGGAAATTTGGGTGACGTGGCTTTGGATTTTCTCAAATTTTCTTTCGGTTTGTTTTTTTGTTAGACTCGTGCACGTCGGTCGGTGGACAGGGTTTTTATTTTATTTTATTTTATCTCATTTATTTATTTGTTTGGAAAGGAACGTTTCTAAGTAGCAATTAGAATATTGTCTTGGGATGTGAAGTATGACATTTTAGATGTACCATACTTTTTGAGTCGGTAATTTTCCTTTGGTAAAAGTTTCGGTTTTTTTTTTTCGGTAAAAGTTTCGGTTTTCGTCCTTTTGGTTTTGCTCTTTTTCTGATCTAAATTCGTCTGCGTCTAATTTGACCGTCGAATCCTTCTATTTTGCACAAATTTCCAATCGTGTCCATCAATTTCGGTGAGATCCAGCTGAGGTGGTTGACAGATGTTGCCAACCTATGATGTGGAAAAGTTTTTTCAATGTAAATGCCAACGTGGCACCACCTTGAAAAAAAAGAAAAAGAAAAAGGGGTATTTTCTCTCCCTCTCATCTTCCTCGTCTTTTTCCCTTCCCTCACCTTCACACACTCAGCTAACTTTCACAGCCATATTCGTTTTTGGTCGCATACCAAGCTAATTTATAGGCAGCCTATTGAACAAATAAATTCAAGAGAAAATTCATTTGCGAAAATCCCAAGAATCATCAATAGAAGATGATAGATGAAGATCATCCAAGGCGTGTAGGCACTGATCTCGAGGATAAATTTCCATCATTCAAGAATGCGAAAGGTAAAAATACATTACCATGTTTCGGGATTCAACCCAGCTTCCGATTAGCGTGCACTTCATCATGCCGTCAAAACATGGGGATGGTGAGAAATGTAGAACTAAAAGAGCAAGTAACAGAAAATGGTGTTTTTTATGAACGATTGAGGAACAAGTCGATAATTTTGCATAGAGATGATTACTTTATGTTTTGGGGATTTTCTTCATGATGGAAATTTTTCGTTTAAATATACAAATTTGGAACTCTTAGAAAATTTTATGAATTTTTCAGAAGAGGTGAGCTGAAACCTTGATGAGTGGCATGAGCATAGAATCCATTGTACATGAAATCCAATTTGTGTCGTGCGTGCATACCATTTCGCCGCCTAATTACTAAGCTTATCCATAGATTTTATTGAGGAATATTTAATAAAAATGATCCCATCATTTTGGATTAAAAAAAACTGAATCCGAAAGGGTTTGTGTCTATATTAAATATTAATGCAATTCACTAATTTTTTTATCCTTTTTTCTGCTTTATATATATATATAGTGACGAGGAAGGTGTGTTGGCTGTGTCTCAGCAAGAGAGATTCACTCAAATACCGATGATATCTTGGAAATGGCGGTGGCTGATTTAATTATTATAATTTAGACTTGTACAAACCAATAGAATTTAAATAAAAAATAAGCCAATAAAATTTAAATAAAAAGATTAGCTAAGGTACAGGTACACGGGTCAACGCTGTATCTATCGTCAAAGACACCTTAAAAGCCCCTAAAATTAATATTGTTGTTTTTTTTCCTGAATTATGGAAAGTCAGATGATTCGTGATTCCATTTAATAGCCTCTTTCTCTTTCATGGAAAGTGACCAAATGAAAGGTCGAGCTACCAACCATTAAACTGCCGCTAATATATATTTTCTCTTGTTCAATAGCGGAAAATAAATAAATAAAAAATAAAATAAAGATGCCTTAGGACAAAAAAAGAGGTCTTTTTCCCTTCTCGTTGAATCTTTAGGTATAACCACCTGAGGGTCCATTACTCAACTGCCCAATTAAACTTTTTGATGGCTTCGTTTGGCCCAAAACTCAGCAAATTAGGAAAGTATACTTGGTCGATGTTTTCTGAAATCTAGACTCCGTTTATTTTGCAAAAAATACATGATATGATTTTTTTAATAATTGCTTGTATTGCTACAAGAATATATGAATGGAAAAATATTTTAATCGATCATGAAAATATTTAGACATAATTATTATGGATAATGAAAATGTTTTTCATTTATAGGAAAATGTTTTCCAAATCATTCATTAATTGTAAACAAACCAGCCCTAAAGTATGTGAGAATCAATTCCATGAAGATGATTAGGGTGCAAATTCTATATGCTTAATTTCCTTAGTCCCCCTATTTTGTGAAGACCCATATATTTATATAGAGTCACCCTTTTCCTCCAGCTTGCAAGAAAAGTTGGGCAAAAAATTAATTTGATGTAAATTTACAGAACATGAACTTTTTTACCCTCATGACATAATTTTTTTGTTATAGTTCAATGAAGCTAAATGAGTCAATAGGGGCATGTTGTCGCCTTGTCGGTTTATTTCACCATTGCTTTGCTTCATGTAAGAATGACTTGGGATGGGTGGTAGGATGCTAAATTATTCTTGTTCGCTTAGGATGTTTCAAGAGTTTTAACTAAGTGGTCTCAAAGATGAGCTCATCAAGCATAGCTCACGCTATTCGTTAATCCTTTTTAGTGGGCTTGATGTTCATGTCTTCCGACACGCGATAGCTCATGATTGGCTCGTGTCCCATTGACAAGTAAGTGTCTATTTACGGTCAGCTCCTTACACCAAGATTGCCACAGTGGCATAATATTACAAACCAATCTTTTTCTTATCCCCTTGCTATAAACACCCCCATTTTTTCACACATTTGGAGGACATTTTGACTTTCGAACATCTAAATTTCAGTATTCATATTGGCCTCGGCAACGAACCACTAAAAAAACTTCCTTTTGCTTTTGGTGTTACTGCTGCGTGATGGCAAACCCTTCCTCCAACTCAATGATCGCGAGAGGAAACTTCCTCAACAAGGAGCCATGCAATCTACTTTCCATTGGCTTTTTTTGGGTCTTGTGTAGACGGAACCGAACAAATTTTAAAAAAGAAGTGCTGTTATAACAAGATAGTAAGGATGGGTTTGGTAACATTTGTGTTTCTAAAAATAATTTTTTTTCATAATTAGTTCTTTTTTATTTGTATTCTCTGAAACGGTTTTTAAATAAAACAATGCGTTTGAAAATTGTATAAAAATTTTATTTCCGAAATTAAAAAAAAAAAAGAACAAGAACATGTTTGGTACGACTTACAAGTTTTTTTTTTTTTGTAGAATTTCTTTTAATTTTTTGAGATTTTTCTTCTTTTTTTCCCCTCTCTTCTTCTTCTTCCTATAGCTAATCGTTGGACGGCAAGGGGTGACGGCCCTGGAGGTGGCACACGGCAGCGGCAAGCAAAGATGGCGGCAAGCAATGAGGCTCCAACAACTGATTAGAAGAGGAAAAAAAAAATAAAAGAAAGAAACTTATATCTAGAAATTATATTTAAGAATAAAAAGTTATTTTTTTCCACTCTTATTTCTATTATAAATCTATTCCTTGCTAGCTTTTCTATTCTAAGGAATGAAAATTTTAAATGACATTACCAAACGAATTTCTATTCTTAATCTATTATGGAAAACAAAAGATCAAAAGAAAAAAAAAAAATGTTAACAGTTACTAAATTTAAATCGGGTGATTTGTTGAAAAAAAAAAAACAAAATCTTCAATATATATATGTATATATAATTTTTTTTTTTTTTTGTGGGGGTCATATAATTAATTTTCCACAAAACAAGATGACAAATGACACTGTGCACCATGTTGTCTGCACATCATCAATGCATGTCCCGGTTCGAGCATTCATACTTCCGCTGTTTTTTGACCGTTATAATGGGGAGTTTTGATTCGTCGACGCATTTATGAATCGGTCCATGATGTCTTTATTGACTTTCGAAACGACCGAATGGCACCTAAAATTAAGAGGAAATACGTCTTTTTCGAGAAATTATTTTTAGGAGGATATTTCCCAGTTCTCAAGTTAAGAAATTTCATTTTCTTAATTTCAAATATGTATGTTTTCTTTGACCGTAAATAATTTTTTGACGACTGATTATTTTCAGTAAACCAAATGTATGAAAATCCAGAAAATTAATTTGCAAAAATTCTTTCAATCAAATAACATATTTGTAGTCAGCTTGACAAGAACAAGTTGAGCAGTTATTCCCATTTCCAATTGATGGGTTCATGCTCTGGCTAATGAAAGATCTTAATAGACATATGTAGTGTCTTGTTAGGAAAATTACCAAAAAAGTCTTAAATTTATTACGGTTCTACCAATTCAATTATAAACCTTTAAGTTATACTAATTAAGTCCTAAACTTTTTCACAATTAGTCTATTAAGTCCTTTTACCTAATCTTAGCCAAAATTTGTTGATATAGACATTGATTATCTTACTTGGCACAGTCAGTATTAATATGAATAACTTTTATAACTTTTTTAAAAATTAAACTCTTTATTATCTTCTCTCTTTTTTTTCCTTTTCATTTTGGTTGCTCACGGGACGTTGGCTGCTAGCAAGGGCCAACTCACGGCCATGGGGACAGTCAACGAGGGCCCGCTGGCCATTGCTTAGTGGCCAAGGGTTGCTGAACAAATTGAAAGGGAAAAAAATCTCAGCACTAATCATGCCATGTAGGACAATTAGAGTTCATGTTAGTGATTTCCGACCAAACTTGACCAAAAAAAACTCAATTGGCAAATTATGAATATGTTCATAACAAAATTAAGCACAATAAAAAAATTATGATTGAATCGACATAATTACAACAGATTTAAGATTTTTTTGTGCTTGTCCATGTCTTACTAATTATGATCCCAAAGTACTACTAAATAATGGATGCCCTCAATCAAAAAAGAAAGAAGAATATACACCCCGTATTTTTTTGTTTTGAAGTTAATTTAGGTCAGCATTTGTTCCAATGCTAGCTTTTGTACCTATCTAGAAATATTTAATCCAAACTCATACGACATCTCGAAGTTATGTTCGTTCTCATTATGGATATCGTGGAGAACATAATTTAACGTTCCGCCCTTCCCGTTAACCTTACTTATAGAAAAAAGAAAAGTAGGTATGCACCGACAATGGTTGTTAACCTTAATTACATCACGTGAAACCTAGAGAATGAAAAGTTGCACAATAGAAAGGTTCTTGAATATTTGAAAACGAGATAGATAATGGAAATCAAGGGCACAAAAATAGAATGTCTTAAAGAGGCATAATGGCTTTATTGAAAAGAAGAGGAGAATAATGAATTATTCAAGACTTGAGAAGGAGGCAGAGAGATGTCATTATGAAATTAGAAGTCCCAAGCAAAAATGACAGAGACAAGAGCATGATGTGATTACTTTATTTCTTCTTTACTCATGTTCTCAAAGAGACCAGAATGACCTTCTTTTTCCCCCCATTGGCCTGTCTCCCATCTGCAACATGTGCAAGCAACATGGTCCCTCTTTGCTCTCTCCTTAAGACAGGCTTTAATATTCTTTTGTCTCCACCTTCATTTGTCTTTTTTCTCTCGTTTAAATCTGTTGTCTGCTTTCTCTGATCTATCGTTTGGTTGTTTTTCATTTTTTGTTCAATTTGGAGTTTATGTATTGATGATGAAAGATGCCTCATGATGTGCAATAATTATAACTGACATGAGAATCATGCTTGGCCAAACTCAATTATTACATCTGAGAAATGGAAATGAAGGGAAAAAAGAAAAGATTTATAAAGATCAACAGCAAGAGATGTAGTCTCTCACCACACAGAAGCTGTTGAAATGAACAAAGAACTGAGTAAACTGAATCATGGGACAATCCTATGTCCAGCAAGCCGAAATAAGATGTTTGTCCATCTGGTGCACAAGAAAAGAATCACAAAAACCAAACAATCACAACTTGTCATCAACTGCACAAGACATCTATCTCTAAGTTTCTAAAAAAACCCGTCCGTTACATCGATGTAAGTTTCGACCCCGACGTGAACATCTGATCCATCGGTCGAACGGACGAGAGGTTACCGTAGCTGATACTGCACTGTAATTAAATATCAAAGTATTCTGGGTTCTGTTGTCTCCACCATGGCCATTGCTATAGACATTATTAAGTTACCTAATAAACTTCAGTCTCAGGGTGATTTTTGAACTTTGCTTCACATCATTCGCAATAGGTCCTGCACAACTTCAGACATCGGCGGCCTGAATTCTGGCTCTCTCTGCAGAAACAATGCATCTGTGTTAACCAAGCAGCTGCCAAAAATAACATATATATAAAAATAATATATATATATATATATAATTATGCTTGATTTTGAAAGGATTAGTAAATTGTTTCCCTTGAAAAATTGAAGGCCAAGTCAAACATATTTATGTGGAAAATGCAAAAAACAGTGAGGCTACTATACCTGCACGCATCGAGAGATTATATCAGCAAAGCGCGACAATGATTTGGTGGGATAGAAACCGCTAAGCGAAGGATCCACCATCTTTGACAGCGCATCGATATCATGAAGCTGGGGTATTGCCCATCGAACCAGAAATTGCTCCCCTCTAGGCCTTGACCTAATTTTTCAAGAGAAGATATCATGGCAAAAAAAGGAAGCAGTGAAGGTCAAAGACAAGCACCAGATTTCAAATCTAAAATCATCAGAATAGAATAAAAAGACATGAAAAAGAAAGAAAAGAATAGGCTTTTCTAGGTAGTTGTGTACCTGTCAAGTGACTTCCTACCAGTGAGAAGCTCCAACATTACAACTCCAAAGCTATACACATCACTTTGCCAGGAATATGCACCTGACTCAGATTCTGGGGCGGTGTAACCGTTAGGATTGAGGTGCTCGGAAAGCTGAGATATAAGCAGTCAATGTTAAAAAAACTTAACCAAAACCTGAATTAGCATCTAAAATAAGGTAGACATAGACATGTAGTCATGTTGTTCATGAAAGTTTTGTTGACTTGAATAGTCAGTTTGACCTTCAGTAAATTTCTTCTTGGAAACAATAAACTCTCCAAAAAGTTGAGACAGCAACTTTCTCAGCAAGGATCAATCAACAAAGAAAGGAAAAGCTAATAATTTACAGCTAAAGAAATTTTTACCAAATCAGCCACGAGATCCCCAAATGATTTTATCCTACTTAGTATATCTGGGCCTAAAAAGCTATCCACCAATCTTACTTTTCCCCAGTATCTCATCTATGGCTACTCCCAATAACTCTTTATACATCATTCAACGGAATGGAAACATAGCGTAATCAACTTAGACAAGATTATGATTCAAGTCAACAAGGTACATTTTGTGAAGCGTTACCTGACTTCCAGAGCCAGATGATATTAGAGAAGCCAGACCACAATCTGAGGCTCGTGCTTCAAGCTTAGCATCTAGAAGGATGTTGGTAGAGTTAAAGTTCCTGTACACAACAGGTGGCTGACAAACCTCATGCAGATACCTTCCCACCAAATAAGAAGATACCGTGAGTTTACCAGCCTAATGAATATAATTGGGACGTGAAAGCCCGCCTAGAACATTGAAAACTTAAGACATGAGCAAGGAGGTTAATAAACAAGTAGCCATAACAACCATTACTTTTATTGTGCCAATCTCTTCCACTGCAAGCTCAAATTTACAATAGATAAAGAAAATTAGTTACTCTACTTACTGCAAGGCTCTTGCAGCTCCAATGGCAACACGAATCCGCACAGCCCATGAAAGTTTTCCATGGACCTCATCATCCAAATGCAAGGCATCATACAGTGTCCCATTTCGGCAATACTGATAAATAAGTAGCCGCTGAGCATGCTCAGCACAGTAGCCCACCAGCTCCACAATATTGCTATGCCGAATCTTATAGATTCTCGACACCAGATCACCAAAATTCTCATCGCTCTGGTGCCTGGAAACTGCAGCCTTTAGCTTCTTGACTGCTAAAAGCTGAAATAATCATAAAGAACGAAATCATGATATATTAAATCAGGAATGATGTGAATATAGGAGATTAGATAGAGTTGGCAAGATTGCATCTAAAAGGTGAGAGGAAAAAGAGTTTCATGTTAGGAACAAACAGGCTCAAAAGCTGCCCTCCAGAGAACTCAAAAACAGTGATCAAGTTCAAATGATATTTTACCCTTCCATCAGGAAGCACAGCCTTGTAGACACTTCCGAGTGTGCCTTCTCCAATAAAGTTTTCGGGAGAAAAGCTGTTTGTGAACTCCTGGAGAGATGCTATGCTGTAAAACGGGACTGAAGGTGAAGAGACTGTTCTCTCAGAAGGCCGTCTCCGTACAGTTGGCTGAGCAGAAACAACAGGATTTCTGATAACCTTCTCATTCGGAATGGGTGGTGCAAGAGGAGAAACCACAGGCTGCAAGGGCAAACTGGAGTCTCCTACTTGGTCCTTCTTCTGCCTTGAGCTCAATGCTTTGGTCACATCCATTTGTCTGTTACTTAAACCGGCTCTTCCATGGTCTTCTCCCATCTTGCCTAAAGGTTCTGGAACAGCTTTTTGTGGAAATTCTGATGAAATTTAAACCATCTTTAAGCTAAACACAAATGTAACAATCAATTTAATAGTAAAAAATTAGGTAATCATGGACTAACGTCTCTCCGTATATATGTTAGGCTGTCGTGATGAATCTTTGCTTTTAGCAGCCCCTTGACTGTTTGCATATACACCCATGTCATGTCTCTCGCCCATCTCATTCATTTGCTTCTTTTTGCTGCATCTCCACAAGCATAGGCACAGCAATGTAATCGCAACGACCACCAGAGCTCCTATAACAGCTATCAAAATGACCTTTTTAACCCTCAACCCTCCCTCTGAATGAGCAGATTTTGGTGCCTCTGCTCTAGTTTTATTTCCATCCTTAGAAGGCACGCTCGGAGAAGGTGGCCCCCTATGAATGGAGGAGGTGCAGAAGGTGGCTCTAGTGCTGGTGCTGGTGATGGAATTACACTTGTATTAAAAGGATTTCCACCTTTTCTGCATGATCAACGCTATGGTGACAATATAGAAAGTACAAAACCAAGTATAGACTAGAAATTGGAAATTGGTTCACACTGCCTGTTAATCACCAGGGTGTGATCATAGCAGCGCTGTTAATTGCCAAAAAGAAGCATGACCAGAGATGCCACAGGATCAGACAGCAGTATATTTGAAGATGTGAATGTTGAAGAAATTGATAAATTTATTGATAATTAGATATCACAAGATTACAACAAAATTTTAAGGAGAAATTTTCCATACATTGAGCGTATGCAACTTCATCCATAAGTGGGTCCACTTAACCACACTTTGCAACCTCTTCTTGTTAATTACAGTTATTTCCAGCACATTAGTTAAAATTTCCTTAAAAAATAATTGTTTCTAAAAGAAGGTGGACCATCAACGATTGTTAAAATTGCATCACACGAAAATCATTTGAACTTCTTATTAAATACTTTAAACTCTAGCTCTTTTGATGAATGGAGACAAAGTTTGATTGGATTCTCCATAATCTTGAGCTTCAGTGATGTGAAAATACGTTGGATTGGATGAGAGGAAGGAAGATGAATTTTTCTACAACCCAAGTAAGACCATAATAAGTTCCTTCACTATCTTTTGTTTGTAGTGAAAACACCAAGAAGCTTTTCTTGAGGGGAAAGGATAAAGAAGGAAGATAGATAGAAGATGAAATAGTAAAGAAATAAGAGCACGAAATATAGGATTATTGCTTGTTTAATCTTTCAAATGAATATGAAAACTGAAAAGATGAGAGAAAGATAATCAAATTTGTATCATCATTCTTAAGACCAAAGAATCGGGTGAAAAAGGGGGTAGGGGGAGGAAAGCTCTCCATTCCTAATTCTCCCTGTAGCTAAACCCCAAGAACCACAAGAATCCTTAGTTATAATGAGATTCCAACTCAATAACCCCAGAGATTTTGAGAAGAGTTGCTCTTTGGAGAGCACAATTCGATGAAAGTTGTAAGTTGTGTTCGGGGGGAATTAATTTCTATTCTTGGTTTGTATGGTAGAATCAGCCGGGGGCCAGAGACGCAGTGGTTTAACCCTGTTGCAGATGTCAATGGCTTGAGTCCCCTAATCGCCAACTCATGAACCTAGCCTATACAAAGCTAGATGATAGCACCCCGGGTTTTCTTATACCAATCAGGACTCTACCTTCACCGCTCCCATGCGGATGGTCTCCAGGATCCATAACCACTCATCTTACTGCATGATGAGGATGCATTAATAAGCGATACACGACAGAAGGAATTTTTCTTCTCAGACTTCACAAAGCCCAAGAGAGTGTGGAAATATCTTCTCCAATCTAATTATTGTCATCAAATCCCATTATTTTTGTTTAGACAATGGAATTTATTTTTTAAATAAGAGAGAATACTTGAGAATCTAATTTTCAAAAATTTTGTGGTTTAAAATGGATTTAAAGTGCAAGAAGACTTCAAAAGCTTCTTTTTTTTTTTTTTTTTTTTTTTTTCGAAATTGGAAGATACCAGTCTTTTGTGTTAAAAAGATTTCAATTACAAGGTATGTGTTTTTTCTCAGGTATTACAACAACAAACACAAATTAAGAAATGCAATAAGATCTTCCAATTTTAATACTCGCTAACTGGTATTTGTTGAAACTTTCCTAATTTCAATTTAGCCACCATACAAGTAACTATGGTTATGTTTACTCGACATATGTCACCAAAAATAAGACTTGCTTATGCATGAATTCATGCACCGCCTGTGTATAGAAGATAAAACTAAAATTTAATTACAAAATAAATATATAAATAAAATAAAATAAAATTGGAATATAAATTGAAGATTGAAGAAATGGAAACTAGAAATTTAAAATTACCAATTGAAACACCAACAGTTTAGGATCCAGAAGGACACTTACAAATCCTTGACACAAGAAATGGATAGGAAATGAGGGAAGTGTTTATTGTAGGGTTTAGTTCATTCCAAAGTAAGAGTTCACAGGAAACAAAAAGCATATGAAGGCCCACTGTGAATTGTTCATCATCTTAAACTTGAAGAATGCTTCCTTTTCTTCAATCCTAGTGATTATTTGAAATGGTGTCGTCAATCTATTTGTCACCCTATTTTTCCATTTTGAATCTCTAATTTTACTATTCTCAGAATCTAGGCATCTCTAGTAATAGATATTAGAGATGCCATAGGTCCCAAGGGTACTAGATTTTCAAGAGAGATTATTGAAAAGGCTGATAAATAAATGGACAACCAAACATCACAAAGTACAACAGATTTCATCACAATATCGTAATTTGGAATATCAATGACCAAGACTAATTTGAAAGTGAGTACGAAACAAGCCCAACATTAACATACTTCAAGGGAATACGAGCAGCAAGTGTCAAATTCACCTTTAAGCAGCATGTCAGAGTAAACTTACTTGAAAACTGGAATAGTCATCAACTTTGGAGGAATAGGCCCAGAGAATAAGTTATTCTCTATGTCCCTACGCATAAATATATTATTAGTCTTCAACTTATGAAGGCAGCATATATTTTCTAGGAAGAGAAGTTTCTGTAAGAACTAGAATCTGCAGACAAAGTGGAAGTAGGATCAAGCAAATAGAAGCATACAAATCAATTAGAGGGAGATCCTCTAGAACATTCAGAGTCCCAATGAGTTTATTATTCTGCAAGTGCCTGTAAGAAGAAGATTATATGATCCATTAGAAATATCAAATGTTTGAAGGGAATGATCCTTTTGTGCAGTGATATGTACCCACAATGTGGTAACAGCTGACAGGTTTCCAAATGATGGAGGTAAAGGACCAGTGAGGTTATTAGTTGACAAATCCCTGCAACAGAAAGTCAGATCAGAGTGAAACATAAGAAAAAATAAAAAGGAGAAAAATGATAAAACTAGAAATGGTCAGTTACAAATGTGCCAAACTCGTGAGCTCTTCAAACGAGTCCGGAATTATTCCACTGAAATGGTTATTGCCCAACAACCTAAAGAAATAAGCAGTAAATATCAGATGACGAGGACACATAAAATACAATCCACAACAGAAAGGAAGGCCCAACATGAAGTGTCCCTTTGATAATAATAGCAATTCATAAATGAAAGCTTCTGATGTTAGTAAAAGAGAGAAACTTCATTAGCAAAGTTCGCACATACATTGTAAGAATGGTAGGCGGCACATGGGATGGAACACTCCCTCCAATCTGATTGTTGCTGAAATCACTGCTTAAAAATAAGTAGAAGGATCAAAAGGTTTGCGAGTAATGCATGTCCACGACTCAGTTTCCTACATATAGAAGTACGTATCTTCATTCACTCATTCAACATGATGCATGCAAGTTTCAGTAACATAGCAGACACTGCTAATTCTTTCTTCTATGCCCATCATCTATGAGATTTCTCAAGAATCAAGAGTTGACTATGGACCCCTTAATTCTGATGTTGCATTGAAAAGAGCAGATATGAGTTTTCAGCTTCCCAAGGAACCTCGTGTCACACACTTCAGTCACAAGAGGTGCAAACTAGATTAAGGCCCATTGATACTATCTAAGCAGACATGCAGCAAGGTCATACAGATCTCATGAAACAATGATTGTAATGATGTCAATCAAATACTGGAATGGCAAAAAATTCACTTACATCGACAAGAGTGATGCGAAGTCCAAACTGTCGCCCAATTCTCCACCCAAATTGGCTGCGCTCAGATTTCTGTCCAACTCAAAATGACTTAGTAAATTAAATCAATATACTTGTAAAAGGGAGCGAGAGAACTTGACTTACATTCCCGTTATGTTTGAGATAACACACTCGACACCTTCCCAATTGTCAATGCAGGGATCGCCTCCAACAAGTAACCACCCACGTAGAGGCGGATAGCCCAGTGAAACATACAAGCTATTGATTGCCGCCACTGAAAAGCAGAAAGGAGCTAGCATAAGGTACATAATTCAGGTTTCACAGTTCACACGTTAAACCAACAGCTGATGATTTACAGAGAAACAGACCACACAAGTCTATGTTATGCATTACTGAAATGCATCTCCACTAGGGCTTGCTTCGGGAACATTGTTCATTAAAACGACTATGTCACCTGACAGTGAACAACAACCCAGGACAGAGAAAGGACAGCTCGCAAACAAAACCAAAGAGATTACACTTGTAAAATTTGGGAAAAAATGCGAGTGTTTGCCAAGTCAAGCTGCTACAAATCTCGTTCAGCAGTCCTTATTTTCTTTCGCAAGAACCAAACAAACATTAAAACAACGGACCCAACGCACGCACGCAATTTCAAAACCCAGATCACGCAATGCAAATTGCCACGAGTGACGATTCACCCACCATCGCGAGGATCAGTGAGGCCAGCGCAGACCGACGCCGTGCAAATGAAGAGCATCACCACGAATCGTCGGAAAACCATCTTCAATTTCGCAGAGCCCACGACGCTCCGGACGGTCCACGCTTCAAAGTTCCCACCTTTTTCCTTCCGTTCTCTTCCGCGCACCTCACTCTCCCAGGAAACAGACAAGAAACGGCCTCAATGGGCAAAACAACGACGACCCAATAGCCAAAAAGACCACAAAACGCAAAGAAACACTCCACCCAGCTCGCCAACCGGGATTTTACAAACGAGGAGTGTACCAGAAGAATGAAGCACGAAAATCCCAAGAAGGGACGTCACAGGCACAGACCCAGAATGATCTCTCCGCAAGTCATTGGCGGTGAAGTAGAGGAGGGTAAAGCGAAACAGCCCGCGAGCACAAGGACCGAGACACAGAGAGAGAGAGAGGGAGAGAGAGAGAGAGACCCAGAAAGGCAGGCAGCGCACGAGATACGTATTCGTATACAGACCCCCCTGCCGGACCGAAAAAGAAACTCAGTAAAAATGGGAAAGCGAATCAAGGCGAGTGATGTCCCGGTATCTATCCCTTCAATGCGCTCGAAAAAGGGAAGATTCGAGGGTCGTGCGTGATCTGACGGGGGCTAAAGCAGCAGGAGGGTTGCTAAGGAAAGCCGGTTCTTGATGTCGGGTCGGCACTACTTTAGCTCGAGAGCCGAGTTTCCTCTGTAAAGTGGCGATTTTTAGCACTGCAAGCTGCGCGTAGAGAGAGAATAACAACGTCACATCAACGATGTCTTTCGTTTTTCGGGACGTCTTTCTTTAATGGTGTTTTTTGAACTCGGTCGAGGAAAAAGGTTGCACTTTGACGAACAGGACAGCGGGACGAGCGGCAAGGCAACCCACGACTTCGTCCTAGGATTGGGCCCAACGCATTCTTTGTTGGTCTTGCTATGGTCCTCCTATATATATATATATATATAATTCGTATGTATATGACTGGGAAATTTCCTTTCTTCCCCTTTTTTGGATTTTGGAGTTAATTTGGGGGTTTTGATTTGTTGATTCGGATGGCCAATGCCAGTTGACAATTGACTAATCACGATGGCACGATGGCATGGACTCTTGCGAGTGACTCGTAGAGAACTTTCAACAAGATTTGATCTCGACATCTCTTGCTTTCCATAGGAAGCTTTTAAGATGCTTGATCACCTGTCGCAACTATTGAAGATTTGAAAATTCTTAACCCTTTCTAGATGAATAAGACTAAGAACATGGAAATCAATGCATGTATAAGATTTATTGTGGAAGCATCATTAATTATTTACGATTTTTGGATGATTTGGGATTCTATATGACTATAATATAAAATCAACATGCTAGCTTTATGAGGCTATTGATCATGGGCAATTGATTTTGAGGGTCCCCGTGCACGTCACACAAAAAGGTATTGGCCACTCTGTTTGGAGTGATTCTTACTTTTGACTTTAGACTCTTTTCTAGATTTTGTTATCAACATACTTTGACATTTGTAAATGTAAAAAATGCTTGAAATCTTCAAAAAGGGTTTTATATAATTATACGTAGATTTTCATATAATTCTTTTATAACTTTGGAAATAGGAATAATATTTTAAATTTCAATGGAAAAGTTAAAAAGGGTTGATTGTGACTTTTGGGAGTACCAAAAACAAATAAGCATGGCTCGAGACTCAAAACTAGAAAAAGTACACACAACTCTATAAAATTTTACTATGATTTTGATTCAAATGAGTTCGACCAAAGATGAATTATCACATGAAATTTACATGATGTGGCTTTTTTAAGTCTAAAAATTGTAGATAATTCATGAATATGGCAACATTTAAGGATACATAACCACCAACAAAAACAACAATCCTACTTGAAAGACTATAGCTTAGTCCTCCAGCTAAGAAAGGCAGCATCATCGGGCCATTGGCTCACTGCCATTTCGATTATTGACCGTTATGTATATGTATTTTTAAAAAAAAATTCCAACTCAATTTACTTAATTATTTTGTAGTTTTTCAACTAATATATATGTAGTTTTAAACATTATTGACTAATTTTGTCTCTTGAGTGCATAATATGATTAACTCCTTATTTTTTGTTCATTCTAATAATCCATTTATTTGCTTTTTCAGTCAAAACAAAACAAACAAACAAAGGGGATGGATGAGACTGTGGTGATGTCCATAAATGTTATGGCGCTTTGTCATCATGATACGAAATTGAGAGCTAATAGCTCGTTTTAAGAGTATATAGGTATCTCCTTAATCATCCCTATAATTAAATTAGGTTGATATTGAAAAAAGATGGATCAAACGATTAATGTTTTGACTTATTTGAAGGTTATGACTTCTAAAATAGAGTCTAATTCTCCACATGTTCTCGATGTCAGGAAATCATAAAAAAGATCACATTATGACCTTTGGAGAAATTAAGTTACTAACTAATGAGTATTATCGATTTGTTTCGCCCTATAATTTTCAATCCTTAATCAAAATCAATGGCTCGTGATTCAATATGAATTTAAGGCCAAACAAGCTTTAGTACTCTGCACGGAAACTAGGTTTACCATGATATTAATTCATAAGGATTGGAGATTGGTTCCATGGACCAATATGGGAATCAAATTGGTAGTCCAATTCGATTCCCAAGTAGGTCCATGAAATCAATAGGCGATTTCCAATTCTAATATTTTGGAACCGATCCTTAATGGACGGTTCTTAGTTCCTATCTTGGAATTACTCATTCAAACCATGCTCATCCCTAGCATAAACAAGGACAATATGAATTTCTCAACGGTCATTAAAAAAATGAATTCATTATAAAATGAGCATGTTGGTTCGAAATTGGGGGGCTTCCTTCACACATCACACATAATCATCTTTTACAAGTTAACTAGTAGTTAAAAGATCGATATCACGCTCTTCTAATTTCAAACCCATCTAGTGCCCAAATTGTGCCCCCAAGTCTGTACATACTTTAGAATATTCAGCAGCAACATATCTAAATCGTTGCAAATTACTATAAGGTAAGTAATGTGACATACTAGCAATCCCCAGTTCTAAAATAATTTTACCTTGGCTCTGTAGCTATATAAATGCATGTAGGTTGGAGGAAGTAATCATGATGGGTGGAATCTCATTTCTTGTATGCTTCTACCCATCTTGTGACAAACGACCAAATGGTGTTTTTCAAATTGAAGATCTAATTTGGGTGGTGAGGACAAGTGTATTGCCACCAGGACTACAATTTTTCTTTCTTAAGGTAGCTAATTATTACATGAAGCTCTCGAGCATGTTGACTAATGTGGAACACCTGGATATTACTTTATATACGGTCGCTCCTTATAGAGAAAACGGCATTGTGGAAAATCTCCAGACAATCTTTTATAAGTGGGTACAGGCGAACTTGTTTTTTTTTGTCATTTTTTGTTTGAATTATAAGTAGCCGTTGCTCGCTAAACGTCTCCATCGTCCGCTTTTCTGAATTTTGGAGTTATTATATATATGACTGGGAATTTTCCCTTTTTCCCTTTTCTGAATTTTGGAGTTAATTTGGGGGTTCTGAATCTTTTGATTTATTGCTTCAGATGTCCAGCGCCAATTAATAATTGACTAATCTCGATGGCACAGCGACGCCCCCCACATGGGATGGGCTCTTGGGAGTGACTTAAAGAAACTTATCATTAGGAATTGATCTCAACAACTCTTGCTTTCTCGGACGAGATCTCCAAGGTTCCTAAGGGTCTGTTTGGCAACTTGCCCAACAGTACCAATTTCGATTTTTGTTAAGAATCCGTTTGGGAAGTGCGTTTGGTAAAATTTTGTTCCGGGAACAAATTTGTTCCCTGAACAGCGGACAAGATTTGAGAATCTAAAAAAATTTGATTCTACGTCCGAGAATCGAAAAAGAATCAAAACGGTAAAACACTTGTTCTTCTCTTTCAACATCTCGGTTGCCGTTCGCCATCGCCCGCCGTCGTCCGCCGCCGCCCGCCGCCGCCCGCCGCCGCCGCCGGTCGCCGGTCCGCCGCCGGTCAGTGATAGTATACTAGTATAATACTAATATATACAATATTAGTTTATTATCGATATATTAGTATACTAGTATATACTAATAATATTAGTATTATCAGTTTAGTATAATATATAAGTATACTATTATATACTAATACTAATATATACTATACTAATATATACTAATATATATTATACTAGTATTGACTAATATACTAATATATACTAATATATTATCGGTATTATTAGTATTATACTAGTATAATATATATACCATAATTAGTATACTAATATAATACTAATAATATATACTAATACTAATATATTATATACTAATATCAATTACTATAATAATATAATATAATATATTATACTAAACTGATAAACTATTAGTATTATATTATATTAGTATACTAGTATATTAGTATATATTATTATCAAGTATACTAATATATATTATAATATATACTAATATATACCATAATATATACTAATATACTAATATATACTAATATACCGATAATAATATCTATTAATTATACTAATTATATTATACTGATAATAATATATACTATTATATTATAATATACTAATTATACTATTATATACCGATAATATATTATTATAATAATACTAATATATTAGTTTATACTATTATTAGTATGGTATATTAGTATATATATATTAGTATACTATATTAATAATATACTAATACTAATATATATTAGTATTAGTATTAGCTTATATTAGTATTAGTATATTATTATAGTATATTAGTATATATATATATATATATTAGTATAATAATATAATACTAATTACTAATACTAATTACTAATATATATTAGTATAAACTAATATATATATATATATATTATTAGTATAATAATATATTAGTATATATTAGTATATATATATAGTATATATTAGTATTAGTATATATATTAGTATTATATATTATTAGTATATATACTATACTGATAATATATTATTATACTAATAATATATACTAATACTGATAATATTAATATCTTCGATAATATATACTAATATATACTATATACTAATATATACTAATATAGTATAATATACTAATATACTATTATCAGTATACTAATAGAACAGGGGTTGATCTTATAATATAATATATACTAATATACTAGTATACTAATATAATATAATATCAATTAGTAATTAGTATATTATATTATTAGTATATATTATATTATATATTAGTATACTATTAGTATTATCAGTATATATTAGTATATACTAGTAATATATATACTAATATATATTATGGTATACTAGTAATTGATTCTGTTCCAAATGAAGAAGAAGAAGAATAAAAAAAAAAAGGGGAAAAAAAAAAAAAAAAAAAAAAAAGGAAAAAGGAAAAGAAAAAGTAAAAAAGTAAATAAATTATTTAAAATTTATTTAAAAATCAAAAGAAATTAATTTGGAACAGAATCAATTAATACGGTATCAAACGCAATTCTATTCCGAATCAAAAATTTTGAACGATTACCAAACACGTTTTTTTTACTCGGAATCGGTTCGGGAATGTAATCAAAAAGAATCATTTCCGATCAGAATCAGCTCCCGGGAACAGAATCGTTACCAAACGCGCCCTAACCAGTCGTCACAACTATTGAAGATTTAAAAATTCTAACCCTTTCTAGATGAATAAGACTAAGAACACGGAAATCAATGCGCATACAAGATTTATGGTGGAAGCATCATCAATCATTTACGACAATTATATGATATTATCAGGATTCTATATGACTATAACATAAAAATGACCCGCAAGCTTCATGAGGCTATGAATCATGGATAAATTGATTTTGGGGTGTATGTACACATTACTCAAATGGGCATCGGCCATTATGTGTGGAGTAATTCTTACTTTCGACTTTTGACTCTTTCTTGATTATGCGATCGGTGTATTTTGACATTTTAGATGTAAAAATGTTTGAAATCTCAGAAAGGATCATATATTAATTATATGTGACAATGTGAATCCCCTAACAAAGGAGAATTAGGCTCTCATGGGGCACAACACAACTGGCAATAGTGCTTTGATCCCATCCATGTGATGCGAGCTCGAATCCTTCAACTTGCTGAGCTCTTGGACTTGTCTAGAGCTAGAGGCAAAGGCCCTATGAATATTTCTTGAGGGATTTACTTGTCGCAACTAGTGTAAATGAAGTCAGTACTAATTTCTTGACAGTCATGTAAAAAAGAAAACGAATTAGGTATAAAATGAGCATGTTGGTTCGAAATTGGGGGGACTCTTTCATGCACAATCATCTCTTACAAGTTTTTTTTTCTGTCCAAGATCTCTTACAAGTTAATCAGTGGTTAAAAGATGAATATCACACTCTTCAAATTTTGAAACCCATTCAGCGTCCAAAGGGTGCCGCCAAGTTTGTACATATTTTGGAATATACATCAACAGCAATATCTAAATCATTGCAAATTACTATAAGGTAAGTAACGTGACGTACTAGTAATCCTCAATCCTAAAACAATTTACCTTGGTCTTATAGTTATACAAAATGCATGTAGGTTGGGCGAAGTAATCATGATGGGTTGGAATCTCATTTCTTGTATGCTCCTACCAATCTTGTGACAAACGACCAAATGGTGTTTTTCAAATTGAAGATACAATTTGGGTAGTGGGGCAAGCATATTGCCACCAGGATAGCAATTTTTCTTTTTTAAGTTAGCTAACTTTTACATGAAGCTCTCAAGCATGATGTAGACTATTCTGGAAAACCTAGATATATTTTATATCCTCGCTCCTTATAGAAAAAAACCGTCATTGTGGAAAAACTTTAAGACAATTTTGCTTAAGTGGGTACAGGTGAACTTGTTTTTTTTGTTCTTTTGTTTGAATTATGAGTAGCCGTTGCTCGCTGAACGTCTCCATCGTCCACTTACGCACTCAACAACAAGACACAATAGTGTTGCCAAAACACCCAAAAACCGCAATCACTTCCTCCTCTCTCTACGAGTCCTTTGAAGGAAAGGGGCATAGGAATGCAAATACAAATGTGAAAGTGATAGTTCCTCGGCTGTTGAGATGTTTATGGGCCGAGAAGAAATTCCATGGGCCTTGCGCAATATAATGGAAGAAGGCAAACGTTTGCTGGCCCAATTACCTTTAAAGAGTATTATGCATATCCCGGGAGAGTCCAACCAAGCAGCCAATTGGATTGCGAAAGCACACCGCACAAAGACTCTTCTTCTAGGGTGGAAATCTTTACCCCCAACCTCTGTGGGACATTTTATGTTCAGAATCTTTTCTTAGTGTCGCTTGTAGCACTTCTACTAATGTATGAATGAACGAATGAATGAAATGCTTTTACGATAAAAAAAAAAAAAAAAAAAACTTGGGGCGCCGCCACAGACGTCTCCAGCTACTCCACGGCCCAATTAGATAGATAGAGTTTTCCTTTGTGCTTACTAGACACATGATGCAAATCTAACGGTCCATCAAGTGAGGCCTGCTCATGGAAGTAGGAGAAGAGAGAATGAGGATTTGAGCGCTTAAATATACGATAAAATTACCAATAGATGAGCGCCTCCTGACAAGCAGCAACTACTTCTTGCTCTTTTTTTAAGAAAAGAGTCGTCTTTCACTCATGAAATTAAGAGGTCACTTGGCACGGTTTCCTTAAAAATTTCAACAGTAAAAAAGGGATATTGCAATTTTTATAAGGTGTTTGAGTACCTTCCAAGTTGCGACATTATTTATGAAACTATCTCATCTAGATTCAAAACGAGGATAATTGTTCAAAAAGTTCTAAATCTATTGTACAACATCCATTTTAATCTTAAACATTTTAATTATATCAATTTAACTAGTTTTTTTGCCAACATAATTTTTCTATCCAAATTTGGTTGGAAATCATTAATATGGACATCAGTTGTCCTATGTGGCATGAGTAACATTGATATTGACAATTTTTTTAAATTTTACTAAGTTTAATATCACGAAAAACCCCAAATTGATATACTAATGACAAATTTACCCCAAATTAATTTTTTGACTACAAAAAAACTCCAAAGTGATATGCAAATGGCATATTTACCCCGTGTTAGCTTCCATCAAATATTGCCATTAAATTGCTGACTTGAGTGCCAAATGGACTTGATGTCAATTAATGGGTTAATACCACGAAAAATCTCAAACTAGTATAGTGAAAAACCTCAAACCGGTACACACATAACACATTTATCCTCCGTTAGGTATCTCAAAATTTACCGTTAAATTTAGCGAGAACTCTAGATTGTCTTCCTTTTCATTGAGTCCTTTGTTATCGTCTTTGTCTAAGACGGTGGAAATTGCGAACACTATTTAGCGAAAATTATTTAGTGACACGTTTAGTAACTCTAGTGCCACTCATGACAAAATTGCTTGACCAAGCACCAACGTATGGCTTGTGGCATCTCATGTAAGAACATTAACAACGGATTAAGCCATTGTGAGTTTTACTTGACCTTCTATAAATACTCCCTCTTGAAGGTGAGCATAAGCAGTATCTTTTGGCAAGTGTACTGAGCATTTGAGTTGGCAACTTTTCTTGATAAATCTAGGGATTCTAATAATTACAACATTTGGGATTCTATAGTTGAGCCATTTTGTCAAGAGTACTACTAGAGTTACTAAAAGTGTCATTAAAGAGTTCTTGTTAAATGGTATTTGCAATTTCCCCAACCTTAGGCAAAGACGGCGATGAAGGAATTGATGGAGAGGAAGACAATTTAGAGTTCTTGCTAAATTTGGCGGAAGTCAATAGAGGATAAATGAGTCACACGTGTCACAATATGTGATTTTTAGTGACTCAAAAATTAGTTCAGAGTAAATTTGTCACAAATATACTAGTTTTGGGTAAATTTGTAATATATGCATCAATTTAAGTTTTTTGATAATATTAACCCATTAATTGATCCGTGTGAACTTGCATCTAAATCGGCAATTCAACAACAATATTTGATGGAAGTTAATAGAGGGTAAATATGTCAACCGTGTGCTACTTTAGGGTTTTTTAGTCAAAAAATTAGTTTTGAGTAAATTTATCACTAATATATCATTCTTAAGTTTTTGGTGATATTGATCATTTTTTTTAAAGGAAATTTTCTTTCCTTTTACCTTTTTTTCTTTTTTCCTATGTCCTTTATCCGATTGCTGACCCTCAGAGAGGCCCCCCTTGCCTAGGGCAGTCTGGGCAAGAATGAACCTTGCTAGAGGCACAAGGGTCAAGCTTTTGCCGGAGGCCTTGAGGGCAGTCCTCGCCCATGAAAGAATAATATTGATAAATTATCAAAATACTTAATATTATATTAACATAAGCAAAACGTTTAAAATTGAAGTAGTCACCCTATTAAAGTGTTATAGTTTTAAATCATATATTATTAAACATATAGATTATAATTCTTAACAAGCCCAACATTCTGAAAGGAGCCCGACAAAAGAAAAACCATTATGAGAGGAGCTCTAAATCCACCTTCCTAGTTCCTAGTCCGGTCGGAGGCACATCATGTACGGCTAGACCTGGGTGCAAAGCTAATTGAAAATTTAAGTGTTTTGAGGATTGGGATCTCAATAACTTTAACACTCAAACAAATCCTGTAATAAACTTATTTACAAATAAAATGAAATGGGATATATGTAAAGATTATAAAGCTTAATGATAGCACCTGCTATGCAATCATAGCACCAAAATCACAAAGATAATAATCCCAAATCAATCTCAATCTTTCCGTAGATTTGATCTCGCATCACTCATTTTGCTACTTAACACGTTCTCCAATTGAACCCTAAAAAACTGGCCTCTATGATTAAAAAGACCATATGCATTCAACTTAGGACAATTGAATGCATTAAATTTATAATTCGACTGAACTTGAAAGTTTAAATATAAAAAAGTAATAATGGACAAGTTCGAGTATAAAATTCGATCTCAACCTCGAAGTCAGATCTGAATGATGATCACCTCTAACTCGAAAATAACACCTCTCTTTCAGTTGAGGGTGTAAAGGTTTCCTCATGAGATTTGTTCTACTTATTTGAACTCAAGTCCTATGGAAGGAAATGAGCACGAGACCATTGTGCTGGCCACTCTCTCTACTAATGTCTAATCGGTTTTATCATGTTGTCATTGGTGATTTTCTAAAAGATAGACATGTGAAATTTTTTTATTAAATAAAGACACAATTTAATATTCTCTCGTCCCCCTCGTACAAAGGGTGGACTTTGGTCTAAGGTTAAGGAGTAGGATGTTTAACTTAAATACCATATAAAATGTTGTGGGAACACCAACAATTTTTCCAAAAATTTACATCATTAGATGAATGCACGATTTAATATTTAAATGCTCTAACAAGTGAAATAACACTCAACCTCAAAGAACCAAGTAACGAGAGTTAAGAGTGGTAAGCAAATCAAGACAAATCGACATGAAAACTTGCTGCCGCCAACCTGAAGTTTCCTTTACCGCCTCACTTTATGCACGCTCATCATTGCCCGCATGCAATGGATTTTCATTTTGTGTGGGGCCAAATAAAATTTGTTCTCACTTTTGATTGACTTATTAGTCATACATCACTGTCACATGAGGTAATTATCACATGGAATGCACAACAGAGGGAAAAGAGACGAGAAAAAGGTTGTCGTCTTTAACACAAATCAAAAACTTAAGTAGAGTTAGGTGTTCATGGTCGTGAACGACAAGAAACACTTTGCTTCTCCTTCGGTTTTCCATACCGTGATTTTCTTAAATGACAAGCTTTGTATCCCGACTTACACGAGGAGTGTAGAACGCCGAAACTTCCCCATCAATTAAGTAAATCTCATTGCTCGATTCTTATTGTCCAAAAAGGTCGTGCACTAGACAATGACCGCACCTAGATTCACGCTTCTGCTCTGTCATTTCTTGGGATCATTGTAGAAGCTTTCTTATATATGCCTCAGGAAATATATATTTTATTTGGATTTTCAATTCTCAAAACTAATCTCCAATTTAGTGTGCGTTTGTTTCGCTGAAAATTTCATGTAAATACAAATATTTTCCATGATTTATGAAAAATCATTCTTACCGAAGGAAAATCATTTCCTCCAATTTAGACTTGTTATTTTGAATTTATAGGAAACGCTTTATGTATATCAATTAATTTTTTGTCATTCAAATACCATAAAGTTGGAAAATAATTTCCCAAAAACAGTTTTCATTAAAAGAAGATGACCATTAATTCTGTCGTCATCCTTGTTTTTCCGAATGAGAATTGACTTTTAATCCAAAATAGATATTTTTCCATAACTAATTTCTGAAATAGATCTCTCTCTAAGCTATTTACCAAACTGGTTTCTTATTGCCACGTCAATTGTGGTGGAGATTTCCTAGTCATCGCCACCTTTATCCTAATCACATTTACTTACATTCAAAAGTGTTTGAATTTCTATAACTTTTCCCGATCTTTTCTTTTCCGAAATCCCATCTATCATAAATAATTAAAGTCGCACAGATTCAACTTTAAAAAAAAAAAAAATAAATATGAATTTTGAAATACATTTAAAAACTGAAAAAAAATTAAAATTTAAACAACCTTTTAACATGTTTGTTTTATTAAATATTAGAATTTCACAATATTTGTTGTAGAATTATCTCATTAAGTGAAATTCCTCTTAAAAATATAATTCATTGAATGTGAATATTTCCATTTCTTGAGAGCAAATAAAATTTGATATAATTTTAAGTATAAAATTATTTTCACTATGCAAAGTTTCTTTGAACATATACATTCCACTTAATTGAAAGATTACAATCAGACTATATCCAATTAAAAAATTAATTTACCTAGAATTCCTGGTTTGAAAAAGGAAGACAAAGAAACATGAGAGTTTTTGTAAAAAAAATCATAATAAGATACTTATTTATATGTAGCTTATAGAAGTAAATAAAGTTGGTCCATTTAATTAAATTGAAGTAAACTGAAATATTTTAGATAAACATATGGTAAATCTAAAGATTTGAACAAAATCACATGGGATTTTTTTTCCTACTTTTTTCCCTAACTTTTGTGACTAGATTATCCCCTGTCATGCTGTAGTTATTTACCAATGATACTATGAACCTATGATATTACAATATTATGATATTTTCCAATTATATAAGTATATTGTAATGCACCAGAATCGGAACCCGTTTTTCTTTCTTTTTTTTTTTTTTTCTTTTTGGGCTTAGGTGAATTAATTTTATTCATATGTTCCGCAAACTAGCTCATATATAAATTAAAATATATGACATGATAAATATGGTAACACCTTTGATTATGAGGATGACTCTTATGTGTCACGTCTTTCATTTTAGAATAGATAAACAAACCGATGCTTATTGCAATAATTAAACGACATAAGTAAAACAAAATGGATATCTTTGATTTTAACTTCAATCGGCTATACACTGAATAATCTATGTATTCTTGATATGGATATCTTTTCAAAAGGTCTTTTATATTATGTATCTCCGTTATTAAAATCAGTATATAAAACTAAATATATCTTCTCTTTCATTGTCAAATTGTAGTTTCGGTGTAATCTTCCTACTAAGTCAATTTTCACTTTCTGTTTTGACCCAAAAAAAAAAAAATCACTTTTAGCGAAAACATTATTATAAGAAGAAGTTTAGTAATTGATAAGATATAATAATCTCTTTAATTCAATGACCTTTTATATGTTCGAAAAATGCATTTCAAATTCTTTTATCCACATATTGAATTTCGACTTGGCTTTATAATGGGTGCAAAATTTGCTCTGGCTTTGACTATTTATGACAAATTAAATTCTGAAAGGAAGTAAATATTACGCGAAGCGTTAGAAGTTGTACTAGGTTTAAGAGGGTGACGAGCGACCCTAAAGCCTATTTTTTTTATAATATAGTTTTGTAAGAAATCTATTTTGATGAAAAGGTCAATTGCCATGGTACCAAGCTGCGAGATGACAACATTCTTCAACGATGTACTATGCATTACTAAATCTCATACAGGGCTTCTCTGCAACTTTGCAGGATGACTCAGAATAAATTAGCCACAGGCCTAACCTCGAGAATCTTATGTACATCAAATACAAGAGCTCAGGAGTAAAAAATAGAGCATCCCAACCTCAATCTCCGGCAGACATGCTTCCGGGTTCGGGGTGCTGCTTCTGATAGTTGGCAACTTGTGCTCTGAACCCATCGTAAATCACCACAATTCGCGACGAAAATCGCCGTTCCCCATGTCTGCTTGTTATTGAGCGGAGGATGAACTTCTGTTCGAGCTAGTGCCTTGTGCTGGATGATGAGGGAAGGGAAGATGTTGATGGAGAGGCCAGGAGGCGCGCTCTGGTGGGCAAGGCACAGGAGCTGGGCGTGCGATGAAGGTCGGAATATTGTCTCCCGGCATAACGACGGAGACGCCGCTCGTGTAGACAGTCATCTGCAAGTACGGCATCCATTTAGTGCTATGTAAAGCATGTCAAAGCAAATGTTGTGTGCGATGGTGATTAACTGACACAATGGAGCAACAGCTAGATCTAATCAGGCCCTTATACAACAGGGCTCAATACAGCAACATAACAGAAGATCGCATTGGTGCAGCAGCCACTGAGTTTTTTAGCAACAAATGGCAGCTAGATTTGGGTATTATGTCGACTCTGTATCGGGTATGGAAAGCTTTGGTACTAGGCAGTAAACGAAACAGGACACAAAAAACTTCACAAACAAATTGCGGGCATCAGTACAGCCAGTATCTTGAACAGAGAGAACATCTGTCGACAAGAAAACGTCGCGCAATAAAACATCTGCCGAATTGCAATCTAGTATCCCCAGTCATCACTGCGTTAATATTTCTAAACT
Organism: Eucalyptus decipiens; assembly: GCA_014182575.1. Classification (NCBI taxonomy): domain Eukaryota; kingdom Viridiplantae; phylum Streptophyta; class Magnoliopsida; order Myrtales; family Myrtaceae; genus Eucalyptus; species Eucalyptus decipiens. Next base: position 47,669,953 of record CM024613.1, on the reverse strand, counting down.
GTAGCATAGCAGTAGTTCGAGGGCGGTGAAATCATCTTCTTGAAGAACTACTTCAAACCTGCTTGAAGAACTACTCAAGTTTTCGCTCTCCTCATACAGAAACAGATCTGTCCTAATTAATTACAATTAACACCCTCTTGGTTTGAAATCGGGCCTAATGTCGTACTATAACCCCTAAAACCCCTACATTTTCATCAATGTCATGCTGCTTTCACGGAATAGACAATTCGAACTCTGCCATGCGCTACCTGCCCTCTCCTCCACCTGCCATCTCCTGATGCAGGTGCACAAATATAAAAATGCCTTTTCCGACACATTCTTCATGGTAAAGCAAAGACTTCACCTACTGGCCAGACAAGATGCAAAGTTATGGGCTCTGCCCCGAATAATTGGACAAATTCGGCCAAAAACAATTCATGCTGGACCACTCTATTGGCTTCATAAGTGCTTGAATCCTAGTAATGATGGGAGCTTTACACCACACCTTAACTCAGATTCCAATAGTATAATACCCTACTAAAAATAATAAAACCACAAAACGGGACTTCTAAAAAAGGTGGCATATCTCATCCCTATCTTGATCGTGCTAGCTGCTGGTTCAGATAAAGCAAGAACTTAAACAAAGATCTGCACTTCACCACAATCATGTTTTCCTTTCTTGGTCAGTGTGAGAAGGAACAGCAGAGGATTAAAAAGGTCCAATCGTCATCAATCGACATTGATGGTGCTAAATGACCGAAAGATAGTGAGGGAGCACATGAGTTCTTTATACAATGTGGGCATATCACACTTTAGATTTTCCATATCGCAACGCTGTTGTATCTCCGTTTATGAAAAAGTTCAAGTAACTGGGATAGACAAGGGGAATCATGACGGTGTTAGTGCAAAGCAGTGTCAGCTGTAAGCCTTGTAGATAACCTTTTTTTACTCACGAGCAATGACAATTTTAGCGCAAAGGGTTCCCTGTTTGACGCCAACATCATCCAGTTGACTAAGAGAAAAAGAACAAAAGAGAGGACAGAAAACAGAAAAAAGGAGACGAAGGGGGTAAAACCAGGTTCACCAGTAAAAACAAAAACCACAGTAACATGGAGGGAGAGAGAGAGAGATGGAGCCTTTGCATCGAGACTTTGTCAGGCCAGTAATGAGAACACCGTGCAGCGAATGAAAAAGGAAAAGGGAAAAGGGAAAAGCAAATAACATCCAGAAATTGTCAGAAATGATCCCAAACCAAAGAGCAAATCAGCCCCATAGCAAATGCCATCTCCCATGGCTGGGATCCGCTCCCAACATCATCCTTTTGGAAACACCCGATTTCCCATTTGGGTCATCAAGAAAATTTCATGTCCCGGGGACGAAGAACAAGAACAAGAACAGAGAAGGCAAGAGAAAATCTCTCAGAATGCGAACCCAGCAGAGGGCAGAATGTGCTCTGTCCTCTGCTAAGATCGCAGTTGAAACGTTACTCAGAACATAAACGAGCTTAAAAAGCACTGATCCCGAAAACCAGAGCCAGAAAAGAAAGAGAACGGCGAAAATGGAAGTTGAAAAAACAATGCCTTCGCTTGAACTGAACTAACCTTCGGGGAAGGGTAATTGAGCTTCGGGTTGAACCCCATCTGGGACTCGAGGTCGCCGCCTCCTCCTCCTCCGCCGCCGCGGCGCCCCGGGTCGCCGCCCGCGGCTGCGGCGGCGGAGAACTCCGGGGAGTTGGTCCGGAGGAAGCGCTCGAAGATGGCCATGACCAGGAACATGGAGATGAGGATGGCGGTGGCGACGAACCCGAACGACACGGCGTTGACCGAGTTGTCGAAGTGCCGCCAGTGCTCTTGCCTCATCGCCGGAGCTCCCATCGGCGACCACCCGTCGGACCACTTTGAAGCTTCCATCTCTCCTCGCCGTCGCCGCCGTCCGTGTCACCGCATTGCACTGCCTCCGGCGGGAGAAGAGAGAGAGAGAGAGAGAGAGTTTTGGGAGGTGGAGAGGTGGAGAGGTGCTTTGCTTGAGCTGCTTCTCTTTCTCTCTTTCCTGGAGAGTGTCCTCTTTATGACGACAAACACGGGGGGTCACTTCTATAGCCCTGGAAAAAGAAAGGGAGCTCGCTTGCAATTCGTGTTCGCGTGTCGTGATCGTGTTCACAAATTTGTATCGATTCTTAAAAACTATTGACTTTCGATTTTATGTTGCGAAATAGCACCAAAGTATAATGAAATTTTAAAACTTTAAAGAAATGCTTGGTAAGATACAGCTTTAATAATCGATTGCACTTTTTGTTTCAAAGTTTTAAAACCCGATGGCATTTTGTGATAAATTTTAGGATTTGATTATACTTTTTGAAAGCTTCACAATTTTTTTTTAAAGTAAAGATAAGAATTTATAAATAGCTTAACAATTATACAAAAAAACGGCATAAAAAACTTTCACTCAAAATAATAATAATACATAATGAGTGGAAGAGAGCTAATGTAAAAGGAAGACACCCAAAGGAACGGGGAGTCGAAATTTGAAAGATTCATAATTTAATTGTACATTCATGACAAATTTTAAGATATGATTGTAGTTTAAGAAATTAATTACACTTTCGTGATAAGTGTTAAGAGTTTCAGCGCATTTTTGAAACATAAGAATATTAGGGATTTACGTGTTATGATCTAAATGTATAGTGCCTACGCAACAACAAAGCTGGTAGCCAAGATATTACTATGAAAATGGAGGATAAAGAATTTACAATGGTTGAAGTGTTTTCCGGCCCAAGTTAGGCCTAAAGAAAACCCTAGAACTCAAATATGTACCAACCGATTATACTATATATGTCTCCTTTTACGAGCTCAAACTTAAGAGGCATTCTCCACGTTTTGCATTTCAGATTATTAAATTAAGATAAAATGTGGTACTTTGTGTAATATTTGGATTTTATTTGAACAATCTGTATTGTATCTATATTGCGTGGATAAGTTGTGTCCAACATTTGGCCCTAAAATTTCAATTATAACGTGTCGTGATTTTAATTTCACTCGCATGTCATATAAATACTTTAAGTGTCTTTTTTTTTTTTTTCAAACCAATGCCTTCATAAATCTTTCAGTGATCCAATGGCCGAAAACCCTAAACAACTTTCCCAAGATATAAAAAGCATGATATCATTGAGTAATTGACTTTAACATTTCTATGATGTAATGGACTTGATTTAGGAATTGACATGCACAGCTTAATACTAAAGGCTGGGGACAACAGATAGAAGCTTTCCCAAACATGTCCGAAATATTTTCTCCATAAAAACAAACGAGATATCAAAATTCTTTTGAGCACTTGATTGATCTTGGTATATATGATGTCTCATCATTTCATGCACTCCAAGTAATTATTGAAACTCACGAGTTCAATTTTGCAGGACCGGTCTCATTATTTCTGGTGGAACGATTTCAAACGGTGGAGAAACTTAAATTAACAAAAAAAAAAAAAAATAAAGTGAAAGACTATGCCAAACACAACTTTCCCTCTTTTGTTGATTTTGTTTGCATTTTATTATTCTTTTCTTGTTTATTTATTTATTTATTTTGATTTGGATTTGGGAGCTCCTTTCTCCCGATAGGGTCCTTGATTTGAGATTTTGAATTCTCATGATCTAGTTCTAAATTTGCATTAAGTGTTATCCTTTCCCTCTTTTGTTGATTTTAGATTTGTTTAAGTTTATTTATTTAATTATATTTTTGAGGGAAGTTATGATCTAAATGTTACTCCCTTTGCTCTATTTGTGTACAAGTCCTCTGCCCTTAGCTTTAATGATGATCGCTGGAGTTTTTCTTTCTCTTTGAATTATGAAGATTTGTTCATTCACATATTATATTTGTGTTTATTCAATTTCTTTTGATTGTTTTGTAAGGCAATGGTGTAAATGAAATCAAACCTAGGTGCGTAATGCTAATTAGCAACATCATAATTATTAGAAAATAAATTTTTAAAGTGTGCTCATTATTGACAAAGAGACGAGATTCAATGATCGGCCATTGATTATTTTGCTTGATAGATACATTCCTGTGGAATAGGAACAAATCCTCCATGCATTTTTTGCTTTTCAATATTCTTGCTTTGGTTCGATTTACTTTGTCTCCTTCTATCTTCCTGTATCAAGGCAAAAGACATTAATCAATCTCCATCTATTTTCCCTCCAAAATCTGTAATTGAAAAAAACAAAAAACAATTGTTAGTATATAAAAGTTACGAAAGAAAATTAAGTGCATTCATAGGCCAATGTATTAAATTTTGTAAAGTTTCATTTACACGAGCTTACATTATAGTCAAACGGGGAATGTCACAACATTAATAAAGAGTAAAACCGCATGCCAAATAGGCACATAGGGAAATTCCATTTTGGAATAAATATAGGAACAAAGCCATGTTTTCCTTCCTGCATACTTTTTTTTTTGGTTGAAGTCAATACTTGAAAAGGCATGAACAAATTTGACGGTCAAAATAATCGCTCAAATGGAAAAATGACCAAAAATGTTAAAAAATTATTGTAATTATGTCAATTTAGTCTTAAACTACTTTTTTTTTTCCTGCTAAACGAGTCATACACATTTTTGTATTCATGCCAATTCAATTCATTTGACAAATTTTGCCGACCGTCCTACGTAGTACTATTAGCCTGATGTAATAATAATTTAATGCTCCTATTTATTTTTTTATTCCTTTCTTTCCTTCCTTTTTTCCCGGCCACGAGCCGGAAATTTTGACCATACTTTTTGTGTTACCAACTGTATGAAATGCAGCCTTTATCCTTCAATTATAGACCTCAAAAAGTTAGGAAACTCTTTCAAAAAAGCTACTCGTTTCATGGTTATACTTATATGCCACGTTATGCTTCCATGAGAAGTTGAACTTTCAAGTAATTATTCTAAGAAAAGATTGTAAGATTTTAAGAGTAAATGAAAGTTAAAGCAGTTTTTTTTTTTCTTTTTTCAGGAGCAAAGATTGCTTTGGCCAACAAATGGCGAGGGGACACGAAATGATAGACGCCGAATTAATTGACTTATGCCCTTCGGCTTTGGGGTCCGAACGTGCTGCTTGATTTGATGCAAAGGGGCTTAATAATTCAACTGAAGAGTGCAAGAGAGAGAAAGAAAGAGAGAGAGAGAGAGAGAGAGAGAAGATTATGATGGACTTTTGAAATGTCCGAATTTTTAATTTTCCGGCCAAATTCCAAAGATTATCCAAAATTCAAAGAATTACAGGAAATTCATTTGCGAGGGCTTCAAATATTTTACATTTTGGAAAATGTCGAAATGTGTGTATTATACAAATTGCGAAAGAGTAAAGTGTAATATTCATTCCGAATATATTCGAGTAAGTGATTACAAAATTCACTGAAGATCATTGACTATGAAATTTATCTATTAATTCTTTTTTTTGTTCATGTTGAGGCAAGAAATAAATAAATTAAATTGTTCGCATCACCATGTTAATATTAAGTAGTATTTGATCAGCACCACAGGTTACCACTAGTCTATTCAGTCACTGTTCGACAAGATTCGTCCATTTGGAGCTATTTATACCATAATTGAGGTGGCTTTAGAGCAAGCCAAAACCTTTATTAAGGAACAATTTTAAGTGACCCCAATGCTTCGTTTGGAAGTTGGTGGAGAGAAAAGAGCAAAAGGTGAAGAAAAATGTGGAAATTTTAATATTTTTTTCCACATTTTTTCTCGTAAGATATTTTATGTTACCCCATTTTCTACACGCCTTCCATTTTCCCTTCCCTCAAAATACGATTTCTTTATAACAACAAAGTTGGATTTTGAATTTTAAAAAATTAAAGCCAAAAGTAAATAATTAGCAAAAAAAACTGTTATAGACAGCCATGATGGACGTGGTTTACATTGATAAGGTTGTCATTTAAACACAAGTCCCATCTAAATGAATTTGAAATATGAAATTAGTGATGAGGTCAACTACACGACATTAAGCTGATTAAAGCACAACATTTAAGGCTTTATCGACCTAAATCTTTAAATAGGGACTTGAATCGACCAAAGTTGATAAATAAAGACTAACATTAGCATTTTACCTGCAATTTCTTTTAGGGATCTCTATCTTTGCATTTATAGACCCTAATTAACAATTGTTTGTTTTTATGATAAATGAAGGGCATAAATGATAATAAAGAAAAAAGAGAGAAATTTTTATTGAACAGGTCAAGCCTTGGTGATCAAGCGGGTTTTAGATGTGACTGCAAATAATCACACGTCCATAATAGATGAGGTTACGATTCGGAATCCCAGACATGTCCACGTTGATATATCACAGCAAAGGGACACTAATAAGTTGGTGGGGAAATTAATAATTGGCAACACATGGTTGCAACATTCAAAGATGAGGAAATCCCCATCCACCGTTCATGTTGTGCCCAAGAACCAGAACAGCCAAAGCCTAGAAAATACACATTTTCCCCTAACTTTCCCCTCTTGGAATTTAATTTTAAAAAAAAAAAAAAGAAGGAGAAGGAAACCAAATGAGGGTCTGTTTGGCAACTTGCCCAACAGTACCAATTTCGATTTTTGTTAGAATCGGTTTGGGACGAGAATCGCGTTTGGTAAAATTTTTGTTAGGGAACAAATTTGTTCCTGAACAGTTTCGGACAAGATTTGAGAATCTAAAAAAATTTGATTCTACGTCCGAGAATCAGAAAAAGAATCAAAACGGTAAAACACTTGTTCTTCTCTTTCAACATCTCGGTTGCCGTTCGCCATCGCCCGCCGTCGTCCGCCGCCGCCCGCCGCCGCCGCCGGTCGCCGGTCCGCCGCCGGTCAGTGATAGTATACTAGTATAATACTAATATATACTATATTAGTTTATTATCGTATATTAGTATACTAGTATATACTAATAATATTAGTATTATCAGTTTAGTATATTATCGTTTATCGTTTAGTATAATATATAAGTATACTATTATATACTAATACTAATATATACTATACTAATATATACTAATATATATTATACTAGTATTGACTAATATACTAATATATACTAATATATTATCGTATTATTAGTATTATACTAGTATAATATATATACCATAATTAGTATACTAATATAATACTAATAATATATACTAATACTAATATATTATATACTAATATCAATTACTATAATAATATAATATAATATATTATACTAAACTCGATAAACTATTAGTATTATATTATATTAGTATACTAGTATATTAGTATATATTATTATCAGTATACTAATATATATTATAATATATACTAATATATACCATAATATATACTAATATACTAATATATACTAATATACGATAATAATATATACTAATTATACTAATTATATTATACTGATAATAATATATACTATTATATTATAATATACTAATTATACTATTATATACTGATAATATATTATTATAATAATACTAATATATTAGTTTATACTATTATTAGTATGGTATATTAGTATATATATATTAGTATACTATATTAATAATATACTAATACTAATATATTATACTAATATATACTATATATATATATATATATATATATATATATAGTATATATTAGTATATATATATAGTATATATTAGTATTAGTATATATATTAGTATTATATATTATTAGTATATATACTATACTAATAATATATTATTATACCGATACTAATAATATATACTAATACGATAATATTAATATACCGATAATATATACTAATATATACTATATACTAATATATACTAATATAGTATAATATACTAATATACTATTATCAGTATACTAATAGAACAGGGGTTGATCTTATAATATAATATATACTAATATACTAGTATACTAATATAATATAATATCAATTAGTAATTAGTATATTATATTATTAGTATATATTATATTATATATTAGTATACTATTAGTATTATCAGTATATATTAGTATATACTAGTAATATATATACTAATATATATTATGGTATACTAGTAATTGATTCTTTCCAAAATGAAGAAGAAGAAGAATAGGAAAAAAAGGGAAAAAGAAAAAAAAGAAAAAAAAGGAAAAAGGAAAAGAAAAAAAGTAAAAAAAGTAAATAAATTATTTAAAATTTATTTAAAAATCAAAAGAAATTAATTTGGAACAGAATCAATTAATACTGTGCAAACGCAATGATTATTCCGTAATCAAAAATTTTGAACGATTCAAACACGTTTTTTACTCGAATCGGTTAGAACAATCAAAAAGAATCATTTCCGATCGTAATCGGAATGTAATCGTTACTAAACGCGCCCTGAATGGCTGATATCGAGACAAAAAGCGATTCCTCAGCCTGGGCCAAATGACAGCTCCAAAACTCAGCTTTTCCATTTGTTGTCGTGGCCCAACCAATAAAGAAATAAAGATCCTACCTGGTGAAGCAAGGAAAGTTCCAAATAATCATAAACAAATAAAAAACTTTTCGAATTTTTGTATTTTGTAGTGTCCTTCACTCAACGTCCAGAATTTGATGAACAGCAATTGCAATATACAGAAAATAATTTAGTTGGTTATAGTAACTTTACAAGCTGTTCGTGCGTCTTGAAATGTGCATATCTTAAAAAAAAGTCTTTTAAATCATAAAAAGAATGACAAAAACCCCGTCATGCTTATATGGTTAATAAAGAAAAGTAGGTAACTCCTCTCGAGTTTCCTCTATAAAAAATTGTATCGCATGGCCGCACGACAGGTTGCTCCCAATATTATTGATAATCATGGACCCTCTCACAAATGAAAGCCTCAAAAAATACTCACCATTGACAAACCCAAGCTCGTAAGCCGTCGGCTCGAGAGCAGAGCAAAAGAGCATATGTTAGTATAGATCGGACAGCTAAAAAGGAGGATCGACGGTACTCCAGGTGCTCACAATCTAACTCAATCGAGCCATGATTGTAACCCACCGAAACATTCCTTTCATAATCAACCCTGAGCTCATTGAAAATTCGCGAGTCGCTTAGGGAACACGGGATGCCCGCGGGATTCAAAAATGTTTCAATCGGCACTACCAAAATCAATCCGGAAAGCATTGATGGTCTCCGGACGATGCATTGATACCGAATAGTACTTTTGTCCAAGCAAAAATGGAAACAAGCCCCGCTCGATCGTACGGATGCAGGCATCCCCCACGAACAGCGACCGTGTCCGACGACACCGTCGTGGTCGTCATCAATACAACAGAAAAAAAAACGAAGAACCGCTCGGATTTGAATCCTCACATGCGCCGTGTCGGGCCGATGCCCCTGCCCCCATCACGTCTCCCCAACCTCTTGTCTCCATCTGGCTCCACCTGCTTCCTTCCCTTGCATCGGATCATTCAACTGAGTGATTTGATTAAGGTAATTAAATGACAATGTGAAAGATGATGTGTTTAACCCTTTTTTTATATTATCAATCTCCACTATTTTAATTTGGAAATACTCCGCCGAAGAGAGAAGTATCAAAAAGTAGTTTTAAAGCTATCGAGTTGATACCGATTCAATTACAAGCCTTTTAGTTTGACAAATTTAATCATGAGCCTTTTGCATTTGTGTCGATTCAATCCATTCGATAAATTTGATCGGAAATTGTTGATATAAACGTTAGCCGTCTTACATGACGTGGACATTTTTTAAAATAATATTTTGAATTTTTTTTATGTTTTTTCCTTTTTTCCTTTTTATATTTTTGGGGGTTGAGGGCTGCAAGGGTCGCCAGCTAACCTCGCTGGCCCTAGGTGAGGGCATTGCGGCCCTCACCCAATGTTGGGCCGGCGAACCTCACCGGTCCTCAACCCAAAATCAAAATAAAGAGAAAAAAAGAAAATAGAAAAAAAAGATCATAAAAATAAAGATAATATTGATATATTATCAAAAAAATTTCATGTTAGCTAGTTGATCGTACCACAAAGGATAATCGGCATCCATGTCAGCGATTTTCAATTAAAATTGGCTAGATTGACAAAATTGACATAAATGTAAAAGATGTAGGATTAAATTGATCCAATTAAAAAATTTAGGATTTAATTTACACTAATACAATAAGCTACAATAAGTTTTTAGGACTTTGTTAGTACTTTTCTCCTCCACTAAACCTAATTAGTTTTCCACTAATTCTTGATAGTGGGGAGACTAGTGCTTTCAGTTTGGTATCCATTAATTGATTTTCTTTTTCTTCATTTTGTAGGGTTTAGAACTCCCTCTACATGCATGTGCGCACGAAACACATTATTTATTATTCCTTGAGAATTAGGATTGATTTGGCTATAGTTGCATCAATTATTAAAGGGTGGAATATATAGGTGCTTGGTAGGCTTAGGCTGACAGTATCATTGTAATTATGAGATTATGTTGACTTGTATCTTGAGTCATGGATTCCTTTTAAGTGGTCTCGGCAAAAAGAATATGAAAAGAGATTACCCGCCTCTTAAATGAAACATGCAAAATAAAGTGATAAGTATATTGAAAATCCTTAAACTTATTGTGAAGTGGTGTCGAGTTCTAATACTTATAAAAAAAAGTGTTATTAAGTCTTATAACTTATTAAATTAATACAATCAAATGCTTTCGTTAATTTCATTATCTTTTAGTGACCGAAAATATTGACTTGACTTTTTTTGTAATATTTTTTTGAAGGCAACTAATGTTAACATGGTCACTGCATTGGCCAAATAAAAAAATTGAAAAAAATTAGAAGAAAAAGGCCAAAATGTTTCAGAAAAGGAAAGAACTCGCGACGGAGGGGAGGGTCACCAGCTCTCACCAAGACTCGAGCGAAGATCGACGACCCTTGCCACCCGCCAATCTCTTCAATGTCCCAAATTTGCTCTGTTTTTTTTTTCTTAATTTTTGCACTTTTTTTTTTTTCCTTTCCTTAAATTTTTTATCCTTGTTTCTTTTAATCTTTTAATATTGCAGATGATTTACCAGATCCAACTATCTCTTGCTTGGTGACGCAACTTAATCACCTAATTAATATAACTTCGTACAAAACCCACATTAGCAAGTACGTTTGTTTAAATTTTTAATCATTTTTTTAATTAGCCTCATTTCTTTTAATCTTTTCTCATCACGGGGAGTTTACTAGATCAGCGTACATTTTGTTTGGTGACACTACTCAATCAACTAATTGATCTATTTAAGTTGGTAAAAAGGCCGTAGTTTTTTTTTTGATAACTCAGGGAAGCCCTGTATGTCGAGGGCGGCTGGAGTAAATCTTGGGGCTCCACGGGAGGACCCACCACCCCCGTAAAATGGGTAAGACGCCAAGCGTCTCTACGGCAAGTTGAACTCTCGACCTCCGAGAAGGGGTCAGTGGGTCCCCCCACGATGGGGAAGACTTGCCAGTGGAGCCACCACGGCCGGTGGTAAAAGGCCATAGTTTTTTGTTCCATTTGTTCTATGAAAAATTTGACATTTCTAAAGAAGTCATTTTTTCAAGGAAAATAACAATATTATTTAGTGTTTGATTGAAACCCAAAAATGAATTAAAAGTAATTTTCCTTCGTCTCGAAGGAAAAGCTTGATTTGAAATGCACAATGTTGATGTGATGTAAGGGACATCCATCTGCTAGAGTCCCAATGACTTGGGTGCAAGAGTTACTGCTAGGGACATCTAGCCAATGTTTCTTGCACTTGGCCACTATGAATCAAGCACGAGCACTAGGGACTTGGGCCCACCTTGATGGACTTGAACCCCGGCACTAGTAACTTCGACACAAGAGCTGGGTGCCCAAGCATGGTTGCGAGGGACCAAGGCTTAAGCATCGCAATCTTGGGCTCAACCTAAAGGGACTTGGGACCAACCTTTATGGACATGGGCCCTACTATTGAGGAACCGGGGCCAAGCACTAGTTGGGTGTGGGAGCTAAATACTAGGGCATGGCGGCCACGGACTCAAGCAAGGGTACCGGAGTCCTACGCCTGGCCTTTAGAGACAAGGGCCTTAACTTGGGTGTAAGAGTTGGGTACCCAAGCATAACCACTTGGACTTGGGCACAAACCTAGGTCTTGGACTTGGCCTTTGCGGACTGAGGCCCGGCCAAGTCTTGAGTGTCAATGACTTTGGCATGGGGAATCGAGTACCTAGACATAGACAATGAAGTCTTGCACCTGGCCTTGAGGGATTGAGGTTGAGTAGTCAAGGACCCAAGCTTGAGCTCAATGGATCTTGGCCGAAGGGCCCATGCGCATGGTTGCTATGCATCCAAGCATAGGCACCGAGGTCTCGGGCTTGGCTCTGTGGACCCAAGCCTAGCCTCAAAAGAGCAAGAGATGGTAGCTATGGACTAGGGCATAGGCACCGAGGTCGTGCACCCAATCTTTAGGGACCTAGGCCACTTTATTGAGGAGTGGGGCTTAGTGTCAATGGACTAAAGCTAAGGGCTAGTGAGTTGGGCGTGGGAGCCAAGTACTTAGGCATCCATTAGTGACCTTAGCATGACCACCAACCTCATGGGCTCAGGGCCTAGCCTCTATGGACTCGAGCTTAGCCTTGATGGATCTAGGCATAGCTTTTATGGATTTGACTCTGCCTTAATGGATTTGGGCCTAGGCGCCAATGAATTGAATGCGGGAGCAGGGTCCTTGGGCATGGCTACTAAGGACTTGGAAGTAGGGGTGAGCATGGTCCGAGTTGGGCTGGTCCGCCCCCTAACCCTAAGACCAACCCGCACAATGCTGATCCTCAATTTTTGGGACCGATGATCGACCCTATTGAGCTTGGGATCAAGGATCGAACCGACCCAATGGGTTGGGTCCGGTTCCAAGATCAACCGGGACCAATCGATAGTTTTTTATTTTATTTTTTGTACTCCTTAAAAAAGCGATTGATGACCGAACTGACCCAATGGGTTCGGTTTGGCTTTAGGGTCAATCCAAGACCAACCGATAATTTTTTATTTTATTTTTTGTACTCTTTGAAAAAATGACTAAGGACCGAACTGACTTAATGGGTTCGGTCCAATTTTAGAGTCAACCTAGGACCAACCAATAATTTTTTATTTCATTTTTTTGTACTTCTTAAAAGGGCAACCGGAGACCATACCGACCAAATGGGTTTGATGATGAGCAAGGTTAGCTAAGAAAAGCAAGTGGTGAGGTCAAGTGGGGTGAGTATCAAACAGAATGAGCATCAAATGTTGAGCGGGAAGCAACAAGCCGAGCGAGCATCGAGCGGCGAGCGGCACGAGTGACCCAAAGCGAGCAAGTCGAGTGTCAAGTGGTGAGTGGAGAAGTTGTTTCTTTCGATTTTGGCAAATTGAAGATTAAGATGACAAATAAGACAAAAAAGAATGAATACTAGAGGATGATGCCATAATGAGTTATTTATGCCTTTTTGGACGCCGTAAGGACTCCTCACAAAAACATTTTCCTTTTCGTAAATTATGACTATTGATATCGTAAAAGACATTAAAAATTTAAGTTATTAAAGAATAATATAAAATTACTTGAACTCCTCGCTAAAGAGCTGTTTAATATTGTTGATGCCGTTTATTTTAAAGTTTTCTCTATATAAAAAAATTATAAGTAATATATTATATGTATATAGTCAAGGTTGGTCCGGGTTGGACTGACTCGAAACTCTCAGGGCCGAGGACCAACTAGCACAGTGCTGGTCCAGGAAGGACCAAGGACCGACTCAATCTCCTTGGAAACCGGATCAGGATCGGCAGAGTTGGGACGATCCAGGGTTGACCCTGGATCGATGCTCACCCCTACTTGGAAGGGCATTGCTTGTTTTGAACATGGTTGTGGGAGACTTGAGCTCAGCCTCAATGGATTGAGGCCTGGGTGCCAGTGACTTGGGCGAAGGAATCGGGTATGCGGGCATAGTCACTAGGATAGCCCTGGCATGGGCATTGAATTCTTGGGACCGGTTTCGATAGACCTAGGGTTAGCCTTTGTGGACCCAGGCTTGGCCACTAAGAAATCGATCTCGACCTTGAGGTATTTGGGCCCACGACCAAGAATTTAGGGCATGGCCACCAGAAATCCAAGCACAAGCATTAGGGATGTGAACCTGATTGTTGAAGACTTGAGCAAAGGAATCAAGGTTCCGTGCTCAAGCATCGAGCTTTTTGATCCAAACTCCTATGTCTAGTCATATTCAAAATGAATTTTTATTTGTAAAAAAATCAATTATTTTTGTGAATTTAAGGATACATTTTCCTTTGATTAAAAAAATATTTTTCATTAATTCATTTTCTTAAGCAACTCAAATGCTAAAAAATGAGGAAAATATTTTCCCATAGAAAATTTTCTAAGAAACAAATATAATATTTTCCTTTTTCTTAGTTTTTGAAGCTTATTACTTACTTGGCACTACATCATCGCCATGCATTTAATGAAAACACTAATTGTATTCCAAATTGGTATTTTCTTTCAATCAAATTAGATGGAGTCGAAAGAGGTATTCGATGACATTAATTTGACAAATTTCAAGATTTGATTACGTCTATTTTTGCCTTCTATTCACATCCTTATAATAGTTGTCCTTTTTACTTGATTTACAAAATCGTCTGCAAATATTCTTCATTTTTAGCAACATTCATATTATCCCTTGAAGTTGCTCCCAGGAATATTGCATTAGATGTCGAGAATGTTTATTTGGACAGATTGGACATATCACATTCTTATTAGGACATCTTGCGTACATGCAATGCCAAATAGGCACCTAAGGCCATCTAAGCCCAATATTTTGTAACGTAGACACCACATCCGGAGCATAAGAAAATCTAGATCGATCTAAGTCAGCATCTTTCCACAGTGATAGGTCTCTGTCAGCACAATCCATCTTGGAATGATCCAAACACCATCAGTAGCCATTTTAAAAGTACATCAATCATTTTGAAAATAGAAATTAAACAACTTTAAATTTTGAGCAATGATATAGAGGCTGTTGGTAACAAGATAAGTAAAATTACCCAAAAAGTCCCAAAAATATTGTAAAGAATTGAAACTTTTCAATTTGGCCAATATAGTTCTAAAAATTTTGACGATTTTTTAATATAGTATATCCGAGAAATTTAAACCAGAAAAAATTGATGTGGTGGTGTAGTTAACGTTGATTGTCTTATGTGGCACGGTTAGTGACTGACACATAAAATAGTTGATGCTTGATGTGGAAAAATGAAAAGAAACCATGTTCTTTTGTTATTTTTTTAGATCTTTTTCCTTTCCTTTTTTTTTTCCCACACCATTATTCATCTTTTTCGTTATGTCTTCATCTCCTCCCACTTCGTCACTAAGAAGACACAATTGTTCATTTTCTTCTTATACTGCCCCACCATAGTTGAAAAGAGCCGGCGAGGGTCACCGGGGCCTCAATGATGGTAGGCGAGGATTGCAACTCCCTCATGCCAAAGATTTGGACAAGGGTCATCAACCATTGCCGAGACCTCGATAATCCTCATTGGCCCTATCAAGCAACCGTGGGACGCCATAAAAGAAGATGAATAGTGAGGAAAAGAAAAGAAAAATCAGAATAATAAAAAGTGAAAAAGAGAACGAAGAAGGAGATCATAAACATTGAAAAGGACAAAATCAAAAAAAAGAATTGTGCAACCATCTTCTAAAGTGACTTTCGGATGACTTCATTCGACAAAAAATTGTGCAAGGACACCGAAGAACAAGGGACGCGACACATAATTCCCTACCTATAATAGGCGTGGAGGATTTAGTTTCATCACTTCATTCTCAGTTAAAAAGTGATGAAAATTGAAAGTTTAAAGGAGAAGATGGCATTCTCCATTTGAAATAATTCCTCCGAACCAACGATGCAATCGAACATTCTCCAAATAATCTAGAAATTTATTCGATTCAATTGAAAATTCCGAAACGACATTGTGTCAGATTAAAAAAGAGTTCCAAGAATCTAATACCATCAGCCGAAAGATCACGAATGGCATCATTATCAACTTCTTCTCCCTCTTTTTTTGGTGCCAGACAAGCCGTAAAACTGTTCATGCACAGTCCTGCGCAAAAACGCGTGGGGGGGTCGGAAGTGTCGTGGAAAAAAGGAAGGAGCTTTCGGCTCCAAAAAGGGGCCCCAAAAAAGCTTCTTCGACTTCTCACGACCGGGAAGAAAAAAGCTGTTGGAACGCGACGCGAGGGGCGGGGCTTACTCGATTCTTCGTTCTCACGGTGCGTGTGGGTCGCGCGATGTCTCTCCCTACGGCCGATTTAGCTTGGCTCTCACGTGATCTCCTCTCGCTTTCTCTTCTTTTCATGGCGCCTGTTGGTCTTCCTTCCCAGCTTGGACCGCCACCCCATTTTTCTATTCACTCGTCTCTCTCTGCCCCTAAAGACACGACCCAAAAGGAGAGAGAGAGAGAGAGAGAGAGAGAGAGAGAGAGAGAGAGAGAGAGGACTAGGTCTCGTTAGCCTTTTGGAGGACCACTTGGAATTCGTAAAGGGAGGGGCTATTTTGTTGATGAATCCCTCGTGATGTGGACTCCTTGAGGATTAGTGATCGTCGGATTAGGAAAGAACACTTTTGACAACCATGCAAAATCATCTTTACCTCTCTGGGGATGAGCAATCGGACCGATTCAATCTATGACAAAACAAAACGCTATGTTCAGCCTGTGGGCCACTTGGAATTGCTGGAGGGGCGAATTTTCTACGAATCTCCAATGATCCGATTTTCGAGGATGGTGGTGATTTAATTATAAAAGAGTATCTGTCGTCTGTTTATCTGAAACCTTTAAAATAATTGTATGATATGATATTATTGATAGAAAGTATAATAAAACATACTAGAACATGACTTATTGAAGACGTGAATCGATCCTCCAAGAATCATAGAAATCCTCTTTCCTTTGGAGGCAAGCTCAATCTGAGAACCACTGAACTAAACTAGTCTTATCTGATTTATGCGAGTTGTTTGATACGGAGACCAATTCGGTTTCTGGGCAATAAATTTTGGTAACACTTGTGTGGACTTGGTTCAAAAAACTAAATCCTACAAGTCTTTAAATTGAGAACTTTTTCAAAAGTAAAGATGTTGAATTTCAAAATTAGCAGGTCGTATTGGCATTCTAAATAAGAACTTTTGCAGAAACAATTTATATGGTTAATCGGTTCAATTTCAAGATCGATCGGTTCCATTTCTAATTCCAAAAGCTGAAAATCGGCCGACATGGTAGATTCTTGATTCTTTGTCCTAGTGCTCGCCCTACCCTAGAATCAATTCCCCGTCTTTCCTCGATCCAAAAAAGCATCATGTTCCCGTTCAAAGGAACTTTTTGAAAAAAACAGAGACAGACAAACTTAGAGTCTTGATGCTGGCCTATCACCTAGGGCTAGGTTCCTAATGATCCAGTCCAATCTATCCTTGAAAGAGGACCCAACGAAAAGAAGGGGAAAAAAAAAAAAAACAGAGGAAGTTGGTGGGGCCCACCTATGTCCCAAAAGCCGTGGGCCCCAACATTTTGCTTGAGAGGCCCAATGCTTTCCAAACAAAGTTGGGCTTCTTCTAATGTCATCATCCTTTGTGTGTAGGGGAAGCCCCTCCAATTGCGGGCAATTTGGGGAGGGAGGACAAAGACACTAAAATAAGACATCCTCATCGGAGACTCCGTTGCTGTTTTACCAAGTCAAGTCAAAAGGAATCCGAAACCGGGTCGAACCGTGGGCGGGCATTCCACTCCATTTCGTCCTATTAGTCAAACCGGTTGAAACATTGGCACACTAGTCCTTTGATCGGTTGATCCCTGTAACATAAGCCAACTCGAAAATTTCTAGGAAAATTTCAAAATAAAAGGTATGAAGTGTCATCATTTTCTCAAATAAATTCTCTAAGTATATATTATTTTAAATAAGGCATA
Organism: Eucalyptus decipiens; assembly: GCA_014182575.1. Lineage (NCBI taxonomy): Eukaryota > Viridiplantae > Streptophyta > Magnoliopsida > Myrtales > Myrtaceae > Eucalyptus > Eucalyptus decipiens. The sequence goes on along the minus strand of CM024613.1, from coordinate 47,652,106 downwards.
AAGTGGCAAAATCGTCTCAAATAAAGATATGGAGTGACCACATCGTCTCAAATAATTTTTGCCGGGCAATGACTATCCTAATCATTGAAGAAGGAATATATATATTTCAAGTTTTTGATTTTTTTCTTTCTTATTTTTATTTATTTATTTATGTTTTCTTGTTTCCTCTTTCGTCCTTGGCCATCGCCGACGTTGAGCAAGGGCCGCCCTCACCTTGCCAACCCAAGTGAGGGCAAGGGTTGCCATTGTTGGCATTGGGTAGCCCCCGCTTGAGTTTGGCAACCTCCACCATGTCTAGCAGAGGGAAATGGGAAATGGGAAAAAGAAAAAAAAAAAAGGGAAAAAACTAGAAAAGGTAAAAGATGAAAATTCCATTTGATAAGTTTAGGCCTTTTTAAAGATTGATATGCCCACTTCAGATTTTTATTTGGAAGAAATTCCACTCTAAACCTTTATTTAAGAATACGATGTTACTTCCTGTCTTTATTTAAAATAAGATATACTTTATATTATTATTTCAGAATATGATAACACTTTAGACTTTTATTTAAAATAAGATATACTTTAAGCTCTTATTTGAGAAAATTAGAGCATTTCAGATTTTTACTTGAAATTTTCTCAAAATTTCTCCTCTCCTTTTCTTAGAGATATTAGGGAGAAAGTTTAATTTCGCCATGACCATTAACTGATCTTTAGCTCCATTGCTCATGCGATTTTTCACTAAAATTTTTCTTTGCGTTTGATCAAACACCACGGACAAATCAGGTGGCAGTGATAGTACGATGAGACCCAAAACAAGATTTTACGCGACAGAACCTTATAAAGTATGATTCAAGTGCATAGCGTAGGCTCAGTTGAGACCCAGACGGATCATGTCTAGGCTCGGATCAAGCTTATTACAAGAGCTTAACGACGCAGCAGTGGCTGCAAACCTCCTTCTCCGCCGCTTCCACGACCGGCTCGAAGCTCGTCCACGCGTCGTGGGTGGTCGCCGACGTGTTGAATTTGCAGGCCATGGAGACGATCCGCGACGGCTCCTCCGAGAACCGATACCCTCGCAAGAAGTACAGGTTAGTCCCGATGGGCGCCACGGTAAGATAGAGCCTCTTGACCGGCTGTGACAATTCGCGGTGGCACGAGTTCTCGACTTCGTTCCACATGTTGAGCTCCGCATCGTACGCTTCAATGTGGCCTTTCCAAGCTTTCAAGCAATCTCCGGAGCTGAACAGCTTCCCGTCGACCGCGACGATCTGGTTGGGGGGCACGTCCAGTTGCCACATCCTCACCATCAGCTCCCACGTCCCGGTTCTCGGGTCGAAAACCTCGGCCGAGCTTCGCTCGGTGATGAACGGGAACGTCCGGTCCGAGTTCAGCCGCTCCGCGAACCCGCTCACCACATGGATCTTGCCTCGCCATGTCACTCCGACCGATTTGTACCTCGTGGTGTTCATGTCGGGCAAAGGACTCCACTCGTCTAGAACCGGATCATACGCTTCCGCGGACGAAATCCCCCTAGCGCAACCCAAATTCGACTGCCCGCCCGCGACATAGATCTTGTCGTCCCAGACGGCACACGCGAAATCCGAACGCGGGGTCCCCAGCGACGCGCACGCGGACCACTGTTCGGTCCTCGTGTTGTACTTCATGACGGTCGAGAGTATCTCCACCTCGACGTCGACCCAGTCGGCTAAAACGTCGGAGACGTGAGTCATCTCCTTGTGGCAGAGCCGGCCGCCGACGACGTAAATCGTCTCTCCGACCGACACCATCGCGAAGCCCTTCAAGACGTGTCCTTCCACCACGTGAGGGATTAGGCTCACGTAGGACCAAGAATTGCTAGCCGGATCGTAGCGCTCTATCCAATTCGAAGTGGTGTCCGCCTTCAGAGTCGGGTCCTTGAGGCAGAACGGCACGTAGACGAGATGCCCCGAGGAGGGGGAGAACTCCGGGGACGGCGGGGGCGTCGCGGGCCGCGGCGTGGATGCGAGGCAGCTCATTAGCATGTATAATGAGAGAGTGAAGATTTTGCCTTGAAGGAAGAGGGTGTGCGCTTCATGTGGAATGCCAAAGGGAGAAAAACCATATAAAGAGGGAGAGAAGATGATAAAGGGACCCTGGCGGACACAACAATGGTTCGATCCTTTGTCGTTGACATCGACTATGAAGTGAATCGAGGGAGCGGCAACAAAAGGGTTTAGGAGTTACAATCTAGGAATTTCTCCTAGGGCAAATATCGTTCTAATTATTGACGGGATTCTTGGGGGGTTGCTGTCCCGTACATTGGACTCTTCATTTCCCAAACGAATGGACGAATTGTTGTAATAGCCGGGGGGAAAATTACGAGAGTAATCCCTTACATTGTACCTAGTTAGGTTTTCCTTGGGGTCGCAGCCTACTCTCTCTTTTACTCCAAATAAGGTCAGTTGCCAACGATTGGTGTTGGACTTGTTTCTTTCTGAAGGTTTTTAGCGATTGTCTAGTTTCGGCCGACGATCTCGAAGGTGCACGTTGCATGCCGAGTTTGAGAGATTTTGCCACACACTCTCTTTTCAAGGGTTAATATCGATTGAGCAGTCCTTCAACTTGGAGGCTCTTTCATTTGATCAATCGAGTTTATACCCTCGATTCAATTGGCTACGTTCAAATTCCATTTTGTGAAACATTCTACCTCATAATAGGCTAAAACATCAGACACCTCCCAACCTAGATTTCACTTGGTGTAGGTGTGGTTGTGTTATGGTCTTTCTGTTTATGACAAGAAATTCCAACTCGGGTAGGTAAGCCGGAGGTCCATGAAATACCGCCCTAATTTCATGGAGCAAGTAGAATTTTTATGGACTAGGTAAGATGTGAACCAAAGTCCAGGTAAGTGTTCAAACTGTCAATTTTTTGTGCCTAGTGGTATAAGGAATCAGACGTGTTATGTGCATAATCCATGCTCACATTTCTGTTCCTTAATGATTGACCTCAGGTGCTAATACTATAGTTGTGTGGCGCTATAAAAAAAGTAATTACTGCTTGTGAATATCTTTTAGCACTTTGATTAACTCCTTATACGTGAAATTCAATTATTTTGTAGTGAACCTCGCATAAAACATTTTCACCTATTATAGAAACAATGAAAGTAAAAGAGTAATCCATATGTTTTTACCTAATTTAATGAGATTTCAAAAAATTATCAAACGAGTGAAAATCCGTATATTCTAGTAAGTTTCTTGTTGGCATTTGTTGAATTTAGCCATGATATACATTTATCTAGTAGAGTTATTTTGATTAGAAAGTTGGTTAGCATGGTGAAAGACTAGGGTTCAAAGAAAAAAAATCAATGGGGGATGGAATTTGATCAAACAAATTCAATATACTTTATTTTTCAAAAATTAATTTCATTTTTGGCTAGTCATAAGATGATTATGATTTTGACTTTCGAGTTAACTTGGATTGCTATGACTTGAGCTGAATTTATTGATGACTTAAGTTGTGTAAATTAGGTGTTACTTTTACTAGAACTTAAATTAGGTGTTACTTTTACTAGAACTAGAAATCATAGCAGAAAAGTTTAAAGTGAATGAATTAGTGACTTTTAAGATTTGAACTTCTATTAGTTTTAAGTTGGGTAAGACATTACAATTAACAAATTTGAGGAGTGAATGGAAACTCTAATGATTTTTTATTTTTTTATTTTTAATGAAGTTTGTGATCTATCACCAAAAAAGAATTGAGTTTGTGATCTTTCTGGTTTGGTTTTATTCAGACTTATTAATTAGAATTGAAGTAATTTTCTTGTTAATCGTCCATGTGCGGGTGACTTTGTTTTTACTTAATTGAGTAAGTAAATTTAGATGTTGCTATGACATACTGAGTTAATCCATTCGAGATATTGTTCACTTTGGCTTATCTCCTATTGAGCCTCATAGTTTTGCTCTTTGATGTATAGGTAGACACTTTCCTAAGTGGTCACCTATTTTGATTATGCTCTCACCTAAGCACACTTAAAAATTGGAGTTCTAACACTAAGCCTTGCCGTTTTGTTGCAAGGCTCGTGAGTTAATTCAAGTTTCATATATATATTCTCAAAATTTTTTCCCTTGTTCGGTGCACAATTCGGTCCATTCTTGTCCCATTTGCCATTTTAAAAGCCTGTTAGGAGTTGCTTTTTGTTGAGGCTCCCTAGCCCCAACAATCACTCAATGCCCCTGTCAAACCGATTGTTATAGACCCACTAGCTTTTGCACAATTCATCATTGAACCACAAATCTCCTAAATGGGGTCTTGCTTTGATACCATATTGAGCACCCTTGAATTAATTCACTCAAACTCTTGTCCGCTTTGGCCCATCCCAAATTGAGTCTTGCAATTATGTCGTTTGGCATGCAGGTGGTCACTTTTCCATGAGATTATGCATTGCCCCTTTGTCATCTTAGAAGCTTGCCAGAAATCGCTCTATGGCAATAGCTTCACGCTCTTGTCGGGCCAAGTCGTTATAATTGGTATGCAAAAATCATGTAGGATACCATTTTAGTGACAACAGCAAGACCAGCAATTAAAAAAGTTTGGTGTAACGCGAAACATCTTGTTTTAGCAACAATTAATGTAAAAAAGAAATCTTAAACAGTACCTATAGGTGACAGCGGGAGAACTTCTTGGTGTCAGGCTTGTCTTTGTTTTAGTTTGCGAATGGGAGGCACTTAATGAATGAGCAAGTTCTTCGGGTCCCCCTGCAACATTTGAGGTGGTGAACGTGCCAATTCAAAAATGGCATGAATTGATGGGCTTTTCCGCTTCAAAAATGTTGTTCTCCTTCTAAAATGGGCTCAACAAGATGGAATCAAGTTACTCAAGCCCATCAATTCCTGCCATTTTCTGAATTGGAGGGTTGTCTGGAGTCGTTGTGCTTGGGTGCACTTGGAATCATGCGAAAAATTGCGGACCTTCATAGAATATTATCCAAAGATAGACACGTGGATTTAACAAAAGACGAGAGCTGCTAATTAGGTTCATTGGAATGAGGTCGAAAGATAAACCATAGGACACCCTACTAATTAAAAAAATTACAAGCAATCTAATCTTGATTATTCTAATGGTCTCTCGGCTCATCTTCTGAGCGTGCCATCCCTTGAAGCTGCTCTCAAAAGGGACAAAATGAGGAGAGAGTGGGGAGCAGATCTACATGAGAATCTTGAACTACGCTTGCAGAGCAAACAATGGGGCAAGATTTGCACCTTTTGATGTATAAAGTGACAATATTTATTGGTGCATGCCCTTTAATCCTAGGATCTCATACTTGACCCTAGTCAAAGTTCATAGGATCTCCCACTCCATGTACCTTTTCATCTTTGCTAGAGACTTGGCCATTTTCGAGATTTCAAGGAAGAAATGCAATTAGAATTTACATCATGACACATATGAAATTTCAATATAGATAGACGTTGCTATTGAAAATGGTCGTTATCATATTACTATTTCCTACACCCGTTTGACTACGGAACAGTTTCACCTAAAACACTATTTTTTTTTTTTTTGGGTAATTGAACTTTGTGAAAATGAAACTAGGAACACATTGAGCATGTGGATCGTTGTGCATCGGTCTTTATAGACTAACATGATCACGAACCATGAGCGACAAAGGCATATAATACCAATATGTCGACTTAGAGTTGTGGCCAACTTGTAGAACTTGTTATTGCCATTGAAGATCACTTTGGTTTCAACCCGTTTTTGGTCCAATCAAAGGTTCCCAGACATACCAATTACGTCCCTTTAAATAATTAAATATTTACATTTATTATTAACTTATTAGGGCATGTTGGGCATCTAGCCTACCTAGCTTCTTACTATGATCTTAAACTTTGATTCCTGTTCATCCTGGGATCCTATGACTTTTTTGTACCAAGCAATCTTTTCCCACGTGAACCCTAGGATTCGTTTTCTGGACACTACTAGGCGTCCTTCTAGCTACATGATTAATTAACTAACTTCACGGGCAAGATGCGAGATTTAATTCACAAATTCACAAAATGAGACACACGACCAGTTCATGGATGCTTCCAAGTCCAATTACCAACTTACATTCCCATCATCTTTCGTAACATTTATGCTGAATGCTAAATGTTGATCTGAAAATTGAGTATCGGACCGTGTCCAAAACTAATTCATAAGTATAAGATAGCAGCACTATGCTGATATGATAATAATTTTTTAACATATGTTAACGAAATCCTAGTAACTCGGTAATTCATAATAGTAATTTTCATAGCATATACACTAATTGCATCCATATTTTTATAAAACAAAACTTTACTATCAATAATTGTACCCAAGACACACGAGAGAATGACAGAGACTAGAGAGCAGGAAAAGACGCTGCGGGGTTGACGCAGTTTCCGAAAGACTTTGTGGCAAAATACTAAAAGCCAAAATTCCATAAATTTTTGCGCAGAGAAATTTCTGCGAAAGGGGATACATTCCATGACCGGGCACTTTCCAACTAGATCGAAGTGAAATTACACAAAGTGCTGCAAGATTCCAGCTAATTCTGACTGCGACGTCGCTTGAATTTGGCAGATTTTAGCCAATATGTGATGCTGTCAGTTGACATAGAGTAGAAAATCATTGCGAGGCCTGAAAATTTTACGTTGGATACCTCTAAATTTAGACAGGTCGAGGCTCATTTTTTTGAACACCGTATTTAAAATTGAGTGCATGGAAAAAGTAACTTCTTTGAAGAGGAATTCGATAGGGTAGTAGTGGGTATTTTTGGAAAAAAAAAAGGTCAAAAATGGTGTGGTGGGTAATTCCAACTTTTATAAAATTTATGTAGGGGTGATTATTAGAGATATAATAAGTGGGAGAAATACTAATTTTGAGTTATTTTATTTTGACGTAACAAAAAGAGAGTCTATTCAATTCTAAAAATAGTTCCCCTTTCCTCTTACTTGAATCCCCTTAAGGAAATTTCCAAATCATAAAACTGAAGATAAACAAGTAAATAAGTATTGGCTTACGTATAATTTTAAGACTTGTGCAATATGATTCTCTAACTTTTATTTTATTCAACTAAATATTCCAAATTTTAGAATAAACAACTACTATCGTGCTACTAATAGTAACTGTGGGAATAAGACGTTGATTGCATAAACTAAAAAAGTTAGAGAATTTGACTATACAAAATAAAATTTGGACGACCAAATTGCATTGATACTAAAACTTAAAGGACTAAATTTGCATTCAACCATTAAGAAATCTTTTTCTTTTTTTGTTAAACCCCTTAAGTAATCTTTAAAAAGTCGTGCATAAGTTTCTTTGTTTTTAAGAATTATATCCCTCTTTCAACTATTTCATTTGTTAGAGATTCAATATTCATAAAACCACCCCATGTGATGGCGCTGCTGGCTTGAGCTCCCTCCCTCTCACGAAAGGAGAAGAATTCGAATCTCAGAGGCATTGCTAGTGGTCTTAAGTGCAGTGTCGTGGTAGTAGGTCCTGCGCTAGCACCGCTCCGGATTTACCTCGTCGGCTGTCGACTGTATGAGATTCCTGGGTCACAAAAAAAAAAATTCATAAAAAAAAAAATTCAAAAAAATTGACTCCAAATATAACACTAGCCAGTTTCTCTCCTCTTATCATTTTGTAGGGGTAAGGGCAGTAATTTGCATACTATGAGTATACCTCATCATATTAATATACTGCAAGATCTTAGTATAAGCCCCACAAAAAAAAAAAAAAAAGCTACTAACATAAGCCAAAAAAGAAGAAGAAGAAGATGAAAATGGCGTTGGGAAAAAAAAATGGATGAGGGGGACAAAAAGGAAAAAAGCAAGAAAGCAGGAGAATGAGACAAAAGGGAATTAATGAAGAATATGGAAAAGCAAGAAATGGCTGGAGAGACGGATACAAAAGGAAGAGGCTGGATCATCAGAATATGTGCAATTGTAATGAATGAGGACCACAGCTCGATGGTGCTCTTCTGCTGGAGACAAAGCAGCTACTTGTAAAAAGTGAGAGCTTGATTTGATTGATCATCGTTCAGCTGCATTGGCCCCCATCCCTTCTGTTCTCTGCTGGAAATATCAGCTGAGTTCTATTCAATGGGACGTGATCCCTTTCTCATCGGGTCAGATTTCTCTATTCCCGACGGGTGTTCCGAAATTTCACTCTCGTTCTCTTTGAGGAAGTATTCTTAAGATTTGAAATGCTAACCCTTTACACCTTTCTCTGTAGGGGGAGATTTTGCATGGTTCAACTCCATGTAATCAACCTCGAAGAAGGCAAGGTGCAAGCAGGGACCTTTGCCGTGGGATGGCACCATGTTTCTTTAACAGGGAAATTGCTTCTATGGACTTTACGTTTTCCTTAAGTTAGTATGTGCTTTTCTTTAAAAATTTAAGCTTATTTTGGTTTTTAATTTTTGTTGTTTTAAATATAACCGTATTGAAAATCTTAAAACTTATGAAAGCTAGGTGTTTTATGTGGTACAGCTGTCTTATGTGGTATGGATGGTGTCGACATAGATAATTTTCACTATTTTATAAAAATATTGAATTTATTATTATTACTTTTCCTGGTTTATCTTTCATTTTGGCCAATGAGAGCCAGTAAGCCCAAATTTGGCAAAAGCCTAGGTGAGGGCTGTGACTTGCACCAGCAACTAATGAGGGCCAACGGCGAGAGGAAAATAAAAGAAAAGAAAAAATAATAATATATATATTTTTTTAAATTATGAAAATTATCTATTTTAGTGTTGATTGTGTCACTTAAGACATTTGATATTTATGTTAGCAGTTTTTGATTAAAGTTGGTTGGCACCCCTTGTCGATCACAAGCGAGGGCCCAGCCCTGGAGACCCTTGCTTGGGTCTAGTTGAAGGGTTGCGAGGCCATCGCCACCGGCCTTCTTCAAGCCCCCTTGACACTTTTCGGCAACAATTTGGCAATGGTGGCAAGGGCTAGCTGCCATACCCTTGCCCTTTTTTAAAAAAAAAAAAAATAAATTTCGTGTTTTCCTAGAATACCTTTTATTTTTATTTCTTTTAATCTAATTAATTTTTATTATGGTTAAAAATTTAGGATTTTTATCAAGTCAACGTCGTTTTAGTCTTATATTTCATGTTTTAATAAGATAAGGCCAGGTAAGAGGGATAACATATTAAAAACATCAACATCAGCATCTTTTTGTCAATATGATTGGATGGAATTAACAGAAGGATTCGACTACATCAATTGTGACAGGTTCTAAGATCGGACTGCACGGTTTGTTAAGTCTTAGGATTTTTAATAATGTTACCTCTTAAAGAGATCTCGAATTGAAAAAGGTTTTGAGACTCGATGTGGCATAAATTTTAAGGCTTTCAATGATGTATACATCCATAAAAAAAGAAAGAGATCAAGAGATCATAGGATAAAAAGAGAGAAGGGGGGAATAAAGAAAAGTGGTGGGGGAGGAATTCGAAAATTTGGTACTGAGGAACAGGGGATTCGTTAGATGCTGCTGCATCTCTTGTGATGGCGACGCCACGCACCTCTCCCTCTTCCTCTCTCTCTCTCTCTCTCTCTCTCTGCGCACAGTGACATAAATGACCGAATTTGAGCATCCCAAGAAGAGCGAGATGGAGCGAGGGCAAAAGGGCATTCTCTCTCTGTCTGTCTGTCTCTCTCTCTCTCTACGGCCCCTGCTCAGTGGACTCTGCACTTTCTCTCTCTCTCTCTCTAAACCTGCAAAAAAAGCTCGCTTTTCCTCTCTCCCTTTCTCTCTCTCTCTCTGCGCAGGAGCTTGGCTGCAGTCCTTTAAAGAGACGTTTCTTCACATGACTCCTCCCCCATAAAACGGACACGAGCTCCCCCCTCACTTCTCTGCAATCTCTTGTCAAGCCCTTTAACTTGAAGAAGGAGGAGGAGGATGGTTGGGTTGGTCGGGAGCTTCCACGAGTGGCTGACCGAGTACGGCAAGAGGAAGTGGCGGAGCTACCTGTGGAGGGCCAGAGCTGCCATGAAGAACAAGAACAGGAAGAAGCAGAGGAGAAGCAGCAACAGCAGCGGCGGCGGCGGCGGCAAGAACCGGGTCAACAAGTTCCAGTACGATCCGTGGAGCTACGCGCTCAACTTCGATGACGGGATCGGGAGGATCGAGAGGGCCGACGCGGTCTTCGTTTACGTCTTGTGGGTCAAGCCGGAATGATTCCCGCCGGAGACCAGGGCGGGCGGGTCTTCTGGGTCAACTGTTTGACCGTGGGGAAAACAGCAAGAAAAAAAAAATGTTGACTTTTTTCTCTCTGTTTTCGCCCTACTTTTTTTTTTTGCCCCCTTCTTTTCTGGGTTTAGCTTGTTATAAATTTTGGGTTTTGGCCATGAACATATTGCAATTTGCAAGTGAATTTGAAAGCCTTCCTCCTCTGTTTCTCATCACGCTGACCTCGGAATCTCATTCATGTCCTTTCATTTTCCCGTCTTTTTATTTATTTTTATTTTTTGCCTTTTCTCATTTTCGAGATTCGATCATAGAACCTGAACCTGTGCCGCCGTGCCGGTGCTGGTACCGGTGCCGGTGCCGGTGCCTCTATAGCTAGAATTGCGAGGTGCAAAATAGATGTGAAGGATCACACAAGATGCGAAGGATCGCACAAGTTGTACCTGAGTTTTGTCGACGAGTGAGCCAAGAATATCACAGATTCGCTCTCTATGTTGGAAGCATAAAAATGAGTGTACCTAATGAGCCTAACATACTTTATTGAAAAAGTAAATTGGTCGAACAAGTGCCGCAAAACACTTTATAAGCAATAGGGCAACCCAGAAAACTTTGTAATTTTCAGTGCATTATATTCTTCTGGAATTGGTTTCTTTGAAAATCCAGGTATTCTTATGTTAAATATGCCTTAGAAATGTTGCGGTACACTTAACAATAACTGACAACATCTTGTGACTTGGGATGAGTAATTGCAGCCTAAGGTGTCATTCATGGGAAAAATCTAAAATTTATTTGTTGTAACGCACTAGAATGTCTAGCCAAAATAAAATAGCAGTAATGCACACATCCATTTCGTAAAAATTGTTTCTAAGTTATCTTTCATAGTCACTCGACAAAATTAAACTCTTCCGGCGAATTGGGGAAAGGTTGATAAGAAAAGTTTGGTCTGAGCCATGGAAATCTAAAGAGTGCATTTTCAATAGGTTCGTTTCCACTATTGGTTTGATCAAGTTTGCTATCTTTCGAGATGAATGCAAGTATAGAATAAGTATATACCAAATGAACCTAGCATGTAGATTTTTGAAAAAATGTAGGCCATGGAAATCTTGGGAGTGCACTTTCACTTTACCTTTATACTTAAAAATTGGTATTCGGTCAGGTCCGCAACTTTTTGAAAAAGTACATGATAAACAATCGACAAATCCCTTAATTGGCGAGTCATCAAACTACGGAAAATTTATAAGTTTAAGCACAATTAATTGCTTTATGTAAATGGCAATTTACGTTTTTGAAATTGAGGCATATATTACACAGAAGTCCCACTCAACCAAATTTATAATTTCAAGTGTAATTAATTTAAAAGGCAATCGCCCTCGTATGAGTTGAAGGCAATAATAGACCTAACAAAGCGTTACACAAAAATCCCAGCCCACCAAATTCACCAAAGCACATAATCAAAATGAGAACAGAATCACAATGTTTTACCATATTAACAGTACAGAAAGGAAAGCTGAGGAGTCTTCTACTCCTTTTCACATGACATGCCAAATGAATTTGTGATCAGGCGAATGGATGAGATTTTCATCATCATCTGTACAACAGCTCAAGATCAAGACCAATGAGAGCATCCATCCAGAACGTGGGGAACAGGGATGTATTGAAGGTAGAAATGTACAGTCCAAGAAACAACAATTCCCTACTCTAAATGGGAGCACAGAATGATGATGAGAATTTCTCCTATCCTCGTGGCTCTGCCTATTCGCTTTACCCGGGACCTGAATCCTGCACACAAGGGGATATCTTCACGATGCACTGGGATCTTCGAGCTTCGCCGTGGACAAATCTTTTATTCTGGGGTATATAGCTTTCTCGTCGAGTTGGTTCTGGGCCCACACCAACATCTTCAATAAGCTTGGAAGTTTTGGATCTGTGTTTCAAGCAAAACGGACAAAGTTCTCTTAAAATCATTACACGGATGAAACTTACGAGGCGGAGAGCATAATGCATCCTGGTAAAAATTGATTACGCCGCAGATGACGTGAAAAAGTGTCATTGACATGCCCGATTTGAAATAAAAAGCATCTAGCAAAGATATGACTCTTTGCAGGATTAACTAGAAAGCAACTCATCTATGTAAGAGTACTGCTCTGTCATTGGACACTCATGACATTCTCTTCTTTTCCAAGAATCTTCTTTTTGGCCAATTCTGACTTTTTCTAGTGACCTAATCAGTCATAATTCCTGAATCAAGAACTAATAGGATGTCCCAAAAAACTTGTACAACGCCCCCCCCCAAGGACACATTGTGTTCCCTAGTTGTGTACACCAGTATTCCCAGCAAAGTAAATTAAGGCAAAAAAGGGCGCACAATTAAAGGACCAGCAAATGATCTCGATCCATTATCTGCAGCAATAATAAAAGCAATCACCAATGGCAGCAGGCACGGAAGCAAATTTCCGCGCTAACCTTTTTCATGACTCTGGCTAGTAAGTATAGCTGCGTTCACTTCACTAGCTGTCTTCAGGCGCTGTGACATATCCAGAAGGTCCCCCACAGGACAATTGGAGACATCTTCAAAAGCCAGCAGTGCTACAGTCCTCTCCAGCTCTTCTAAGAAGCTTTGCTGAAGAGAATTGAAATTTTGATAGGTCATCTCTTATGCACATAAGGAAAGTTTCTAATAGAAAGTGATTGTATCTCCAGCTTTGCATCACATCCAAGAGCAACTGAGGAAGGTTTACTTCTAAAGCGGCCAAACATACTTAAAATTAACAGTAAGACAAGATAAACAGCACAGATAACTGTGTATGACACGGCAAAGTTAAGAGAGATCGAGAGGTACATTTTCTTCCCCTCTTGGTGCAAGCTCCTCCTGAGCAAACTCAAGAGCCTCTTCTACTTTTCCATTCCGAATCAGTTCTATCAATCTCTGCTGTTGAAGGTGGAAAAAGAGTTGGGGATTTGTATCTAGTATCTGCAAGAAAGAAATAGTGGACATGGAATTAATAGGATGAAAATTGAAAGAAGATCAAATTCGTCTATCAAGATGCAGAACATAAGAATAAATTGAGGTTAGATGGTATCCAACATATACTTTTCAAATTTCCAGTCTAAAGACAATATGTTTATAGGTAGCCTAAAGGCAATATCTCAAGCAATCGTTGCTGAAGATTATCAAGAAAATCCAACAGCGCCACTCCAAATATACAGAGTACCAGATTTTGATTCACTTAACGTATACTGAATTTTGCCTTTGACTTTCTCATTTTCAGATCGAGATCAACATCAACATATTCTAATTTCACCCAGCTCAACTAGTGTCCATTTAAGGTAGATTTCCTCATAAGAGTCTATATTCGGGTTACGCAAGATGCATTGCATAAGATTTAGCAAAAACATATGCAAATCCTGCTCAGCCTTGTTAAACAAGGAAAAATGCATTGTATAAGATGTAGCTAAAACATATGCAAATCCTGCTCAGCCTTGTTAAACAAGGAAAAATGCACCTCATACACATCCATGAGCAAATTGTTGGCATGAGAAAAAAGCCCAACACAAACACCTTTCTCTTTATCTCCAAAACCAACCAACCTCCCTTGCCACATTCACTTTGAAAATGAGTGGAAAAAGAAGTGGTTGAAAATGGAGCACTGAAGGGAGAGAGTGGGGGGATTATGTGCAAAGTCTACCAATGGTTAGCAAACGTGATAATAGCAACTAAACTGAAAGGATTGAACTTGAAATCACACCTACAGGCTTGGAAGGAGTCAACTGAATTTTCACGAGGAAAGAGACTCAGTGGAAGGTGGCAATTCTAATGCTTTTGAGCAATTACAACAATTAAACCGACATAAAAAGGTGAAGCTGGCAGTGATATCTCACTTTACCATGCCAGCTGAGATGGCATGGCATAAATGATCAAGGGTCTTTGAATGAAGGAAGTGGAAAGGATACGAAATTATCAGATGAAAACACAACATGGCAGGGCTGCAGCAATTACAGAGGGTGAAACTTTTTAAATGGTCTAACAAATTTACTGAAAATAATGCACTGAATTCGAACGGTGGGTATTAAATTTGGAGAATATGAGATTTGATTGAATTAGTGGGTAGGACGCCCAGTAGAGTCCTTGATATGAAAATCAAATCCTTGATACAATCTTTTGGTTGCATCAGTGATAATAGAAATCTGCAAGCCATCTTTCTTGTTTCTTTCCCAAGGACAAGGATATTCTCGACAAGAATCTCGCTAAGGAACAGGTTGCATAAACATGGGGATTTCATTAATTCCCTGAATTTGACTTCATTCCCAAACATATTAGGAGCTACAGAGCTATATCAGACTGAACAGTTGGGTGAGGACTGTTTGCAAGATTTTGGCTGAAGCATCCATCCCCAGATTGAACAAAGTGCTGGTCAAGGCAATTGAGAAGTCCCAAAATGACTCTGTAGAAGGAAAAGGGAATCTAGATGCTAATTTCAATAGCCAATATATGACGGCAGACAGCTGCCTAAGATATCTGGCGAATGTAGCTATGTGCAAGTAGGATATGAAGCAGTGCACGCTCAGAGAAAAGCAAATGATATCCGCTTTCATACATTTCATGATAACCAAAAGCAATCCACAGTCAAACAGAGGACATAGCCTTACTTCAGGATTCAAGTCGTTGACTTTCTCAATTGCATCCTCCACATTCCCACACTGCACTGCTTTCTTGACAGCCATGCGGTCGGTGATCGTGGAAAGATCTATATCTGCTGTAATCAATAAGGTACTACACAATTCGAATAACTCACAACACCACCACACCATGAAATAACCCAAACCAACTCGAATGGCGCGGATAAAAACTGATAATGATAAGGATACGTTCAGTGCCCGACTCCTTCCGAAACTTCTCGGCGGCGTCCACAAAGCCCTCGGTGACGAGGAAGTTCATCACCAGCTTGTTCATATCTTCCTTCCTGATCTTCACATCGTTGAGCCTCTTCTCCCAATCCTCCTTAGTAATCACCTTCTTCGACGACCCCTGCGCAAACCCAGAAAAGAAAAAACACAAAAGAAACGAAACCCAGATCAGATAAACCTCGAACGACACGGAGACGGCACAGAAATGCGATCCAGAACGCCAAGAAAACCGCTCCAACACGCAAAGTGGGAAGAACCCACAAAGAAAAGAGAACCAAGAAGCAAACTTTTCACCACGGGAGAGAGCATAGAGATCGTGGGGGGGCGAAAAAAGATTTCAGGGGAACAGAATTGGAAGGAAGAAAACGAGAACAACCCTCATAATCAACTTCACCAAGAACGTTACTTGTGCCATTCTCTTTCTTCTTCTTCTTCTTCAAGGCCGGTGCACGACGCTCGACGCCACGCGGGATCTCGCCATCCAAAACCCGAATCCCCAAATCCCCCACCCCGATCGTCTCCTTCAAACTTCGCCAAGATTCTTTGCTTCCGCAGGTGGAGAACAAGAAGCTGATCTGCACAGAGAAAGAACAGAGAGAGAAAGAGAGAGAGAGAGAGAGATTAGGGCTCGTTCTTGCACTGTTTCGATGGGCCCTCTTTGTGTTGGGCCCGTATGGGCCGGCCCAGTTTTGTCTATCTCATGTTAATTTCAACGCACAAGGCAATAACAAATGATTATTGAGACATAATTATGTTTGTTCATAGGTTAATGAAAACATGAACCCTAACCAAAATTTCCAATAGGCTACGAAATTTAATTTAATTTTTTGGGATCATGTGAAATATGTTTTTGATTGGCAGACCTCATTGAAATTCAATTAGTGGTTACGACGCAACATTGAGAAGTAATTTGTAATTTTTTTTTTTGTTATAGTTGAATTTGGAAAGTTATATATTTTTAAGTCGCTTTATAATTGTCTCAAAAGAAAATTCGTAGATTGGGACTGTACTGAAGTGGATGGCATAATATTTGCCTCAATAATTATCCCGAAAATCATAGTACTTATTATTCGATATCGATAGAAATTATTTTGATTGGAAAAACACAATAATATAAGATTATTTGGAAAAAAAAAAACAATAGCAAAAGATTATTCTGAAAAAGAACTGTTGTAATATGTAGTAAATGTTCTTTTGTCATAATAAGAGCTTACTTCATTTCGTAGTACAAGTTCTTGCAAAAACAAAATACTGAATTATGATTTCATTATCTTATCATTACCTAATTTATCTAAATGAGAATGGGAGTATTTTGTCTCATTATAAACTTGCATGATACTAAGTTGAAAATATTTTCCATATTCATAAAAAAAATAAAAATTTACTCGGGATCTTTATATCTTGGAACATCTTCAGACTATTGAATATCTGTGGTAAGAGAAAAGAGTTTTCACATAAGAACAAATGAAAGAATAAAGTTGCATTAACTCTATCATAACTTCACATCACAAATGCAAATTAAACGCAATCATTCCTCTATAAAGAATTATTACTATTTCCGCCTAAAACCGTCATGTACATATTGATGAAGACATATCTCTAAGTAAGCTTATTTAGTGCATATTTCGTTACCACTTTATTTTTCTTTATAAATTTTTGCAACTAACTAAGCTTAAAAACATGCACATATGATACGAAAACTGAAACAATCAATGGGATAAAATCATCATTGAAGTATATGTCAACTCAATTTATCTCCGAAAAAATTAATTTTCCTATTTAGAGATGAAACTCTCAAATTGTTATATTCATATCTCATCATGTATTAGTTCATGCATAATGTATTTTTGGAGAATATACAAAGACCACACACACTCCAAGTCGGGTTCGGGTTGCTAGTCACCCTATAAAGTGGTGATTTTTTTCGTAATAACATTTTCAATATACATGCCAAACCTAGATATAGATTTCTAAAAGTTGGATCTTTATATTATGCCAAAACCGGGGTAGAAAGGAGTAGAAATTTTAAATGGCTCTTTTTGGATTGGTATCGATAGATCTTCATGTACACTCCTACTTTTGCTGCGCACTATGATTCGATCCTTAAAGAGATGTTCCGAAGAACTAATTTAAATGTGCCCGAACTCTAAATTCGATCAATTTGTAAAATATTTTAGGATGAACCTAAACTAAGTAAATGAAAACTCTAGATTCAAAGTAAAAATCCTGCTCACCATTTGACTTGAGAGCACAACAGTGTACTATCAATTAGCGAGTACAATCACATGTCAATGTCAATAGGAAAGTCCACATATTAGTTAAGTTCGTTGAAAATAATGTAATCCATGAGTTGTACGCAAATGACTACAAACATGTGCACAATGAATAAGAGTACATGCCATGAACAAACATTGCAACGAATGAGAATAGATGCCGGGAGCTAATACCCAGTTTAATGCTTAGATAAACATAGATAAGCATACAATCTCATGTGCACAAATACCATGTAGTAGCTCACCTTATACACATGTGAGCTAATATATGATTTAACACTTAGATACAAATAGATGAGCGTACAATCTCATGTGCACAAATATCACATAGTAACTCATCACTATACACATGTGAGTATCTATTCACTACTCGTCACTAGTTAGGACTCATATCATCTAATGAGGCATCGCCAACTCATGAGAGGCGGAATCATTAACACATCTTTGTCATGTCCTAGTCCATCTATCACAAGTGTTTTCTATCTCAACAAAGGTAATTACACCATTGTACAATTGCATAACAATAGCCGTCCATAGTCATTCTCATTATCTTTCCTTTATTTTCTCGAACTTGGACCTCAAGTCCATAACATCACGTAACAGGCTGCTCAAGCTACATCGGGCTATATGAGTCATATTATTTTGTGTATGATCGTAAGATTTCATGTCCTCTCAACTTTAGAGATCCATGTTAGATGGTAGAACATTTGCCTTTTCTCAAAGTCTTATACACATACTCATATAAAAGAGTTCGCTCTCCGCTGAATAGGCTGTGGCAAAGATATCCGTCACATGACATCTCTGACATGCATATCATCATAACTTAATAATAGTTATTTACAATTTTATTATCACATAGCATCATTGACATGCATATCGTCATAACACAACAATTGCCAGGTACAATTTTATCATCAAGTCTCTTGGCATTTCTAATATTAACAATGGAAACCAAAAATCCATTTATCATCATTTCAAACAAACAAACTCTTATTCATAAAACAATCATCATTTAGTACATAGCATCATTACACATAAATCATCACTACATAATAATTATCATGTAATCACGGTGCAAATAATATCACACTAATTCCTTGGCATTTTCTGTGCAAATAGTGGGGGAATGAAATAATTAGATGTTTTTCAACTTACAAACTTTCGTCCTCTAAACTCCATGCCATCATCATTTCATAGAGAAATTATGCAAATTCATAAATCATTTGAATGAATTTAACCTTAGACAATCAACTCTTCTACAACTTAGGTCACTCATAAAATTTTCATTTCTAAGATCATGTCTTGATTAAATTCACCTTAATAATTAAAACGGAAATGATTTCCTATAATTCTAGAATTTTATAATTGCCTCAATAAGTTTTTCATTTTACAATTTTTACCTCTAATTTCAAATTTCCCTAATGAAGCCATATAAATTAGAATAAATACCTAAGGTATTTCATTTGTTATCTAAGCACACGAATATTTTATTTACACTATAAACATACCACAAATTTCATGAAATTACCAAAACAACCCACCTTTAATTGTTTGTGCTATTGAATCCAAATTTTGACTAGTTAAATATTTGCCTTTTATTAGACGAGAAATTGTGTAATTAACTAAGAAACAACCATAACAAGTATCCATAACATGTAGACAACCCTCAAAATTTTCAGTTTTAGAAGACGAAACCTCTAACTTTTTGAAATACACAATTGTCCTTATTCCATGATTGTTAGAATTTCTGCCCGAGTTCATTTAAGTAATCTAACTTAATAATTGTTGACACCCAAAAGTGCCTGATATTTAATTATTATCGATATGCGATGATCATTCGAAAGAAACAAAAGTGGCACTTGACAACCTCATATGCAACCGTCAAAATTAACGAAGAAAAAAGGAAAAAGAGTAGAGAATATGCTATCCTGGCATATTTGACTATCCATGGAGGAAGCTAATTTAATGGATTAAAGATTGATCACTATTACATGTTGTTTGATGACTTGGTGTAAATGTTGGCACATATTGACAAGTGGTAAATGATTGCAGATTATTTTGCCCAAGTTGTCGATGAGCATTTTAACTGAGGAGCAAGATAATCCATTCAGAGAATCGCACCAAGGCTCATGCATGTGAAGATTCATTAAGGAGATCATGGAGAATAGCTAGGTAAAAATGAAGACTAAGGTTGCTATTTTGAAGGGAATTGACAATGTAGGAAATGAACAACTCGTTGGAGATAAGGTTGCTATTTTGAAGAAAATTGACAAGGTGGGAAATGAACAACTCCTTAGAAATAAGGCTAGTATTTTGAAGGGAATTGACAATGTGAAAATAAACAACTCGTTGGAGATAAGGTTGCTATTTTGAAGGAGTTGACAACATGGTACTATGGGACCATTATTTTCGGAAGCGTCAAACTATAGTTCAACCACAAAGAAACAGCTCCCAGACAGTTATGATAGAATGTCTATAAATACCAAGTTCTATCAATTGGAAGATGCTCCCTCAACAATCAAAATGTAATCTTTTATTATTTTTGCTCTCCTGCATTTTATTTTTCCTTAGTTATAGCTTTCTGATTCATGTCATCAATAAAATTCCTATGTGCATCTTTTTCCTAATGCTTCGTCATTGATTCAATTTCGGCATGCATTTCTATCATGGGTGTCACGCCGTCGATTAAATTCCGACTTTACATCTTTGCATGTTCTCGAGCTTTGTCGTCGATTAAATTCCAACATTTCAGGCATGTGTACTACTGTAGAAATGGTTGTATTTTCAAGCCTTGTTGTTAATTGAATTTTGGCACAGTTTGTATGTACAATTTGGTTCAATGTTCGAAATAAAGGTTTGCCATTATTTCTTGTATGCTTGGATAGTTCTTGTCTAGAGTCACCATAGAACCCGTCTCCTCTCATCAAAAGCTAAAGATCGTCTTTCGGAAAGGATGTTTAGATTCCGATGAAACAAATGGCATGCCAATGGGACCATTGTTGTTGATTTGAGGAGATACAATGGTGAGAACAAGAAATCAACTTGATCATGATAGATATGGTAGTGACAACTCTTCATCACAACGTGGTGATAATAAGGTGGGAAAGTCATCAATTGCACTATTGATGGCGAGGCAAGAACAAAGCGAAGATGTCGGTATCTTAAGACAACTCACTAATGTGCAGAGAAGACAATTACAGCCAAGCCCTATAATGTTGGCTACCATGTGATGGCTACCATAGGAGCATAAGAATGAATTGATTAATTGCATGATAAAATATCTCATTGATGTGATCAAGCCAATTGCCATCAATACCTCCCATGAAGTGATGAACAAGCTTGGAACATCGAGTCATTCAATTCAAGTGTAGGCAAGTTCTAATAATATCGCTTTTTTTTTAGAGGTCGTGCCTGTCAGTAGAGGCATTTTGCTTAATCTCATTCAAGTTAGCTTTGGTGGCATCAATTATGGCGATGACAAGGGGGCATGTGATGACTCTTGGGTTTCCTAGCTTAAAAGAATCGAATGATTAACAAATCATTCCATTCTTTAAAAAGGGGGCATATGTTGACACCTAAAAGTGCCCGATATTTAATTATTATCGATATGCGTGATCGTTCGGAAGCAACAATAGTGAACTTGAAAACCTCATATGCAACCTTCAAAATTAACGAAGAAAAAGGGAAAACAGTTGAGAATATACTATTTAGGCATTTTGATCATATGTGGATGAACCCAATTTAATGGATTAAAGATGGGTCGATATTACATGATGTTTGAGGACTTGAATGTCAATGTTGACACACATTAACAAGTGGTAAATGATTGCGAGTTGTTTTGCCCAAGTTGTCAATAAGCATCTTAACTGAGGAGTGTCGATGAGCATCTTAACTGAGGAGCAAGATAATCCATTCAAAGAATTGCACCGAGGCTCATGCATGTGAAGATTTATTAAGGAGATCATGGAAAATAGTTAGGTGAAATAGGAGATTGAGGTTGCTATTTTGAAGGAAATTGACAACATGAGAAATGAACAACTCCTTGGAGATAGGGCTGTTATTTTGAAGGGAATTGGTAACGTGAGAAATGAACAACTCCTTGGAGATAAGTCTGCTATTGTAAAGGGAGTTGACAACGTGAGAATATGGGACCATTATTTTCGGAAGCGTCAAACTACAGTTCAATCATGAAGAAACTACTCCCAGACGGTTATATTAGAAGGTCTATAAATTTCAAGTTCTATCAATTGGAAGAGGTCCCCTCGACAATTCAAATGTAATATTTTATTATCTTTACTTTCCTACACTTTATTTTTCCTTAATTATAGCTTTTCGATTCATGTCGTCAATTAAATTCTGATGCTTATCTTTATCCTGATACATCATCGTCGATTCAATTTTAGCATGCATCTCTTTCATGGTGTCGCGCCATTGATTAAATTCCAACATTACATCCTTGCACGTTCTCGAGTTTTGTCATCGATTAAATTCCGACTCTATTCGTGCACATCTATTGTTGTGGAAATAGTTGTATTTTCAAGCCTTGTTGCTAATTGAATTTCCGGCATGGTTTGTATGTACAATTTGATTCAAAGTTCGAAATAAAGGTTTGTCGTTATTTTTTGCCTACCTGGATATTTCCTATTTGGAGTCGTCACAAAACCCGTCTCCTCTCATCAAAAGCCGAAGAACGACTTTCAGAAAAGATGTTTCATCATCGATTAGATTCCGACGAAACAATAATTAACTAATAATCATTTTAATTAATAAAGATTACAAGAAGATTTATATGCTGTGAATTTCGTTATTGCCCTTGCATTATACAAAATTATCATTTTATCCATTTACATGCATAATTTCATCTCTCTAAACTTTTGCTCGTCAAAGTCATAAAATCCTTTTGAAATCACTTAACCTTGTTTTATAAATAAAATATAGTGATGATTTATGGACTGACTTATTGCATCTTCTAATGGCATCATGAACATAATGGACTTCATGTAATATCAACAACAATCTAATCTTAAATCAACATCGCATCACGCAATGATACAAAATCATCTAAAACACTCATGCATATAGTCTTGCCTCTGGTTAGCTCATCAAATAATCATTAATTCTTTTTAACAATGAGGATCTATAATATTATCCATACTTTAAACTAAAATCAAATAAGGATCAAGAGTACCAAGTGTTAACCCAGTTTAACTCCTAGAGATTCACTTACCTTAAATGGAATTTTTTAATTAACAATAGAGCTTGATCCACCTTTAAGAATTTTGTTTTGATTAAATGGAACAAACTAACTTGAACTTCTTGATCTTATCATGCAAATTTCTAAAAACCAAGGGATTTGGAGTAAGTTCAAGTGATAAGGCTTCTAGTTTTGATAGAGAAGAAAACGAATAAGGGATGAGTTATGTGAAGAAGATGATGAATAGTAAGTAGTAGTGGAAAGAGAGAAAGCATGATTCGCCAATTAGGTGTATTCAGTGGGGAGTCTTGATTTGCAAGCTTATCAAGAACACTAATAGGCTAGAGTTAAAAAAAAAATTGATGTCATGCATGATGTCATTTGCTAGAATAAAATTTAGGCAAAAAACTAAGGTATGTGGCATCAAGTGGTTTGTCATGTAGGTTTAAGGGCAACATTGTTATTCTTCAAAGGCATTTTGGATTTCTTTAAATAATTAAGGAACTAGGTGTCCATTCTTAGCACCGATAACTAAGAAAACTATTTTGAAACCACCAAAATTATTAGCAAGAGCAATCTTAATTTAGTGAGTTTCACTTTTGATAATTCCCCTATGTGTTTTCTAGGGCATATCAATTCCACCTGATAAACACTATGTCGACATGATTTTCACCATCAACAACTTATGCTCCAATTTCTATTCATTTACACATATTGAAGTTAGTAAAATTATTTTTACTAATTGATTTTTCTAAATTGCAACATATTCTCATGCTTCGAAAATCAATAAATTTTACATTCTTATAAAGTTTGTAATGTTTATAAACCTTCTTCTTGACCTTTTAAACAATTTAATAACCCTTTACAAAGTGACATACTTAAAAAATCAAGGCTTGAAAAGCTAATTTTCTAGAAATTTTCGTAGTTTAGAAATTTCAATAATGAAATCGTAATTTGTTGAAGTTATTGAATAATCTGGTCAAACCATTTATCATCTTAATATCTTTAATGATATTAAGAAATGCAATTTCAAGATGTCATAAGGCTGTCATTGATCAATGGTGGTTGTTGTCTAGATCTAGAGAGAGAGAGAGAGAGAGAGAGAGAGAGAGAGAGAGAGCCGTAGAGAGAGTTGAGGAAAGGGAGAAAGAGACAACGATGGCAATAGTAGTAGCGGAGATAGTGCCTATTAGGTGGGTAATAGTGTTGGAGTGGCGATTACAACAATAATGGTCAAAGGGAAAAGGGATCTGGCAAGTTAGGTTATATACGTGGAATTTGAATTAACTCATAAGATGTGCTTTTAGTGTCACAACTTATTCTAGGGTTGAAAATGCATAATTGATTGTGCTCGTGTTAGAGAATGAGACGAATCTAAGCAAACAATACCTCGTGTTAGTTGGGAAGATGAAAGACAAACTAAACCGAGAAAGAGAGAGAGGGGGTAAAGATTGTAAAGGAAGCTTTGAATTTTTTTATTTTTCTTGATGCTTCTATTGATGTACAAAATGAGTTTAAATAGATACACAATTCCAAGATGACATCAAAATTGATTCCTTAAATCGAGAAAAGAATCTTCAAATTGAGGAAAGAATTTTGAATTTGAATTTAAAATTCAAAATTTCAATTTGAATTTAAAATTTGATCAAGAAGGGGAATAAATCAAGTTGCTTGATTTTAGTATGCATATTTCTGATAGTGAACAGTTTTCCGTGTTAACTACGAAAATTGATGCATGGCCAAACATGCAAGCTGGTTTCCGTTCAATCATTGATTAGGACATGCCCCACAAAATAAAAAAAATATTTAGATGCTTCTGATGAGCTCATTTGATGTGAAACATCGATGATGCATGCGAAGTCGTCACTTCGTGGCATCTAAGATTTTATTGAAACACGACGTCAATCGAACTTTAAGGACGATTATGTTTTTTTTTAATCTTCGATTGCTGATCAAAGCAACTACAATCGATCACTCCCTTTCGAGAAAGTTGTTTCACATTGTCTAAAGGTAGAATTGACGGAACTCCACATGACTCTGTAACTAATAAACAATGTAAACGGCATTTTCTCGTACCCGAACTGTAATATAGAAGGGACAGCACTTTGTAAAGAATCATTTCTTAATCGTAGAACGGACCAATTAAAATGTTGCCCTTCCCTTTACGTGATGCATGTGTTCAAAACCAAATCTCGTTTAATATTTGCACGTTGGATTCAGCGCGTCCAAGGGAGAAGCATGTGATACCATTTTAAATCGCGTCCAATCAAGCCGTGATGAACGCCGTTGTTTGAATAGTGATCAGGGAAATCACATGAAATGACGATGATTATAAGCTGCCGCTACAATTCAAAAGCCCTATACGTTATACGGCGAAAGCGCAACTATTGACTAGTCAAAAGTACATTCATTTATTCTCACTATTAAAATATTACACGTTACTTTTCCATGGAATTTATATGCTCTTCATACACATGTAGTCTCTCTCCGCTTACTAATTTAATTTTCTAGGTTGGACTTCCTAACACTGCCATTTAAGTTTCATGATATAGATAGGGTGTTATCTCTTATCTCCACTTTCAGGCGGACTTATAATGGAGGTAATAGGTAAGAACATATCTTAATAAGACAAAATTTCGATAACAGATGTAGTCAATCTCGAACACCAAAGAACACGTTTAAAAACATGTCGTGGGAGGTCATAATAATGTGAACTTAAGCATCCGAATAAAGTTCGTTATTTTCATTTGTAAACTGACTATTGCGAAGTTTGGTACGAGATAGAGTTACTCTTCCGGAAGTCAAAGTGGAGATTGCTAACAGGTACGGAGTTCAATGAAATTACTTATTATAATAGACAGATGTGTAAACATATTTAAGAAAGATCAAGGCCATTCTAAACGATTTGACTACCTAGTTAATTAATTAATCCTAGAATAAGATGATAGAGTTAATGCGATAGCATGATTCATGCTAATAGCCCATTATCATATATCTATGTGTCCATACAATAGATTTCGCATGAGAGAGATGCCACTAAATGCGTGCATTTGGTAACTACAAAAAAAAAAAAAAAAAGAAAGAAAAAAAGGCTTTCCAAATGCGCTATTATTGGGATCATTTCTAACTTTTTAAAGATGCATTCTAATATTTAAATGTTGCACATAATTTGGGAGGTAAATTAAGGGTCTGAAAAGATTTGAATTAAGGACATCCTACTTTGATGAGATGTATACTATTGATTATTTTAAAAAATTAAATTATTAGATGATAACTTGATTTAATATCTAAATATTCTAGTAACTAAAGCGTGACTTTACGGTCTGCGGTTTAAAATACTATCTGATTTTAGTGTAGATTTGATAAATGAAATAGGTGGTGAATGAGCAAAGCGGAAGATGGAGTTGAGTCTATTGTCTGTAGAAGGCATTTCAATTCCAAGGATGACTTTGAATTTTTTATTCTGCAGACATAGACTATTGACAATTGGCAAAGAAAGGAAAAAAAGAAAGAAAGAAAGAAAAGCGAAGGCTCTTATTTCTATAGTCTTAAAGTAGAAGAGAGATCTTTAATGCAATCGTCAAAATGAAAAATCATCAAAATGAAAGTTTTTTTTTTTTGTCTTTCTGCTTATTGTATAATGCCATGAAAATTTAATCGTTCCAAGCATAAGATACGTGAAATCCCGCTCAAGGCAAAATTCAAGCACTAAAACATATATAATTTTCGAAATTTCTATAAATGAATTCATTTCACCAAACCACGGGTAGCGTTATTGGTGTAAGTTCTCTCTCTTATCGCAGAGGTCGAGGGTTCGAACTCTTTTGTTGCTAAAGTGTCTGAAGTGGGGGGTCCTGGTGTTATTGCAAAGGTCGAGAGTTCGAACCATCTTATTGCTAAAGTATTTGAAGTGGGGGGTCCTG
Organism: Eucalyptus decipiens; assembly: GCA_014182575.1. Classification (NCBI taxonomy): domain Eukaryota; kingdom Viridiplantae; phylum Streptophyta; class Magnoliopsida; order Myrtales; family Myrtaceae; genus Eucalyptus; species Eucalyptus decipiens. Next base: position 47,625,632 of record CM024613.1, on the reverse strand, counting down.
GTGTTAAGATTCTAGGTTAGCATTCCCTGAGTTTTATGTCTAAATAGCGACTTGCGGCGAGGCCCGACGGTGCCACCGAGTACTAGAGAGTCTTATGATTCCCGAAGAGTGATTTCCAACGGTTCCTCGGTCAACAAAAAAAAAAAAAAATCATTTCATTATTAGAGAGAAGTTTCAATTCATGACTGCTCGTGAGAAGACTTGCACTAGCGACATACTTTATCTAAATTAATATTATTTTCTGACTGCGAGAAACAGTATAGAATCTTCTTTTCCTTTCGAATTCACAATGTGTTGAAATTGGCAGGATCGTAGGGGGAAAACTATGGGGTTCGAGCTAAAATTTGTTAAATAGCAAATTCCTAAAATTTGACATGTACTTGCATGTGGAGCTGTACGCGATTAGACATCCCATTAAAAAAATGGGGGGATAATTTCCTTAATTTCAACGAAAACTAACTAAACTTATTTTCGTTTGTATGAAACTCGTTGCATGAATGTGAACTAACCAATCGAAATTCAGATTTTCTAATGAACATGTTTTTGTGGAGTTTAATGAAAGACTTACGTTGTAATTGATTCCGCACGCGACGTTTTACCATTGAAACTGATTCTGGAAGAATTTCTTTTTTTTCTTGTATCATGTGCGCATAACGCAATCTCCAAGTTAGAAAAGTGGTACGCCTCAATGAAGCCCTCCAAGAATGGGTTCTCTTGAATACGTTGAATCTTTCCTCCGAAGCAAGCTGGGGTTAAACTAATATATAACCTTATCAAAGTGGAAAGCAGCTTGGTTTCAAATTAAATGTTTTTGTTAAGATTAGCATTGTAATTATTGCTAATTTTATTTTGTTAGTCTCTAGATTAGCATGTAACTCTTTTGTGAGAATTATATAATGAATTGCTTCATTTCATCTCTATTAATCCTTGTTGGGACATGGTTTCGGCATTTATATTTAGAAAATGAGAAAAATGATAGAACAATTAAATTAGTAAACTTTGACAATATAATTGTGGCATATTTATATGCCTCAAACCAAATCGGAGCGAATTTGAATGACCTAAAGAACATATGATATATCGGTAATATCTTGATACTATCCAAAAAATATCTTTAACACTCCTGTTCAAACTCAAGTTGGTAGTGTAGATTAACTTTCAGGTAGATAGTGCCATAAACCTGTTTGAATCTAGTGCTTTGATATTAACTTTTTTAGTAGACAATATGAGTATGCAACAAGACTGTTTGAAAAGCAAGCACTGTCTAAATGAGCTTTTCGGTAGATGATATGAACATACGATAATTTATATCATTTGAAAGCTGATGCCGCTAAAACTTTCTTTTGAACAGACGATGTCAAAAGATGCCGAAATCATTTGAAAATGACCACGGTTCGGATTAGCTCCCTGGAAGCTGGTTCAAAATTGTGAAACACTATTTAAAAAGCATGGCATGAAGGGAATCTTGAGATGACAACTGCATGACAAGGGCCCATGATTGATTGTGTTGGGGCCAATGCAACAAAGTCGATTCATTACGTGGCGAGACTATCTGGCCAATACGAAGTGTTGAGAAAAAGAAGAAAAAATTCGAAAGAAAAAAATGAAAAGGAAAACCCAAAGGAGGTTTCTGTCTTGCCAGGATGGAAGTGTCGCGAAATTGCCGCAATATCAAACTAGCGTTAGAGAACTTGATTGTCCTTTAATGGAATGAGGAAAATTGGCGCGAGTCAGAGGATAAAAGTTAGGATTGAACCTTTTATTACATTAATTGGTGAGAAGAAGAAGATCACAAACAAAGACAAAATGTGAATGCATTACATGAATTAGAGCACGATCGTGCCATTATTCATGATCTTATACCATAGTTGATAACTTATTTGTGATTTTCTATAAACAAATCAATCAAATGGAAAGATAACACCATTCAAAACCGCAATCGAAGACACATCAAGACGCCCCCCGCCCCCGCCCTCGCCCCCCTCCAAATCTACAATTGGATTATATTATTTGCTCCTTAATCTCTTGTACAAGTTAGGCTCGCGCTGGCTTGGATGTGTCTCCACTAATTCTCGTTTGGCCAGTCTTGATTCGCCTCCATCAAGCTCTTGATGATAGCTTCAGAAGCATCCCTCAGGAGCTCTGACCAATCCCTGCAAAGGAACGGACATGTTAGAATCTGATCTACAAAATGTGCAAAACATTAATTCAAATCACGTTTGTTTGGTACACAAAATCGAAATCTTTTTGGAGGGAGTGTTTTGAGGTTAATCAAAGCTAATGTAATAGCTAATAAGGAAGGATTCTAGAGCCTCATTTCATGATATTTGGCTAGAAATTATCAGAGTCAAATCGTTTTACTTCTTGTGGTCTCGACTTGGAGTCAATTAGACCTTTTTTATTTTTCTTTTATTGTCACCTGACCCCTTTAACTTTAAGTTATTCTCTCTTAGCGTATAATTCCTTTTTCCAAATAAATATTTTGCAGTGAAAATTGACCTAATGAGAAGAATGTTTAAGAAATCTAGTTTTATTTATGGACTTATATAAATTCATGATTGCATTGCTAATTTAGTGAGATTGGTTTCTAGAGACAGCGCTAGAATAATGATAATGTACATAGTATCTAAGCTCAAAAATCAACTTTATGCCCCACTTAAAACGTCTGCATTTTTGTTGAAGTTAATGCAAGAATAAAAAAGTTATCATGAGAATTTTTGTTTAGAGGGTAATCAATTGGCTTCAGATGGAGCTAAGTAAATAGGAAATGAGAGTGTGTATACCCCATCGAAGAGTCAAAAGTGATTCCCACGATGTTCTTGGCTTCTTCAATGGCCGAATTGAATTTCTGAGTCTCCTCCTCCGAGCAAGTTCCATTATTAACAGCCCGAAGCTGAGAAGGCTTCACATCACAAAAGATGGGTATGACCTTCTTCTTGGTCTCCATCATTAGGGCGAGCTCGTGCAGGCAGAAGTATGAGTCGCAGTAACTCGGGGAGAACAGGGCGACCCCGATCCTGCAGTCGAGGATTGCCGAGTCGATCTTGTCGAACAGATTGTCCCCAGGGCGCATGCTCCTACTGTCCAAGAAGGGTCGGATGTCAAGCCTCGTCAGGTAGTCATGCAACAAACCAGCAACGGTCCGCCGGGTGTCGATCCGTCGGTGGTTGATGAACACGTCATAGGACGGCCGGCAGACGGCCTGAACCGGGTTCTTATACCGGATGATGCTCGGGAGCAAGCTCTTGGAGATGGCTAGTGAACGTTGCATGGCGCTCTTTCTTGATCAAGAAGTAATCAGACAAGGATCGATGGCAATGATGAGAGGGCAATCGGAGGTTCTTTTCGATTGCGTTCTTTGTCGTTGTTTGCAGGTATCGTATTCGAGGTTGTTCCGCGAGTTTATATAAGGCTGATGGGAGGGGGGAGGTACGACTGAAGACCCGAAAGGGTGCTGGTTTCGGTTTGATTCTTGACAGAAGAATTCCACCATTTCTCTCCCATCAGATCAAACCCTAAGAAAGTACTCGGCAAGCTGCGGTTTTGCGTTCCAAAGTGCTGAAATTCTTGCTTGGAATTTCGTTTGGACTTCTAGGGCTTACGTGGAACGGCGCACAGAACCCTTCAAACACGGTTTTCTCCTCTCGGGTTGGACTCGGCTGACGTGGACTTGTCGGATGTTTGTTTAACAGTTTTTATGGTTAGTTGACTCGATTTGGGATCGGTCAATTTCCTCGATATTGATGTGATGGTATTGCGGCGTTTGTCTCTTGTGTGAAACCAGGTTTTGCTGATACCCGTGCATACACAAGCCATGACATTTGTGGTTTTGTCGGGCTTAAGATTTATCTTTGGAGAAATTCATGGATAATTTCGCGATGACATTGTTTTTAAGTTCTTTGTCGGATGGTCTTGACTCACGACCACACTTTATAATGTGAAAGCAAATTAAAGTGCTCAATCAACAGTTCTTTTTGCTTTTATTTATTTATTTATCTACTTATTTATATCTATAACTTTTTTGGGGGGTTTTTGATTTTTTAGTCTTGAAAGCTTTCACCTTCGCCATACTCATCTCCTTTATTAAAGATGCGAGTTAGTGTGTAAGCAGCTTAATGGAAATGGGGATATTACCAAAGAAGAGTCCTAAGTCATTGCATGAATGTCAATTCATTCATAAAAATCTTTTAATTTGGCCAATTTAGCCTTAAGTCTCTTGACATTAGCCAACATTATCTTTTAGGTTAATTTTGACTAGAAATTAATGATATGAACGCTGGTCATCATACATAACATAGTTAGTGCTAACAACCTCGCCAACCACCACTAAAGATCGAGTATGGGTGGAGGAAGAAGGAAAAATAAAATTGGCCAAAAGGACTACATTAGCGAATAATCAAAATATTTCATATTAAATTGATCAAATTGAAAATTTATTATCGAATTGACATTCATACATATATTTAAAACTTTTTTAGTAATTTTCCCAACAGAAATGTGATGCAAAGTATGGGTTTCCATAAAGGATTTGAATTTATTATAAGAAACAAACCGCCAAAAATCGTAACTTATGCTTACTATGATATATTTACCTCAAACTTTTTTTGCGACACAAAAAATCCTTGACTACACCCACTATAACACATTTACCCAAAACTTATTTTTGTAAGACAAAAAACTCCAAATTTATATCCTCATGATACATTTATCCCAAATTTATATTTTTATGATACTAAAAAATCAAACTTGTACTCATATAACATATTTGCCCCAAATTGTATGTGTCAAGTCGGTACAAGTTCGGGGTTTTTTTTGTCAAAAAAAAGTTTGGATAAATATGTCACGGTGGATATAGTTTATGATTTTTTCGTGACTTTTTCCCTTTATTTTATCAAAGGTAAGAATGCAATTGAAATATTTACTTGATATATATGACTATTCATAATGGATGACAAAGTATGAAAGTCCTGGAGGGATTACCATTCAAAGGTTCTGGATTCATGTAACATTAGAAATACTATTTCACAATATTTTTTTACCCATTTATTTTACAATGGTTACAAGAGAGGATATTTTTCCTTTAGTGAATATATTTCCTCAGCTCCTCTTTCCTTCCTTAAAATCGGCGTCGGCTTGCGTGATTGGTTTATAACATCATCAAGATTATGAAAACATGATCCAATTTGTGAGAGAATTAGGCACTTAGTAAATGTGATTCCTCACGTTATCATGTGCAAAATATTTCATGTTTGAATGTCCCATCCGAGTTTTCATTCCTATTTTTATAAAACGTTGAGATTAGTAGATGGGTTTGGAATTGATCTCCCACATTTGTCCTTCTCATAGTAGTCAAAAATTTTATCAAGTAATCCATTGAGTAGCAACCTAATGTTGATAGTTTGTTTGTAAAACAAACTAAGAGGTGTTTTGCCCCACATCGAAAGGATGTGCGCACGTAAATTAGATTTGGCACTAATTAGCGATCATTATTTTTATTTATTAAAATTTGGATTATTTGGATTTACAATTAGAAAAAGTTAACCATAGTGTTCTTTTGAAATAGTGCGACTATTCACAAAGGAGTTACGATTATTTTTATTTATTATTTTTTTAATTCCGAATTTTTCATATGTTTTTCCAACGAAACATTTGAACCTATTCCTTTTGCAACCTTTTCCAAAGGGTTGCTTCTATTCAAAAGACAAAGATAAGTACGTGATAAGTACGTTTTGTTCTTGGGAATTATGATAAAGTCTTTTAAAATTTTCTTTTCAAAATTCAGCAATCGTTTTTAATTATTTTCCTCGAGAGACTCTGGAGAAATACTGAAATTGCTATATAGTATTCTTAATCGAGACTTGTTTGTATACTTGGGGCAAATAATTTCTTAAAAAGTGATATTACGCCTCAAAGTGTAACTTCATTATTCTTCACAATCGTTTGTCATATTTTCTCAACACCTAATAGATTTTCAATAATGCCATCATGCATTTTGATAAAAGTAGTAAACTTGTTTAGGTAAGAAAGTGAGAGAGAGAGAGAATTGCATAATTCTTGTATAATCAATAATGAAGAGTACATGAGGTATTATGGCTTTGACAAGATAGAGATATTATAATCTTAACTATAAACAATCATAATGGTAGAAAAATATAATCTCAGGCAATTTTTTCACTAATGCGTGACTTTGGAAAAGCTTGGATATGTCACGAAATTTTCCAATGATAAACTAATTGAAATTGAAATAAAATTGTTTGGATGCCAGCAGAACAGACAGATAATGGAAATTGAAATGAGATGGCGGATGGTATTAACTAGGAACCAACTTATTGAACAACTCTCTAACAAATAAAAAAGAAAGAAGCATCCATCTCTTTTAACTACATAAAACAAGCACTAAAATGAAAATGGTCGAACTAGAAGTTCTTTCCACCGTCATATGTCTGCCCAAATTGCCACCCTGCAGGCGCCACATTATCAAATTCTATCTTCGTCCCGTCACTCACGGTGACTTGGAATGACAAGCTTTGCCCCGTCAAGACAGTTCCAGTCTGCCAGTTTTGCCCCCAGTTGCGAGTCATAGCAATCCATTGCGTGTTCGAGCCCTTGATGCTCACTGCATTCACGTCGCCGGCGCCACCGACGTTATAGATTAGCACAAGGGTCCAGTTCGGATTCCCTTTAATCTCGAACTTGACTCCTCCTTGCTTGGAACACGAGACGCGGCGATAGCGGACGGGAATGACGCCGGCCTTATAGTACGCGATCTTAGTGAACATGGGCAGAGACAGGTCGAAATGCTTCTGCGGAGGATTGCACCAGACGTCCTGCGTCTTAGTGTAGTTCGGAGGGCAAAAATTTGTCGCCGTGACTATGATTGGACCAGCCTTGGGAATGCACGACTTGGGGGCGTTGCCACAATAGATCTCGAAACAAGCACCGCAGCTAAGTCCTTCGTTGAAAAGGGCGGTGCTTAGCGCTGTGGTCGCTAGTCCATAACCTTGTTTGATGAGATCTCCATACCCGCAAGCTCCCTCTGCAGGCAATGACCATGAACGAGGAACAAATAAGTAAACACCAGTGACGTGAAATAGCTCAATTATCCATCCGTGTAAAGGTCCCCGCAAAGGAGTACAGAAAAGGATAATAAAATTAGGAACAGGCTCTCCTTTCTTTCTCCTTGCCAAGAGATTTTACTTACGCATGGTTTCGCCACCGCGCATGTCGCCGTAAAAAGTTGCACGCGCATCGTACCAAGTACCATCTATAGCAGAAACTACCACCGCCATAGCCAATATGAGGAAGACCTCGGAAACAGCCATGGCAAAGAGAGATAAAGAGCGTAAAGCGTTGGAATAAGCTAAAGAAGAGGTACATAAAACAATGAAGAGATTGCCTGTGATATATACTCATTATATTTGCCCAATTTTGGTATTATGGACTTTAAAAGGTAACAGAGACAAAACTTGCCAAAGATTTATTATAAGGGAAGATACAGCCAGGATAAATCTGGACAAAATTTATATCTAGCTAATTTGCCGCGACAGAATTGGAAATACGAAAGAATGTCAGTAAGATGATATCCAAATCTCATACTGGCCTTTCACAAATTTTGGTAAGTACACGAAAGAATAAGATTAGGCAATACTCTTGTGAATATTTTATTTGTCGTTACCCTAGATGGAGTTTACAGCTTTTGGAATTAAAGATGTGTTTATAACGCACAGCTTAAAGATGTGTTTATAACGGACAGCTTAAAGATGATAATGCTGCTACCCCTAATCAGTTAAACCTTCTGAAAATTAGAGGAAGCATTTAATATGTGAATAATTTCTATAAGAAAACATCCTTACAATTATGTACAAGTATATTGCAAATTTGTTAAAATGGCAAGAAGAGAGATAGAACAAGGGTCTGGATTGATCTAACATTTGAGACACTTTTATAGGGAAAATTATCATAAATATCCTAAGCCTATTGTACAATTGTCAATTCAGTTCTACACTTTTCATTTATGTCAATTTTATTTTATATATATTTTGACAACTTGCAAATTTAGTCATAAATTTTGCGATTGTACTGATTTAATCCTAAAACTTTTGATGATTTGCTAATTTAGTTCTTCACCTTTTAACAATTTTTCAATTTAGACATGGAAATTGCTAACATGGCAGTTTAGTCAATGCCAGTTGTCCTATATGACACAATTGATACTGACACAGACAATTTTTCAATTTTTTATATTTTATGAAAATTTTCTTTTTCTTTTTTTCCTTTCCTTTTCTTTTAATTTAATTTAATTTTTTCTTTTTCACTATTTCCCTCCGCCGGCCATCACTCGTGCATCATTAATGGCCAGCGAGAGGTTGTTGGCCTTAGGCAAGGGCCGCCCTCACCATCTATACTCTTTAACTCTTAGGTTGCATTTGACAATTAAAATAAAATTCAGGATAATATCAAATTTATCCTATCTTGCATTTGGTACCCACTTATAACATAATAGAATTTGATATAATTGGGATATAAACTAGATAAAATTATCCCATAGTAGAGATGGGATAAAGATAAATAGGATTTCTAATATTTATAATAGAAAAGTTATTTTTCTTGAATAACAAAATTCTTAAATTAACAAAATTAAAATTATATTTCAATATTAATATATCTCAACTCTAATATAAGAAATTCAAAATAAAAATAAATAGTAATTTAGTTATTTTAATTCAAACTTATCTTTATTTATATATTCAAATTTATTCTATTTTAAAATATAAATTCAATATATATGAATATATATTTATATTTATTAAATATTTTAGGTATTTTATTATTTTAGGTATATTAGTACAGTTTACTATCTATTTAATTTTATTAGAGAATGATGGAAAGAGAAGAAAAAAAATTAAAAAGAAATTATTTTAAAAAAGAGAGGAAAATAAAATAAAATAAAAAAATAAAAATAAAGTAGGCAGGAGTGTCGTGAGAGATTTTTACCATCTCCATTTGTAAAATTTTCAATTCACTTATTACTAATATGCTATTTATACCAAACAATATATATGATATGATGTGAATATATTCAATTTTATTACTACAATCACCAAACGGTTGATAGGGTATAGTAAAATCCATGGATTTCACATCTTATCATATCCAGTTTTATCTTGATTAAAAATTTGATCGACCAAATGTAACATTATGTCATATTTATCCATGTCCCGTGCCGAAAATTATACATACTTTTGATATCGAGCTTTTCAAATCTTTAAATACCCTTGCTATTAAAACCTCGCCAGTTTCAGGCTTCTAGCTTATACTTTACATCAGATGTTATAGATATTCGGTAAAAGTCCTTCAAAATACACCATGAAAGATCTCCCTTCAAGCACAAAGCTCGTGCTACCTGGTAGGGATTGCGAGACGCACGCTCTTTGAACCTACAGAGGTTTGAACGGATGGCGCACACAGAGGATCGATCAGAATCCGCCGTGGTTTAGTTCATACACATGTTCACGACAACGAAAGACGCCTGAGCAGCTATTCAGAAGCCTTGACAATAACATCGCGACATCGCTCTCACGTCCTCCATTTTTTAGTATTCTGTCCACCCGGCCACCCCTTCGACGCGTTGGCCGCCCTGGCGAAGACGAAGGAGTTTTTCACGTGGCAGTAGGATGCAGTACGAAATACGTGGTCTCTTCTTTGACTCCCAAAGAATAATCATGCAGAGACATTGTCTTATGTGGCGCCAGCTTACTGGTCCACTCGGTAGATGAAGCCTTGGTTACGCTTGAACGAGTCGTAGACTCGTCTTCTTAGCCGACAGTGCTGGAAAAGAACGTGCTTTTTGTCTTGGGGCGCTCACTTTTTATACCAAGAAAACTAAGACCTTAGGTTCTGTGCAAGATATCCTAAACAAATCACCTAAAACAGGTCTTTGATTTGAGATTATGGTTCAGCTTGCAATTAATGCACACAGTTTTAGACTAGCAAAGCAAACTTTCCGAGAAAATGTCTATTTGACCCGACAGTCAGAATCACTTACTTCATACTTTTTGAAATTCCGAGCGTAACTTATAAGTTACTCTCACGCGTTCTCTTGGATCGAGTAGTTTCGTAATATACAATGGAGGGAAGGTATATTGAATATATGAAATCATTCAATACGTTCACATTTGTTAAGTTGTTGCATTGACAACTAGTTTTGTGATCACATTAATTTTCATCGATGCTTTTTTTCATTTGAGTAAACTCAAGGTACTTTTATATCGTTCCCTTCAAAAGAAAAAAAAAACTCAGACAAGAGAATTCTACATAATTAGGGTGAAAAAACTAATAGATTTGCTCTTCTTCATCTATCCTTTTTCTCGATCTTCTTTCATTCTCCGCTGGAGATTTGTCTTGCAGAATTGCCCTTCACTTCTTTGACTGGCAGAAAAACTTGTCGATCACATTCTTAAGTTCTAACGAGATCACATACGAGGATCTCCACTTCTGAAAAGTGCAAATTTTCGATCGTCTTAGCGAGTGCAAATTTTGTACAAGTTGGATGCGGAATTTCAGAATAAAAAACAAATCGGTCTGCATCAACTATTGAATGCTTCTTGTTCTCTTATCGGCTTGAAAGCTTTGTCAAGGTCTCTTGAAACAGTCTTCTTGAGCTACACGTGTTCACACCTTCGTTGTTGAAGGACTTGCTTTGCACTTCACGTACGACCGAGCCAATGTTTTCCTGAAACTTCCCGAAAAAACGAACTTTCTCTTTTGGGTCAGTCTCCCGGTGTGAAAAGCTGGCCCGTCGTCCGCCACGTTGAAGAAGCTTTTCGCTACCTTTCAAATCGGTCAAACCCTACCTTGTGTTGATATTAACAACTTGAGTTTGGACTGTAGGCTTCGAGGGTTTAACCTGCGAGACTTTATTTTCCCTGTCAAAGGGTTTGGAGTAAAACCAGTCGCAATTTCAGAATATTAGGAAGCGAGAAGAGTCAGGAATATGCTTGGAGATGAAGGAAATACCTGCCTCAAAAGTCCAAATGAGAGTTGAAAAATTAGGATTTCCGTTCTTCTTATTGCCGCGAACTATACACAGAAGTTCTTGAGAAAATTATCCGACCCAAATTCTCTAGCTTTGGAATGAATTGACTCGATCTTGCCGGATCCAAAGGCCAAATATGTACTTATGGCCAAAAGGAGAGTGTCACGAAAGTTCTCTAGAATTTTCTCTGATTATTCAATGCCGTCTTTGATATTTTTTCTCAAGTTAGTCCATCGACTTTTAAAAATCTGCTTCACAATTACATGGTTCGCTTAGATTGTTAATTACAAGAGGTAGCATCACGAAAGGTCTCTAGAATTTTCTCTAATTATTCAGTGTCGTCTTTGAATTTTTTTATTCAAGTTAGTCCGTCAACTTTTAAAAATCTACTCGATGTAGTACTTTAAAATTAAATGGAACGCCAAATAATAGCAATCTTACCAGACCCAAAAGACTAAATATGGACTACATACACCAATCACCATATTTCTAGCATTATTCATTTTAAATAATCTACGCTTGTGTCTTCCTACTTTTTTTTTTTGGTCGAAATTGTGTCTTCCTACTTTACTTTCATGTGTTCTAAACATTTTAATATGTTATTAGAGGGTATGCTTAGATTGTTAATTACAAGAGGTAATTTTACAAAAAGACCCTAAAAATTTCTTTGAATGTTCAATGTTGTTTTTGAACTTTTCTTTTGTTCAAGTTAGTTCACCAACAAGTTGTCGTTGTCCCTAGTGGCGAAAAAATTAGGAAGAAGAAAGAAGGAAAAAGAGAAGAAGAAGTAGCATCCACATCAACAAATACAGTTAACTTCACATTGATGTTAGTTCAAGGTCCAAAATCGAGGATCCTATTGAATCTAGTCATAATATCAATATATTGGGAAGTTGGTATCGCTCGGATAATCGATTTCTATTCACGGATAATACCCCTTTGGACATTCACTTGCTTAGGTTCGGACATCATTTTCATACTCTTTTTCATATGAATGCTTCTTCACACAATCTGTTTTTCTAAATGAAACTTTGCTTCTTGTATTGCTCAACGCTAAGTATTCATATGCTTAATACAAAGTAATTATCGTTCATATATAAGTCTCATAATTTCAACATGGATGTCTTGCCTTTTACAAAACTTATGCGGGTAGCACGGTCCTCAAAATTAATTTTCATTTTGGAGCTTCCATAACAACGAGATGCTGGTTTATAAGGAAGTTTCGAGAATGTGTAGAGCCATTTGTGCTTTTAACTTGTGACTCTGCAAAAAATTCGGGGAACTCACCCTATGTCTTTTATTTAAATCCGAGTAACTCGAAACCTTTTAAAATATCCAGATATTGCACAAGCGTGCGTAATTATTTTATGATTTTTTAGGAATTAAAGTAAAATTTCTCCATTTCCAAATTAAGTAAGGAAAGTTTATACGCAAGAGCCAGATGTGACTGGCTATAAAATTAGGATTTTCACGGAAGGTGTTGCATCTCTTCAAAACTTGTATGGCTTCTTGGGCCTAAATCACTTTGATCTTCCTTCCATTTACTTTGGACTTTTCCGAAAGAAAAGCCCCTCAAGGTGGAGGCCGAACTTGACTTGAAGTTCTGACCCGGATCCGGAATTGAATTGAAGACTGGGTTGTTGATTTTCTGTTTTCTTATATATTTTGATGTGGTGAATTAACTTTTGAAATTAACCTGACTGAAGTGTTCTTCATATATTTACCCTTGATACTTCATAAATACAGCCAATTAAATGCTACTATTCGCATCAAGCTTTAATTTTTGTAACACGGCTGCATTTTGGGCATATTCTCAAAACCCTTTGATTTGTTAAAGGTCTTGAGGCAAATAGGAGCGGACTTGTATTGCAATGTTTGTATCCATAATAGGAAATCCATTTTTGGGAAATCTACTTAAATTATAAAATGTACTCGAACTAAGCTCGAATTGAGATATCTATTTGGATAAAATTCTCTTCACAAACTCAAACTCAAAACATATTCTGATAAGAGATTAGAATTTGTGTTCTTGGAAAGCTATTACATCAGCACGTTTTCTTGACAACGAAAGACGCTCGGACAATTACATCGCAATATCACTCGCAGCTTCCTTTCGATTTTCGTACACCCGACCGCATCTTCGGACATCATCATTCCCTTGTTGAAAACGGAAGAGTTTTTTCCACAAGAGAGAGTAGCATGCAGCCTGACATTTTGACTCACTTAACGATAACAATCGAAATCCCCTACGTTCTCTCTTCTTCGACACTTAAGAATATTCATGCACGGAACCAAAAGAATATTCATGCAGAGACATTGCCCTACGTGTCTCTACTTCATTGGCTGACCTGTCGAGTGAAGCCTTCGTTACGCTTGAACGACTCGTATACTCGTCCCCCTGGCCAACGGTAGCGGAAAAGAACTTTGTCTTTTTGTCTCGTGCAGCGTTTGCCAAGGCATGAAAAAGAAAATTTCACCTAAAACGGCTTTTGGAATATAGATGAGGGTTGCGATTTTAATACATAAATTTAGACGAGCATAACCAGAAAAAGGTTTGGAAATATTTAGTGAGACAAAGAAATTTTTTTCAATTCATCATATTTCGATAGTCGTGACTTATAAATTACTCTTACACTCTCTCTTGAGTTGAGCAGTTTTGAGATATTTTGTTGAAAAAATAATATATTGAAATAAGCGTTTGATAAGACCATGAAAAATAAAATTTCTCCTAAAACGGCTTTTGGATTCTAGATGAGGGTTGCGATTTTAATATATAAATTTAGACGAGCATAACAAGAAAAAAAAAAAGGTTTGAAAATATTTAATGAGACAAAGAAAACTGCTTTAATTCATCATATTTTGCTAGTCGTGACTTATAAGTTACTCTTACGCTCTCTCTTGAATTGAGCAATTTTAAGACATTTTGTTGAAAAAGAATACATTGAAATAAGCGTATGACATATTTCGTATGTTCACATTTACAAGATTGACTTATTGAGTTTCAAAGAATAGTTAGGGAGCGCATGGAAACATTTTTATTTCTTTTCTATTCAGGAGAAAGAAACAAAAAAAAGTGTTTCATTCCGGGAGCGGTTTTGAACAAAGAACGCGTTTGATAACGTTTGTTCCGGGAATAAAAAATGAACGAAACACGTTTGGTAAATTTTATTCTTTTTTTATTTCTTTTAATTTTTAATATTTTTATTTTATTTTCCATTTTTTCATTTCTTTTTTTTTTTTTTTTTCTTCTTTCGGCGGCGGCCTCGCCCAACCACGGCGAGGCCGAGCCTCGCCCAACCACGGCGAGGCTTGGCCTCGCCTTGATCGGGCGAGCTCGGCCGCCTTGGCCGGGCGAGCTCGGGCTCGCCGGATCCGGCGACGCTCCGCAAGGTCGCCGACCCTCGAGGGCATTGCCGGCCCTCGACGGCCGATCGGCCATGGCCGAGGCGGCAAACGAAAGAAAAAGAAGAAAAAAAGAAGAAGAAAAGAAGAAGAAAAAGAAAAAGAGAAGAAGAAAGAGAGAAGAGAAACGTTTCTTCATTTTTGTTTGGGAACAAGAAACAACAATTTGTTGTTTCTTTTTTTGTTCCTATTTCGTTCGGGAACAAAAAAACAAAAAAGAACAAACGCGTTTGGTTGCGTTTCTGTTTTTTGTTCGGGAACAAAATCCGTACAGAAGTGTTCAGAAACACTTCATTGGAGTGTTACCATGGCTGCGCATGACAACGCTTATGTTTAGGAAGAGTTTTTTTAAGAAATGGTTCTTTTCTATTTCGCTCCGAGGAATAATTTCGAGTAAAAGAACCCGTTTGATAACGACACGAAATTTCTACTCTTGGAATAGAAAAAGAATAGAAATGCGTTTGTAACGCAACAATTTCCTTTTTATAATTATTCATTTTTAATCTTGTTGACGGATTGCCGCTCCCTCCCGCCGCCGGTCGCCGCCGCTGCCGCACGACCGCCGGCCGCCGACCGTCACCACCGGCGCCGCCGGAAGCCCATCGGCCGCCGCCGACCATGGCTGCCGGCCGCGGGAGGGGGCGGCCGATGGGCTTCCGGTAGCGCCCGGCGGTGGCCGGTCGGCGCCCGGCTCGTGTGGTGGCGGGCGGCGGCTTGGGCGGCGGCGACAGCGGCGGCGGGCGGCGGCGGCGCGGCGACGGCCGGCGGCGGCGGCCGGCGGCCGGCGGCCGGCGACCCGGGCGGCCGGCGGCCGGCGCGACCAGCGGCGGCCGGCGGCCGGCAGCGGCGATCAAGCCGGCGACCAGAAGCGGCGGCGGCCGGTGGCCGGCGGCGGCCGTCGGCCGGCGACCAGGCGGCGGCCAGCGACAGCGACTCCGGCGGCAACCGGCGGCGGGCGGTGGCTCCGGGCGGTTGACGGTGGTCGTAGCAAGAAAAGGAAATAAAAGAAAATCAGCTTATTTCTAGAAATTGTTCCGAGAACAAAAAGCAACTTTTTTGCTTCTTGTTTCGTTCCCAAACCATTCCCAGGAACAAAAAAACAATGTGGCGTTACCAAACGGGTTTTGTTCTTTTATTGTTCCGGGGAACAAAAGAACATAAACCCCGAGAAATAGAAACGTTCTCATGCGGGCACCATGCAGCCCCTTAGCTTACTCTACTATTTAATGAATGCTGCATCGACTAGTTGTTTGCCACATTTATTTCCTCGTTGATTTTCTACATTTATATACACTTGATATACTTATTTAAGTAGCTATATAAGATACTAAATTTAGAGTGAAAACAAATTCTCTAATTGGGACTTGAATTCTTTAAAAAAATTGCCCCTTTTTTTCTAACAGTTCGTTTTAAAAAAATGCCAATCAAAAGTTCTTTGCATTTCTCTAGTCAAAGTTTTGGGGAGTGATTGGTCCAATGTCAAAGAATATGATTTGGGTTACTAAGCGCGTGTTTGGTAACATTTCTATTTAAAAATTGTTCTAGGAAACATAAATAGAAAAAAAGTGTTTCTATTCCTGAGAACAATTTTTGAACAAAAAAATGCATTTGGTAAACTTGTTCCAAGAATAAAAAATGAACAAAACACGTTTGGTAAATTTGTATAATTTTTTTTATTTCTTTTTATTTTTTCTATTTTCTTTCTTATTTTTCTTATTTATTTTCCTTTTTTTTTTTTTTTTTTTTCTTGTTTTGGCGGCGGCCTTGCCCAGCCACGGCGAGACTCACCAGCCCTCGACAAGGCGAGCTCGGCCTCGCCGGATCTGGGCAAGATCGAGCTTGCCCAGCCCGACGCGAGGTCGGGCTCGTCTTGGTTGGGCGAGCTCGGCCTTGCCGGATCTGGGCGAGCTCGAGCTCGCCCAGCCAAGGCAAGCCCGAGCTTCGCTAGGGGCTGGCGACGCTCCGGCGAGTTCGCCGGCCCCCGATGGCGTCGCCGGCCCTGGCCGAGGCCGGTGACCGGCCAAAGAAAAAAGAAGAAGAAAAGAAAGTGTTTCTAAATTTTGTTCCAGAAACAAGAAATAATTTTTTTTTTTTGTTTTTTACATTTCCAGGATGTGTTTTAAAAAAAAATAATTTTGGAACAAAAACGCACACAAACGCGTTTTTATTTCTTTTTTGTTCTTAGGAACAAAAAAACAAAAAATTGTTCAAAAACAGAAAAAAGAAATGCAAACAAACGCAGCCTAAACTTATTGAAAAAGCAAAAACTGGGCTGCCCAAACACCTGCTCCTCCTTTGTTAGATCTGATTTGCAATGAAGCCCTACTAGTGGGTTGTACTCTTTTCCCTACTTAATGAGTAATATAGTCTATTTTCCGACCAAAAAAAAAAACTTATTGACTTTTTCTCCTTCATCAATTCTTTTCTTGATTTTCTTTCATTCTCCGTTCGAGATTGTTGCTCCTGCTTTGCTCTTAGTTGCAGAATTGCCGCCCTTCGCTTCTTTGATGGGTAGAAAAACTCCTTCATCACATTCAACTTCTGTTGAGATCATATACGAGAAATCCACGCTTCCAAACAGCGCAAAATCTTGATCCCACAAGTATTCCAAATCTCCAAATATAAATACATACAACAAATATATTAAGCTCGGTTAAATTGTTCAACGACAGAAATTGAGTCATCTGTTGTTCTCCTCCGGGCTCGAAAAGCCTTGTCCAGCTCTCTTTAAACGGTCTTTCGTGATCCCACAAGTATTCCCACCTTCGTTATTGAGGGACTGAAACAGGATTTCAAATGCGACCGAGCCAACAGCTTTCTTAAAACTCTCCAAAACCCTTTGCGAAGTTGCTATTCTGGGTCAGTCCCAAGGTGTGAAAAGCTGGCCCTTCTTTCCCCCATTTTGAAGAAGCGATTCGTCACCTTTGGAATTGGTCGAACCCTAGCCTATGTTGATAATAGAAACGTGAGTTTGGACCACATAGGCTTCAAGATTTTAAGTCGACGTGGCTTTATTTATTTGTCAAAGTGTCTGGAGCATAAAATCAGTCAGACGTCCAGAATGTTGAGAATCCAAAAGAGAGAGGGAAAGTACTTGGAGATCAAGGAAATAGACACGTGCCTCAGAAGTCCGAATGGAATTTAAAACATTACGTTTCCAGATACATGGAGATGTCCTCAAGGAAATTATTGGACGCAAATTCCCTAGTTTTGGCATATGATTTGACACGATCTTATTGGACCCAAAAGACCAAATTTGTGCTTGATATGCCAAATTTGAGAGCCAACGGGAAAAGAATGGTCAAATATGTACTTAATACACCAATCTCCCTATTTCTAGCATTTTCCTTTTCAAATAAGGTACAAATGCATATTCCTACATAGCTTTCGGGTGTTCTACACCTTTTGTTATGTGATTGGATGGTACACTTCAGTATTAATCGCAATGGGTAATGTCACAAGATCTTGAAAATTCTTGTCCATTGTCTAGTGTCGTCTCTAATTTTCTTTTCTTGTTCAATTTAATGTTTGAACTTTTAAAATTTGCCTAATGCATCGCTTTCATCAAATGGAGCACTAGTCTTTTTTTTTAATCTCTATGGTGGCCCAAGTCGGCAATCACAAGATAAAACTAGTGAAATGTAACACCAATTTGATGATGATAGTTCTTTCAACTGCCCTTTTCATCTAGCCACCGGGGCGGCCGATGCTGGTCCATCGAGTTGAATATGTTATGTGTTGCTAAACATCACCGCATACCAATACCGGTGCAATGCCACCATCACTACCACCCTCCTCTCTCTCTCTCTCTCTCTCTCTCTCTCTCTCTCTCTCTCTCTCTCTCTGTGGCTGGCTAACCTCCAATGGAGGTAACGACATTGGCTAGCGTTGTGAGCTCATATTGGTGTAATTGTTGGTGCTAATGAATAGTGGTTGACGAGTTTGGGGTCGGTGGGCTGATCACATGGTGGTGGGGACCGAGCTCGCCGTGGGTTGTCATGATAATGGGGCAGTGGCAGAGTTTGGTGGTGGTGAACGCCACCGCCTACAATCCATTTCTGAAATTAGTTCACGATCTAAAATGAGAAAAAATTTGATGTCATTATTTAGTCACCATGTTAAAAGTTCCTAAGTTGGTGTCACTTGAATAATCAATCTTTCTTCGAGCACCGATGGTGTTTCTAGTCATGTGTAATACCCCTCGCAATATCCACTCGCTTAGGTTTGGACATCATATTCAATGTATGTTTTCTAATACAATCTATTTCAAGAACATCGATATTATTTTCCCTCCAATGTAGAGGATCATCTAAATCTGTAGGCTGATCCATTACTATTTCTCTTTTTGTAACGAAACTTTGCTTCTTCAATTGCTCGAAACATTGATATTCATAGACTTGCAATGAAGTAACTACTATTCATATATAAATTTGGTTATCTCAACGTGGATGTCTTGCCTTAGACAAAACTTATGCAAGTAGTACAATCCAGAAAAGCTTAATCACCATCCCACTTAACTACACTATCTGTACAATAAAGACAAGGCCTTTATGTTTGGTAACTTTCGATCGTCTTAGCGAATGCAAATTTTGTACAAGTTGGATGCGGAATTTCAGAATAAAAACAAATCGGTCTGCATCAACTACTGAATGCTTCTTGTTCTCTTATCGGCTTGAAAGCTTTGTCAAGGTCTCTTGAAACAGTCTTCTTGAGCTACACGTATTCACACCTTCGTTATTGAAGGACTTGCTTTGCACTTCACGTACGACCGAGCCAATGTTTTCGTGAAACTTCCCAAAAAAAACGAACTTTCTCTTTTTGGTCAGTCTCCCGGTGTGAAAAGCTGGCCCGTCGTCCGCCACGTTGAAGAAGCTTTTCACCACCTTTCAAATCGGTCAAACCCTATCTTGTGTTGATAATAACAACTTGAGTTTGGACTGTAGGCTTCGAGGGTTTAACCTGTGAGACTTTATTTTCCCTGTCAAAGGGTTTGGAGTAAAACCAGTCGCAATTTCAGAATATTAAGAAGCGAGAAGAGACAGGAATATGCTTGGAGATCAAGGAAATACATGCCTCAAAAGTCCAAATGAGAGTTGAAAAATTAGGGTTTCCGTTCTTCTTATTGCCGCGAACTATACACAGAAGTTCTCGAGAAAATTATCCGACCCAAATTCTCTAGCTTTGGAATGAATTGACTCGATCTTGCCGGACCCAAAGGTCAAATATGTACTTATGGCCAAAGGAGAGCGTCACGAAAGGTCTCTAGAATTTTCTCTGATTGTTCAATGCCGTCTTTGATATTTTTTCTCAAGTTAGTCCATCGACTTTTAAAAATCTGCTTCACAATTAGATGGTTCGCTTAGATTGTTAATTACAAGAGGTAGCATCACGAAAGGTCTCTAAAATTTTCTCCGATTATTCAGTGTCATCTTTGAATTTTTTTATTCAAGTTAGTCCGTCAACTTTTAAAAATCTACTCGATGTAGTACTTTAAAATTAAATGGAACGCCAAATACTAGCAATCTTACCAGACCCAAAAGACTAAATATGGACTTCATACACCAATCACCATATTTCTAGCATTATTCATTTTAAATAATCTACACTTGTGTATCCCTACTTGACTTCTGGTTGTTCCAGACATTTAAATATGTGATAAGATGGTATATTTAGATTGTTATTTCCAAGGGGTATTGTCACAAAAGGTCCTTAGAATTTTCTTTGATTGTTCAGTATCGTCTTTGAATTTTTTTTTTTTTGAGATAGTTAAAAATCTACTTCACGTAGTACTTTAAAATTAAATAGAGCGCCATATGTTAGCAATCTTACCAGACCCAAAAGGCCAAATATGTACTTTATGCATCAATCACTATATTTGTAGAATTATTCAGTTTAAATAATCTACACTTGTGTACTCCTACTTGACTTTCGGGTGTTCCAGACATTTTAATATGTGATTAGATGGTATACTTAGATCGTTAATTATAAGGGGTAATGTCACGAAAGGTTCTTAAAATTTTCTTTGATTGTTTAATGTTGTCTTTGAATTTTATTTTATTTTTGAATTAGTCCATCGACATTTAGAAATCTGCTTAATGTAGTACTATAAAATTAAACGGATCGCCTTACGTTAGCAATCTTACCGGACTCAAGAGACCAAATATGTACTTTATGCACCAATCACCATATTTATAGCGTTATTCATTTTAAATAATCTACACTTGTGTATTCCTACTTTACTTTCATGTGTTCTAAACATTTTAATATGTTATTAGATGGTATGCTTAGATTGTTAATTACAAGAGGTAATATTACAAAAGGTCCCTAAAATTTTTCTTTCAATGTTCAATGTCATTTTTGAATTTTTCTTTTGTTCAAGTTAGTTCACCAACAAGTTGTCGTTGTCCCTAGTGGCGACAAAATTAGGAAGAAGAAAGAAGGAAAAAGAGAAGAAGAAGTAGCATCCACATCAACAAATGCAGTTAACTTCACATTGATGTTAGTTCAAGGTCCAAAATCGAGGATCCAAAATCGAGGATCCTTTGGACATTCACTTGCTTAGGTTCGGACATCATTTTCGTACCGTTTTTCATATGAATGCTTCCTCGCACAATCTGTTTTTCTAAATGAAACTTCGCTTCTTTTATTGCTCAACGCTAAGTATTCATATGCTTAATACAGAGTAATTATCGTTCATATATAAGTCTCATAATTTCAACGCGGATGTCTTGCCTTTTACAAAACTTATGCAGGTAGCACGGTCCTCTAAATTAATTTTCATTTTGGAGCTTCCATAACGAAGAGATGCTGGTCCATATGTGACTGGCTATAAAATTAGGATTCTCACGGAAGGTGTTGCATCTCTTCAAAACTTGTATTGCTTCTTGGGCCTAAATCACTTTGATCTTCCTTCCATTTACTTTGTACTTTTCCGAAAGAAAAGCCCCTCAAGGTGGAGCCCGAACTTGACTTGAAGTTATGACCCGGATCCGGGATTGAATTGAAGACTGGGTTGTTCATTTTCTGTTTTGTTATATATTTTGATGTGGTAAATTAACTTTTGAAATTAACCTGACTGAAGTGTTCTTCATATATTTACCCTTGATACTTCACATATGCAGCCAATTAAATGCTACTATTCACATCGAGCTTTAATTTTTATAACACAACTGCATTTTGGCACATTCTCAAAACCCTTCGATTTGCTAAAGGTCCCGAGGTAAATAGGAGCGGACTTGTATTACAATGTTTATATCCATAATAGGAAATTCATTTTCAGGAAAATCTACTTAAATTACAAAATGTACTTGAACTAAGCTCAAACTAAGATATCTATTTGGATGTAATTTTCTTCACAAGCTCAAACTCAAAACATATTCAGAGATTAGAATTTGTGTCCTTCTAAAGCTATTATATCAGCACGTTTTCTTGACAACGAAAGACGCTCGGACAATTACATCGCAATATCACTCTCAGCTTCTGTTCGATTTTCGTACACCCGACCACATCTTCGGACATCATCATTCCCTTGTTGAAAACGAAAGAGTTTTTTTCCACACGAGAGAGTAGCATGCAGCCTGACATTTTGACTCACTTAATGATAACAATCGAAATCCCCTACGTTCTCTTCTTCGACACTTCAGAATATTCATGCACGGAACCAAAAGAATATTCATGCAGAGACATTGCCCTACGTGTCTCTACTTCATTGGCTGACCTGTCGAGTGAAGCCTTCGTTACGCTTGAACGACTCGTAGACTCGTCCCCATGGCCAACGGTAGCAAAAAAGAACTTTACTTTTTGTCTCGTGCAGCGTTTGCCAAGGCATGAAAAAGAAAATTTCACCTAAAAGGGCTTTTGGATTCTAGATGAGGGTTGCGATTTTAATACATAAATTTAGACGAGCATAACCAGAAAAAAGGTTTGAAAATATTTAGTAAGACGAAGAAAATTGCTTTAATTCATGATATTTTGCTAGTCGTGACTTATAAATTATTCTTACGCTCTCTTTTGAATCGAGCAGTTTTGAGATATTTTTCGTTGAAAAAAGAATACATTGAAACAAGCGTTTACTAAGACCATGAAAAAGAAAATTTCACCTAAAACGGCTTTTGGATTCTAGATGAGGGTTGCGATTTTAATACATAAATTTTGAAGAGCATAACCAGAAAAAAAGGTTTGAAAATATTTAGTGAGACAAAGAAAATTACTTTAATTCATGATATTTTGCTAGTCGTGACTTATAAGTTACTCTTACGCTCTCTCTCTTGAATCAAGCAGTTTTGAAAGATTTTGTTAAAAAAAGAATACATTGAAATAAGCATCTGCTAAGACCATGAAAAAGAAAATTTCACCTAAAACGGCTTTTGGATTCTAGATGAGGGTTGCGATTTCAATACATAAATTTTGAAGAGCATAACCAGAAAAAAGGTTTGAAAATATTTAGTGAGACAAAGAAAATTACTTTAATTCATGATATTTTGCTAGTCGTGACTTATAAGTTACTCTTACGCTCTCTCTTGAATCGAGCAGTTTTGAAAGATTTTGTTGGAAAAAAAATACATTGAAATGAGCATATGAAATATTTTGTATGTTCACATTTACAAGATTAAGTTGTTGAGTTTCAAAGAATAGTTAGCTTACTCTACTATTTAATGAATGCTGCATCGACCAGTTGTTTGCCACATTACTTTCCCCGTTGGTTTTCTACATTTATATACACTTGATATACTTATTTAAGTAGCTATATAAGATATTAAATTTAGAGTGAAAACAAATTCTTTAATTGGGACTTGAATTCTTTAAAAAAATTGCCCACTTTTTTTAATAGTTCGTTTTAAGAAAAAGCGCCAATCAAAAGTTCTTTGCATTTCTCTAGTCAAAGTTTTGGGGAGTGATTGGTCCAATGTCAAAGAATATGATTCGGGTTACTAAACTTATTGACCTTTTCTCCTTCATCAATTCTTTTCTTGATTTTCTTTCATTCTCCGTTCGAGATTGTTGCTCCTGGTTTGCTCTTAGTTGCAGAATTGCCGCCCTTCGCTTCTTTGATGGGTAGAAAAACTCCTTCATCACATTCAACTTCTGTTGAGATCATATATGAGAAATCCATGCTTCCAAACAGCGAAAATCTTGATCGATGTAGCGCATAGTTCAGCTAGTATTCTCACAAAATCTCCAAATATAAATACATACAACAAATATATAGTTGGAGAAAATGTGAAACTTCTTCCCCTTTAAGCTCGGTTAAATTGTTCAACGACAGCAATTGAGTCGTCTGTTGTTCTCCTCCGGGCTCGAAAAGCCTTGTCCAGCTCTCTTTAAACGGTCTTTCATGATCCCACGCGTATTCCCACCTTCGTTATTGAGGGACTGAAATAGCATTTCAAATGCGGCCGAGCCAACAGTTTTTCTCAAAACTCTCCAGAACCCTTTGCGAAGATGCTATTCTGGGTCAGTCCCAAGGTGTGAAAAGCTGGCCCTTCTTTCCCCCATTTTGAAGAAGCGATTCGTCACCTCTGGAATTGGTCGAACCCTAGCCTATGTTGATAATAGAAACGTGAGTTTGGACCATATAGGCTTCAAGAATTCAAGTCGACGTGGCTTTATTTATTTGTCAAAGTGTCTCGAGCATAAAATCAGTCAGACGTCCAGAATGTTGAGAATCCAAAAGAGAGAGGGAAAGTCTTGGAGATCAAGGAAATAGACACGTGCCTCAGAAGTCCGAATGGAATTTGAAACATTAAGGTTTCCAGACACATGGAGATGTCCTCAAGGAAATTATCCGACGCAAATTCTCTAGTTTTGACACGACCTTATTGGACCCAAAAGACCAAATTTGTGCTTGATATGCTAAATTTGAGAGCCAAGGGGAAAAGAATGGTCAAATATGTACTTAATACACCAATCTCCCTATTTCTAGCATTTTCCTTTTCAAATAAGGTACAAATGCATATTCCTACATAGCTTTCGGGTGTTCTACACCTATTGGATGGTACACTTCAGTATTAATCGCAATGGGTAATGTCACAAGATCTTGAAAATTCTTGTCCATTGTCTAGTGTTGTCTCTGATTTTCTTTTCTTGTTCAGTTTAATGTTTGAACTTTTAAAACTTGCCTAATGCATCGCTTTCATCAATTGGAGCGCTAGTCCTTTTTTTTTAATCTCTATGGTGGCCCAAGTTGGCAATCACGAGATAAAACTAGTGAGATGTAACACCAATTTGATGGTGATAGTTCTTTCAACTGCCCTTTTCATCTAGCCACCGGGGTGACCAATGCCGGTCCATCAAGTTGAATATGTTATGTGTTGCTAAACATCACCACATGCCAATACCGGTGCAATGCCACCATCTCTCTCTCTCTCTCTCTCTCTCTAGCTGGCTAACCTCCAATGGAGGTAACGACATTGGCCAGCGTTGTGAGCTCATATTGGCGTAATTGTTGGTGCTAATGAATAGTGGTTGACGAGTTTGGGGTCGGTGGGCTGATTACATGGTGGTGGGGACCGAGCTCGGCGTGGGTTGTCATGATAATGGGGGCAGTGGCAGAGTTTGGTGGTGGTGAACGCCACCGCCTACAATCCATTTCTGAAATTAGTTCACGATCTAAAATGAGAAAAAAATTGATGTCATTATTTAGTCACCGTGTTAAAAGTTCCTAAGTTGGTGTCTCTTGGATAATCAATCTTTCTTCAAGTACCGACGGTGTTTCTAGTCATGGGTAATACCCCTCACAATATCCACTCGCTTAGGTTTGGACATCATATTCAATGTATGTTTTCTAATACAATCTATTTCAAGAACATCGATATTATTTTCCCCAATGTAGAGGATCATCTAAATCTGTAGGCTGATCCATTAATATTTCTCTTTTTGTAACGAAACTTTGCTTCTTTAATTGCTCGAAACATTGATATTCATAGACTTGCAATGAAGTAACTATTGTTCATATATAAATTTGGTTATCTCAACGTGGATGTCTTGCCTTAGACAAAACTTATGCAAGTAGTACAATCAAGAAAAGCTTAATCACCATCCCACTTAACTACACTATCTGTAAAATAAAGACAAGGCCTTTATGTTTGTTAACTTTCTATAACTACTATTCATCTTGTAGCTTCTATAATGAAGAGATACCGTTGTTTATGGAGAATTAGGGCATGTCTAGAGTGCCTCGTGCTTTCAAGTTTTAATTTTTCATAAATTGTTGGGAAGTCACGCTTTTGGTTTTATCCAATGCAAAGCACTTGAAACCTTTTAAAATATTCAGATAATGTAGAAAGTTTTTATTATTTTTTTTAAAGCTATTAGAGTGTGTCTCCTGTCATTTGTCCTGTTGCAAGAAGTTTGAGAAAGCAAAACTTTTGGAGTGCGTATCTCTTCGCTCCAACAATTTTTTTAGACGATATTTATGTTGATTTTGTATAACCGTTCGGGAGAAAAGTAATGAGCAAAAGCCAGATGTAAATGTCATCAAAACTTGTATGGCTTCTTGGGCCAAAATCACTTTGATCTCCCTTCCATCCACATGGGCTTTGCCAAGAATAAAGCCCACAAGGCTTGAGGCCCAACTTCAGCTGAAGTGTTGGCGTCACTTTGAATTTATAAATGGAATTGAATTGAAGACTGGAACTGCTGATCTTCTTCTTTCGTTGTATATATACTCAGAAAGAATTGAAATGGAAGGCTGGAGTGTGGATTTTCTTCTGGTCTTTCCTCAAGGAAGTTTCGAAAAAGAAGCTATCGCGATTGTGCAATTTGCTTTAAAGTGAAGGAAGCCCTGTTCTTCATCAGAGAAGCCAAAGCAGTTCAAGACAAAACCATGTTTTCAGTGTGCTCATTCAAGCCTCATTTAGTTAAAAGAGTCCGCTCATCTTACCATTTTCTTTGAGCTTCGTCCTTCCTCCAGCTCGAGTCACTGATCAGTAGGTTGAAGACCCATTAGACTTTCCATTGATTTCGCATCTTGCTGAATTAGTTCTTCTCGAGGTCAACTGTTTGTCGAATGTATATGCACTGAAACGTTTTCAATCAAGACAAACTCTTGGCTTTCACAGCACATGACTTCTGATGCTGAGAAGCTGAAAGAGAGGAAGGGAAGGAGGGAGGAAGGGAGTGCGTGCACGAGAGCGATGGAGAGCTTTGAACAGTCCCACATCAGTAGGGAGAGCAGAGGACGAGCAGGGATGTGGGCTTAAGAAGCAAGGCGTGAGAAGGGATTAAGCATACCTTTCTCGGCCTTTTGGCTAAGATCAAGTGTAGTATCTGTTCTTATCAGTTTAATATCTGATACGTGGGCCATCGGTCCACATGATATTAAATTAATTTCTTTAGGGGAAGAGCCCATCACGGTAGCTTGCTGCTGGGGCTCTCGCGCGTCGCCTTTGGCGTTGCACTATTGCCTTGGCCTGGCGCACCCCACCAATCCTAGTTTAATTTTCTCTATGCAAGAGCAAGAAGTTTAAGGCACAAAACTTTATGTTTGGTCTACGTCCTTCGCGTAATTTGGAGGAGTGTCAATATTGCCTTGGCCTGGCGCACCCCGACTTATACAGGACTTGAACAGATGATTCTGGTTTACGGGTTTTTCCCCATTCCTTCCTCCTCGTCCTTCACATCCGTCGCAACTTCATAGCAACTTGGCTCCATAGTCAAGCGCATTTTTTAGACATTTTGAGATGATGACGGAAGGTCCGAAAAGTCATCGACGAGATCATCTTTACCGGTGACAACGTGCATTCAGATCTGGGGCGTGTCCTCTCGATTTGGGGAGGATGAGGCTCTATGACTGCTAATATCATCGAAGATCTGGATGGCCATGGAGGAAAGAAACAGAGCTCGAGTGTGGACGACCATGAACACAGCTCTGAATATCTAGACGTCCATGGACGCATCGAGACTTGGACGACCATGAATGACGGATCCGGCAAAGTTGATGTTGAGTTGTTTGCGTCGAGGTGCCGCCGGACATGAAGGTCCGGCGGATGGTGGCAGTAAGGGCGATGGAGGAGGCGGAGGTGCTGACGGAGGGAGGGGAGCTGTCTAGCGTTTACGTTCCTCTTCTATTTATGTTTTAATGTGTCTCGAATTGATTGGGACATACAATTCAAAACGGGCCGAACCATCAAGATAGTTTTTTACTAGCTACCCAAACGGGCATGAGACCCAGGATACGTGCTTCGGTTTGGGTATTTTTTACACCCCTACCCATCAACAACATTATTTCATGTTTAAGATGAAACTTGCGGACCCTGGACATAATACAACTTCATTGACACATATATTTAAGGATCTTATTATTCGATTAAAAAGTTTTTGTTCCAAGACTTTGAGTACACCTAATTATCTTAGAAATATCAATTAATCATGAGATGTCCGATTCACACATTCAATAACCTTCTAAGGAGAACCTGGTGAGGGAATGATTTGAAGTGAAAAGCTGTCAACATTCAGCTCCCTTTTTTTTGTGAAATCGTTGATATTCTTTGGTATCTAGGGAAGAAAAATATTTAATACCAACTTGAGGGTGTGAGACGATGGGTATCGACATGTTAAAATAAGGAGCGCAAGTCTTACTGGACGCCCTGCTAGGGCACTATTGGGTAAGGAATAGCCTCTTACGTATTGAGCCCAAGTCACTTAAATGTGCAACCCTCTTGGACACCAGCCTAAAGTCAAACAGACAAGACATGAACCAACTTCGAAACCCTAACAAAGTTAACACGGAAATCCCCTTCAGCTACAGCAGTCAGAAAGTCGTGCTTTCAGTGAAAGAGCTCGTGCTCTCGGAATGACTGTTCGAAAGTCAAACTTAGGATGAGCTATCTAAGTCAACTGAAGGGATGATCCATCGACCCAATGAAGTTGCCGAGGAGTATTGTAGAATAATGGCGGGCAGCACATGGGCATTCCCATTTCCAAATCATATATGTGGTCATCATATGCTCCGAGATTGAGCTGATTTTTCTCATAAACTACAAGTACTCGACATGCATGATTACCTAGCCAGAAAATTCACAATTCAATTAGTGTAGGAAAGAAGATTAGTGTTGAATGCAAATGCAAAAAACTTTTGATTGACGCACGACTCTTGCAAGTCAGAGAAAGCCTAAAAGGATTTTATAAATATAAAAGAAAAATCATTTGATAGTGAACTTCTACTGTGTGGTTAGTATGTTTGAGAAAGTAAAAAATAAATTCATGCTAAATATTTTGAAGCGTTAACCCTTGGATTAGTAGTGTGATGAATTGGGTCTTTACATGTCAGAAACTATAAGGGTTGAATTCATTTCCTATTTAATGCAGTCTTTTCACATAAAGTCTGAGAGATTGATTTGATCTGGTGTGCGAAAATTATTCCAAGATAAATTGACTGTTATCCTGAAAAAAGGGTAATAGTAGTAGGTATAATAAAATAAAAGATGTTAAGTATTTAATGCCAAGTCATTTTCCATCACTGGTATTAGGCTTTTTTGGAGGCCATTGCTGCCCCCAGGCAGGCACAACAATTGGTGTATGTACGGTAGAAGAAGAACCAATTTCTTTCAAAAAAAAAAAAAAGGAAAGAAGAAAAAAGGGCATTGACAAAACAAAAACAAAAAAAAAAAAAGCAAAGAATATAAATATGATGTATTCTAATGATATTTGCTGCTTTTCTCTCTTTGGCAACATGTGACTGCTTGACTTGCAAGAGGAGCATTGTGAGCTGGTGGATGCCAGCTTCTTTCCCCTTTTATCAAACAATAAAAAAGCTAGCCCGAGTTTTTTTTTTTTTAAATTATTTCTTTAATTCTTTTTTAAATCGAGAAGTACCTCCAAGTGAAAATCAAACCTATTGGATCTTAGTGAGAAAGGACCACCTCGGCCGGCCACCTCCTCCCGCTTGGGAGAAGACCTTCATTTCCCCGTACCACGCCCCTGTGTTTCAAGGGAGAAGGCGTCGCGGGGATCCAGGCGGGGTTACCCTGGGAATCCCCTGTTCCCATGTGGCCGGGCCCCCCGTGGGGGTTCCATTTTTTTTTAGGGGGAACCCTCCCTCTACCGGGACTACTTTCTAGTGGTCAAGGCCTTTTAAGGACCTGTCTAGATCCATTCTTTCCCCTTTTATCAAACAATGAAAAAGTTAGCCCGACTTTTATTTTTTTTAAAATTATTTCTTTAATTCATTTTTAAATCGAGAAGTACCACCAAATGAAAATCAAACCTAAGACCCTGTTGGATCTTAGTGAGAAAGGACCACCTCACCACACTTCGGTCAAGTTCTAATTCCTCTAATTTTATTTTATTTTTTTGGTTAAAATTTATATTATGGGAGGAGGATGGGATATCTAAATCATTGTAGTGATGATTATATTCTCTCACATAGAGAAAATGAAAGAATAATTTATTAGAAGCCAGAAGGAAGGTCATGTGTTTATCCAGCTGTGGCATGGTTGGCTTGTTCTATTCCACCCTTGTTCACTTAACTCTTCTGGTGTTGACTGTTCTTGAGGTGTTAAACCACATAAAACCAAAACATGCTGGTCCATCATCAATGATGTTTGCAGCTTCTGTTCCTGCTTGAGAGAGAGAGAGAGAGAGAGAGACCCAAGATATTTCAAATATTTTTCTTTGCGTGAATGTATTATTTCTTGAGATACTATTAGAAATATGTGAATTATCTCACGCCACACATATTAAATGAAAGTTTAATAGATGAGGGAACGCTTGTGACCATTGCATCGTGTTGATGTGTCCATGAAATTTCAGATCCACTCAAAGTTGTACTTAATAAAAAAAGCAGAAAAGTTGAGTGTGAAGGGAAATGATGGGAAAAAAATAGATTGATAGAGAATGAAGCATGTAAAAACAATTTTAACTCGACAAGAGATTTATAAGATACTTCACAAATTACTTTGATTTCGAATTTAGAATGTAAGAGGACTTGCCACTCATTTCGATTATCGCAAATAACGATTTTTTCTATCTATAATTATGTATGGTGATGGAGTTCTTTTCTTAAATATGGCACAAGTTTTTCATGAAAGTCTCTTCGTAAAAGTTTGATATTGAAGTGGTGATTGAGTTTGGTTACTTTATAGTATAGATGCTTCTATGACTTTTACCCAAGATTATGTCATAATAATATTTTCAAAATCCTACCAAAGATCGTATTGCATTTTATAAGAGATAGTGACAGTTGAATCGGTTCAATTCGCTCAAAACCTTGAAAAATACAAAAACATCATATAAAAAGCCAACCAATTGTTAATTGAGGCTCCATTTATTTTACAGAACAAAATGACTTCAAAAATATTTTCTTAAAAATGATAGCTTGTATCACTTTTGAAATAATTAATTAGTAAAAAATATTTTCATTATCAATAACAATTTATGTTTAAATATTTTCGTGAGCGATGAAAATATTTTCGTTCATTTCGTTTTTTCAAGCGACAAAGATAATTATTTTCAGAAAAACATTTTTCAAATCACTTATTTTCTTTGAAACAAATGCACCATGAATCTATCCAAACCGATCCCCACTAATTTGATTTTTAAAATATCAATAAATAGAGATTTCTATGAACACATTCTTTCTCCTGACCTTGTTAAAAAAAATATCACATGGTCGATCTAGCTCGATCCAGTTGTCGATGACAAAAAGAGGGGAAATTGATGTTGACTCTCCACCTAAAACAGGTCCGCAAGATTTCTGCTGCCGCCCATGAATGAAAAGGAAAACCATTTAATGAAAGCAAAAGCGACCTCTTTTGCGGCTTTGACTCTTCTTCATGAATCAAAATTTCTACGAAAACGTCATATTTCTGTGAAATCTGGACAATATTATATATCATAAAATCCTGCTGATCCTCAGCCTGGAGCTGAGGGGTTCGAAATTCAGTGGAGACGTTAGATGTCTTAAATGTGACGCCGTGATAGTGGATCCAACTCTAGCGTCACCGGGGGGGTTTACGGCACGGCTATCGGTTGCAAGCTGGTTCCTCCTGTCCCACAAAAAAAAAAAAAGACAATATTATATATCTACCGAATGCTCGACAAAATATTTAACCGAATTTTGTAAAATGAGAGATGCATGATTTCTGTTTGTCCATAAATACTTTTTGCAATGCTTATCATTTTTCTTAAAATTTTGGGATGAACTTTGCGAGATTTAATTTCGAAGTTACTATTGAGTTTGCTTTTTTTTTTACCCTTAAAGGTAAAAAAAAAAAAAAAAAAGATTAATTGATTATTATGTCGGCTCCCAGCATCAGTTAGCATATCGCATCAATCCAATTATTTAAATCAAATGTTACTTTATGATCTACATGGACCCCAATGATTGTCTGTCCAATCCCCCACTACTTTATGAATAATTAGACCATTATGAAAACTATGTTTATCTAGCTAAAATAGATAAGCAGGCACAAAGTCTATCATAATTAAGAGTGATCATGACAACTTCACAGTATAAGCTTCACCATGAGTGAGATCATTCAGTAAACTATCCTAAACTTCATTGTGTTTGGAAGAAAATGTACACACATGACATCTTGATTCTTGACTTATTCCGCTATTTTTTCGGTCCTCAAGTTTGTGATGTAAGTCTTAAATGTAGTGAAGTTCTCTAATCAAATCCCTCTAAGTTGGCATATCCATCAATTACAATCAAAAGTATAATATTGGGAAAATCAGTGCCACTGCGACGACCAATTTCCACTCACCAAAAGCTCCAAGAGCGATTATATAAAGGTACAATTACATAAATATTTAATAGTTTTTCCTATGCTAGTACATGCTGTGCTCATGCCAGACTTTAAGTTGGCACAACTAGCATGTTAACTTTAGTTTGTCGAAATTAGAGATTGAGGGACTTAATTGGAAGAATCCTTCATTTTCGAAGACTCAATTGCAAAAGTTACTTGTTTGAGATCCTCATTGAAGAAATGGTGTGGTTTTTTTTTTTTTTTTTTTTTTGGTCGGTGAAGAAATGGTGTGGTTCCAAGGACCAAATGTGCACCTTTTCCAATGTTAAATATGCACGGATTGATTTTATATAGGGAAAATATCACCTGTGGTCCCTCTGCTTTTGTTAAACAAAAGCACTCATTTACCTTTTTTTTTGGTCCAAACTCATCTTTGTATTTTTTTTTTTAAGTGAAATTGTTCATTCTTTGAAACTAATTTCTTCTGGCTGATTACTGTCGGCACGGCTTGGAAAGCTAAGTTTTCAATCCGAAAAGCTGGTGTGAATCAAATTAGGAAAAAATTTGTCAAAAAATATATAAAATAACGGGCAATGTAGGAAAATTATTACATTAAAAATAAAATGTGTTAATACCACAAACTATGCTCAATGACACAAATACCCAAAAAAAAAAAAATGTGTAACTACAAATCCTTAATTTGCTTGTTATGATACAAATACCCTAAACTTTTTTTTTTTTGTTATAAAAAACTCCGAACTTATACTAATATGATAAATATATCTTTAATAGAACTGAATAAAGAACATATATGTCACATATAAAAGTTTAGATTTTTTTGTGACAAAAAAAGTTCGGGATCTTTATGTCACAATAGATAAGTTCAAGTTTTTTTGTTACATAAAAAGGTTTGAGATATTTATGTGGCAGTAAGCATAGTTTGGGTTTTCTGAAGTATTTGCCTAAACTTAAAAAAAATAAAAAATCCTAGCCTCATCAACATTGAGAACGCAACTTACCTCCGAGTCTCAATGCTAACTCAAGTTCAATCTTCCATGGTTAGGAGACGCCAAAGCTCAAGTGGCCTTGGCTGCAAGCTCAAGATATGACAAGCTCATGGCTACAAGCTCAAAGCTTATATAATCATGGCTGCTAAGATTTCGAGCACAATCACTCAATTGTGAAACTCCAAATCAAGTGTCCATTGCCATTGACACTCCGTATCTAGCAACCAAAACTAACACTAATGATATTAGCATCTTACATTGTTTATGTGCTAAATAAGAACACATCAAATCACTATACTTGCTCATAAATGAAAATTAAATTACCAAATACCATAGTGATATATTAAAATAAAATCGAAACTGTTCAACCACATGATTATATTCTGGTTTCATCCCGTGATTCTATAGATCAATCTTTTCGAATTTGACATTAATTAGACCTATAATAATCGAGCGGAGTACTAAACAATGATAATTAATTTAACATAGGATGCTTTAGTTAATGTTTGGGGTTTCTTTTAGGCACATATTTTGATTAGGTAGTTATGATCATGAATGACATGATAAAGGCAAAGAAGAGAAAAAGGAACAGGAGAAAATGAAAGTAGGTAGGAGAGAGAGAGAGAGCCAATGAATGATATGCTCTCATCAGCTTTTCTCTGGCATCTCTGGTTGCAGCCTGCTTAAGGAAGAAGGAGAAGAGCAGGAAAGCTCCTCCTTCACACTACACTGTGAAAAAGTAGGTCCCACCTTCAACCCATCTCACAGCACTCCTTGTCAATCTCTCAGTTCAACTCCCTTTGCATGTGCATGCACCTCTCTCTCTCTCTCTCTCTCTCTGTCCTCCAGTTCAGAACCGTCAAGTACCTGCAACACCCACGTTTGTCCAATGTCCTGATGTTCTTGTCTTCTTGACAACTCTCTCTCTCTCTCTCTCTCTCTCTCTCTCTTTCTCAGGGTGTGTGTGTGTTGAATGTGTGTGGGAATGGACTCGGGAACTGGTCTTGATCATGCTGTGTTTCACCTCACCCCAACTCGGACCAGGTAAAGATTCCATCTTCAATCTCACTCCACTTCTCTTTCTGTGCTCTGCAATTTCCACTGTGTACAGTCACGAACTGCTCCTAATTTCGGGTGATTTGGGATGTGGGTGTGTTCCTACTGCGGTGCTTGAAGATGTGATCTGGTGATCTTCTGTGGAGGCACCCAAGAGAAGCTGGCTTCTGGGCTGTTCCAACCCTTCGTCTCCCACCTCAAATTCGTGAAAGACGAGATTTCGAAAGGTGGGTATTCGATCACTCTTCGCCCACCCGCCAGAGATCTCTCCTGGTTCACCAAATCCACCTTCGAGAGGTAATGATTTCTTCTTTTCTTGATTTTGCCTACTCACTGGTCTGTTGCAAGTTCACTTGTAGTTTCAGTTGTTTTTTATGTCCTGAATTTGATTTCTTGTTCTTTTGATAATTGGATGCTGTAGAGAGTAAATAAGTGCATCGAGTTTCCCATTTGCTTTTTGTCTCTTGGGAAATAGTTTCTGCGTGATTATATGCAAAGATTTCTTTCTTGTTCCGTATGAACTGAGAATTTGTCTTTAATTTGTTTTCCGACTACCTGTTTGGATGTCGAAAGCGTAATTCCTACTGTAGCCATATTCTTTACAAGCTCCGGTAGAAGATCACTGAGATTGAAGATTTGTTAAATGCTGTGTTGCTACCACTCGTGACAGGGTCGAAACAAAGGAGTAAAGGGATTATTTAATACTGATTCACTTTTGTCACAGATTTGTGCGCTTTGTTAGCACACCGGAAATTCTTGAGCGTTTTATTAGCCTGGAGAAGGAGATTGTACAAATCGAGAGTTCACTTCAAGCTTATGACCTGGATGTTGCGACTGTAGCTGGACAAGGAGATGAAGGTATGTTCAAGATCTCATGCTTACTTGTTTTTGGCCGAACTTAGTCCCCCACAAGGTTAATTGAGAGAAGGGAAAAGAAAGAAAAAAAAAAAACCATTGTGCTGTGTGGGATATATTTCCCATATTGTGCTTTCGGTGACTCATGAAGGACCTGCTCA